>CM077164.1:134524542-135124542 GCA_039583875.1 Platanthera guangdongensis
AAGAGGACCGACAAGGGTAACGATCCTCACTTTTGAGCATGATAGCTCTCTTTCTTAGCATAGGAAGCCCTCTCTTCCTCGAGTTGGCGAAGAGTTGGAGGCGTTCCTTCGGGTAGATATGTAAAGTCCCCGTTGTTTAGCGTCCGTATGCGAGAACGGACATAGGCATTTTGGTTGAAGCCTACCCGGACATGTAGTTCGGATCGGTGATGTTGCATTGCATAAGGCGGAGAAGACTCCGTGCTATTTGGGTGTTTTCGGGTTTTCTACGCGGTAGATTGCAGCAGGGAGCCTTGGGGACTAACCCAAAGGTGCACCCGGAAAACTGGGCGGACACGAGGTCTTGCCAACTTGGTGGCCTGAGTGCCAACTTGAACATAACGGGGTTATGTGTCTTGCGGTAGAATGGGACTCGGTGAAAGTTTGACCCGCGCAAATGGCTTAAATTGCCGTTGCGATGTGAGCACGGGTTAGATGGAGCCGTACCCGCTTTATGTCGTTCGGGTTAGAGAGACCTAAAGTTACATGGCACTCGCCGTTGGCATAGATGGGGGTCTTCGGTGGTCAATGGCTTAAATTGACGTGACCAATACCATGAAGACGAATTGCTCATAGGAATGGCCGTCTAAGTGGCGGTGGTGAGTCCGGAATGTTAATGGCTTCAATTGACGTAACATCGACCGGTTCACCGAGAATGTGCCCTGAGTGCACGGGACGTGTGGCCGTACGAGCCAACGTCTGTGATGAAATGGCTATGGTTATATGCATTGCTCGCTATGTGCTAATGAAATGCAGGGAAGGAGCATCGCCGCCCCGAGTTGGGGGCGGGATCGTTATAATTTGGTCAGCATTGCTGACCGTTGCTTTGTTTGCCACCGTGCGGTGGTTTGTTTGCTTGCAGGTGCAGCTGGACCAAGCGGTCAATAGCGGGCTAAAGCCCTTTTTGCGAAGCTGGCCCTCGAAGGCCCAATGGAAATGTTTTATGTTTTGTTCATGTATGGCCGGCCTGCGTGCCGAGGTTTGTAAATCATGTAAAAGACAAGTGAAACATTTTGTAAGGCCTTAAGGCCGACTTTTGAGTATTTTGTAATAACATTCCTATTATCTTGTTAGTGGACATTCATGCTTGTGCTGGGTTCTTGTTTTGCAACTTTAATAAACTGCTTCCGCTAGAATGCTCTGTGTAGGACGTTGAGATTGGTTGGATGGTTTCCATACGTAACCACCCGGTCTGTCTGTGGTATATGGCGTCGGGCCCCGGCCGGACCTACTGCTATATGCTATGCGACGGATAGGGGGTGTTACAATTTGGTATCAGACTACTGGTTTTGGTCGGGCTTAAAGTGAATTCGTGGGCGAATTCTTTTTAAGGGGTGGTGAGCACATTGTGTGCGTCATCGTTATAACAGTAAAAAGAACCCATGAATGTCCACTTAGGAATGAAAATACTCGTGTTTGAGGAACCTGCGTGTTCCTATAATTGCTGTTTGCAATGTTATTTGGTCGCTTAACGGTGTTTTGTACCACTATAGGTGACCCGAAGTGGTGTTGGGCCGTCAGAACGCCGAGGTTCTGAGGCTAGTAGTGCACCAGAAGTTGCTCCCGCAACACCTTTGTCGGCTGAAAATATAAGATTGGTGGCTGAAGCGGTGTTGGCCGTGATAAATGCGCAGCCTGGGAGGCAAGCGCAGCAGCCGCTCCTGTGATGGAGCAAGTACCTCTTCAAGAGGCTGAGCCGAGGAGGATGGAGCAAGTGGTTGTAGAACCAATAGTGCCAAGGAGGGCGACTGAGAGGCAGTTGAAGCATGTAATGAGCTTTAACCCTCCGTTATTCTCGGGGTTGGGAACCCCATCTCAGGCTGAAGACTGGCTCTCTAGGGTGAAGAGAGTCATGACAGCGACGGAGACGGAGGAGTGGCAGATGACCACCATTGCTACGTTCCTGCTGGACGGTGAAGCAAGGATGTGGTGGGAAGGTTTGGAGCTGCATCATCTGCGAGGTAGACAACTGATAGACGTTCCGATGGAAGAGTTCTCGGGATTGTTCTTGGCAAGATACCTCCCTTCTACTCAGAGGATCTCGATGGAGAATGAGTTCCTGAAGTTGGTGCAGGGTGAGAGGAGCGTGGATGAATATCTCCACGAGTTTACGCGGTTGAGTCGTTATGCTAGCTCCACCATCATGGATGAGGAGCGCAAGACTAATCGTTTTTATGAAGGCTTGAGGGATGAGCTGAGACTTTTACTGTCGGGGCCGATGACGCAGGGTTTCTTAACCTTGGTCAATACTGCCCGGTCCTTGGAGAAGGACATGAAGAGTGTACAAGCGAAGAAAAGCTTGGGTGAAAAGAAATCTGAGTTTAAAGTGCCGACTACTTCAAAGTCTGGCTATCGGAGGGCTTTCAAGAAGCATAGGACTTCGGGTCCAGCTCCTTCTGGCGCTTCTGGGGCGACTACGGGTCGGACCCCGGTGCGTGTTTACTTGTGGCAAGACGGGGCATTTCGCCCGTGATTGTTGGAGCGGACGTCCTAAGTCCGAGAGGAGGCCAGGAGCCACTTATGAAGAGAAGGGAAAGGCGGTGGAGTCGACCGCATCCCACTATGCTCCGGCCCAACCAGGGTTTACAATCTTGGCCAACAGGAGGCCATTAAACAAGCTGACGTGGTGACAGGTACGGTTTAATTTATAGCAAGTCAATTCCTTTATATGCTTGTTATGTATATGTTACCTTACCACTGCTTGTTTAGGATTTGTGTTGATTTGTGAAAACCCGGCACGAGCACTCTTTGATACGGGAGCTTCACACTCCTTCTTGTCCGAAGGATTTATATCACGCATCGGAGTCCCTTCTTCGATGGCGAAGGATAAGTTGGATGTGTTGTTGCCCAATGGGTGTTCGATGCGAGCGGTTAGGATCTGCGATGTTAAAGTTCGTATTGGGGAGCAGGAGTTCGACCTGCGGGCGTCTTTACTTCCGTTGGTGGAGTTCGACGTCATATTTGGCATGGACTGGCTCTCGGAGCAGCAGGCCCATATAGATTGCGGTAGCAAGGAAGTAAAGCTGGGAGCAAGTCGTGAGACGACGTTTACGGGCTTAAAGGGGTCGAGCAAGACGTTGATGTCTGCTCTTCAGGTGGTGAAGGCGGTTCGTGCTGGAGCAGAACTGTTCTTTACACTAGTGGAGGTTGCAAAGCCGAAGCCCGCGATGGATTGTATTTCAGTGGTATCGGAATACCCTGATGTGTTCCCCGCAGATCTTCCTGGAGCCCCGCCTCAACGGGAGATAGATTTTACGATCGAGCTAGTGCCAGGTGCAAAGCCTGTGTCACGATCTCCGTATCGGCTAGCGCCTAAGGAAATGGCGGAGCTGAAAGTTCAACTGCAAGAGTTGTTGGAGCAAGGGTATGTGCGCCCGAGTTCTTCGCCTTGGAGCGCACCGGTCCTCTTTGTTAAGAAGAAGGACGGAAGCTTGAGGTTGTGTATTGATTATCGGGAGCTAAACAAGCTGACTG
This sequence comes from Platanthera guangdongensis, assembly GCA_039583875.1. Taxonomy (NCBI): domain Eukaryota; kingdom Viridiplantae; phylum Streptophyta; class Magnoliopsida; order Asparagales; family Orchidaceae; genus Platanthera; species Platanthera guangdongensis. The sequence continues at coordinate 134,528,056 of CM077164.1, forward strand.
AGAAGAACAAGTACCCGATCCCCCGGATTGATGATCTCTTTGATCAGTTAGTCGGGTCGACGGTGTACTCGAAGTTAGATCTCAAGTCTGGGTACTATCAGCTGCGGATAAGGGAGAGTGATATCCCGAAGACAGCGTTTAGTACGAGATACGGGCATTATGAGTTTACGGTCATGCCGTTTGGGCTGACTAATGCGCCGTCAGTGTTCATGGATTTGATGAACAGGACGTTCAGGGAGTACCTAGACCATTTCGTGATCGTCTTCATCGACGATATTTTGGTGTACTCGCAAAGTGAGGAGGATCACTTCAAGCATCTCCATTTGGTGTTGGAGACACTCAGGAGAAACCAGTTGTATGCCAAGTTCTCGAAGTGCGAGTTTTGGCTATCCTCAGTGGCGTTCCTCGGGCATATAGTGAGTGGAGAGGGTATTGCGGTGGATCCGGCGAAGATTGTTGCGATACGGGAGTGGCCTGAGCTTGCTACGGTAGCAGAAGTCCGGAGCTTTTTGGGGCTTGCCGGTTATTATAGGCGCTTCGTAGAGAACTTCTCGCGGATAGCGCTACCTCTCACTACTTTGACGAGGAAGGAGCATAAGTTCGTTTGGACGCCGGAGTGCGCGCGAGCTTTTGAGGAATTGAAGTGTCGGTTGACCACGGCGCCTGTGTTGAGTTCGCCGGTTGGACCGAAGGCTATGAGATATATAGCGATGCTTCAGGCAGCGGTTTGGGTTGCGTGCTACTGCAGCACGGCAGCGTGATAGCTTATGGCTCGAGACAGCTAAAAGTGCACGAGAGGAATTATCCGGTCCATGACTTGGAGTTAGCGGCCGTGATTTTTGCCTTGAAGCTGTGGAGACACTATTTGTACGGTGTGAAGATTGATATCTACACCGATCACAAGAGCCTAAAGTACCTGATTGATCAGAAAGATCTGAATATGCGGCAGCGTAGGTGGATGGAGTTCCTGGGGGACTATACTTTCAAGATCCACTACGTGCCTGGCAAAGGGAATGCGGTTGCGGACGCGTTGAGTCGCCGAGCCCCAGCTCAAGCGAATTGGCTATCAGTGCATGATGAGCGGTTGGTGCAGGAGCTGGAGGCGTTGGAGATTGTTTGTGTGGATAGACAATCTAGTGCTGAAGCAGTGCTGAATTGGACTGAAGTCCAATATGACCTGGCTGATCGGATTCGGCAGGCTTTGGATATGGATGCTCATATGAAGCAGTTCATGATAGAGGCTCTGGATGGGTCAAATTCCCAATTCGTTGTGGAGGACGGATTGCTGTGGAAAGACGGTCGTTTGTGCGTCCCAAGTGTGGGCAATTTACGGGTGGAGTTGTTGTACGAGGCGCACCATACCAAGTACTCGATTCACCCGGGAGCACGAAGATGTACCGTGATGTTAAGAAACTATTTTGGTGGCCGGGTTTGAAAAAGGATGTGGCGCTATATGTAGCGAAGTGCCAAACTTGCGCCTTGGTAAAGGCGGAGTGCCAAAAGCCGGGAGGATTTCTTAAGTCCTTGCCTATTCCGGAGTGGAAATTCGACGACATCTCTATGGACTTTGTGCATGGTTTGCCAAGGTCGCAGAAGGGGAACGACGCCATTTGGGTGGTGGTCGATCGATTAACAAAGGTGTCGCATTTTATTCCGCATAGGAAGGATGATCCGGTGGAGAAGCTGGCGAAAGCTTTATGTGGATAACATAGTGCGGCTTCATGGTGTGCCCCGCAGCATCGTGAGTGACCGAGATGGGCGGTTCACGTCCAATGATTGGAGGCTGGTGCAGCAAATGTTGGGAACAAAGCTGAAGTTTAGCACAGCCTTCCATCCGCAAACGGATGGGCAGACCGAGAGGGTCAATAGAACCATGGAAGACATGCTTCGCATGTGTGTCTTGGACTTTGGAAAGCAATGGGAGGACCACCTTTATTTGGTGGAGTTCGCATACAACAACAGCTACCAAGCAAGTATTCAGATGGCGCCTTCGAGGCCCTTTATGGTAGAAGATGTCGCACGCCGTTGTCTTGGTTAGAAACGGGCGAGTCAAAGTTGTATAAGCGATCGGAAGTGGAGGATGCTACTTCTTGGTGAGAACCATTCGGGAGAGGTTGCTTATCGCTCAGGACCGGCAAGCAAAGTACTATAATGCCAAGCACAGGAACGTGGAGTTCGCTGTGGGCGATTATGTATACTTGAAGATCAAGCCGTTCAAGGGTGTCTCGCGGGTGCGGCGATTGAAAAAGCTAAGCCCGAGGTACCTTGGACCGTTCGAGGTTCTGGAGCGAGTAGGAGAAGCGGCCTATCGGCTGAAGCTTTCAGTGGAGCTAAGTGGTTTACATGATGTATTCCATATTTCGGTGCTTCGGAAGGCGGTGCAAGAGCCTACGCAAGTGATCGCGGTCAATCAAGTGCCGGTGGATAGTGGGCTAACGACAAAGTCAAGCCCGTGCGGATTGAGGACTCGGAGGTCAAGCGGCTACGCAATAAAGAGATCAGGATGGTCAAAGTCCGGTGGGACAATTGCGGTCGTGAGGAGCTCTCTTGGGAGCGAGAGCAGACGATGCTTGACGAATATCCGGAGTTGTTCCGCTCAGGTACAAATTTTAAGTTTGTACATGTTTTTCCCTTTATGTAATTTCGTGGGCGAAATTCTTTTAAGAGGGGTAGAGTTGTAACGCCCCGAAACTCAAAGGAGCAAGGGGAATAATTTGGGCCAGTTTGAGTTCTGGCTGCAGGCACACGGCCTGGGACACGGGCGTGTCCCAGGGCGTGTCAAGCCTGTGTCGACACTAAGGCGTGAAGTCGACACTTTGGTCTCGACATTGTGTCGAGACTGGGCACACGGCCTGCGACACGGGCGTGTCGCAGGGCGTGTCGACCCGTGTCGACACTTAGCCGTGAAGTCGACACAGTGCTTCGACGTTGTGTCGAGACACGGCACACGGCCTGCGACACGGGCGTGTCGCAGGGCGTGTCAACCCGTGTCGACACTCGTCCCGCGAAGTCGACACTTTGGTGTCGACAGTGTGTCGAGACATGGCACACGGCCTGCGACACGGGCGTGTCGCAGGGCGTGTCGACCCGTGTCGACACTTAGCCGCGAAGTGCCGAGACCTTGTACACGGCCTGGAGCCCAGGCGTGTCAAGGTGACACGGGCACGGACACGGGCGTGTCCTAGAACCCGTGCAGTGCTCGGGTTGAAACGGGAGAAAATCATGGGGTACACGGCCAGCTACACGGCCGTGTCAGGTGGAACACGGGCGTGTCAGCTCGAACACGGGCGTGTTCGAGACCCGTGTGAGGTTCCAGGTGATTCGATTTTGACGGCGAATGAGGCACACAACCCTGGGCACGGGCGTGTGCCAGGCCGTGTTCGGCCCAGATTGGGCATTTCAGTCCCGAATCGAAGCCGTTCATTTCTTTGACTGAGGATCCAATGGCTGGGGGTTGTTCCTGAAGGGATATACCCGGGTTTTGACTTAGAAAACCCTCACTTTTTCCACTTGTTATCTCTCCAAACCCTTGGAGAAAGAAAAGCTAAGGCAAGAAGAAGAGGAGCTAGATCCGCCATTTGAGGAGCTTCGGAGCTCCGAATCGCAAGCCGACTCCGGATCCACGGAGGCAACGCAAGTGCGGTGATTTCCATCCGATTACTTTTCGATGGCGCCAAAGAGGACCGCAAGGGTAACGATCCTCACTTTTGAGCATGATAGCTCTCTTTCTTAGCATAGGAAGCCCTCTCTCGCGAGTTGGCGAAGAGTTGGAGGCGTTCCTTCGGGTAGATATGTAAAGTCCCCGTTGTTTAGAGTCCGTATGCGAGAACGGACATAGGCATTTTGGTTGAAGCCTACCCGGACATGTAGTTCGGATCGGTGATGTTGCATTGCATAAGGCCGGAGAAGACTCCGTGCTATTTGGTGTTTTCGGGTTTTCTACACGGTAGATTGCAGCAGGGAGCCTTGGGGACTAACCCAAAGGTGCACCCGGAAAACTGGGCGGACACGAGGTCTTGCCAACTTGGTGGCCTGAGTGCCAACATGAACATAACGGGGTTATGTGTCTTGCGGTAGAATGAGACTCGGTGAAAGTTTGACCCGCGCAAATGGCTTAAATTGCCGTTGCGATGTGAGCACGGGTTAGATGGAGCCGTACCCGCTTTATGTCGTTCGGGTTAGAGAGACCTAAAGTTACATGGCACTCGCCGTTGGCATAGATGTGAGTCTTCGGTGGTCAATGGCTTAAATTGACGTGACCAATACCATGAAGACGAATTGCTCATAGGAATGGCCGTCTAAGTGGCGGTGGTGAGTCCGGAATGTTAATGGCTTCAATTGACGTAACATCGACCGGTTCACCGAGAATGTGCCCTGAGTGCACGGGACGTGTGGCCATACGAGCCAACGTCTGTGATGAAATGGCTATGGTTATATGCATTGCTCGCTTGTGCTAATGAAATGCAGGGAAGGAGCATCGCCGCCCCGAGTTGGGGGCGGGATCGTTATAATTTGGTCAGCATTGCTGACCGTTGCTTTGTTTGCCACCGTGCGGTGGTTTGTTTGCTTGCAGGTGCAGCTGGACCAAGCGGTCAATAGCGGGCTAAAGCCCTTTTTGCGAAGCTGGCCCTCGAAGGCCCGAATGGAAATGTTTTATGTTTTGTTCATGTATGGCCGGCCTGCGTGCCGAGGTTTGGAAATCATGTAAAAGACAAGTGAAACATTTTGTAAGGCCTTAAGGCCGACTTTTGAGTATTTTGTAATAACATTCCTATTATCTTGCTAGTGGACATTCATGCTTGTGCTGGGTTCTTGTTTTGCAACTTTAATAAATTTCTTCCGCTAGAATGCTCTGTGTAGGACGTTGAGATTGGTTGGATGGTTTCCATACGTAACAACCCGGTCTGTCTGTGGTATATGGCGTCGGGCCCCGGCCGGACCTACTGCTATATGCTATGCGACGGATAGGGGGTGTTACATCGCGGAAAGCGGAAAACAAGCCGCGAGAATCAGAGAGCGCACACAATCAGGAGGAAACGACCGTGTGCTCTGATACCATGTAGAAAGTAGCGAATAAGAAAGAACAAACAGATAGACTTTTGAATAATTGAAATTTTATTATCCAAAAAAGATATCATTTACAAAGGTGTGACCTCCCTTATATAGAATGGAGGAGATATGAGAGAGTATAAACAAACAATGTGGGACTAAACATTTACAGGAAGAGCGGCTAGAAATAAAGGAGACCGCACAGGCCGCGCGGTTAGTCAGATGGGAAAACCGCACGGCACCTCCAGCAGGATAAGAACAGGCCGCACTGAGAGTCCGACAGACCGCCCGGTCTCCAAGCACTAGAGGAGACCGCCAGACCGCTCGGTCAACAAACCGCCAGACAAGACCGCAAGGCCGCCCGGTCTAATACTTCAACATGTGGTCTGTCTAATATAATCTCAACACACCCATCCTGCTGGCTAATATAATCTCAACACACCCCCGCAGCAGGACAACCTGGCTCTGATACTATGTGGAAACCACACCTGTCACCACACATCTTCCCAAAACCCCGAGGTGATGGTAGGGGGGGGGGGGCGGGGGTACATGAACACAAAGGATCGCATGCTACAGGCGATGTGGGACTAACCCCAACCACAGGACCGCGGGGATATTCCGCCACACAAGGGGGCCCACCGGGGTCAACACCCAGACCTGGAACGCGATGGGGAAAGCCCAAACATGCTGTCCCACACACACGTGTCCTGCTGGCTAATATAATCTCAACACACCCCCGCAGCAGGACAACCTCCCTCTGATACCATGTGGAAACCACACCCGTCACCACACATCTTCCCAAAACCCCGAGGTGATGGTAAGGGGGGACGGGGGTACATGAACACAAAGGATCGCCTGCTGCAGGCGATGTGGGACTAACCCCAACCACAGGACCGCGGGGATATTCCTCCACACAAGGGGGCCCACCGGGGTCAACACCCAGACCTGGAACGCGATGGGGAAAGCCCAAACATGCGGTCCCACACACACGTGTCCTACTTGCTAATATAATCTCAACATTCAGCATTTACTCCATGGCGTGCAGTCGGAGTTAGTCTTCCTACACCGGGATGGCCCGTAGCCCCCCATTGTGTCATGGCGCGCAGGCCGAAGACTCTTGCTATGGGCTCCAACAGACCGCACCTTTTGGTCTCACGTCGGACGGACACAACGCAGGTCGGATCCTCCACCCCCCGTTGCTCAAATCGCCTTGCCTTCTCCGAGTACAGCGTACTCATGGCTATATCAAAGGCGCGGGTTGGTCCCACCAATCCTGTTCTTGGCATTCAAGCCTGGGTATTTCTCGATACCCATTTCCTTAGCACAACAGCGGGTCTTTCCTGGGCCTCCCAGTACTTCCTGTGACTCTCTCCACAGGTGGACACCGCATAAGCACAAATGTCAGGGGTCTTTCCTGGCCACACCAGTACTTCCTGTTACTCGCTTCACAGGTGGACACCCTACGACATCAAGCATTCCAAAGGGCCTTTCCTGGTCACACCAGTACTTCCTGTGCCTCATTCACAGGTTGGACCCAAAAACATCACATGGCTATTTTTCCTGGGCTACCACTCCAGTACTTCCTGCTACTCCTTTTCGCAGACATAACCCGTTGACTCCTTAAACTACACGTTATCACGGAGTCTTCTCCGGTTCGTATGCAACATCACCAATCCAGACCAACCTGTCCAGATGGGCTTCACACAGCATGCCTATTCTGTACTCCATTTCCGGATCTATATGCTAACAAAGGGGATTTCAAGCATCCACCCAAAGATTCCCAAAATCAGCCACCTCTTGGTGGGGGAAATCACAAGATATGCCAAAAAGAAGCCTTCACATGACTCGGAAGAAAAGTCGTTACCCTTGACGACCGCTTCGGTGGCATGACCTCAAAGCTTGTTTGAAAGACTCGCAAGAGCGTTTCCTCCGCAACGCCGGCTTCGGATTTCTCGTTGGTAACCTACAACACCACCAGCAGCAGCTCTTCCCCTTCTTCCTCCTTCTTCCTCTCTCTTTCTCTCTCTCTCTCTCTCTCTTTACTTGAAGAAAGATAAAGGCTAAGGAAAATGAGAATAAACTCTCAGTTTCGGCCTTTAGGAAAAAGAGGAAAGAAGCTTCAGCCCTTGGATCCAGGCTGAAGAAATGGATGGACACAAAACTGCCAGAAAAGCTAAATTTGACCTGACACGGCCTGTGACACGGCCGTGTCCTAGGCCGTGTGCCTCAAGCGGTGGTCAACCGACCTATCCAAACCAGTGACATGCCCATGGGACACGCCCGTGTCATGGGCCGTGTCACCAACACGCCTTCAGACACGCCCGTGTCTGTGGCCGTGTGCCTGGGCGAAAAAAATCCCAAAACATCCTGAGACTTCACACGGCCTCTGACACGCCCGTATCCCAGGCCGTGTGTCCGGACACGACACAAAGACACGCCCTGTCGAAATCCTTCGGCGGGCTGAGTTCGTCGACCCGATTTGACACGCCCTGTGACACGCCCGTGTCACAGGCCGTGTTCAACCTCTCGACACTCAACACTCGACACTCGACACTCACGTCTCGACACTCGACGATCGTCGAGCAAAAGTTGTCGAGCACACGACACGGCCTTGGACACGCCCGTGTCCTGGGCCGTGTGCCTCCTCTCAACACATCGTCGAGCGAAAAAATCGTCGACACAAAGGCCAATCGTCGACACAACCTCGACACGCCCTGCGACACGCCCGTGTCGCAGGCCGTGTCCGCTGACACGCCCTGGGACACGCCCGTGTCCCAGACCGTGTCACCCAAAAATTCCTGTTGCAGAAATTTGGACTATTACAATCCTCCCCTCCTACAGGAAATTTCGTCCTCGAAATTCAGACACAGGAAGGTAATCAGTAATCGGCAAGAAAAATGTTACAACATACAAAATGTTATGTTACAACATCCTCTCTAGAGAGTACAAAAACAGCTCAGGGAACTCTTCTCGCATGGTTTGCTCTCGCTCCCATGACAGTTCTTCACGGCCACAGTTGTCCCACCGGACTTTCACCATGGCGACCGTCTTGTTCCGCAACTGTTTCTCGGCTCGATCTTCGATCTGAATGGGTCTAACTCTCGTTGTTAGCCCATACTCCACCGGCACACGATCGTCCGCGATTACTTGAGTTGGAGCTTTCACGGCTTTCCGGAGCACCGAGATGTGAAATACATCATGTAACCCACCCAAGTCTGCCGACAGAGCTAGCCGATAAGCCGCTTCGCCAACTCGCTCAATTACTTCAAAAGGACCCAAATATCTTGGACTCAACTTTTTCAATCGTCGAATCCTGGAGACACCTTTGAATGGATTGATCTTCAAGTAGACCCAATCTCCAACCGCAAATTCCACGTTCCGGTGCTTGGCGTTGGAGTACTTCGCTTGTCGATCTTGAGCAATAAGCAATCTCTCTCGAATAGTCCGTATGGTTGAGTTTGCTTCATCAACCTCATTTGGTTTAAAAACCCGAGCTTCGCCCGCTTCTGCCCAAGCCAAGGGCGTACGACACTTCCTTCCATATAGCGCTTCATATGGTGCCATCCCAATGCTCGTCTGGTAGCTGTTATTATATACAAACTCTACCATATAGAGATGATCTTCACATCTCTTTCCGAAGTCAAGGGCGCACATTCGGAGCATGTCCTCCATTGTTCTGTTGGTACATTCAGTTTGGCCATCCGTTTGGGGATGAAAGGCCGTACTGAAAGTCAACTTCGTGCCCAACAGTCGGTGAACTAGCCTCCAATCATTTGACGTGAATCGCCCATCTCGATCACTTACGATTCTCCAAGGAGCACCGTGAAGCCGCACAATCTGGTCAACATATAACTTTGCCAAAGATTCAACTGAATCATCCCGCCTGTTCGGGAGAAAATGTGCTACTTTTGTTAGCCGGTCCACAATGACCCAAATGGAATCATTTACTCGCTGCGATCTTGGCAACCCATGCACAAAATCCATGGAAATATCATCAAATTTCCACTCTGGGATCGGTAGTGACTTCAAATAACCGCCCGGCTTTTGGCATTCCGCCTTCACCATCGCACATGTTTGACATTTGGCTACATAAAGGGCAACATCTTTCTTGAGCCCTGGCCACCAGAAAAGCTTCTTCATATCGTTGAACATCTTTGTGCTCCCGGGGTGAATGGAATACTTTGTATAATGCGCTTCATACATCAGTTCTTCCCTCAGTTTCCCCACATTTGGGACGAACAAACGACCCTCTTTTCGCAAAAGACCGTCAATCATGGTGAATTTGCCCTCTGGCCCTTCATTCACATAGCGTAAGAGATTGTCATCCAACTCCGTTGCCCGTCGAACTTGGTCCGCAAGGTCACAATGCACCTCGGTCCAGTTCAAACATACAGTGGCAGTGGAATTCTTGTCAACACAATAGATCTCTAATGCTTCCAACTCCTGGATAAGACGTTCATCATGCCTTTGTAACCAATTCGCTATAACCGGAACTCGCCGACTCAAGGCATCCGCGACAACATTCCCCTTCCCGGGCGTATAGTGAATCTCGAAAGTGTAGTCCACAAGGAACTCCAACCACCTTCGTTGTCATATGTTCAAGTCTTTTTGCTCCAAAAGATACTTTAGGCTCTTATGATCGGTATAGATCTCCACCTTCACTCCATAAAGGTAGTGTCGCCACAACTTGAGTGCAAAAATCACCGCCGCTAGTTCCAAATCATGGACGGGATAATTTCGCTCGTGCACCTTCAGCTGGCGTGAGCCATAAGCAATCACCTTTCCATTTTGCAGAAGAACGCAACCTAAGCCGCTCCCTGAGGCATCACTATAAATCATAAATCCATCGGTTCCACATGGCGAAGACAACACCGGCGCCGTGGTCAACCGACTCTTCAGCTCTTCAAAAGCTCGTGCGGAATCTGGCGTCCAAACGAACTTCTGATCTTTTTGCGTCAGTGTGGTTAGCGGCAAAGCGATCCGCGAGAAGTTTTCCACAAATCTTCTATAGTAGCCCGCAAGTCCAAGGAAACTTCGGACCTCGGCCACGGAATACAAGATTGGCCACTCCTGTATGGCCCTTATCTTCACTGGATCCACTGCAATGCCCGCTCCACTCACCACATGGCCCAAAAATGCCACTGACGATAGCCAAAACTCGCACTTTGAGAACTTGGCATATAGCTGATTTTGCCTCAACGTGTTCAACAACAACCGCAAGTGAATCTCATGTTCAGCTTCCGACTCTGAGTACACCAGGATGTCATCAATGAACACAATCACAAACAGATCCAGGTACTCACGAAAAATACGGTGCATCAAATCCATAAACACCGAGGGCGCATTGCACAGTCCAAATGGCATGACTGTGAACTTATAGTGCCCATAACGCGTTCCAAATGCGGTTTTGGGAATGTCACCTTCCCGAATTCTTAACTGGTAATAACTAGACTTCAGGTCCAACTTCGAATAGACGGTCGAGCCCACCAGCTGATCGAATAACTCATCAATCTGGGGTAACAGATACTTATTCTTCTCTGTCAGCTTATTCAGTTCACGGTAATCAATACACAACCGCAACCCACCATCTTTCTTCTTTACAAAAAGCACAGGCGCGCTCCAAGGTGACATGCTTGGGCGGATATAACCTTGATCCAACATTTCTTGTAGTTGAACCTTCAATTCAGCCATCTCTTTTGGCGCAACGCGATATGGCGAGCGGGACACAGGTTTCGCACCTGGCACCAACTCAATTGTGAAGTAAATATCCCGCTGGGGTGGTAGCCCAGGGAGATCCGTAGGAAACACATCTGTAAATTCTGCCACAATCGGAACCTCGCACAAACTGGCCTTAGGCTCAACAGCCTGAATTAGTGCAAAGTAACACTCCGCACCCTTCCGAACAGCTTTGACGACCTGGAGTGCAGACATCAACGTCCCGCCTACTCCTCGCATACCCGCGAATTTTGTCTCCTGTTCGGTATTCTGGCCCAACGTGATTTCTTTGGACTGGCAATCAATCATAGCATGCTGCTCCGCAAGCCAATCCATCCCAAAAATCACATCGAATTCCGATATTGGCAAAACAAATACAGTCAAACGAAACTCCCGACTTCCCAATTGAACCGCCACATCGCAAGCTTGATCCGCAAGCATCCAACAGCCATTCGGCAACACCACTCTGACGGTATCTGTCTTTGCACGACTGGGTATCCCAAGCCGCGTAATAAACTCACTAGATAGAAAAGAATGCGATGCACCCGTATCAAACAGTGCTTCGCGCCAGTGTGTCCCGAATCATCACAAAGCTTATGACAAACATGTCACACACACAAACCGCAAACATAGGGGTACTAAGCAAAGCATACAAACAATAGCATATGCAAAACTAAACTCATACCTGTGACCACGTCACTCTGCTTGATGACCTCTTGCAGGCCAAGATTGTAGACCCGGGGTTGCGCCTGCGAGGCAGAGGAATTCACCACCGCCTTTCCCTTTTTCACATACGATGCTCCCGCCTTCTTTTCACTCTTTGGCGGCATCCGACAATCTCGCGCAATATGCCCCATTCGGCCACAATTGAAGTAGATACGAGTATCTGGCTTGGAGGTAGCCCCTGACGTTGCTCCCATTGCAACTGATGAAGGAGCTTGTCCACTAGGCTTGGACTTCTTGCCCCATCTCTTCTTATAAAATGGTTTCCCAGATCGGGGCGTCTTCCACTCCGGTTGGGTCACAACCAAAGCTCTCTTCCCTTGCACCCTCTTCATATCCTTTTCCAATGCGCTCGTAGTGTCAACCAATGCTGGGAAACCTTAGTTCACAGAACTTGACACAAGGAACCTCAGCTCGTCCCTCAGTCCTTCATAGAACCTGTTGGTCTTCCTCTGTTCATCAGTAAATATAGAACCCGCATACCGCCCCAAGCGAGTAAATTCATGCAAGTATGCGTCAACACTGCCATCACCTTGTGTTAACCTTTGGAATTCATTTTCCATGGCTATCCGTTGAGCCGCAGGAAGGTGCTTTGCTAGGAAGAGCCGGGAGAATTCTTCCATCGATACTTGGGTTAACGGACGACCCGCCAAGTGATGCAACTCCATCTCATCCCACCATAATCGAGCTTCTCCTTCAAGTAAAAAGGTAATTAAAGTAACTTTTTGATGCTCCGCCGTTCCTATCACCGTCATCACTCGCTTGACGCGCGATAGCCAATCCTCAGCCTGCGCCGGAGTTCCCGCTCCCGAGAATGTAGGCGGATGGAAACTCATAAACCGCGTTAGTTGCTTCTCAGCTGCTCGAGGAGCCACATCCACGACAAGTTCAGGACTTGCCGCCACCTATTCTGGCCTCACAGCCGCTTGCTCCTGTCTAAGGGGCTGGCCTTGGATCATGGTAAATAAGGCCTCCGCAACTAAACGCACATGTTCCGTAGACGGTGGAGGTGTAGGCACTGCGGCTGGTGTCGTACGTTCATCAGAACGCTGGGACTCAGACGGCCCAGCTCCACTACGTGTCACCTAAAGGTGGACAAGACACACACATTAGCGGTCGTACCCAAGCAATCAACACAAAATCAGAACACACAGGTTCCTCAAATACACCAATTTGCATTCCTAACCTGGACATTCAGGAGTTCATTCGTAGACTTTGGTTTGCACAAACACGTGCTCGCCACCCCCACAAAAGAAGTCGGCCACGACTTCGAGAGGGAAAGACCAAGACAACCGATACCAAAAATGTAACAACCCCATCCGTTCATATGGTATATTCTAGAAAGTCCGGCCGGGGCCCCACAGGATATATCACAAAACAGGCGGTGAAGGTACAGGATGATACCAGAGTAGCGCATCGCACCTATCACACAGCATTCTAGCGGAAGCCTAGACTACAACTTGAACTCCTCATGAATGTCCAAACATAAAACTCCACATTTTATATCATATAGGAATGTCTTACAACAAGTCAACAAAGTTGGCCTTATGGCCTTACAGGGCTATCAAACAGTGGCCTAAACAGATTGGCGCGCAGGCCGGCCACAATCAAAGAAAACACACAACATAATATAGAGCCTTCGAGGGCTAACAGCAGTAGCAGCAACACCAGCAGGAACATCAACCTCTATGCGTCCCGCTCGGCTCTCCAGCACCTGTATAGGGACAATCCACCCAATGGTGGCAAACAAAAGCAACGGTCAGCGTTCAGCTGACCAAATTATAACCACCCTACCCCTTATCTCGGGGCAGCGGTACTCTTCCCTGCAGGCATATCATATCACAATTATGGCAATATATCATCAAAATGTGCTTTCACGCACACAAGCCATCACAACCGTTCGCCACCCGGCCCAACGGTCCATGCACTCAGGGCACATTCTTGGTGTTCTGGCAAAACTCTTGCCCACCACCGTATCAGGGTCACAACCTAACGGTCAATCTCTTGAGCATTTACTCCGTGGCGTGCAGCCGGAGCTAGTCTTCCTACACCCGGATGGCCCGTAGCCCCCCATTGTGTCATGGCGCGCAGGCCAAAGACTCTTGCTATGCGCTCCAACAGACCGCACCTTTTGGTCTCACGTCGGATGGACACAGCGCAGGTCGGATCCTCCACCCCCCGTTGCTCAAATCTCCTTGCCTTCTCCGAGTACAGCGTACTCATGGCTATATCAAAGGCGCGGGTCGGTCTCACCAATCCTGTTCTTGGCATTCAAGCCTGGGTATTTCTCGATACCCATTTCCTTAGCACAACAGCGGGTCTTTCCTGGGCCTCCCAGTACTTCCTGTGACTCTCTCCACAGGTGGACACCGCATAAGCACAAATGTCAGGGGTCTTTCCTGGCCACACCAGTACTTCCTGTTACTCGCTTCACAGGTGGACACCCTACGACATCAAGCATTCCAAAGGGCCTTTCCTGGTCACACCAGTACTTCCTGTGCCTCATTCACAGGTTGGACCCAAAAACATCACATGGCTATTTTTCCTGGGCTACCACTCCAGTACTTCCTGCTACTCCTTTTTGCAGGCATAACCCGTTGACTCCTTAAACTACACGTTATCACGGAGTCTTATTCGGTTCGTATGTAACATCACCAATCCAGGCCAACCTGTCCAGATGGGCTTCACACAACATGCCTATTCCGTACTCCATTTCCGGATCTATATGCTAACAAAGGGAATTTCAAGCATCCACCCAAAGATTCCCAAAATCAGCCACCTCTTGGTGGGGGAAATCACAAGATATGCCAAAAAGAAGCCTTTACATGGCTCGGAAGAAAAGTCGTTACCCTTGACGACCGCTTCGGTGGCATGACCTCAAAGCTTGCTTGAAAGACTCGCAAGAGCGTTTCCTCTGCAACGCCGGCTTCGGATTTCTCGTCGGTAACCTACAGCACCACCAGCAACAGCTCTTCCCCTTCTTCCTCCTTCTTCCTCTCTCTTTCTCTCTCTCTGTTTGCTTGAAGAAAGATAAAGGCTAAGGAAAAATGAGAATAAACTCTCAGTTTCGGCCTTTAGGAAAAAGAGGAAAGAAGCTTCAGCCCTTGGATCCAGGCTGAAGGAATGGATGGCCACAAAACTGCCAGAAAAGCTAAATTTGACCTGACACGGCCTGTGACACGGCCGTGTCCCAGGCCGTGTGCCTCAAGCGGTGGTCAACCGACCTATCCAAACCAGTGACACGCCCATGGGACACGCCCGTGTCATGGGCCGTGTCACCAACACGCCTTCAGACACGCCCGTGTCTGTGGCCGTGTGCCTGGGCGAAAAAAATCCCAAAACATCCCGAGACTTCACACGGCCTCTGACACGCCAGTGTCCCAGGCCGTGTGCCCAGACATGGCACAATGACATGCCCTGTCGAAATCCTTCGGCGGGCTGACTTCGTCGACCCGATTTGACACGCCCTGTGACACGCCTGTGTCACAGGCTGTGTTCAACCTCTCGACACTCAACACTCGACACTCGACACTCACGTCTCGACACTCGACGATCGTCGAGCAAAAGTCGTCGAGCACACGACACGGCCTTGGACACGCCCGTGTCCTGGGCCGTGTGCCTCCTCTCGACACATCGTCGAGCGAAAAAATCGTCGACACAAAGGCCGATCGTCGACACAACCTAGACACGCCCTGCGACACGCCCGTGTCGCAGGCCGTGTCCGCTGACATGCCCTGGGACACGCCCGTGTCCCAGGTCGTGTCACCCAAAAATTCCTGTTGCAGAAATTTGGACTGTTACAGCAGCATTTGCCAACACGCACATTACACAGAATACGAGGTGGAGGAGATGATGTAGAAGAATGTGGCAAAGGCGACAAAGTACACTCTCTAGACTCTACGGCGAGCCGGCATCATAACGAGCGAAGGCGCGGGCCTTTCCGCGAGTGAGGTGGTACCAGAACTATTCCATCCTATACCAAAGCTGGGCGACGAGTCCTACCAACCTCTCTTGGGGGACTCGCCACCCAAGGGATTGCCTCACTGAATCCTCGCACCGCGCCTCTATTGTATTTTTGTTGTCTTAATGTAAACGCGGGCTGAGCACCAAACTTGTAATTTTTCCAATTATTGAAATATGTTTTTTCTGAAATGCTCGTGTCATTGTTTGTGACGTTGTTTCTTTGAAATGTTCAAACCGTTGCGCCTCTGTGTATTCGCGGTGTAGGTCGGTCCTCCCGCTCGCTGCCTCCGGACCCATGTCTGTTAGCGAGATCGCGCCTCCCTTTGGGACTTAGCTTAGGAAACATAGGGGTCTTAGCTAGCCGAACCGCCAATGGCGACTTGTCTCTGCATTCCGGATTCTCCTCACTACCCCCCCCCCCCCCCAAGAGGTCACGAAGTGGCTTGAGTTCTCGCGACCTTGGTTGCTTTTTGCGTGTTAGGCGATTATGTTGGGTCCCCAATGTCGACTTGTCTCTTCGCCGATCTGCCAGGGTCTCGACTCGACACTTCCGGCTCGCCGACCTGCCGAGCCCATCCTGCCAACCCTGAGATTTTTTCCTCTGATGCTCGAGGGTCTGCGTCCTGACTTTAGCCGTCAACACGATCACAAAGACCCCCTGTCCTGCTAGCCAGTTGAGGGTCTGAGTAGACTCTCTCGAGTGACATCCAGCACCGCCAGCTAGATGGGATCCTGGCAACAGGATCTGCTCGGGGTCTGGATAGACTCTCTCGAGTGACATCCAGCCCTGCTAGCTATTTGAAAGCTGGTAGCGGGATCTGCTTGGGGTCTTGGTTGACTCTCTCGAGCGACATCAAACCCTGCTAGCTAGATGAGAGCCTGACAACAGGATCTACTCGAGGTCTAGGTAGACTCTCCCGAGCGACATCCAGTCCTGCCAGCTAGATGAGAGCCTAGTAACAGGATCTGCACGGGGTTTGGGTATACATTCTCGAGTGACATCCATCCATGCCAGCTAGATGAGAGCCTAACAGCAGGATCTGCGCGGGGTCTGGGTAGACTCTCTCGAGTGACATCCAGCCCTGCCAGCTAGATAGGAGCCTGACAGCAGGATCTGCTCGGGGTCTAGGTAGACTCTCTCAAGTGACATCCAACCATGTCAGCTAGATGGGAGCCTGGCAGAGGGACCTGCTCGGGGTCTGGGTAAACTCTCTTGAGTGATATCCGGGCATACCAGCTAGATGAGAGCCTAGCAGTGGGATCTGCTCGGGGTCTGGGTAGACACTCTCGAGTGACATCCAACCCTACCAGCTAGATGAGATCCTGACAGCGGGATCTGCTCGGGGTCTGGGTAGACTCTCTCAAGTGATATCCAGCCCTGCCATCTAGATGAGATCCTGGCAGTGGGATCTGCTCGGGGTCTGGGTAGACTCTCTCGAGTGACATCCAGCGCTGCCACTAGATGAGAGCCTGACAACGTGATCTGCTCGGGGTCTGGGTAGACTCTCTCGAGTGACATCCAACCATGTCAGTTAGATGAGAGCCTAGCGGTGGGATCTGCTCGGGGTCTGCTAAGTGAACTCTTCATCTGCTCACATGTATCATTGCAGGAGAATTGGAATATTAAGAAGCTTTATTGGAAAAAGGACATCACTTACATGGCTCAGGGGTAAAAGCGTTTCAAGTCATCACCGCTCTAGATATGACTTATGGTCTCGCGCTCCACATTCTAGAGGCGATACCCTCCTGAATTCAATATTTCTTTCACAATGTACGGACCCTCCCAGTTGGGGTTGAGTTTCCCCAAAATAGTCATTCTTCCAGCTGCATCCACATTTTTCAAGACCAAGTCCCCTTCTGTGAACTGCTTGACCCTGATGTGCTTATCAAAGTCCTTAGCCATTCTTCATTTCACTTCTTCCCATCGGATGTCAGAGAGATCACGCAGCTCCTCCAACATATCAAGGGAGAGCTGTAGCTCGTCCTCATTTTCAGCCCGCCACTCTTCCCTACCTTTTTCTACATCGACCACCCGTGGAATCCGAACCTCGAACTCTATCGGAACCACTGCCTCGCACCCATGGGAGAGCTTGAAGGGGGTCTCCATTGTGGCCGTGTTGGGGGTGGTCCTCAGAGCCCAGAGGACCGAGGGAAGCTGCTCCACCCGGCTATCCTTTAAGTTTTCAACTCACTTCTTTAGGAGGTTCACAATGATCTTATTCACCGCCTCCACCTGCACGTTGCTCCTGGGGTGGTGGACTGAGGCAAACCTGAGGTTAATCCTGAGCTGTCTGCAGAAACTGATGAATTTGGCGCTAACAAACTTAGGCCCATTGTCTGTGGCGATGGCCTGCGGCAACCCTTGTTGGCAGATGATCTCCCCGCAAACAAAGTTCCTGATGACCTGGGAGGTCACCTTGGCCAGCATCTTCACCTCCAACCACTTCAAAAAATAATCTATCATGATGAGTAAGAACCTTCTCTGCCCGCTGGCCTGGGGGAAAGTTCCTACCAAATCCATTCCCTAGATGGTAAAGGGCCAGGGGGTTGTGATGCATCTGAGGCGTTGGGCTGGTTGTAGTTGGAGGGGGGCAAACAACTGGCACTTATGGCACTTCTTCGTGAACTCTACAACATCGTGGCCCAGGGTAGGCCAGAAATACCCTTGCCTGACCATCCTCCCTTCTAGGGTCTGACTCCCGGAGTGACTCCCACACTCCCTAGAGTGGACCTCCTCCAAGATTCTCTACACCTCCCTCTCGGCCATGCAACACGCCAACATCCCTGAGAGGGTCTTTCTGTACAATTTCCCATTGCGGATGAGATATTACGCTGAATTGTACTTGAACTTATTTTTGTCCATCCCCTCCGGATACTCCCCTGTAGAAAGGAACGTTGTGAAAGGGTCCATCCACGAGGGGTGTTGATCCACCTCCATCAGCTCTCCCTCTTCAATGGAAGGACATAATAGATCAGTGATGGTACCACCCACCCAGAGACCATGCTTTGCCAACTGATCGACCTGTTTGTTTTCCTCCCGGGGCACGTGTTGATGAATTCAGAAGCTCCCCGTTGATCTGGGAAGCTACCACCATAGAGTTAGTGAGGACCTCCACGTCAATCATACCCAATTCTTTGGACAGACGTAGCCCTGCGATCACCGTCTCGAAAGGAGATGGCCCAAGACCTTCCCACTGCTTGCCCCGAAAATGCACTTCAGGGTGTTCAGCCATATCTTGTACTTGCACAAGGTGGTGAAGTTTTACTCCAAGTCCCAGAGGTGAGAGTCCACACCTCGAATCTTGATCATAAGATCATTTACATACACCTTTAGGTTCCTTCCCTTTTGTTCTCGGAAGACCCTGTCCATCATCTTTTGGTACATCGCCCCTACATTCTTCAGCTCAAAGGGCATCGTTATGTAGCAGTAGCACCCATCCCCCGTGATGAAGGAGAAGACCTTTATGTCGGGGGGGGGGGGGGTGCATCCTGATTTGGTGGTAACCTGAAAATGCATCTAGAAAGCTCATTACAGAAAAACCAACGGCTGCGTAAACCAATGCATCGATCCAAGATAAGGGATAACAATCCTTAGGGCATGTTTTATTAAGTAAAGAAAAATCCACACACATACACCACCGTCTGTCTCCTTTTTTTACCAATACTACATTGGAGACCCGGCCAAGGTATTGTATTTCAAATACAAAACTAGCCATCAGGAGCTTGGACACCTCCTCCCTGATGGGCTCGACTAGTTTGTCTGCAACAAACCTCTTCTTCTGCAGGACAGGGCGAGCTTCCGTGTCCAGGTTGAGGCGGTGGTAGGCTACGTCCGCGTCAATCCCTGGCATATCTGATGCGCTTCAGGAGAAGATGTCCATGTTCTTTTGGATGTATGCCAGCATCCTCTCCAGGTCCTCTGGGGTCAGCCCACCACTGATGCGAACCTTCTCCACCCTGCCTCCCTGGGTGAGAACTTCCATCTCCACCACCTCTTCCACAACCTCCAGCCTTGCCTGCTCTCACCATTCTCCAACTTCCCCTCCTCTTGGGACAATAACCTCCTTAGCTTCCACAGCTTCCTCCACGGTCATCACCTCGGCCATCTCTTCTTGATCTCCTCCCGCCACCTCCTACTGGGTGTAACTCTCCACCTCTATCTCTTCTTCACCTACCTCCTGCTCCTCCTACTCCATCCTCTGCTCCATCTCCTCGCCCCCTCCTGTCAGGAGATAGATTTCACCGTCGTGAAATAGCACTCCCTCGCCACCTTGGGGTCTCCCTAGACCTAGACCTGAATACCCTCAACGTTGAACTTTATGAACTGATGGAAGGATGAGGGGACACAGCGGAAAGCCCTGATGAGGGCAGTCCTAATATGGTATTATAGCTACTGGGGGAATCCATGATGATGAACATGCAGGTACGGGACTGCCCCCCATGAGTGACATGGAGGCCCACTCCATCCACCTCCATCATCTCCACAAAAAATTCGAATAGAGGCCCATCTGAGGCTAGTACCCTCTTCGCCTCTACTTTCATCCCGTCGAACGCCCTTTTGAAGATGACGTTGACCGAACTCTCATTGTCGATGAGGATCCAGGAGACAGTGAAATTTTCGATGGATGTCTGGATGACCAGCGCATCGCAAAAGGGATCCTCATGATCTGGCATGTCCTTCCTCGAGAAGGTGATCTTCTCCTCTGGGGGTGGGGTCTGGGATGTGGATCCAACACTCCTTCGATACATGGTGTAGAGGCTCGTCTTCCGGGAAACCTCAACCCCCCCCCCCCTTGGATCACTCTGATCACTCCTCGTGTTCCAACATCCGCTGGTACTTGCACCTATCCTCCTCCACCTGAGGCAGGACCTCCTCAATCCACACTTCCTGGCGATCCTGCTACTGCTGCTGCACCCTGTTTCCTCTCATCTCGAGGAACTCCGGGCATGTGGTTGTGGCGTGCCCCTCCTCATGATGGAAGTAACAGTAGGATAATTCCACCCTAACTTGCCTTCTCCTTCTCTGTGAAGCTCTCATCCTCTGCCCCAGGGCTATAGCCATATCCTGATTTTAATCCGGGAGAGGGGGTCTTTGGGCTTATCTCTAACCTAGAGGGTGAAACTGACCATGGCCTCCCTGGTAGTTGTCTCCTCCATGGAGACCTCTCCATTGTCCCTGGTCCTGCCACTACGGCCTCGAACCAAGGCGATGGTTCGGCTCCTAGCGCCCCTACATGGGTTGTTGTCGTTGCTGTTCCCTCTACCGGGGTTCAGATCTCCTTTCCTCCCGACCACTGCTACCTCTTTGCTCCTTCTCCTCCTTTGTGGCCCACCTGGCTAGTTTCCGGGAAAATTCTGGATTTGACGCCTCCCCGTCAACTTCCCTTGCCGCCCTCTCCATCAGCTTCTTGTTGGAGAGGGAGAATACCCTCTTCAGCTCCATCTTGAAGAACCTAGTTGCAGCCCCAGGGTGAAGGCAATCAGTAGGGTGTGCCCTGACATCTCCTGGACCTGGGTGACCTCCTCCTGGAACCGGTCTACATAACTCCCCAAGGTCTCATTCAACCCCTGCTTGATGTAGAACGGGGACTCTGACTCATTCTTACTCTTCTTGGAGTTGGTAGGTAGTTGGTGGAACCACTCTCTCATCTTCTCCTGAGAGTGATGGCGAAGAGTCTGCATTTAATGGCATTCGACATCTCCCTTATCGAAACCATATCCTCGAACCACTGTATAAGCTGTACCAGGTCATCCCTCCCGATGTAGTAAGACATCTCTAGTTCACTGAACCCCTCTAGAATCGGAGCAGAAGATACCAACTCGCTGAAGGGGCTGTCTCCCCCTACTGGGCGAGTTAGAGGGTCACACACCCCCATGTCGCTGAACCGGCCTCTGTTCGCTGATCCCAGGAAAAGCACTCGCCCGGGGAGCTCGCATCCTCTCCCTTCCTCTTCAATCTCCTTCCCAGCTCGCCGAGCTGGGGCATCCTCACCTAGAGCATGGGTGGAGGCGATTGGGACAGTTGGTGTCGAGCACTCGATTCGCGCGCCGAGTGCGAACCTGATGAGGCTCAGTACTTCCTGCTTGAACTCTTCGAACATCCCCACCATGGCGAGAGGGGGAGGGGGTGGCGAGTCGGACCTATCCAAGCCTTGCCTTTCTCTTCCAGTCATCTAGCCTGCTGAAGATTTTCGGTGCTGACAACCTTCCACGATCACCGCACCAAAAATGTTAAAACCGAGAACTCGGTCTCTGTATAGTTCACCCATGGGGAAGGGGTGATCACACACTTACTTCTCTCTCGTGAGCCAACAACTAAGGAAATAGAATAAGGAACGAACCCAAGCGCATGACCTGGAGGACCCGCCACATACCCGGAAGATCTTAGAGTGCTTCCCCTCCTTAATCAAATGCCGAGCTAAGGATACCTCAGAAAGCGCTAGAAGACTGGGGCACAATGCAAAATGTGCCTTCTGAAGTACCCCCTTGGGTCTATTTATAGTTTTCTGAAGACGACCTGCAAATAGCCAACCTCCGCAGTTCTAAATAGCTATATGCGCTAAAAGTGGTCTGCCAACATCGTGACTCCGCTGTTCTGGTAAGCTATTTGCACCCCCAACAAGGACATCCATGTAATTTTTCCACTGGACCCCACGGGGCGCGTTTCTCAAACAACTCTCCACCCTACTAGGCGGACGCATCCTGGCTCCCGTAGCTCGCCTTCCATCCTTAGGCGAGCGTGAGCCGAGTCACCACGACTCGCCAGCCCATATTCAGAGGCAGGCTGGTGACAAGGTCGCCTATATGAGAGCGGGCTGGATGGGCTGGCTCTCGCAGCTCGCATGCCTAGCTTTGGCGAGAGTGAGCCAGCTGCCTGGATTTGCCTGCCGACTGTTTTGACGCGGGCTGGTTGATCTGGTTCGCTCGCCTAGCCTGGTGGACTCACTCAGCGAACACAGGGTTGTACATATATATTCCCAACACTTATATATATGTATATATATAATTATAATATATAAATACATATAATATATATATATATATATATATATATATATATATATATATATATATATATATATATATAAATAATATGTTGGGTTTTTGGGGATGACACAACACTTTGCACGCATTGGAAATAAGAACAAGAAAAACCCAAACGAGTTCAGATCTGGCAATATTCATGAATCAAAAAGTAAAGTATGTTGTAATAAAAATTACCTTTGAGGGATTGAGTCAGTACTCAACCTAGATACTCCAGAAGAATCATGTCAGCCGCACAGCAGCTAGATTCTTAAGCGCAAAAAGTATATCCGCGCCTCTATAGTAATCCACAGGATCGGGAGAACCCACAACAACTTGTCACAGAAGCGTGATAAGTTGTAAATATACCTATTTTTGTGTACAATAATTTAGTTGTTTTCATTTATTTTTGTCATTTTTACTTATTTTTATTCAATAAAATGCTCCTATTTTTGTAAATATTATACTAACTTATTTTATTTTATTTTTCAGGAAAAAATAAAAATCTGCCAAAAAATGACATGTCACGCCCGTGACAAATTGGTCACGCCCGTGACCAGGGAGTGACACGTCAAAAGCCGTGAAATCTGCGAATTTTGAAGACCAAAGCTTGACACGCCCGGGGTCACGCCCGTGTCACCCGACACGGGGCGTGACCCAAGCCCGTGTTCACTCCACTCGACGAATTCATCTCGACGATCGTCGAGTGTCGACACTAGCAGTCACGTCTAGAGTCACGCCCGTGACCTAGGGCGTGACACCTCTTTCCGCTCGACGATTTTCAACTCGACACTTTCAGCTCGACATTCGTCGAGTGTCGACACCAGCCGACACGCCCAGAGTCACGCCCGTGACCTGTGGCGTGACCTTTCCAGCTAGCCCGACAAGACCTGCCCGAAGACTTTCGGTGCGCACCGCGCCCAGATCCACCTGCCTGTCACGCCCCCTGTCACGCCCGTGACCAAGGGCGTGACCTCTGCGAGACCGACACGTGTCCAGCCAAAGTCAACTTTCCCGTCAAATCGCCGGCCGCCTTCGCAAATAGTACTGTCACGCCCCCTGTCACGCCCGTGACCAAGGGCGTGACTCATGAAAATTTTTTCTATAAATTCAGAGGTTCTGCTCTGAAATTTTGTTCCCTTTTGGGCACCATTTTGCTTAGGTGTTATGCTGTCGGGATGCCTCCAAAGTCTATGTAAGGGATATTTTTCCCCCTCTCCTTAGCTTTTATTTTCATGTCTTTGTAACCCGTGTTTTTAGTTAATAAAATTTGTCTCCATTTTCTTCTCTTATTATAGCTTTGGAATGGATCTTTACAATCTCCCCTATGCAATCTTATCTTTTTTCCTTGTCTTAACTTAGTTTTTTTTTTCGTTCTTTTTTATATGTGTGTGTGTGTATATGAGATTAGTTTTCTTGTTTTTATGTTTAGTTTTTTTTACTTTATTTTGGTTAACTTAGATTTTTATAGTTTCTAATTCATCCCTATAAATCCGTAAAAACGTTTTCAAAGTGTTTTTCCTTTTTTTAACTTAGCTTTTTATTTCGTAAAACCTTTTCGTTCTTTTCGTTTTATTTTCACTTTTTAATCAGTTTTACGGAGTTATAGGAATGATTATTTAGTCGTTTTAATTTTTCGCGCACTTAGTTTTTCATTTTAATCTTTTCCTCTTTTAATTTTTTCGTTCTCTTTTTATGAATTTCTACCGCATTCTAGCGGTAGAAATGTATTCGTTTTTATTTTTCGATCACTTGCATTTTCATTTTTTTTTTTTGCAAAACTTTCTTCCCGTTTAATTTTTATTTTCTCTTTTTATGCATTTCTACCGCATTTTAGCGGTAAAAATGCAGTTGTTTTCAATTTTAGATAACTTAGTTTTTTACATTTTTTTGTACTTGCGCATTTATTTCCGCCTACTCGTTAAGAGTTAAATGGCGCAATGCTTTTATTTCATTTCAGTAGAGTGCGTGTGTTTTCATTTATGTCGTGTGCGTGTGTTTTACTTTCGGTAGAGTGAGTGTGTTTACTTTATGACGAGAGAGAGTGTGCGTGCGTTGCATTTATTTTGTCCTACTCATTTGAGTAGGACCCGTATTTATTTTCTCCTACTCGTTTGAGTAGGACTTGCGTGTGTGCGTTTTACTGCTTTCTTTCTCCCGCCCACGCATTCGCGCCGGGACTCGCACTTTACAGCTTTCTTCAGTCCTACTCGTTTGGGTAGGACTTGCAATTTACTGCTTTATTTTACTGCTTTCATTTTATCGCTTTCATTTACTGCTTTCCTTTATCGCTTTATTTTCTGCTTTTCTCGCAAGCCGTCTCCATTCCGATGAGTGGCTAATCGTTCTTAGCCCTCGGCATCGAAGAGCATTGGGACAGATAAAATAGCTTAAAATAACTAAAGGTCTAATCTTTCTAATTAATTAATAGCACTTAGGGTTTGCCCGGGGTTAACGACGCGTAGGACCACATATCGATGTGTGGGCCCTATTTCCGTTTTCCATACGCTCGCCGAGAGGCCGTGCGTATGGACAGATCACCCCTTGGCAAAGAGAGTTCCGCACTAACCCTCGAGAGAGGAGGCGCGCCAACTCTACCGGATTGGGTTCCCCACCCAATAGCGGGGTTCTTAGCGTAATGCGGGCGTTAAGAGGAATCATTCGTCGGACAAGAGCCCGGTCGAATAGTCTTAGCGTTCAGGTGAGCGATAGCCCTATAGCTAGGTGAGCTCATTTTAGTGGAACCTCCACGGCCAAGTCTCCGCCTTAATTAATTAGAAATTTAGGAGCTCTTTTTATTTAAAGTCTATTTTAGTCCAATTGTTTTTTCGGTGCCATCGAGCTAAGCTCTTCATCGGCACCACCTTATTGCTTTCATTTTCTTTCTGTCATTTTCTGCATTTTTATTATATAAAAATACCCGACAAGTATTATCGGTAAAATAATAGTCCCCTCCAGGGAAGAGTAGAAATAATCGAATCGGACCCGAGAACAATACGACCTCGATATTCCACCCGGAATATCCTGTACTACTCACGATAGGTGCACTTGCCTCCTTTCGTTAAAACTCGATTTCTAAACCTTTTTTATATATCCAAAATAAATAAATAAATACGCGCGCCCCGTTTTCTTAAATAAATTCACTTCCGCCTTTTTTCGCAAATAAAACCGCCGGGTCGCCGCGTGACCGCAAATAATTTTGGAGTTTTAACCATCAAGTTTTTGGCGCCGTTGCCGGGGAATTTTAGGTTCGTTATTTTAAACCCTGGAAATCTATTAATTTTACCTTATTTTAAAAAAAAACTATTTATAATAATACTATTAAAAAAAACTACTTTAAAAAGAAAAAAAAAACAAAAACTTAGAAAATATATATATATCTTTTTTATCATATTATTATTATTTATAAAATAT
This sequence comes from Platanthera guangdongensis, assembly GCA_039583875.1. Lineage (NCBI taxonomy): Eukaryota > Viridiplantae > Streptophyta > Magnoliopsida > Asparagales > Orchidaceae > Platanthera > Platanthera guangdongensis. Next base: position 134,553,943 of record CM077164.1, read on the forward strand.
TTTTTTGAAATGACGTCATTTTCTATAAATCCTAAAAAACCAAAAAATCTAAAAAATCTAAAAACAAACAAAAAAAAACAAAAACTCTAAAAACAAAAACCTAAAAATCTAAAAAGTTCAAAAAATGAAAAAAAAAAATCAAACATAAAAAAAAACAGAGAAAAACTTAAAACTTAAAAAAAAAACTCTTAAAAAACTAAAAACAAAAAAAAATGAACTAAAAAAAAAATCTACTTAAAAACACCAAAAAAAAAAATAATAATACTAAATCTATATATATTTTATTTAACTTCTTTTATTTAACTTTGTTTTATTTCGTTTCATTTTGCTTCGGCACGCTTCCATTATTATGCGCGCTAGGGGATCACATTTTTATCACACAATGGTCGCTAAGGGCTTACCTCCCTCCGACTCCCCCACGCACATCCCCCCTACCGCCCGCGATCTTTAGGCCGAGTTTATCTTTTTTGTTTTTTCTGTTATCTTTTTGCTTTTTCTTCTAAATAATGCAGGGTTTCAACTTGGGCCTCCCGGACTCGTCTTAGGGAAGCTTCTACCCTCTCTGTTTTTGTTTTTTGTACTTCTTTTATTTTGTATATTATCTGTTCCGCATACTTGGATAGCAACATTGGGGACAATGTTGGGTTTACGTATGGAGGTGTTTTCCTATTCTGCACATTTTTATATTCAGTACTTAACAAAAAAATACAAAAAATGCAAAAATCAAAAAATTTCAAAAAAAAAAAATTTTAATTAAAACAAAAAAAAAACTTCAAAAAAAAAAAAAAAAAAATCTCTCTTCCCCCCTCTTCTTCATTTTTTTTGTAAAAACTTGCGTCTTGCCTGCCCGCGACGGTCGACTCATCGAACCAACCATTCAAATAAGAGTCTGTTCGCGGGGCCGCAATCGAGTTTTTACTTTGCCCTTTTTTGTAAAAATCTCTCTTTCCCCCCTATCTTCTTTGTAAATAACTCTTCTTTCTCCTTTTTTGCCTTACTTTGCCTTTCTTGTAAATAATTTTTCCTCATAAAACCATTAAAAAAAAAAAAAATTAGAAAAACCCAAAAACCCTAAAAAGATAAAAAAATCTAAAAAATCCTAAAACGATAATAATTAAAACACAAAAAAAATGATAAAATCTCTAAAAAATCAAAAAAATGATTTGTTAAATTATGTAACAAAATAATTCGAATACACCATATCTTAACTCTTTTTGTTTTCCAAAAATCTAGTTTCGAGTTAATTTATATGCGAATTTTAGTTATTCTTTGCTTACTATTCGTTTATTAATTAAAGTTCGATAGATTTAAGTGTCTGGGGTTAAGTCTTAAAGATTTTTTTTATGTCTTTTCCTTATAATAGAGAACTTGTTTTTCACCACCACTTCTAATTTTATAAATAGAAGCTCGTTTTTTATGTTAGAAAATAACATCCATGGATTTCAATTATTTCTACTTCATGCTTTTAGAAACATTGGAACGTTCATTTTAAAAAGGTTGCTCTCAAAACTTTTTTATTAAAATCTAGTTTTCCTTTTGAAAAATTAAATCCACTTCCATTTTTTTTCATGTCTTACTCGACATGTTTTTCCCTATCCCTTAAAAGATCTTATGTCAATGGGAATAAGATTTCGTTCCGTAAACATAGACACCCAATAATTTAAAAAGATTATATATGGAGTAAGAGGATAAAATTCATTACTCCTACAAATATACATTATGTTCTTTATTTATCATGAAGAAAGAAAAAATTATTATGTGTTAGGAAAATAAGATTTCATTTTCCTAACTATCCAAAAAGAAAAAATTGGAGGTTCGAGAAAAAATTACCTCACCTCAATATCCAAGCCTTCTTCATAAACCACCAAACCACTTATCTTATTTCAATGATTCTAGACTTAATTTAAAATTTTTTGAGAGCATAATTTTTAAATTGCATTATTTCCTTTAAACTTCTTTTAAGCTAAAGTTTTTTTATAAATCCAATCCATCTTTGTTAAACTAACAAAAATAAATTTTTGCTTTCTATTTTATTTTATGTAGAAGTCTTTTTGAAACTCTTCCTCTATTCATAACATTTCATAAATTAGGATTTAATTCTTTAACCCCGGATGTTTATTTTGATCTTACTTTTAATTAATTCAAGCGGTAGCTAAACTTAGGATTTCTTTTATTCCTTATAAGTTCATCTCCAACTTTTGCTCTGGAATAGCAAAAGCTTAAGTATGGGGGTATTTGATAAGTTGTAAATATACCTATTTTTGTGTACAATAATTTAGTTGTTTTCATTTATTTTTGTCATTTTTACTTATTTTTATTCAATAAAATGCTCCTATTTTTGTAAATATTATACTAACTTATTTTATTTTATTTTTCAGGAAAAAATAAAAATCTGCCAAAAAATGACATGTCACGCCCGTGACAAATTGGTCACGCCCGTGACCAGGGCGTGACACGTCAAAAGCCGTGAAATCTGCGAATTTTGAAGACCAAAGCCTGACACGCCCGGGGTCACGCCCGTGTCACCCGACACGGGGCGTGACCCAAGCCCGTGTTCACTCCACTCGACGAATTCATCTCGACGATCGTCGAGTGTCGACACTAGCAGTCACGCCTAGAGTCACGCCCGTGACCTAGGGCGTGACACCTCTTTCCGCTCGACGATTTTCAACTCGACACTTTCAGCTCGACATTCGTCGAGTGTCGACACCAGCCGACACGCCCAGAGTCACGCCCGTGACCTGGGGCGTGACCTTTCCAGCTAGCCCGACAAGACCTGCCCGAAGACTTTCGGCGCGCACCGCGCCCAGATCCACCTGCCTGTCACGCCCCCTGTCACGCCCTTGACCAAGGGCGTGACCTTTGCGAGACGGACACGTGTCCAGCCAAAGTCAACTTTCCCGTCAAATCGCCGGCCGCCTTCGCAAATAGTACTGTCACGCCCCCTGTCACGCCCGTGACCAAGGGCGTGACTCATGAAAATTTTTTCTATAAATTCAGAGGTTCTGCTCTGAAATTTTGTTCCCTTTTGGGCACCATTTTGCTTAGGTGTTATGCTGTCGGGATGCCTCCAAAGTCTATGTAAGGGATATTTTTCCCCCTCTCCTTAGCTTTTATTTTCATGTCTTTGTAACCCGTGTTTTTAGTTAATAAAATTTGTCTCCATTTTCTTCTCTTATTATAGCTTTGGAATGGATCTTTACAATCTCCCCGATGCAATCTTATCTTTTTTCCTTGTCTTAACTTAGTTTTTTTTTCGTTCTTTTTTATATGTGTGTGTGTGTGTATGAGATTAGTTTTCTTGTTTTTATGTTTAGTTTTTTTTACTTTATTTTGGTTAACATAGATTTTTATAGTTTCTAATTCATCCCTATAAATCCGTAAAAACGTTTTCAAAGTGTTTTTCCTTTTTTTAACTTAGCTTTTTATTTCGTAAAACCTTTTCGTTCTTTTCGTTTTATTTTCACTTTTTAATCAGTTTTACGGAGTTATAGGAATGATTATTTAGTCGTTTTAATTTTTCGCGCACTTAGTTTTTCATTTTAATCTTTTTCCTCTTTTAATTTTTTCGCTCTCTTTTTATGAATTTCTACCGCATTCTAGCGGTAGAAATGTATTCGTTTTTATTTTTCGATCACTTGCATTTTCATTTTTTTTTTTGCAAAACTTTCTTCCCGTTTAATTTTTATTTTCTCTTTTTATGCATTTCTACCGCATTTTAGCGGTAAAAATGCAGTTGTTTTCAATTTTAGATAACTTAGTTTTTTACATTTTTTTGTACTTGCGCATTTATTTCCGCCTACTCGTTAAGAGTTAAATGACGCAATGCTTTTATTTCATTTCAGTAGAGTGCGTGTGTTTTCATTTATGTCGTGTGCGTGTGTTTTACTTTCGGTAGAGTGAGTGTGTTTACTTTATGACGAGAGAGAGTGTGCGTGCGTTGCATTTATTTTGTCCTACTCATTTGAGTAGGACCCGTATTTATTTTCTCCTACTCGTTTGAGTAGGACTTGCGTGTGTGCGTTTTACTGCTTTCTTTCTCCCGCCCACGCATTCGCGCCGGGACTCGCACTTTACAGCTTTCTTCAGTCCTACTCGTTTGGGTAGGACTTGCAATTTACTGCTTTATTTTACTGCTTTCATTTTATCGCTTTCATTTATTGCTTTCCTTTATCGCTTTATTTTCTGCTTTTCTCGCAAGCCATCTCCATTCCGATGAGTGGCTAATCGTTCTTAGCCCTCGGCATCGAAGAGCATTGGGACAGATAAAATAGCTTAAAATAACTAAAGGTCTAATCTTTCTAATTAATTAATAGCACTTAAGGTTTGCCCGGGGTTAACGACGCGTAGGACCACATATCGATGTGTGGGCCCTATTTCCGTTTTCCATACGCTCGCCGAGAGGCCGTGCGTATGGACAGATCACCCCTTGGCAAAGAGAGTTCCGCACTAACCCTCGAGAGAGGAGGCGCGCCAACTCTACCGGATTGGGTTCCCCACCCAATAGCGGGGTTCTTAGCGTAATGCGGGCGTTAAGAGGAATCCTTCGTCGGACGAGAGCCCGGTCGAATAGTCTTAGCGTTCAGGTGAGCGATAGCCCTATAGCTAGGTGAGCTCATTTTAGTGGAACCTCCACGGCCAAGTCTCCGCCTTAATTAATTAGAAATTTAGGAGCTCTTTTTATTTAAAGTCTATTTTAGTCCAATTGTTTTTTCGGTGCCATCGAGCTAAGCTCTTCATCGGCACCACCTTATTGCTTTTATTTTCTTTCTGTCATTTTCTGCATTTTTATTATATAAAAATACCCGACAAGTATTATCGGTAAAATAATAGTTCCCTCCAGGGAAGAGTAGAAATAATCGAACCGGACCCGAGAACAATACGACCTCGATATTCCACCCGGAATATCCTGTACTACTCATGATAGGTGCACTTGTCTCCTTTCGTTAAAACTCGATTTCTAAACCTTTTTTTATATATTCAAAATAAATAAATAAATACGCGCGCCCCGTTTTCTTAAATAAATTCACTTCCGCCTTTTTTTGCAAATAAAACCGCCGGGTCGCCGCGTGACCGCAAATAATTTTGGAGTTTTAACCTGCATCAAAGCGCTAGGTCGGGATAGGACACTCGGCATCTCCACAGAATGCTAGATCTGTTATAGGAGAGACAGAGGCGACACTCGCCAGGATTGGGATCGGAATCGGCGACGGGATTGACAGAATGCTTCCATCATTTTTCTAGGGTTATCTTCTTATCGCACATTATCAGCTTGTGTTCTTAGACAGAAAGAAAAGGATACGTCAGCAAAAACCCTAAAACATCATATTTATACCCCAGGAGATAAATAAAACAGCTCTCGTTGCTATCCGCAGACCCAAAGCTTTCATTCCATAATTCAGCAAGTCAACATTTGACTCAGTACGAGCATTCGTCGTACTTAGCTCGACAAACTCTGCGCCAAAGGCCAGAACGTCGAACGTCATTCATCGAACTCAGCTCAACGAACTCTACGCCAAAGGCCAGCATTCGTCGAACGTCATTCGTCGAACTCAGCTCGACGAACTCTGCGCCAAAGTCCAGAACATCGAACGTCATTCATCGAACTTTGCTCGACGAACTCTGCACCAAAGGCCAACATTCGTCGAACTCAGCTCGACGAACTCTGCGCCAAATGCCTGAACGTCGAACGTCATTCGTCGAACTAAGCTCGATGAACTCTACACCAAAGTCCAGAATGTCGAACATTATTCATCGAACTCAGCTCGACGAACTCTACGCCAAAGGCTAGAACGTTGAATGGCGTTGAGTGAATACAACACACTCAATGCCTAAGTGCCAGATTCGCTAAGTAAACTCCTTTACTCGACGAATCGCTGAGTGGACTCAACGCACTCAACGCTTGAGTATGACAATCGACGAATCAACACTTGATACTCGACGAATCAGTGAGTCAACTCAACGCACTCAACGCCATCATTCGACGAGTTAACACTTAACTCGACGAAAGCGTTGACTGGTCTCAACGCACTCAATGATTTTGCCTTAGAATATTTCAGTCCCTTTTTGATTTCCTTCAACTCATCATATGAGCTAAACTATACAGATCCAATCTCCCAATTTCTCCACAATCTTATGTGCGACCCTGATAGGCTTATACTGAGTTGACAGTGAGGTTACATGCTTGATCACTTCCAGATCACAATGATAATACCAACAGTCTCCCACTTGATCTAGAAAGTATCAAACAAAAGCATCACAAACAATGAGCGACATCTAGAAATACATCATTGCTCCCCAAACAGTAAGAGTTTATAAAACTCAAAAGTCATTGTGACCAATGTTACAGTGTTCTCATGTCCCTTCATCCCTTACATCCGGATACAACTAGAGGCATAGACCGTGTCACCCTCATAATTATTTAATCTCAGTTTCCTGATCTAGAATGGACATTCAGAAATTGGTGAGTCCAATATCATATATTGACTCAACCAAGCATGACCATGCATTTATCAGTCCCATTCCATCAAGGGGCCCCATGGATGCAACTCCTGTCATATAGGATGACAAATCCCATCTCTGCTCACACACAAACACCCAAATGACTTGTAACATACCTAATAACCACCTTTATCATCCAACTTTCTCAAGACTGGACTTTTGATGGCATCAAAGCACGCTCTTCCTCACTCTGTGAGTGATGTGACTTCAGTTCAAACGACCACAAACACCATTGCCACTTGAGCCATACTTATGACATGTTTATATAACTATCCACAAAGTATTCTCACGGTGGGTCTGTTCAGTACAACTTGTTCATAACAAGTACCCATGTGATGACTTGATATCACAATATCATGACCTGTGAGGACGGGTCATTAGTCAACGCGCATGGTAAGTCTTAAAGGTATCATCATCGCCCTTAGCTTCTAAGATGATACAACGACCATGGACCTTTAAGAATGAAGCTTTTGAAATCATATATTCTCACATCAAGTCACTACTTGACCTATAGAAGCAAACACTCTAAGGGCATTTATTAGATTGAACTACTCTATCCCAATAGAAAAAATTTCATAATAAAAGAATTTGCTAAAATTATATAAATGAAATGAATATAGTACTATTATTCATCAAATGAAATATTACAAGCAATAAACATACAATCCGCAAGACTCAAACTAGAGTTTATCATTTAGGTATCGTATACCCATAGATCTAACATGACCATCATGCTTTCTATATGCAGAGGCTTTGTCAGTGGATTCACAATGTTTTCTTCAGTCGGCACTCTGCATATGCTCACATCTCTCGATCGACAATCTCTCGAATTAGATGGAACCGCCAGAGTATATGCTTGGAGCGCTGATAAGATCTAGGTTTCGAAGCAAATGTAATTGCACCATTGTTGTCATAGTAGAGATCTACAGGACGAACAATGCTAGGAACTACATCTAAATCGCCGATGAATTTACTAATCCATATTGCCTCCTTCGCTGCATTTGTAGAGGCAATATACTTGGCCTCAGTAGTAGAATCGGCAATTATATCCTGTTTGGAACTCTTCTAACTAATAACACCTCCATTTAGGCAAAAGACAAACCCTGATTGAGACTTTGAATCGTCCCTATTAGTTTGGAAGCTAGCATTCATGTAACCACTTGCAACTAGCTCTTCCTCTCCGCCGAATACCAAGAACATACCCTTATTTCATCGCAAGTATTTGAGGATATTCTTAACGGCTATCTAGTGACCTTCACTGGGATCAGAATGATACCTGCTAGTCATGCTCAAAGCATAAGAGACATCGAGTCTAGTACATAACATTGCATACATGATTGACTCAATTGTCGAAGCATATGGAACCAATTTCATGCGGTCCTTATCTTCAAAAGAGTTAGGATACCGGTCCTTAGAGTGATTCACACCATGAGATATGGGCAAGAATCCTTTTTTGGACTCAAGCATGCTGAACCGTTTCAACACCTTGCCAATGTACATAATTTGGGTCAAACCCAGCAACATCTTCGATCTATCTCTATAGATCTTAATACCGAGTATATAAGTTGCTTCCCCTAAGTCCTTCATCGAAAAGCAGTCCCCTAGGTTGTTCTTAACAACTTTCAGGGTCGGTTTTCATTCCTGATCAACAGTATGTCATCTATATATAATATCAGGAAGATTACAATGCTCCCACTAATCTGTTTATAAACACAAGGTTCATCCTCATTCTTAATAAAACCAAACTCTTTGATCATTACATCAAAATGAAGATTTCAACTTTGAGAAGCCTATTTCAATCCATAAATGGAGCTCTACAACTTGAAAATTTTAGTGGCTTCACTTGAAGATACAAAACCCTCAGGTTATGTCATATACACTTCCTCGAGGAGTTTTCCATTAAGGAAAACCATTTTGACCTCCATCTGCTAGATCTCGTAGTCATAATATGTTGTAATAGCAAGAAGAATTCTGATGGACTTAACCATGACAACAGGGGAAAAAATCTCATCATAGTTAACACTATGAATTTGCTTAAAAACCTTAGCCACCAGTCGAACTTTGAATTTCTGTACATTCCCATCCATGTCAGTCTTCTTCTTGAAGACCCACTTGCACCCTATGGGATTTACCCCTTCAGGTGGTTCCACCAAAGTCCATACTTGGTTTTCCTACATGAAGTCCATTTCAGATTTCATGGCCTCAAGCCACTTGTCAGAGTCCGGTCCAAACATAGCCTCCTAGTAGGTTGCAGGCTCATCACTATGATCCATGAGCAACACATTACCTATTTGAGACATGAGAAATCCATATCTCTCAGACTTAAATCTTGGTCTACCAGATTTACGTGGAACTTGTGTTTCTCGAGCAGGTTCTCCAGCTATAACTACTTGTAGTCCTGAATCAGGTTCCAATTCCGGTTCATTCACAGTTTGTGGTTCCTAAACTTCTTCAAGTTCTACCATGGCTATTTTTCAACTTAAGAACTCTATTGGGTACATTGGAATATATGTACCTGATTTGAAGAAGCCTCACCCTACTCAATGATATACATCAAGATGTATTTGATGTGCTTTGAGTTTACTTGTGCAGGTTCAGTAATTGCAGAATTGCAGGAAAAGTTTCTAAGTACATGTGTCGACACCTAGAAGAAAAGTGTCGACACTTAAGAAGGCTTGTGTCGACACCTAGAGAATCTGTGTCGACACTTGGAGTAATTGTGTCGACACTTAGAAGCAGTGTCGACACCCAGAGAAACTTTGTCGACAGCAAAAGTGTCGACACTAGGAGGCTGTGTCGACACTCATCAAACTTCAACAAAGTTCAAGTACATGTGTCGACACAAGAAGATGTATCGACACTCAGCAAAGTTTCAACACAGAAGGCATGTGTCGACACAAAGAAGATGTGTCGACACTTAGCAAGTTTCAACACAAGGAGTTGTGTCGACACAAAGGAGTTGTGTCGACACTTAGCAGAATTCAACTAAGTATTAAAGAAGAAGGCTTGTGTCGACACATAGAATCAGTGTCGACACATTCTGAAGAAGCAGTGTCGAGAAGCTGTCATAACAACACAAGGAGTTGTGTCGACACCATGAAGGCTAGTGTCGACACTTAGTCTACTTGTGTCGACACTTAGTCTATTTGTGTCGACACATAAAGACTATCTGTCTCGACACTTTCAGACAGTGACAGAGATTTCAAGAAGTGACTGGATGACTTGACAGCTGCTATTTCAACCGGTCAACTGCAACTGTTAGAGCTGTCAGAAAGTTGTTAGAAACCGGATCAGCCGGTCACCATGGAGAAAGCCTATATAAAGTCCTTTCTCCTTCAACAGAAGAAGACAAGTAATCAATTAATGAAGTGAAAGACAACACAACAAGAAGAAGACCTTCAAGAGAAGATCTAAGAAGTTGGAGAGAGAGAGCTCCTTCTAAGAAGACCAGCTGTTGAACCAGGCTGATAAGGAAGATTCAGATTGAAATCAGAATCTCAAGTCAGCAGTTGATTGAAGATCATCTGCATAGAGATACAACCCTATTGTGTTATAATTCAAGAAGCTTTGAAGAAAGCCAAGGGAGGTTGATCTCTGCCAAGTTCTTCCAAGAACTCATCAAGAAACCAGTCAACTCATCTCTCTCTTTCAGAGTTGTGGTTATAAATTTTGTAAACATTATTTTTCTATAGGATCCTAAGGGATCTGAGCTGTAAGCCTATTTTATAAAGGCTGAGTGTAGGAGACAGTGTGCTCTGAGGGTAGGTTTTATTGAAGACTGAGGTAGGGCTTAGTGCCTGAGTTGTAGGAGACTCTGTTCTGTGAGTGTAAGTCTTGGTGAAGACTGAGTGGTAGGGCTTTTGTGCCTGAGTTGTAGGAGTGGGATCACTCTGAGTTGTAGGAACCTGTTTGGGGTTCTGAGTTGTAAGATCTGAGGATCTGAGGAGAAGTGGAGAAGTTAGGCTGAATCTAGTACACTACTAGATAGGCGAAGGGGGAAAGTGGATGTACCCAGACCTTGGGGAACCACTATAAAAATCTGTGTGTACTCTGTGTGTGATTAATTCTGTTATTGTTGTGTTATCTGTGCTGAATTGATGTAGAGAATTGCATAAACAGGTCTAATAATTCAGTGTTTCTGCCTTTAAAGTTAAAAAGATTAAGTACACCTATTCACCCCCCCTCTAGGTGTTTAGGCACTAGTTCTTTCAAGTGGTATCAGAGGGAGGTTGCTCAAAAAGGACATAACAGTCTGAGTAAAGATCCTGTAGGCAGAATAAGAATAATCAAGAATTAAGAAAATGGGTTTTACAGAGAATCACAAAGAGCTAGGATCCATGAAATTGCCAATCTGCAGAAAAGAAATTTTTGGCATTTGGAAAGAGAGGGTTAGACTTTTTATGGAAGCCTTTGACCCAAGAATATATATCACAGTCAAAGAAAGGCCATATGTGCCAATGAAAGTATCTGTTCTGGATGCAAATCAGAGAACTCCCAAAGACTATTCAGAAATGACTAAAGATGAAATAATTCTGGCCACTATGGACAAGAGGGCCCAGAATATTATTGTAAGTGCAATTGATGATGCCACATTTCAGAACCTAATACATTGTAAAACCTCAAAAGAAATGTGGGACACTCTAATAATTTACATGGAGGGATCTGAAGAGGTAAGACAAGACAGGAAGTCCTTGTTAAATCAAGAGTATGAAAGCTTTAGACAAGGAAAGTCTGATAGCATTACTGAATGCTACAAGAAATTCTATAGGATTGTTAATGAGTTGATGTCCTATGGAACAGAATTCAGCAACTATGAGCTGAATGACAAGTTTTTAAGATCCCTGACTAAGGACTGGGATACCAAGATCTGTGCCATTAGGGAAATGGCCAAATTAGCTGATATACCTCCTCCAACCTTGTTTGGAAAACTGATATCTTATAAAATGCAGTTAATGGTTAGAAAGGAGGAAGAGAAGACTACAAGAGTGGTGCACAAGGAAAGAGCTGTGGCCTTCAAGACTGAATCCACTAGGAAGTACAGAAGCAAGTCTCCATCTCCACCACAAATAGTTGCTGATAGTGCTTCAGAAAATTCAGAGAACCAGAACTCAGACAGCAGTGAAAGTGATGAGAATTTTGCTGCCTTTACAAGGCAGTTTCAAAAGTTTCTGAAGAAGAAACAGTGGAGGTCTAAGCCATCCACTTCATAGACAAAAGATGACTATTATCAAAACAGGAAGTCATCAAGGAATGACACAAGAAAGTCCAAGTCAAGTAAAAATGCATCCTCAAAGATAGTATGCTATTGTTGCAATAGACAAGGACATATAGTAGCTGACTGTCCAGAAAAGAGGAAAGAGTCAACTGATAAGAAGAAGACTCAGTTTAAGGGAAAAAAGGAAAGGTCCTTTGTTGCCAAGAAGGATAAGAGTTTGACTGATCAGTCATCTTCAGAAACAGATTCAGAAGCTGAAGCCTATATTAGACTGTTTGCTGAAGAGGAGGAAGATGAGTTCTTGCAGCTAATGAACTCAATTTATGAGCATGAGGACAATCAGTGCAATGGACTGATGGCCTTAACAGAAGGAGATAAGATCCAGGATCAGCCTGGACCAAGTAAGGTACAATGTCTTTCAGATTATAGTACTGATTCAGAATCAGATACATCTGCATCAAGTGATGTGGGTGAGTCTGAATCTGAGGGAGATATTCATCAGTTGATGGATGAATATAGAGATGTATTGCAGGCACTTAAGAAGAGCAAAAATCTGGTCAAAAAACTGACTATGCAAATTACTAATCTTAAGTTGGCAGCTGCTGATTCAGATAAAGTGTTAGATCAAAAACTAAATGAAATAGCCAGGCTGAAGAACATTACAGTTATTCAGATGGGAACTATTACATTTAAGAATGATCAAATTAGGAATTTGGAAGTTAGACTTCAGAAGGAGAGAGAGATTGTTGCAAGTTTTTCTAAACCAAAATCAGTTTTAACTTTGATAGATGAGTTTATTCCTCAAAAGGGTAAGACTGGATTGGGGTTTACAAAACCTGCCAGGACAGTTAGGTCCAAATATAAGGGCAAAGCCCCAGTACTCAACAAGAAGCCTGTTGTAGATAAAACAGCCAGGGTTGTACCTAAACAAAGGTACAATAGATTTGAGTGCTGGTGTTGTGGCAAGGTAGACCACTTTGCCATAGATTGCTGGCACAATTCAAGTGTCAAGGAGAGTAGCAAACTGCCTGCTAGAAAAGCTACAGGTAGTTTTGTTAAAAGTCAGACTAACTTGCACCAAGGACCCAAGAGTTATTTGGGTTCTAAGGTTAAGTAATCTGTTTTGCAGGTGAGTCCAAGTGGCCATGCCCCTATATGGTACTTGGACAGTGGATGTTCCAGGCACATGACTGGAACTAGGGGATTGCTGAAGGACTATACACCAATCAAGGATGGTCCTAAAGTTACCTTTGGTGGTTCAGAAAAAGGAATCATCAAAGGCTTTGGTAACATTTCTAGCAACCTAATTACAATTACTCAAGTGGCTTATGTAAAGGGTTTGAAACATAAACTCATTAGCATAAGTCAGCTGAGTGATTTAGGATATGACATCTCATTTGTCAAGGATGGTTGTCATATCAGTAGGTCAAGTGATCAAAATATCATTCTGACAGGATATAGGAAGAGAAATGTCTATTGTCTAGACATTATGTGTGAGAACATTGTTTCTCCTATTTGTCTTGTAGCTGATGAGAAAGTCTCACATTGTGTTAAATGGCACAAGAGGTTGGCTCATCTTAACTATAAGACAATTGGCCAACTCTTTAGCAAAGAGTTAGTGAGGAATGGTCCTCAGGTTAAGTGTATAAAGGTTGGGATATGCTCAGCTTGTCAAAAGGGCAAGCAGACCAAATCCACCTTTCATAGCCTTGAGAACAAAGATGCTGTGAGGTGTCTATACCTCTTGCATATGGATCTTTTTGGTCCTATGCCAGTTCACAGCCTAGGTAGGAAGGTCTATACATTTGTGGTAGTTGATGACTACTCAAGGTATTCCTGGGTGTTCTTCCTAAGGCAAAAATCTGAAACACCAAGTATCTTGTATAGTTTTGTTAAACAAATTCAGAATGAATTGAACAGTACAGTGGTAAAAATCAGAAGTGACCATGGTATTGAATTTCAGTCTGAAAGTATGACAAAACTGTGTGAAGAGTTTGGATTTTTTCAGGAATTTTCCTCACCAAGAACACCTCAGCAAAATGGTATTGTTGAAAGGAAAAATAGAACCTTGATAGAGGCTGGTAGAACCCTATTGAGTGACACATCTCTCCCAGAATATTTCTGGGCTGAGGCAGTTAATACTGCTTGTCATGTGATCAATAGGGCTACTATCACCAAGAGCCACAAGAAGACCCCCTATGAGATTATGAAGGGCAGAAAACCAAATCTATCCTATTTCAGGATCTTTGGTTGCAAGTGCTATATACTTAACAATGGTAAGTCTTATCTAACCAAGTTTGCTGCCAAATCCCAAGAGGGAATCTTTGTTGGGTACAACAACAACAGTAAGACTTATAGGGTCTATAACTTGATTACTCAAGTTGTAGAAGAGTCAGTACATGTAGTTTTTGATGAAGTAAGGCTCATTAACAATGAATTGCCTAGAAGTGTTTGCAGCTCTACAGGTGTAACTGAGAGAATGGAGAAGCTTACCTTAACAGAAGGTTCTTCTGCAAGTCAGCAAGTGGAAGATAGTGGCTGCTGTCCAGGGGGAGTACAAGATACTCCTGTTGCTGAATAAGACCAAGAGGTGCAGTTGAATGAAGAAGCTGAAGGTGTACAACCAGAAGGTAGGCTGCCTCCAGTAAATAGGCATTTAAAAGATCATCCAGCCAATCAAATTATTGGAGATCTCAGACAAGGGGTACAAACAAGGAGCAGGAATCTAAGTTCAATTCTCTACTCTAGCTTTCTATCCCAAGTAGAGCCAAAGAAATTTGAAGAAGCAATCCTAGACCTTCATTGGATTGAGGCCATGCAAGAGGAGTTGAACCAGTTCAAAAGATGCAAGGTCTGGGAGCTAGTTCCTAAATCAAAGGACCACAACATTATTGGAACTAAGTGGATCTTTAGGAACAAGTTGGATGAGAATGGAATAATCATAAAGAATAAAGCTAGACTTGTTGCAAAGGGATATAGGCAGGAAGAAGGTATTGATTTTGATCAAACCTTTGCTCGAGTAGCAAGACTGGAGGCAATCAGAATGTTCCTTGCCTATGCAACATTTCAAGGATTTAAGGTATATCAAATGGATGTTAAGTCAGCCTTTCTGAATAAAAATTTGAAGGAAGAAGTCTATGTAGAGCAGCCATCAGGTTTTGTTGACTCACTTAAACCTGATTATGTATATAGACTTAGGAAGGCTTTGTATGGGTTAAAACAAGCCCCTAGGGCTTGGTATGAAACCCTGTCTAGTTTCCTCATTGAGAATAAATTTTCAAGGGGGAAAATAGACAAGACTCTATTCCTTAGGGAATCCAGAGGTAAGATTATTTTAGTCCAAATATATGTAGATGACATAATATTTGGATCTACAGAAAATAGTATTTGCAGAAAGTTTGCAAAACTTATCCAAGGACAATTTGAAATGAGCAGTATGGAGGAACTTAAGTTCTTCTTGGGGCTCCAAGTTAGACAGACTGAAGATGGATTATCCATATGTCAGTCTAAGTTCACCCTAGAGTTGATAAGGAAGTATGGTATGGAATCATCCAGTACCATGAAAACTCCTATGGGGTCAAGCATGTCTCTAAGCAAAGATGATGCAGGGAAACCTGTAGATGAGACTTTGTATAGAGGGATAGTTGGCTCCCTATTGTATTTGACTGCTAGTAGACCAAATATCATGTATGCTACATGTGTCTGTGCTAGGTACCAGGCTTGCCCTAAAGAATCTCATTTGACAGCAGTCAAAAGGATTTTGAGATATCTTAAGGACACACCTTATCTAGGCCTTTGGTACCCTAGGAATGGAGATTTTGAACTGACAGGTTATTCAGATGCAGATTTTGCAGGCTGCAAGGAGGATAGGAAAAGTACTACAGGAACCTGTCAATTTCTAGGTGGAAGGCTGGTGTCATGGAGTAGCAAGAAACAAACAAGTGTGGTTATCTCCACAACAGAATCAGAGTATGTGGCTGCAGGAAGTTGCTGTGCTTAACTTCTATGGATTCAACATCAGCTAGAAGATTATGGTATTGAAGTAAGTAGAACACCTTTATTTTGTGATTCTACTAGTGTCATTTCTATTGCAAATAATCCTGTCTCTCATAGTAGGACTAAGCACATAGAAATAAAATACCATTTTCTAAGAGAACATGTGGAAAAAGAAGATATTTCCCTAGAGTATGTTAAGACAGATAATCAGTTAGCTGATATGTTTACTAAGCCCTTAGATGAAACCAAATTCAATAAGTTTAAAATTGAATTAGGTATGATAAACTTAGAATAGTTTACAAAATTGGCTAAGTAAAATAGTGTCGACACACAGAGTTGTCTGTGTCGACACATAGAAGTGGTGTCGACATTTCAAAGAAATGGTGTCGACACATCTAGGAAGTCTGTGTCGACACTTCAGAGAATTTGTGTCGACACATGCAGTGTAGGTGTCGACACATCCAAGGTGGTGTCGACACTTAGGATTTACACAGAATTAGTCTAGTAGAGTCTCGACTAAGTGTCGAGCTGAGATGTATAAGTGTCGACACATATATTCTGTCGACTATATTTGTGTCGACACATAGTTGTCGAGACATTATAAGTAAGTGTCGACACTTTTCAATAGTGTCGACACAATTCAAGTATGTTAACGCGCCTTTTCACCTTCAATTTTATAAAGGTATAAATAGGTTTTCCCCATTGTTTGTCGACACGCTCACCTTAGTTTCGAGACCAAACTTGTGTGTCGACATCTCTCTTCTCTAAATTCAAAATTTCTTCAAACCCTAATGGCGCCCAAGCTAGAAGAGAACATTAACGAAGGATATGAGCTCGTGCGTCACGCCTTTGATGACGCAGAACCAGAAATCAAAGGTGTGGTAACCCTAATTGCCGAGATTGGACTATAATATCTTGTATCAGAACCTATCAAGATCTGGAAGAAGGAGGTCCTTGAATTCTTGAGTGCAGCTTCACTTGATGATACTGGACTCAAGATTAAGTCCAGAGTCCATGGGACAAAAGTCAAGGTCACACAGAAATGTCTAAGAAAGGTACTTCAACTACCAAGAACAAAAGAGGAAGAAGATGTATCTGCTTCTAAGACTAGAGAGGCATTGAAGTGGTGTGGACTTGATTCAAACCTGAAAATTGGATCAGTTTTCAACAGAAAAGGGATGAACATACAAGGAAAGTTTCTATCTGAAATAGTAGGAAAAGTAATACTGAGCAAGCCTGGTGGGCATCATAGAATATCTGCTCACATGTTCATTCTAATGACAAGGATAATATTCAAACTTGAAACTAATTGGTCTGCAGTTATGTTTGATAAGATAAAAGAGAGCCTGAAGAAACCCAATCTGGGAAGAATTCTGAGTCTATACTTAGCTGGCAGTATACCTGAAGTGATGAACCAAGCTGTAGGTTCAAAGATAAACCACATGAGGAGAATGAGATATGAGAATTTTCTCAAGGTGGGATAGAGTATTGACAAAGGAACTGCCAACTCCAGAAAAGGCAACACCTCAGAAGAAGAAGAAGAAGACAGCCATTATGACTCAAGAATCCTCTAGTAGTTCAGAAGAGCAAGTGGTGTTTAGTTCAGATGATGAAGAGGGAAGAAATGCTGGACAGTCACCAGCAAGACAAGAAGATGCACAGAGACAGGGGGAGCTACCCTCAGCAAGCCCAATTCACCTGGATCCACTCCAGGGGGAGCCTCTACATATGGAAGAGCCAACTCAACTAGAGAGTGGAAGGGCTACCCAAAGCATTCTAGAGGTAATTACTGAAGTTAATCAATTAAATTTCCCAATTGAGGATGAAGTTTTGTCTGAACCATTACTTGATGTTGATCAGCAAACACAGATACAACCACAAGATATTGTCATGGAGGACACATCTGTTGCTGATAAAGTAGACTCAGTTGCTCCAGAAATAAGAGATTCTCCTGTACAATCTCAGCATGAGTTTACTTTAGAAGAGCTGTTCCCTGATCTTGTACAGACAGATCTTGAGAGAGAAATAGCAGCTGTTGAAGGGGAGAAAGTCAATATTGAGAGGGAGCATGTAGAGGAGACTGCTAGACAAGAGACTGTGGAGCCAAAGGATGCTGAGCAAATACCAAGGACTTAGAAGGAACTACCTCCTAGTCCTAAGGATAGAGTAGATATTGTTAGCACTTCTACTTCAGAGGATGAAGAGGCTGCTAGAGTCAAGAAAAGGAAGTTCCAAGTCTTCAGGAGAAGAAGCCAGAACTACAAGAAAGCACTGCAGACAATTGCTCCACAGCCTGCCCCATCAACTGATTATAGTTCATTGATGGTGGCTTTGCAGATCAAGCTAGATGAGCAAAGGAAGGCTTTACAAACTTATATGGATGAAGGGCATAAATCCCTGCAATTTGATCTGGCACAAGACATCAAGTCTATCAGATTAGAAGTAAATCAAAACAAGAAGGAAATGACTGATTGTTTCCATAAAGGAGGCAATACAGTGGTTTATCTGGCTACACATCAAGAGAATCTCAAGAAACAGATTGATGATCTGGCACTCAAACAAGGCTATGTCCTGGAAAACCAGATAAGGATGAATGATAATCTCACTACTTCACATAATGCCATTGTAACTAAAATGGAAAATATAGCTACTGCACAGCCTGCGGTAAGTGCCACTGCCAAAGAAGAATTTGATAAGAAATTACAGGAGAGTCTCACTGCTGTTAAATCTGCCATTGAAGAATCTCAAAAGGCAATTACTGACAAGCTCCAAAGGTTGAAACCTTTTTATAAGTATGGAGTTAACTATTTGAATGCTCAAATCAGATTCCAGAAAGATGATCTTAGGGATCACATAGAGAGAGAAGTCATAAAGGGGGAGAGGGTACTAGTCAAAGCCGGCTCTGATCATGCCAAATGGATTTCAAACTCCATCAGAGCTACCCTTGGATATCCACCCTTATGTGATGATGACAATGTGGTAGAGTCTGGAATAAATCCTGCATACTTTGGAGGAGAGCAAGCTGAAGTGGCTCAAGTGATAAATCCTCCTGCAGATTTTGACATGATACATCAGGAGGTACAGTCTATGTATAGTCCTCCTGAGGGTAATCAGAATATTATTCTTGAGAAGGTAGTCCAGCCTATGCCAGAGGCCATCTTAAAAGAGCAAGAGGCATTTCTAAAAGAACAAGAGGCCCAGTTATCTAAGAAAAGGTTCAGAGAGCAGGCTGAATTAAGGCCAGATTTTGAAAAATGGAGCACCACATCCAGGAATATCATATTGACTGCTTGGAAGGCTGCTAAGGACAATGTCCTGGATAGAGGCAAGTGGTATTCTGACCTGGAGTGGAGAAAACATGAGAATAGGCAAGAGGCCATAGTACAATATAGAAGGAAAGCTAAACTGGGAAAGCTACCTCCTAATGCACAGGAGCCTAGCAAGTATTTCCCTAAGCCTTATCACTATTTTGAAAGGCAGAAGATAAAGGCTGAAGAGCTGAAAAAGAAAGATCTCAAAGGGAAGAAGCCTGTTGATGACAATGAAGCTCCTATTCAAGCAAAGATTCAATCTGGAAAGGAGATTGTTATCAAGGAGCCTGAGCAGCCATAGGATAAAAATTTTCTTAAGTTTACAATTTATAATCATTTGTATTAAACTCTATGTAAACTTTTGATTAATGAAAATGTTGGAATTTGTAAGAACAATGTTATATGTTCAATCTATTACTTTATTGTTCTGAGATAATTGTTTATACATGTTCTGTTTATACATGTTTAAGTATTTACCCGGTCATTTAATATTGTT
This sequence comes from Platanthera guangdongensis, assembly GCA_039583875.1. Lineage (NCBI taxonomy): Eukaryota > Viridiplantae > Streptophyta > Magnoliopsida > Asparagales > Orchidaceae > Platanthera > Platanthera guangdongensis. The sequence continues at coordinate 134,573,462 of CM077164.1, forward strand.
ATACATCATATTGAGTATTTGTCATGTATGGTGTATATCATTGACTAAGGGTTATGACTTCTCCAAATAGGGGGAGATTGTTTGGTACATTGGAATATATGTACCTGATTTGAAGAAGCCTCACCCTACTCAATGATATACATCAAGATGTATTTGATGTGCTTTGAGTTTACTTGTGCAGGTTAAGTAATTGCAGAATTGAACGAAAAGTTTCTAAGTACATGTGTCGACACCTAGAAGAAAAGTGTCGACACTTAAGAAGGCTTGTGTCAACACCTAGAGAATCTGTGTCGACACTTGGAGTAATTGTGTCGACATTTAGAAGCAGTGTCGACACACAGAGAAACTTTGTCGACAGCAAAAGTGTCGACACTAGGAGGCTGTGTCGACACTCAGCAAACTTCAACAAAGTTCAAGTACATGTGTCGACACAAGAAGATGTGTCGACACTCAGCAAAGTTTCAACACAGAAGGCATGTGTCGACACAAAGAAAATGTGTCGACACTTAGCAAGTTTCAACACAAGGAGTTGTGTCGACACAAAGGAGTTGTGTCGACACTTAGCAGAATTCAACTAAGTATTAAAGAAGAAGGCTTGTGTCGACACACAGAATCAGTTTCGACACATTCTGAAGAAGCAGTGTCGAGAAGCTGCCACAACAACACAAGGAGTTGTGTCGACACCATGAAGGCTAGTGTCGATACTTAGTCTACTTGTGTCGACACTTAGTCTATTTGTGTCGACACATAAAGACTATCTGTCTCGACACTTTCAGACAGTGACAGAGATTTCAAGAAGTGACTGGATGACTTGACAGCTGCCATTTCAACCGGTCAACTGCAACTGTCAGAGCCGTCAGAAGGTTGTTAAAAATCGGATCAGCCGGTCACCATGGAGAAAGCCTATATAAAGTCCTTTCTCCTTCAACAGAAGAAGACAAGTAATCAATTAATGAAGTGAAAGACAACACAACAAGAAGAAGACCTTCAAGAGAAGATCTAAGAAGTTGGAGAGAGAGAGCTCCTTCTAAGAAGACCAGCTGTTGAACCAGGCTGATAAGGAAGATTCAGATTGAAATAAGAATCTCAAGTCAGCAGTTGATTGAAGATCATCTGCATAGAGATACAACCCTACTGTGTTCTAATTTAAGAAGCTTTGAAGAAAGCCAAGGGAGGTTGATCCCTGCCAAGTTCTTCCAAGAACTCATCAAGAAACCAGTCAACTCATCTCTCTCTTTCAGAGTTGTGGTTATAAATTTTGTAAACATTATTTTTTTGTAGGATCCTAAGGGATCTGAGCTGTAAGCCTATTTTATAAAGTCTGAGTGTAGGAGACAGTGTGCTCTGAGGGTAGGTCTTGTTGAAGACTGAGGTAAGGCTTAGTGCCTGAGTTGTAGGAGACTTTGTTCTCTGAGTGTAAGTCTTGGTGAAGACTGAGTGGTAGGGCTTTTGTGCCTGAGTTGTAGGAGTGGGATCACTCTGAGTTGTAGGAACCTGTTTGGGGTTCTGAGTTGTAAGATCTGAGGATCTGAGGAGAAGTGGAGAAATTAGGCCGAATCTAGTACACTACTAGATAGGCGAAGGGGGAAACTGGATGTACCCAGACCTTGGGGAACCACTATAAAAATCTGTATGTACTCTGTGTGTGATTAATTCTGCGATTGCTGTGTTATCTGTGCTGAATTGCTGTAGAGAATTGCATAAACAGGTCTAATAATTCAGTGTTTCTGCCTTTAAAGTTAAAAAGATTAAGTGCACCTATTCACCCCCCCTCTAGGTGTTTAGGAACTAGTTCTTTCAAACTCTTTCTCAATAAAGACACCACTCCTTATGACAAACACTTTGCCCTCGGACGGTAGGTAGAAGTAGTACCCTTTGGTTTCCCTAGGATACCCCATAAGATAACACTTATCTGATTTGGGTTCCAACTTATCGGGCATTTGACATCTCACGTATGTCTTGCAGCCCCAAACTTTAATGAACGACATACTGGGATGCTTCCCAGTCCATATCTCATATGATGTCTTAAGAACCGCTTTCGTTGAAGCACAATTTAATGTTAACGCAACAGTTTCTAGAGCCATGTCCCAAAAGGAAACAAGCAGATCTGCATGACTCATCATCGACCGTTCAATGTCTAACAAAGTATGATTCCTCCTCTTAGACAAACCATTATGTTGTGGAGTTCTAGCTGGAGTGAGCAGTGATATAATACCACACTCTATCTGTAAGACCCCCCTCCCAGAACACAAAACACGGCATGAGTGGAGTCTTATGCCCAGAACAACTGCCTTGCGGCAGCGCTAGCACACGGGCTAACCTGTACTACAAGACACCTATCCTGCAGGCTATCTCCAATATCAAACAATGCCAACCAAACCAAGAATATGAAACAAAAGAAGTCAAATCCATAAATAAGTAAAAGTCCAAAAGTACATCAAATATAAGAAGCCACTGTAACGCCCCGAAACTCAAAAGAGCGACGGGAGGTGTTTTGAGCTAGGTCTGGGACTTCGTAGTGGTCATACAGTGTGGGACATGGGCATGTCCCAGGGATGTGTCGTGCTCTGTTTTGGTGATGGCCGTGTTGTCGACGAATTTCAGTCGACGATCGTCGAGCAGCGAACACGGCCTGAGACACGGGCGTGTCCCAGGCCATGTCCTACTCGGGTTATTGGCCGAGTTGTGTTGGGGGAGAAATATAGCCTGGAGCCTAGGCGTGTTTGGGTATGACACGGGCATGTCATTTGGGACACGGGCGTGTCCAATACCCGTGTTCTTCACAGGTTGGTGTTGGTCCTGTGTCGATGGAGGAACATGGCCCGCTACACGACCGTATACTGGATGACATGGGCATGTCAAGTCGGACACGGGCGTGTCGAGAGCCCATGTACTTTTCGGGATGCGACGGTTTCAGCGTAGAATGGGGTACACAGCCTTGTACACGAGCGTGTCACAAGCCGTGTTTGCCCCAAGTTTTGGATTTCAAGCCCAAATTGTGGCCGTCCATTTCCTTATTTCGGGATCCTAACGGTTCAGGGCTATTCCTGCTGTGTTATATCGGGGAATAGGGTTGAAAACCATCATTATCTTTGGGTTATTCTATTTCTAAAGTTCTAGAGAGAGGGGAGAGCAAGGAAGAAGAAGGAAGATAGATCCGGCCGCCAGCGGAGCTTCAGAGCCCCAAATTGCAAGACGACTTCGGATCTACGGAGGCGAGAACATTGCGGTGCTTTTCATACATGTAGAATTCCATGGAACCAAAGAGGAATGCTAGGGTAACGATCCTCATCCTAGGACATGTTAAGTCCTCTTTTCCTTTGCATAGGAAACCCGTTCTCGCGAGTTTGCAGTGAGTGTGAGGCGTTACTTCGGGTAGACATGAATAGTCCCCATTGTTTAGCATGTAGAGTCCGTAATCGAGAAACGGACATAAGCATGATGTGTGAAGCCTACCCGGACAAGTTAGTCTGGATCGGTGATGTTGCATTGCATTAATGGCCGGAGAAGGCTCCGTCTGGATGTTTGTTTTTCGGGTTTTCTACGCTGTAGATTTTGGGTATTGTATCCACAATTACCTGGATTTGAGGAAGCCACCTGTCAAGCTAAGATGAATTCACAATGTATTTGATGAAACCTCTTAAGTTGTGCTTGCAGTTATTCCACGCTAAGTGCACACCAATGTCAGGGTGCAGTAGGTCAATATACACGGGTCTGCACGACGTAATCCCTCGTTGAGCAGATCAGTGTGTTGGCCTACGTGTACTCTCTCTATTGGAGTGCACTTACTTTCAAGTACAGGGCCGTGTTTATACAAGAGCAGACAGGGAGCAAGGATGGGTCAAGGAGCAGCTCTTGGGTGGAAAGACGAAAATTCGTCTAAGTATAATTCGACGAGAATCACCAAGTGATTCTCGCCGATTCGGCGAGAATCACTAGTGATTCTCGCCGAATTGTCGAGAATCACTAGTGATTCTCGCCGACTCTATCAGGCTACCTCAAAACGGTGCCAAGTAAGATTCGGCGAGAATCACTAGTGATTCTCGCCGAACCCATCGTTGAGCAGATCATGAATACCAAGTAATATTCGTTGAGAATCAACAAGTGATTCGGCGAGAATCACTAGTGATTCTCGACGAATCGTCGAGAATCACTAACTGATTCTCGCCGATTCGTCGAGAATCACCTGCGATTCTCGCCGATTTTGACTTAGCAATTTCTCTGGAAGCTGCTGGACCGGATTCTGCCGCTGGGACTATGTTGAACCGGAACTAGGGTTTCCTTCAGGTGGGACCCACAACGGTCACTTGGGTGTATACTTGTGTATAAATACACACGTACTTTTGAACAGTAAATAGAGCGAAGAAGAAAAGAAATACGCGAGCCGCGACGTGACCTAGATCGTTGTTTCCGCTCCGCCGCCGCCGCCGTCGCCGCTTGCGCCAAGTTGTTCGCCGGTTGATCGTGGTTTCGCCCAGATCCTCCTGCGACAGAAGCCTAGCTAAGCTTAGCGTCTCACGTGTCTAACCAGAGATCTCTTGTCTCTTGATTTGTAGATCGGGAAAATCTTCCCCATCCGAATCGATCGAGACGATTGATCCTAGTGTGACCGTTGGTAGACCTAGCTAGCTTCGCTACAAAGTTTGGATCTCCAAAGAACAGCCGCCGCACATCGTTGTTGCCGCCGATCCCGCGAACCTAGCCGCCTCCCATCTTGACGCCGCTGGTTCCGGGGAGATCCTCTCCAACAGAGATCTAAGGTTGTGGACTCTTTGTGGACTTCAAGAACACGTCGTCAACAAAGAGGGACACCTTAGTCTCCAAACGTAGTTTGTATCTCTTGTACATTCTAGTTTTACTTTTGTTGAAAAGGAACGTTTGTTCCGAGTTGTAAGGGTTGGGTGCAACCCGTGTTGTGGGAGTGTTGACTCCTAAGTGTGGAAGGGATCCTTCCGATAGTGCAAGGATTTGATTTCAATCCTGTTGGAGAAGTGACCGAGTCGTCCCTGGTTGGGAGATAGGTCGAAGGGGGAAAGTGGATGTACCCAAGTCGGGGAACCACTATAAATAGCTTGTGTACTCTGTTGTGCTGTGTTGTTTTATTTTCGTGTGCAGGTACAATTTAAATTCCGCAAAAACGTTGCACGTCACCTATCCCCCCCATAGGTGAAGATAGTTGACACTAGGTGGACTTTCAAGTGGTATCAAAGCGAGGTTACTCATCAAAAAGGTTTACACCTTTAGTAGAATCCTGCCACCAGTGTCAGAAGCATGGAGCTGGATCATGAGATATCGCCACTAATACTCCCCACATGCACAAAGGAGTTTTATCCCGTCTGGAGGATGAGAGTGTCGTATCACTTGGATGCTATCGATCCTCGAGCATCTTTCATCCTGGAAGAGGGTCCCTTTATTCCTATGAAGACCTCCGACTTTGGAATCCAAGTGCCCAAGTGCATTGCTGAGATGTCGGAGAAGGAATTTTCATTATTTAATTTGGACAAGAAGATTCGTCAAATTATCATGGATATCTGGTCTGGAGCTTTTCGCTCTAGATTGGAAAAATGTGGGTCGGCTAAATCTATGTGGGTGATGATCTCAGAGCTGATGGGGGGGTCAGAGAAAGCTGGAATCTGCTGTCAATCAGAGGATGAAACCTATGCGGGGGTCCTCGCCTCTGAAGATGAAGGCAAGGATCTATCGGACAACATCAGAGCTCCAGTGTCCGTGTCAGAGACTGAAGAGGCCAGTGAGGAAAGCAGCTCTGATAAGGATGACACAACGGTCACTGGCTCTAATGACAATAACACTGAAGAGCAGGTAACTTCTTCATCCTGCCCCGTCTCTCTTGAAGTTTCTGAAGACAGGAACTACTTTCATTCAGAAAATTCTGATTCTCTGAAGAGAGCCCTTCAGACAAGCAACCTACTTGCTGAGGAGTAAGCTCAAGAGATTGCTCGACTGAAGATCTTGTTGGTTCTCCAATTGGCATCCAACAAGGTCAAGGACTCTAAAATCTCAGCTCAAGAGAGTAGTCTGGAGAATGAGAAAAGAATAGTATCAAACTTTTCCAAGGTTGATGCTATAAAGAGAAAGCAAGAAAATGGGTGGATCTCCCGGATTATCAATTCGTGGAGAAATGGGGAAACGGTATTCTGACCCCCCACTCCAAGCAGGAAGGCTACTCATCATGCCTTCAGGTATGACCACAGGAATAGTCGTGGTCACTGCAAGGGTGATCTGTCCCCATGTGGAGACACCCGTAGTGCAAGGGCCGTCGTGGCCACTCATGAGAGAATACCTAAGGCTCATTCTGAGCCTTTTGTATTCACTGCCATTGCCTCAACTCGGTGTGAATCTGCATGTACCAGCTCACAGAACACTTCTCACCACCCGAGGACACAGGACAGGGAGGTCAGAAGTCATGGTGTAAGTTTTCATGGGGCCTCAGGAAGGGGGATGCCTGAAAGGAAGGCACCACCTCCCCGGCCTCATGACGTTCGCAACATGCATTCCTTCCACCCTTCCACGTGTCACGGTGGAAGAGGAAATTTTGTGAGGAGATCATGCCCTATCTCGTTTAGACCTAGGACTATGACTACCTCTGTCACTAGATCAGGTCAGAAACGGCGATACAACATTCACCCGTGTTGGTGCTATGGCAAAGTGGGACACTTTGCCATAGACTGTTGGCACAACCCCTCTGTGTCAAGGGCAAGGGCCTATCCACATTTTCGGGGCAGAGGTAGTCTTCCTGACAGGTTTTCTGAAGGAAGGCAGTCGAGTGCTTATGCTAACAGGAACCTAGGACCCAATATGATTTGGGTTCCTAAGGTAAAGTAATTCTTTCTTGCAGGGTGGTCTAGGTTCCCGTAAATATGATGGGAACTAGACAGTTGATGGCTCAAGACTAAATTGGAATAAGCGTCTGAAATAACAGATGTGATATCTACATGGGCATACTCACATTGAGCTCCTAATATGTTTTACCTGAGGGACTAAATGATAACTCTCATAATCCCAGGTACTTTTGATCAGTTCCAGGACTTGAGTCATATTATATCCACATTTACATATATATATGTATATATATATCTATACCTATACTTACACTTTTATGTGTGTACATCTAAGGATATGTTAACATGGTAAACATAAACCATAGATACAATAATGAAGACTTATCGGAAATTCCCCTGGTAGACTCGAGATCTAACTTCTACAGGCTTAAATTAGAAAACTAGCGTAGATTGGCCTTACAAAGTATTTACATATTTAGAAGATGTTTAAATTAACTTATATGGAAAAGCCAGAAACCCGTTAAAATCTCCCCCAAGCGTCTGAAAACTAGCTCCTAATATGTTTAAATTAACTTATATGTTTAAATTAGCGTAGATGGTTAAAATCTCCCTTACCCGTCGATCCCTCTTATTCCCACCGACTCTTCATATTCCATAGGAATCCTGCCGAAGGACGCTCTCCGCAGGAAAACTCGCCGACTCTCTCCGCAGGGGAAACTCGCCGCAAGGGAAGCTCGCCGAATCGACTCTCTCTCCGCAGGGGAAACTCGCCGCAAGGGAAGCTCGCCGAATCGACTCTCTCTCCGCAGGGGAACTCGCCGACTCTTCCCTTTCCGTAGACATCCCACGCGATTCCCACAAGATTCCGCCGAAGGTCTTCCCGAAGGTATCTCGCCGAATCGTGAAGGCATCCGTCGACATCCCGCAGGAAGCTCACCGACGATCTCTCCCGGTTTCAATTCTTCCTTCCAGGAAATTCTCTGCGGGTGTCCATTATCTTCAACCAACTAACTCCCGTCTACGCTTTTAGGTAACCTCTTCCTCACCCGTACTTGGACGTTATCACTAGTGTCGCTTTCCTTTTGACTGTTAATTAAGCGTAGAGTAGGGATTCCCTCCCTAGGTGTGCAATGTCTCCAAGGACAACCGCTGGGCTTGTCACTGGATGCGAGCTGGTTCGCACATGGTTCTCTCATGCCTCTGACGAATTCAGAAACATCATTCTCATGCTGGAAGAGGCTGGGCTTTCATTCGCACTGGAGCACCCGTGTAAAATCTTGGACAAAGAGGTGCTGGAGTTCTTTGCTACCGCCAGACTCCGAAATGAAGACTCTCTTATCAAGAGCAAGATGGCTGGGGCAAAGATCAAGATGTCTGCCAGCAAGCTGACCCGCTTCCTGCAGCTCTCTAGCTCGGAGCACGAGGACTATCTTGAGGAAGAAGATAAAACCAGGACTCTCTTATTCTGTGGTCTCCCACGAGGAACTCGGTCGATAAAGCGCAAGGATATGAATGAAGAAGGGAAGCTTCTGTCAGACATAATCAGAAAAGTACTCATCTGCAAGCCAGGCTCTCATGATCATATCTCTGCAGACATGTTCAAGATCCTGGTGGCAATTGTCTGCCGAAAAAGGTTCAACTGGGGGGCTTTGCTGTTTGAGAAGATAAAGGACACCCTGAGATCTCCGAGCTTTGGCCGAATCATAAGTCTGTATCTCAATCAGCTGAATGGAGACAAGTATGACATGAGTAAAGGTGTTCCTCTACACTACTTGAAGAAAATGGACTCAAGTGTTTTTGATAGATGGGAGAGGCGAATTGGGCAGGCTGCCGTGGAAGAACAACAAGACGTATCTCCAGCAGTAATCCCCAGTGAAATTCCTGATGCTTTGACTGCAGGAATTGAGGGGGAGCCTCTACCCACTCATGCTGATATCGTATCTGACATCTCCTAAATGGCCAGAGATGCTGTGGCAGATATACAAGAAGACAGTGAAGCTGTGCCGGAGAATGAGGAGGTCCTGAACCTGAACAATCTAGGAGCCGGAGGTGCTGTAGAGGAGACTGCTGACAAAGAGTTGGAAGAGGATGCTGATGAAGATGATCTCATGGATGATGAAGGAGAGGAAGACGGAAATGAGGGACAAGAAGCATTGGAGACTCAGGATCTCATTGAACCTCCATTTGACAAGCACGCACCTGAAATCGTTCCTGAGAACATTGGTGCACGAGTGGAGGGGGAGTCCGAGAAATCTACAGATGCTGCCAGTATTCCACCCTTAGAGGCTATGCTCCTGTCCAGCTCTACAGGTGCATCTGATGAAGTGCAAGGCCAAGAAGTGCCTCCGGATCTTCCACTACGAGATAATCTAGCCACTCATACCGTGAATGTCATTCAGGGCATAGTGAATGAGCTTAAAGCCTCTTTTGATAAAGCTCAAAATAAAATGCTGAAAAGCATTAAGAAATCTGAAAATCTCATGCTCAAGAACATGGTGGAGATCAATCATAAACTTGACATGATGGAAAAGAAAATTGAAGATAAGTATTCAGCGGCCGGCCAAGCTGTCACTCTTCTCATGGCCGGATTGAAAAAGAACACCGATACTCTTGCCATAGTAAATCAGAATGCTCATGTTGTAGCAAACAACATTCAAAAGTTTGACGGTAATATGGTAACTCTCAACGCCAATCAACAAGCATTGGTCACTGAATTCTCCAGGACGACAAAGCATATTGATGACTCCCTGCACTCCTATGCAAACTCCATCGCAGTCGAAGCCAAAAAGGGGGAGAAAGAATATATAGCTAAGATGGCTGAGCTTCGGGAAGTCATGATCAACAACTTTGAACAGTCAAACAAATATGTCTATGACAGTTGCTGGTGGATGCTCCAACAGGCGTTAGGCGTCGTTTTGCCTGAAAATCCTGCGGGTATTCATGCTCCTGAGACTTCTACGGCTGCTGAGGGAGTAAGTGCTGCTGAGGGAGTAAGTGCTGCAGATGTTCCCATGAGTGAAGCTGATGCTAGGGCTATTTCCAAAGCAAAACGTATGGCCATGTTTGACCAAGAGGCCCTAGCAAAAGGCAGGGACAAGAGAAAGTCTCAAGAAGGGACATCAAAGGAAACACAAGCTGCAAAGAGAATCAGACTGAGTGAGGAGGAAGTAAGAAACGAAAAGTGGAGTCCAGTTTCAAAGAATATCATCTTGGACACTTTCTGGCTACAAGAAAAAGGATAAATCAATCGAAACGAAGTATACAGCCAGTATGAGTGGGAAATGCACAAGACGTATGAAGCGAAACAAAAATCTTCTTCAGGACCAACACGGCGGCAGACAAAGTTCCTCCTCTCAGATATTATCCGAAGCCCAAAGAGTATATGGAGAGGCAAAGGAAGAAGTATTTGGCTCAAAAACACAAGGATGACTTAGCCAAAGAAAAGTAGTCAAAAACTTATAGTCTGTCATTCTCTCTTAAGAACAATTAACGTTTATTGTTATTATATGAACAATTCTGAGATTATATATATATATATTTGTATATGTATTTGAATTTGTGAATGACTCAAGTCTTGATCTGTTTGCTTATATTCTCTTGTGCTGCATATTTAAATTCTGAATGATGTTTATATTATCTGGTTGGTGTTATTCATCTTAGCTAGTAGGGTTTTGGCTTCGTCAAATAGGGGGAGATTGTTGGGTATTGTATCCACAATTACCTGGATTTGAGGAAGCCACCTGTCAAGCTAAGATGAATTCACAATGTATTTGATGAAACCTCTTAAGCTGTGCTTGCAGTTATTCCACGCTAAGTGCACACCAATGTCAGGGAGCAGTAGGTCAATATACACGGGTCTGCACGACGTAATCCCTCGTTGAGCAGATCAGTGTGTTGGCCTACGTGTACTCTCTCTATTGGAGTGCACTTACTTTCATGTACAGGGCCGTGTTTATATAAGAGTAGACAGGGAGCAAGGATGGGTCAAGGAGCAGCTCTTGGGTGGAAAGACGAAAATTCGTCTAAGTATAATTCGACGAGAATCACCAAGTGATTCTCGCCGATTCGGCGAGAATCACTAGTGATTCTCTCCGAATCATCGAGAATCATTAGTGATTCTCGCCGACTCTATCCGGCTACCTCAAAAAGGTGCCAAGTAAGATTCGGCGAGAATCACTAGTGATTCTCGCCGAACCCATCGTTGAGCAGATCATGAATACCAAGTAATATTCGTTGAGAATCAACAAGTGATTCGGCGAGAATCACTAGTGATTCTCGACGAATCGTCGAGAATCACTAACTGATTCTCGCCGATTCGTCGAGAATCACCTGCGATTCTCGCCGATTTTGACTTAGCAATTTCTCTGGAAGCTGCTGGACCGGATTCTGCCGCTGGGACTATGTTGAACCGGAACTAGGGTTTCCTTCAGGTGGGACCCACAACGGTCACTTGGGTGTATACTTGTGTATAAATACACGCGTACTTTTGAACAGTAAATAGAGCGAAGAAGAAAAGAAATACGCGAGCCGCGACGTGACCTAGATCGCTGTTTCCGCTCCGCCGCCGCCGCCGTCGCCGCTTGCGGCAAGTTGTTCGCCGGTTGATCGTGGTTTCTCCCAGATCCTCCTGCGACAGAAGCCTAGCTAAGCTTAGCGTCTCATGTGTCTAACCGGAGATCTCTTGTCTCTTGATTTGTAGATTGGGAAAATCTTCCCCATCCGAATCGATCGAGACGATTGATCCTAGTGTGACCGTTGGTAGACCTAGCTAGCTTCGCTACGAAGTTTGGATCTCCAAAGAACAGCCGCCGCACATCGTTGTTGCCGCCGATCCCGCGAACCTAGCCGCCGCCCATCATGCCGCCGCCGGTTCCGGGGAGATCCTCTCCAAGAGAGATCTAAGGTTGTGGACTCTTTGTGGACTTCAAGAACACGTCGTCAACAAAGAGGGACACCTTAGTCTCCAAACGTAGTTTGTATCTCTTGTACATTCTAGTTTTACTTTTGTTGAAAAGGAACGTTTGTTCCGAGTTGTAAGGGTTGGGTGCAACCCGTGTTGTGGGAGTGTTGACTCCTACGTGTGGAAGGGATCCTTCCGATAGTGCAAGGATTGGATTTCAATCCTGTTGGAGAAGTGACCGAGTCGTCCCTGGTTGGGAGATAGGTCGAAGGGGGAAAGTGGATGTACCCAAGTCGGGGAACCACTATAAATAGCTTGTGTACTCTGTTGTGCTGTGTTGTTTTATTTTCGTGTGCAGGTACAATTTAAATTCCGCAAAAATGCTGCACGTCACCTATCCCCCCCATAGGTGAAGATAGTTGACACTAGGTGGACTTTCAGTAGATTGCAACAGGGAGCCTTGGGGACTAACTCCAAGGTGCACCCACAAAACTGGGCAGATGCGTAATTCTGCCAACATGGTGGCCTGGGAGACAACTTGCACATACGTGGTTATGTGAAGTGTGTGTTTCGGATTGGGACTCGGGGAAGTTTGACCCGCGCCCATGTCTTAAGATGACAGGGTGGTGTGAGCAACGGGTTAGGCGGAACCGTACCCGCTCTATGTCGTTCGGTTAAAGAGACCTAAAGGTACTTGACACTTGTCGTTGGTATAGATGGAGGGTCTTAGGCATTGGCCGGAAAGGTCATAATGCTCACGAGTATTTGCCTTCCTAGGGGTGGTGGTGAGACAGCGGAATTTGACCGTGTTCACCGAGAATGTGCTCTGAGAGCACGGGGTGTGTGGTCGTGCGGGTCTATGCCCGTGATGAAGTGTTTTTTACACTATACTGCTTGGTTATGCTAACAAAGTGCAGGGAAGGAGAATCGCTGCCCCGAGTTCGGGGGCGGGGTCGTTATAATTTGGTCAGCATGGCTGACCGTTGCTTTTGTTTGCCACCGTTGCGGTGGATTGTTGCTTACAGGTGCTGTAGATCCAAGTGGTAAATAGCGGGCAAAATCCCAAGTTGCTGAGCCGGCCCTCGAAGGCCTAATTATTAAATGTTTACTTGTATTATTCATGTGTGACCGGCCTGCGTGCCGAGGTTTGGAAAACACTTTAATTTGAGTAAACTATTGTAAGGCCATAAGGCCAAGTACTGGTGTATTGTACATTCATTCCTTCTGGTTTTGTTTAGTGGGCATTCATGCTGTTGGCAGGGTTCTTTATTTTTTGCAACTTTTAAATTGCTTTCGCTAGAATGCACTCTGAGTAGGACGTTGATTCTTAGTTGGATGGTTTCCTTTGAGTAACCTTCCAGTCTGTCTGTGGTATATGGCGTCGGGCCCCGGCCGGACCTACTGCTATATGCTATGCGACAGATAGGGTGCATTACAATTTGGTATCAGACTACTGGTTTCAGTCAACTTAAATGAATTCGTGGACGAATTCTTTTAAGGGGTGGTGAGCACATGTGTGTGCGTCATCATTATAACATAAAAGAACCCATGAATGTCTACTTAGGAATGAAAATACACATGTTTGAGGAAAATGCGTGTTCCTATAATTGCTTTTTGCAATTTTATTTGGTCGCTTAACAGTGTTTTGTACAACTATAGGTGACCAGAAGTGGTGTAGGGCCGTCAGAACCCCTGATTTCTGAGGCTAGTAGCGCACCAAATGATGCTCCTGCAACACCTCCCTCGAAAAAAAACCATACGATTGGTGGCCGAAGTGGTGTTTGCTATGATCAACGCACAATCTTCAAGGCAAATGCAGCAGCCCTCTCCTATGATGGAGCAGATACCGCTTCAAACGGATGAACCGAGAAGGGTGGAGCAGGTGGTGGTGGAGACTTTGATGCCTAGTGAAAGACTTGATTTCTAGACACCTAGAGGGGGGGGGGGGTGAATAGGTTCTAATTTTTCCTTCAAAATTTTAGGCAAATAGCAAAATTTAACACAGCACAGAAACAATGTAAACCACAGAATAATGAACACAGCACATCATACACCAGATTTATAGTGGTTCCCCAAGGTCTGGGTACATCCACTTTCCCCCTTCGCCTATCTAGCACTGTACTAGATTCGCCCTAACTTCTTTCTTCTCAGATCCGCAGATCTTACAGCTCAGAACCAATAATGGTTCCTACAACTCAGACTTATACAAGCCCTACCTCAGATTCTTCCCCAAGAACCCTACCTTAGGCCTCAGCCCTACCTCAGCCTATGTCACTAGGCTTACAACTCAGAGTGAAACCCAACTCCTATAACTCAGGAAAAAGCCCTACCTCAGCCTTTATAATCACAGGCTTACAACTCAAATCTTACAACAGATCCTACAAGAAATTGTTTGATTAAGAGATACAGAGATTTTCACCAGATGAATCTCTTCACTGATGAGCTTCTTGATCAGTTCTTGAATAGACTGATCTTCAGATTCAACCTGACTTAGTCGTTTCAAAGCTTCTTGATAGAACAAAATAAGGTTGATCTTCACTTGATGTAGAAGTTGATCTTTAGATAGCTTCCTCCTTGAATTCAGAATGAGATCTGAATCTTCCTTGCATACTGATCTGAATCTTCCTTCATAAGGGTTTCCCCTTTTCTTGTTGTAGAAAACTCTCTCTGAAGGATTCACTTCTTAGTGTTGCGTGTTCTCTTTTTTTGCTATTCTCTCTTCTTCTTGTGTTGTATCGTACCAGTCCTTTATATAGAGTTTCCTCCTGATTACCGCCTGATCCGGTTTGTAATAGTCTTCTGACATTTCTGACAAAGGTATCAGACCGGTTGGTTATGTCAGCTGATTCTTCAAAGACTTTCCAACACAGCATGAACCACTCAGCAAACTGCTTCACATGTGTCGACACAAATGGACTAAGTGTCGACACAAGTCTTGAAGATGTCAACACAACACTCCATGTGTCGACATAGTCATTCTTCTGGTACTCGACACAGCATCTGTGAAATGTGTCAACACAAGCCCTCTGTGTCGACATAATTCTGCTTCCGTTGACGACATAACTCCTGGGTGTTGACACAGCTTCTGCTTTCAGTGTCGACATAACTCCTGGGTGTCGACACAACTTCTGCTTTCAGTGTCGACACAGCTTCTTCTTTAGGTGTCGACACAATTCTTCACAAGTGTCGACACAAGTCTGGGTGTCGACACAGCTTCTTCTATTGGTGTTGAAACAAAACTTGGGTGTCTACTCAACTTCTTCTTTAGGTGTCAACATAATTCTTCACAAGTGTCGACACTTGTACTTAGAAAATATTCTTCCAATGCTTAAACCTGAACAATGAAACTCAAACATACATCAAATACAAATTGATGTATATCATTGATTAAGATGAGGCTTCTCCAAATCTGGTACATATAAACAGTGTACCCAACAATCTCCCCCTATTTGGAGAAGTCATAACCTTAAGTCAAAGATATACATCACTCATAATAAAACACATAAAAAGAAATAGATGTACATGCATTTCACTGCAGGGTAACATATAAACATTGTAAACAACTGAAATGGATACTGAAACTGATTTCATTTACTTAGAGAAAAATGGTAAGTTTACACAGTTTTCGTTAGAACAAAATCCAAAAGGTTACATTGTCATATACATAAGCCTAACTATCCTATAATTGATTAGGCTCCTTAATCACAATGCCTTTTCCTGATTTGATCTGAGCCTGCACAGTAGGCTCAACATCATCAGCAGGTTGTTTTCCTTTCAGATCCTTGTTTTTCTGTTCTTCTGACCTTATCCTTTGCCTTTCAAAATAATGAAAAGGCTTTGGGAAGCACTTGCTAGGCTCGAGAGCATTAGCAGGTAACTTCCCAGCTTTTGCTTTCCTTCTGTATTGAAGAATGGCTTCCTGTCTGGCTTGATATTTGTTCCACTCTTGCTCAGTATACCATTTACCCCTTTCATGAGTCTTGTCCTTCACAGCTTTCCAGGCAGTCAATATAATATTCCTTAATGTAGGACTCCATTGCTCAAAATCAGGCTTCAGCTCAGCCTGTTCTCTAAACCTTTTCTTGGACAGTTGTGCTTCCTTCTGAGCTTCCTTGGCAGCCTCTGACATTTGCACTTTTTCAATAATAATATTTTTAGCCTCCTGTGGAGGGTTGTACATTGACTGTACTTCTTGGTGAACCATGTCAAAATCAGCTGGAGGGTAAATGACATGAGCAACTTCAGGTTGATCTCCCTCAATATAGGCAGGTTGCACTCCAGACTCAACAACATTGTCATCATCACATAAGGGGGGATATCCAAGAGTTGCTCTGATGCTATTTGATATCCATTTAGCATGATCTGAGCTTGCTTTGACTAACATCCTCTCCCCCTTTATGACTTCTCTTTCAATATGATCTCTCAGATCATCCTTCTGAAATCTGACTTGGTTAACAAGATAATATGTGCCTTCTTTGTAATAATTCCTGAACTTCTGTAAGAAAACATAAATATTCTTGTGAGATTTTGTAAAAGTGTCCTGAACAGCAGCTAGATCTTCTTTGATCTGCTTGGATACTTCATCTTTGAGAGCAGTGGTTAGATTATCAATATGTGTAAGAATGGCAAAGTGTGACTCTTTGAGGTTATCATTCATCCTGATTTGATTCTCAAGAACATATCCTTACTTAACTGCAATGTCATCCACTTTAGTAGTGAGTTCTTATTGTTGCTTTGCCAAGTATACCACAGCATTTCCTCCCTTGTGGAATCAATCTGTCATTTCTTTCTTATTTTGATTTACTTCAAACCTGATTGATTTGATATCTTGAGCCAGATTGAATTGCAAATCTTTATGTGTATCATCCACATACCTTTCCAAAGACTGCCTTTGCTCATCCAATTTCACTTGCAATTGGACCAGTAGGGAGCTAAAATCAGGCTGTAATATGTCTGATGAAGAATTTTCTGCTTTCTCAAGGCAGTTTCTGAAGATGATGAAGAAGAAGGGGTGGTGGAGAAAAACTACCTCTTCCTTTCAACACGAGGAGGACTATTACAGAACCAAGAAGAAACCCTCCAAGGAGGGCAGCTATGACCCAAAACCTAGTAAACATGTTTCTAATAAGGTTATCTGTTTTTGCTGCAGCATGCAAGGGCATGTTGTGGATGAATGTCCTGTGAAGAAGGAGGCTGATGAGAAAAATATAACAACCCCATCCATTCATATCGTATATACTAGAAGGTCCGGCCGGGGTCCCACAACATATACAACAAAACGAGCGGTGAAGTCACGGTATGGCACCAGAGTAGCGCAACGCACCCTAACCTATTACATTCTAGTGGAAGCCTATACAACACTTGAACTCCACACCTGAATGTCCGACATATAAAACCCCATATTTTACATATTCATAGGAATGTCTTATAACACATACAAGACAAAGAGTTAGCCTTAAGGCCTTACAGGGCTTTCATACAAGTGGCCATAAACAATGGCGCACAGGCCGGCCACACAAAAGAAAACATCACACGTTCATTTCTTTAGCCTTCGAGGGTTAGCGGCGGCAGCAGCAGCAACAACAGGGACTTCAGCCCTTATGCGTCCCGCTTGGCTCTCCAACACCTGGACGGGGACAGGCCACCAAATGGTGGCAAAAGAGGCAACAGTCAGCATTCCGCTGACCAAATTATAACGACCCTACCCCTTCTCTCGGGGCAGCGGAATTCTTCCCTACAAAGCATAACATGTACAAGTATATATATCTATAGCTCATTCAATGTGCACTCACGTACATCCATTTCATCACAATCGTCAGCCACGCAGCCCAACAATCCGTGCACTCAGGGCACATTCTTGGTGTACCGGCGAACCAGTTGCCCACCACCGTATCAGGGACGCAAGCCAACGGCAAATCACTTGAGCATTTACTCCATGACGTGCAGCCGGAGTTCTAGTATTAACACACCAGGATGGCCCGTAGCCCCCCATTGTGACATGGTTCGAAGGCCTAAGACTCTCACTATACGCTCCAACAGACCACACTTTCTGGTCTCCCGTCAGACGGACATAGCGCAGGTAGGATCCTCCACCCCCCATTGCTCAAATCGCCTTTGCCATCAGCGAGTACCACATACTCGCGGCTACATAAAAGGCACGGGTTGGTCTCACCGATCCTGTTTGGCATTACAGTATGGGTATCCTCTGACACCCATTGCTAGCACAACATTAGCGGGTCTTTCCTGGGCACACCAGTACTTCCTGCCTTAACAGGTACCACACCACAAAGATCACAGCATCGGCGGGTCATTCCTGGGCACACCAGTACTTCCTGCTTCTGCAGGTACCACACCACGCATATCGCAAATGTCAGGGGTCTTTCCTGGCTTACCATGCCAGTACTTCCTGTTACTCTCATCACAGGTACCACCTAAACATTCAGCAACACAATAGGCCTTTCCCTTACTTCCATCAGGTACTTCCTGCTATTATCATCACAGGCATTACCCAGCAGCACAAGCATGACACGGATATTTTCCTGGAATACCACTCCAGTACTTCCTACTACTTCCTTCACAAGTCCAATCCGTCGACTCCTACACTACACGTTTATCACGGAGTCTTCTCCGGTTCGTATGCAACATCACCAATCCAGACCAACATGTCCAGATGGGCTTCACACAGCATGCCTATTCCGTACTTTCCTTTCCGAATCTATATGCTAACCACTTGGGGATTTCATGAATCAACCCAATGATTCCCATAACCGACCACCCGCTGGTGAAGGAATCATGTGCATATGCAAAAAGGGAGCCTTCACATAGCTATGAAGAAAAGTCGTTACCCTCGAAGACCGCTTCGGTGCCATGAGCTCCAAGCTGGCTCGAACGACTCACAAGAGCTTTTCCTCTGCAACGCCGGCCTCGGATCTCTCGTCGGCAAACCGCAACACCACCGTTGATCAGCCCCCTCTCCTCCTCCTCCTCCTTCTTCCTTTCTCTTTCTCTCTCTAGAAATGTAGTAAGAGAAAGTCAAAAGCCAAATGAGTTTCCCCAACCCATTCTCGACCTTTAGAAGACAGGGAGGCCTCTCAGCCCTTGGATCCAGGCTGAAGGAATGGATGACCACGATTTCACCAAAAAATCATAAATTTTGCCTGAAACGGCCTGTGACACGCCCGTGTCCATGGCCGTGTTCCCTAAGCGGTGCTCAACTGACTCATCAGTTCCAGTACACGCCTGTGTGACATGCCCGTATCATGGGCCGTGTCACCCGACACGCCTACCAACACGGCCGTGTCTGTGGCTGTGTTCCTCGGGCTGAAAAATCTCAAAATCACCCGAGACTCACACGGCCTTGTGACAAGCCCGTATCTCGGGCCGTGTGCCCATACACGGCATCAGACACTGTTGGAACCCCAGTTTGGATTTGGGCAAGGAACACTATTAGGTTTGCTTAGATTGACCCAACATGTATAGTCATGCGTCATAGGATTATTTCCAGGACAGGTCATTCAGAAGAATCTTCCAGTACTGCAGAAAAGAAGTCCAAGAAATGCAGTTAAGATAAAGGCAGAAAATCAGCTCGACGATCGTCAAACGCAGTTCGACGAACGGCGAGCTCAGGTCAACGAATCGTCGAACTCCATCCGACGATCTCTGAGCTCACTTCAACGAGTCGTCGAACTCCGTTCGACGATCTTCGAGCTCAGATCGACGTTCCTGTCTCTAGTTTGTCTCCCTATCTCTGAGCTCAGTTCGACGATAGTTGAGCTCAGATCGACGATTGATGAACTCGACGAATGTTCAGGTCGACGATTTCTGAGCAATCAGTAACAGTTAGCAGAATTAATTGAGGATTAATTATAGTCAATATTCTCAGTGAATATAGCCGTTCAAACGGACAGTTACAGTTGGATTAATTATAGATCAATTCCCAATGCATCTTCACTCTCAGGAATGTTTTCTTCCGCCATCAAGATTAAGAGAATTTAAATACAGAGTTTGAGATACAGAGAACACAGAGAAAATACAGAGAAAAAGAAGAACTGAAAACATACACAGGGCAATATCTCTACAGAAACTAGAAGCCCTAGACCAGAGCAATAACAGCTATCAGAAGAAGAAGAAGAACAACCAATTACTATCAAGAGTCTTCTTCTTCCTCATCACTGCAGGACAACTTCAAGGACAACAAAACTCTATCAGTCAGAAGTTCCGTGAAGCATTCTCTGGTCCAGGCCTGATGATTGAAGGCCTATCACCCTGTAGTAGAGCTCCAGCTTTTCCTGAACCATTCTATATCTCAGGAGGAGTTATCTGCTAACATCAATATCCATATAGTCTTCTCATTTGATTTGAGAAAGAGAAGACTTCCATCACCTCTTTTACCCCCTCCTGTATAAAGGGTTTATCAAACTCCCTTCAAAAGTTTATGTTGGTTTCTAAGACCTTGTCAAAACTCAGTGGTGGCAAGACACCTGATCAAAAAATCTGGTTTGGTTTTGAGCACCTTATCAAAAGCTCATTGGTGCCCAGGACACCTGATCAACTCATCCTGCAGTGGATTCCTACCAGGGTGGTAGAAGAGTGGACTACCCAGATTTGGGGAACCACTATAAAATCCTTGTATCTCTTCTGGTTGCTTAATTTTCTTTCTTTATTATGTGCTGTGATTTTACTCTAATCAGCTTAGTTAAGATCTATCTTCTTTCAATTGGTATCAGAGGGAGGTTGGTTAAACATACCACACCTTGGTGGTTGCACAGGCTAACACCTGAACCACAAAGATCCTTTGATAGATCTTAAATATCTTTTGAGTTTTATCATGGCACAAATTGTAGATTTTTCAAGCACCAGACTGCCCATGTGCAATCTAGACAAACTTGCACTATGGAAGACAAGGATTAGATTTTATATGGACACCATTGATGAAAACATCTTTCAATCTATTTTATCAGGACCCATTACACCATCTGCAGCCTCAGATGCCCAGAAAAGGATGAAGATTGCTGATGCACAAGCAATGAACATTCTGGCCCAATCAATGTCTGATGACATTTTTGAAGAACTTGCTGAATGTTCATCTGCAAGAGAGATGTGGGACTCCATCACAGCAATGACTGCTGTATCAGCAAAAGAAAGAATAATTGAAGCTGAATCCTGATGTGATGAAGATGAAGCAATAGCAAGAGAATTTTGCCTAATGGCAATAGATGCTTCTCGCAGCAGCTATGCTGAAGAATCTGAAGAATCAGAGTATGAAGAATCTGAAGAATTAGAGTATGAATCAGATGAAGAGGATCAAGTTATTTCTTTCCTTGATTCTTCTTCAGGAAAATGTTATACTAACTTCAGCTTATCACATAATTATCATCAGAAAATCTTAGTTCAAACTAATTCGTCGAACGAAGATCGACGACATCAATACTATTCGTCGAACTCAGATCGACGAACTATGAACAAATATTCTGACTTGTACTATTCTAGAATCTGTGCTCGACGAAATAAACATCATTCGTCGAACAAAGATCGACGACATCAATATCATTCGTCGAACTCCTGCTCGACGAAAGTACTTTTATTCGTCGAACTCAGAATTTCAAAATAGTCATTTTTATTTTATTTTTGATTATTATAAAAGAGAACCAGGACCTAAGGTTATTTGGGTCCAGAACTCCTAATATCTCCTTGTAGGAAAAGAATTCAGGCCAGCCAATACAAAGGCTATATCAGTGGCGGTTGGATTTGGGCAAGGAAATGTAAATAGGGGGAGATTGTCTGCTTTACCTCAGAGGAATAGAGGATATGCAAATAGGGGGAGATGCCTATAAATGGAGCTGCAGAAATTCTAGCAGCAACAACAACAACAAATTATAATGCTACAGATTTGGGCAAGGATCAACAACAACAACAGCTACAGCAAAAGTTCATGATCCAGATTTAATTGTATTTTAATTGTATTCTACTTGTATTTTACTTGTCTTGATGTAAATAGTGTCCTTACCCAAATAGGGGGAGATTGTTGGAACCCCAGTTTGGATTTGGGCAAGGAACACTATTAGGTTTGCTTAGATTGACCCAACATGTATAGTCATGCGTCATAGGATTATTTCCAGGACAGGTCATTCAGAAGAATCTTCCAGTACTGCAGAAAAGAAGTTCAAGAAATGCAGTTAAGACAAAGGCAGAAAATCAGCTCGACGATCGTCGAACGCAGTTCGACGAACGGCGAGCTCAGGTCAACGAATCGTCGAACTCCATCTGACGATCTCTGAGCTCACTTCAACGAGTCGTCGAACTCCGTTCGACGATCTTCGAGCTCAGATCGACGTTCCTGTCTCTAGTTTGTCTCCCTATCTCTGAGCTCAGTTCGACGATAGTTGAGCTCAGATCGACGATTGATGAACTCGACGAATGTTCAGGTCGACGATTTCTGAGCAATCAGTAACAGTTGGCAGAATTAATTGAGGATTACTTACAGTCAATATTCTCAATGAATATAGCCGTTCAAACGGACAGTTACAGTTGGATTAATTATAGATCAATTCCCAATGCATCTTCACTCTCAGGAATGTTTTCTTCCGCCATCAAGATTAAGAGAATTTAAATACAGAGTTTGAGATACAGAGAACACAGAGAAAATACAGAGAAAAAGAAGAACTGAAAACATACACAGGGCAATATCTCTACAGAAACTAGAAACCCTAGACCAGAGCAATATCAGCTATCAGAAGAAGAAGAAGAACAACCAATTACTATCAAGAGTCTTCTTCTTCCTCATCACTGCAGGACAACTTCAAGGACAACAAAACTCGATCAGTCAGAAGTTCCTGAAGCATTCTCTGGTCCAGGCCTGATGATTGAAGGCCTATCACCCTGTAGTAGAGCTCCAGCTTTTCCTGAACCATTCTATATCTCAGGAGGAGCTATCTGCTAACATCAATATCCACATAGTCTTCTCATTTGATTTGAGAAAGAGAAGACTTCCATCACCTCTTTTCCCCCCTCCTGTATAAAGGGTTTATCAAACTCCCTTCAAAAGTTTATGTTGGTTTCTGAGACCTTGTCAAAACTCAGTGGTGGCAAGACACCTGATCAAAAAATCTGGTTTGGTTTTTGAGCACCTTATCAAAAGCTCATTGGTGCCCAGGACACCTGATCAACTCATCCTGCAGTGGATTCCTACCAGGGTGGTAGAAGAGTGGACTACCCAGATTTGGGGAACCACTATAAAATCCTTGTGTCTCTTCTGGTTGCTTAATTTTCTTTCTTTATTCTGTGCTGTGATTTTACTCTAATCAGCTTAGTTAAGATCTATCTTCTTTCAATTGGTATCAGAGGGAGGTTGGTTAAACATACCACACCTTGGTGGTTGCACAGGCTAACACCTGAACCACAAAGATCCTTTGATAGATCTTAAATATCTTTTGAGTTTTATCATGACACAAATTGCAGATTTTTCAAGCACCAGACTGCCCATGTGCAATCTAGACAAACTTACACTATGGAAGACAAAGATTAGATTTTATATGAACTCCATTGATGAAAACATCTTTCAATCTATTTTATCAGGACCCATTATACCATCTGCAGCCTCAGATGCCCAGAAAAGGATGAAGATTGCTGATGCACAAGCAATGAACATTCTGGCCCAATCAATGTCTGATGACATTTTTGAAGAACTTGCTGAATGTTCATCTGCAAGAGAGATGTGGGACTCCATCACAGCAATGACTGCTGTATCAGCAAAAGAAAGAATAATTGAAGCTGAATCCTGGAGTGATGAAGATGAAGCAATAACAAGAGAATTTTGCCTAATGGCAATAAATGCTTCTCGCAGCAGCTATGCTGAAGAATCTGAAGAATCAGAGTATGAAGAATCTGAACAATTAGAGTATGAATCAGATGAAGAGGATCAAGTTATTTCTTTCCTTGATTCTTCTTCAGGAAAATGTTATACTAACTTCAGCTTATCACATAATTATCATCAGAAAATCTTAGTTCAAACTAATTCGTCGAACGGAGATCGACGACATCAATACTATTCGTCGAACTCAGATCGACGAACTATGAACAAAGATTCTGACTTGTACTATTCTAGAATCTGTGCTCGACAAAATAAACATCATTCGTCGAACAGAGATCGACGACATCAATATCATTCGTCGAACTCCGCTCGACGAAAGTACTTTTATTCGTCGAACTCAGAATTTCAAAACAGTCATTTTTATTTTATTTTTGATTATTATAAAAAAGAACCAGGACCTAAGGTTATTTGGGTCCAGAACTCCTAATATCTCCTTATAGGAAAAGAATTCAGGCCAGCCAATACAGAGGCTATATCAGTGGCGGTTGGATTTGGGCAAGGAAATGTAAATAGGGGGAGATTGTCTGCTTTACCTCAGAGGAATAGAGGATATGCAAATAGGGGAGATGCCTATAAATGGAGCTGCAGAAATTCTAGCAGCAACAACAACAACAAATTATAATGCTACAGATTTGGGCAAGGATCAACAACAACAACAGCTACAGCAAAAGTTCATGATCCAGATTTAATTGTATTTTAATTGTATTCTACTTGTATTTTACTTGTCTTGATGTAAATAGTGTCCTTACCCAAATATGAGGAGATTGTTGGAACCCCAGTTTGGATTTGGGCAAGGAACACTATTAGGTTTGCTTAGATTGACCCAACATGTATAGTCATGCGTCATAGGATTATTTCCAGGACCGGTCATTCAGAAGAATCTTCCAGTACTGTAGAAAAGAAGTCCAAGAAATGCAGTTAAGACAAAGGCAGAAAATCAGCTCGACGATCGTCGAACGCAGTTCGACGAACAACGAGCTCAGGTCAACGAATCGTCGAACTCCATCCGACGATCTCTGAGCTCACTTCAACGAGTCGTCGAACTCCGTTCGACGATCTTCGAGCTCAGATCGACGTTCCTGTCTCTAGTTTGTCTTCCTATCTCTGAGCTCAGTTCGACGATAGTTGAGCTCAGATCGACGATTGATGAACTCGACGAATGTTCAGGTCGACGATTTCTGAGCAATCAGTAACAGTTGGCAGAATTAATTGAGGATTAATTACAGTCAATATTCTCAGTGAATATAGCCGTTCAAACGGACAGTTACAGTTGGATTAATTATAGATCAATTCCCAATGCATCTTCACTCTCAGGAATGTTTTCTTCCGCCATCAAGATTAAGAGAATTTAAATACAGAGTTTGAGATACAGAGAACACAGAGAAAATACAGAGAAAAAGAAGAACTGAAAACATACACAGGGCAATATCTCTACAGAAACTAGAAGCCCTAGACCAGAGCAATAACAGCTATCAGAAGAAGAAGAAGAACAACCAATTACTATCAAGAGTCTTCTTCTTTCTCATCACTGCAGGACAACTTCAAGGACATCAAAACTCTATCAGTCAGAAGTTCCTGAAGCATTCTCTGGTCCAGGCCTGATGATTGAAGGCCTATCACCCTGTAGTAGAGCTCCAGCTTTTCCTGAACCATTCTATATCTCAGGAGGAGCTATCTGCTAACATCAATATCCACATAGTCTTCTCATTTTATTTGATAAAGAGAAGACTTCCATCACCTCTTTTCCCCCCTCCTGTATAAAGGGTTTATCAAACTCCCTTCAAAAGTTTATGTTGGTTTCTGAGACCTTGTCAAAACTCAGTGGTGGCAAGACACCTGATCAAAAAATCTGGTTTGGTTTTTGAGCACCTTATCAAAAGCTCATTGGTGCCCAGGACACCTGATCAACTCATCCTGCAGTGGATTCCTACTAGGGTGGTAGAAGAGTGGACTACCCAGATTTGGGGAACCACTATAAAATCCTTGTGTCTCTTCTGGTTGCTTAATTTTCTTTCTTTATTCTGTGCTGTGATTTTACTCTAATCAGCTTAGTTAAGATCTATCTTTTTTCAGACACGCCCGAGGTCAAATGTTGAGTTCGTCGACCGTTCACCCAGGAAGGACATGCCCTTGGACACGCCCGTGTCCCAGGCCATGTCACTCACATTTTTCTAACTTCTGAATTTTGGGGTGTTACAACCCTCCCCTCCTTTCAAAAATTTCGTCCCCGAAATTTGCACCAAGTAAGTACTCAAACAACATGATTTTCATTCCACAATCGGTTTAATATCAGTCGATACACAGTGTATGACCATTACTCAAAAAGTTCGGGAAACTCAGCTCGCATGGTCTGCTCTTGCTCTCATGTAAGCTCTTCACGGCCGCAGTTGTCTCACCGGACTTTCACCATCCCGACCTGTCTTGTTCCGCAACTATTTCTCGGCTCGATCCTCGATCTGAATGGGCCTCACCTTTGTCGTTAGCCCATACTCCACCGGCACACGATCATCTGTGATCACTTGAGCTGGATCTTTAACGGCCTTCCGAAGTACCGAGATGTGAAATACATCATGCAATCCACCCAAGTCTACCGAAAGAGCTAGCCGATACGCAACTTCCCCAACTCACTTGACCACTTCAAACGGACCGAGGTATCTTGGACTCAACTTTTTCAAACGTCGAATCCGGGATACGCCTTTGAAGGGCTTGATCTTCAAGTAGACCCAATCGCCTACCACGAACTCCACGTTCCGGTGCTTGGCATTGTAGTACTTCGCTTGACGATCTTGGGCTATGAGTAGCCTCTCTCGAATAGCACGAATGGTTGAGTTTGCTTCATCGATTTCATTTCTGTTATACACTCTGACTTCGCCTGCCTCTATCCAAGCTAATGGCGTACGACACTTCCATCCATACAGAGCCTCATACGGTGCCATACCGATGCTCGCCTAGTAGCTGTTATTGGAGGCAAACTCCACCATGTAGAGATGATCTTCCCATCTCTTTCCGAAGTCTAGGGCGCACATCCTGAGCATGTTATCCATCGTTCTGTTGGTCCGTTTAGTTTGGCCAGCCGTCTGGGGATGAAAGGTCGTACTGAATGTCAACTTCGTGCCCAACAGCTGGTGAACTAGCCTCCAATCATTGGACGTGAACCACCCATCTCGATCACTGACGATGCTCCGAGGAACACCGTGAAGCCGCACAATCTGGTCAACATATAATTTTGCCAAACTTTCAACCGAATCATCCCGCCTGTTTGGGAGAAAATGTGCTACTTTCGTTAGCCGGTCGACAATCGCCCAGATGGAATCATTCCCTCGCTGAGATCTCGGCAACCCATGCACGAAATCCATAGAAATATCATCAAACTTCCACTCTGGAATCAGCAGTGACTTTAAATAACCGCCCGGCTTTTGGCATTCTGCCTTTACCATCGCACATGTTTGACATTTGGCCACATAACGAGCCACATCTCTCTTTAGCCCTGGCCACCAGAATAGCTTTTTCATATCATTGAACATCTTCGTGCTCCCGGGGTGGATGAAATATTTTGTATAATGCGCTTCATACATCAGTTCTTCCCGCAAGTTACCCACATTCGCGACGCACAAACGACACTTTTTCCACAAAAGACCGTCATTCCAGGAGAATTTGCTCTCTGGCCCCTCTTTAATATAGCAAAACAGATCTTCATCTAACCCCGTTGCTCGTCGAATCCGGTCTGTAAGTTCACATTGCACCTCCTTCCAGTTCAGACATGCATTGGCGGTGGAATTCTTATAAACACAAGAAATCTCTAACGCTTCTAGCTCCTAGATGAGACGTTCATCTTGCCGCTGCAACCAAGCTGCTCTTGCCGGAGTCCACCGACTCAAGGCATCCACGACAATATTCCCCTTCCCGGGAGTATAGTGAATCTCAAAGGTGTAGTCCCCGAGAAACTCCAACCACCTTCGTTGTCGCATGTTTAAGTCCTTATGTTCCAATAGGTACTTTAGGCTCTTGTGATCTGTATAGATCTCCACCTTCACGCCATAAAGATAGTGTCACCACAGCTTTAGTGCAAAAATTACCTCCGCCAATTCTAAGTCATGGATGGGATAATTTCGCTCATGCACCTTCAGCTGGCGTGAGCCATAAGCAATCACCTTTCCATTCTGCAGAAGAACGCAGCCTAAGCCGCTCCCTGAGGTATAACTATAGATTACAAATCCATCGGTCCCACATGGCGAAGACAACACCGGCGCCGTGGTCAACCGAACCTTCAGCTCTTCAAAAGCTCGTGTGCACTCTAGTGTCCAGACGAACTTCTGATCTTTTCTCGTCAGCGTGGTTAACGGCAAACGATCCGCGAGAAATTCTCAACAAATCTTCGATAGTAGCCTGCAAGTCCAAGGAAGCTCCTGACCTCGGCCACTGAAGACAATACCGGCCACTCCTCTATGGCCCTTATCTTTGCAGGATCCACTGCTATGCCCGCTCCACTCACCACATGGCCTAGAAAAGCCACTGACGATAGCCAAAACTCGCACTTCGAGAACTTGGCATAGAGCTTGTTCTGCCTCAACGTGCTCAACACCAACTGCAAGTGGGTTTCATGCTCAGCTTTCGACTTCGAGTACACCAGGATGTCATCAATGAACACTATCACGAACAAGTCCAGGTACTCGCGGAACGTACGGTGCATCAAATCCATAAACACCGAGGGCGCATTACACAGTCCAAATGGCATCACCGTGAATTCGTAGTGCCCGTAACGCGTTCCAAATGCGGTTTTGGGAATGTCACCTTCCCGGATTCTCAATTGGTAATAACCAGATTTTAAATCCAACTTGGAATAGACGGTTGATCCCACTAGCTTATCAAATAGCTCATCAATCCGCGGAATCGAATATTTGTTCTTCTCAGTCAGCTTGTTCAGCTCATGGTAATCAATACACAACCACAAACTGCTGTCTTTCTTTTTCACAAAAAGCACAAGGGCGCTCCAAGGTGACATTCTTGGGCGTATATAACCCTGCTCCAGCAATTCTTGCAGTTGGACTTTCAACTACGCCATCTCCTTTGGCGCAACGCGATATGGCGAGCGGGCCACAGGTTTCGCACGTAGCACCAGCTCTATCGTGATGTCAATCTCTCGCTGGGGTGGTAGCCCAGGTAGATCCTTGGGAAACACATCTGTAAACTCCGATACGATCGGAACATCACTCACACTGGCCTTAGGCTCCACCGCCTGAATTAGCATGAAGTATACCTCCGCGCCCTTCTGAACAGCTTTGACAGGTTGGAGGGCAGACATCAACGTCCCTCCAACTCCTTGCATTACAGCATGGGTATCCTCTGACACCCATTTCTAGCACAACTTTGGCGGGTCTTTCCTGGGCACACCAGTACTTCCTGCCTTAACAGGTACCACACCACAAAGATCAAAGCGTCGGCGGGTCTTTCCTGGGCACACCAGTACTTCCTGCTTCTGCAGGTACCACACCACGCATATCACAAATGTCAGGGGTCTTTCATGGCTTACCATGCCAGTACTTCCTGTTACTCTCTTCACAGGTACCACCTAAACATTCAGCAACACAATAGGCCTTTCCCGGACTTCCATCCGGTACTTCCTGCAATAATCATCACAGGCATGACCCAACAGCACAAGCATGACACGGATATTTTCCTGGACTACCACTCCAGTACTTCTTGCTACTTCCTTCACAGGTCCAATCCGTCGACTCCTAAACTATACGTTTATCACGGAGTCTTCTCCGATTCATATGCAACATCACCAATCCAGACCAACCTGTCCAGATAGGCTTCACACAGCATGCATATTCCATACTTTCCTTTCCGGATCTATATGCTAACCACGTGGGGATTTCATGAATCAACCCAATGATCCCCATAACCGACAACCCGCTGGTGGCGGAATCATGTGCATATGTAAAAAGGGAGCCTTTATATGGCTATGAAGAAAAGTCATTACCCTCGAAGACCGCTTCGGTGCCATGAGCTCCAAGCTGGCTCGAACGACTCACAAGAGCTTTTCCTCTACAATGCCGGCCTCAGATCTCTCGTCGACAAACCGCAGCACCACCGGTGATCAACCCCCTCTCCTCCTCCTCCTTCTTCCTCTCTCTTTCTCTCTCTAGAAATATAGTAAGAGAAATTCAAAAGCCAAATGAGTTTCCCCAACCCATTCTCAGCCTTAAGAAGACAGGGAGGCCTCTCAGCCCTTGGATCCAGGCTGAAGGAATGGATGGCCACGATTTCACCAAAAAATCATAAATTTTTCCTGACACGGCCTGTGACACGCCCATATCCATGGTCGTGTTTCCTAAGCGGTGCTCAACCGACTCATCAATTCTAGTACACGCCCATGTGACACGCCCGTGTCATGGGCCGTGTCACCCGACACGCCTACTAACACGGCCGTGTCTGTGGCCGTGTTCCTCAGGCTGAAAAATCTCAAAATCACCCGAGACTCACACGGCCTTGTGACACGCCCGTGTCTCAGGCCACGTACCCATACACGGCACCAGACACGCCTGAGGTCAAATGTTGAGTTCGTCGACTGTTCACCCAGGAAGGACACGCCCTGGGACACGCCCGTGTCCTAGGCCGTGTCACTCACATTTTTCTAACTTCTGAATTTTGGGGTGTTACAAAAAATCAACACCATAAGACGGGCAAGAAGGAGAAGATCTTCATTGCAAAGAAGAAGAAAAGCTAGACTGACTCAACCTGCTCAGAGTCAGATGATGAAGATGAAGCCTACATTGGGCTGATGGCTAGATTAGATGAGGAATCTTGCCAGGATTAACCTGGACCCTCTAAGGTACACTCTCCATCCAGCTCTTCATCCAAGTCTAATTATAAGACTCGTCCTAGTTCAGAAGCATCTCAATTCTGTGATGAAGATGGGTCAGAATCAGAGGAAGATGTTAATTCAGTTATTGACAAGTATGGTGTCTTGGTGAATGCTTTCAAGAAAAGTAGGATGCTAGCCAAGAAGTAGGCTAAGGAAATATCCTCCCTTCAGCTTGCTGCTTGCCAGCATACAGAATTGTTGGATCTGAAACTGAAGGAAATCAGTGAACTAGAAACCATTTCCTTCATTCAGATAGGAACCATTGAGTACCATGAGAACCAAATAAGGGACCTAGAAGAATTACTTGGGATGGAGAGGAGGATAGTGGCTAGCTACTCCAAGCCAAGTTCAGTGCTTCCCTTGATGAACTTCTTCTCCTTCGAAAAGGGTAAGAAGGGGTTGGTTTTCAAGGGAAGAATAAGAGCTGCCAATCCCAAGGGAAAAGGCAAAGCTCCAGTACAGCCACTAGCCTCCAAGCCTCCTATTCAATTCAATAGAGTAGTGCTACCCTCAAATAGGTATGACCAAGAGAGCATCAATGGTCACTAGATGAATGGTAGGTCCACTATTGGGAACAAAGTTATTCTCCACCATGATGGAAGATATAGCAGGGGGCAAGTGCCTTCAAGGCTCCCCATGAGGAAATTCAAATGGCCCATCCTGGACCATTTGGTTTTTGTGCACCAACCCCTTCACTCAAGGGTAAAGTTGCAGACTATTCTCAAAATATTCTAACCCACTCCAAGACTAAGGGAAAGTCTGTCAGTAGACTAGACTTGGGTATCTTAGAGGCCATCAAGAGCGTGATTTTTGAAAAGAAGGAAGCTGCTGGTAGGGCTCAAGATATCCTAAGCACTTCCACTGCCAGACCCACTACTAGTCAGACTGGGGCTGGGAAACAAAAGAACAGGTCTGCTTCTGCACCTTCTAGACCAAGAGTTGTTATCAACACAACCACTAGACCAGCTCAGAAACAAAGATACAACATCCATGAGTGCTGGTGTTGTGGCAAGGTAAGCCACTTTGCTATTGATTGCTGGTACAATCAAAGTATGCAGAGAGCTAATGTTAGCTTGCCTATCAAAAGAGTTGTAGGTAGGCATTATCAGACTAACATACACCTAGGACCCAGTAAATATTGGTGTCCTAAGGTAAAATAAATATGTTTTACAGGTTATTCCAAGTATCCATACCCCTATATGGTACTTGGATAGTGGTTGTTCCAGACACATGACTGGAACAAATAGCAATCTATAGGAGTTCATTCCAGTAAAGGATGGACCCAAGGTGATATTTGGAGGATCAGACAGAGGGATCACCAAAGGTTATGGTAAGATTACTAATGGTTTAGCCACTTTCAAAAAAGTGGCTTATGTGGAAGGTTTGCAACACAACCTTATAAGCATAAGCCAATTATGTGATCTTGACTATGTCATATCTTTCCATAAGGATAAGATTCATATTAGGAGATTAAGTGACCAAGAGGTCTTTTTGACTGGCACTAGGAGTGGGAATCTTTATTGTTTAAATTTTATTTGTCTAACTTCAGACTCTCTCATTTCTTAGTTGCAAATGAGAAAGCCTCACACTGTGTCAAATGACATGAATGACTAGCTCATTTGAATTGTAAGACTATAGGTATGCTATATAGTAAAGAGTTGGTTAGGAATGGTCCTAACATAAAGTGTACTAAGAAAGACATTTGCTCTGCATGCCAAAATGGCAAGCATACCAAAGCTTCCTTCAAAAGCATTGAGACTAAAGATTTTGTGAGGTGTTTATATCTCATACATCTAGACTTGTTTGGTCCAATGCCAGTTCATAGTCTAGTTAGGAAAGTCTACACCTTTGTGGTTGTTGATAACTTTTCCAGATTTGTTTGGGTTTTCTTTTTGAAAAAAAAGTCTGAAACCCCTGATGTCTTCAAGACATTTGTCAAGCAAATACATAATGAGCTGGACAGTACTGTGGTCAAAATCAGAAGTGATCATGAGACTGAATTTCAATCTGAATGCATGACTAGAATCTGTGAAGAACATGGGATTCAGCAAGAGTTTTCCTCTACAAGAACACCCCAACAAAATGGAGTTACTGAGAGGAAGAATAATACTCTCATAGAAGCTGGAAATACTTTACTAAATGACACATTTCTCCTAGAATATTTTTTGGCTGAGGCAGTAAACACTGCTTGTCGTGACCTCAACAGGACTTCTATCACAAAGGACCACAAAATACTCCCTATGAGATCTTGAAGGGCAGAAAACCAAACCTTGCATTTCTCAGAACTTTGGGAGCAAGTGATTTGTGCTGAACAATGGGAAATCCTATATAACTAAGTTTGCTGCCAAGTCCTATGAGGGGATTTTTGTTGGGTACAACAATCATAGTAAGGCTTATAGGATCTACAACTTGACAAGTCAAGTTATAGAGGAGTCAGTTAACATAGTATTTGATGAGTCAAATATGATTAATAATGAGCTGTCAAGCTCTTCTTCTAGTTCTGCATGTACTGAACTAGTGTTGGATAAGCTCACTTTCAAGGAACCTCCTTCAACAATTCAAGACAAAGTTGAGGGTGTGTGTATTCCAGAGGAAGCACAAGGCACACATGAAGTGGATGAAGATATGCATCATGAAGAGCATGATGATGAAGCAAGACAACCTCCAGTAGTAAGACATATAAGGGATCATTCAGGCCACCAGAATATTGGTGATGCAAGCCAAGGTGTAGTGAAAAGTAGCAGATGTCTCAACATAGCAATGCACTCCATTTTACTGTCATAAGTGGAGCCTAAGAAATTTGAAGAGGTTAAAAAAGACCAGTTCTTGATTGTAGCTATGCAAGAGAAACTAAACCAGTTTAAAAGGTATAAGGTCTGGAAGCTGGTTCCCAGACCTCAAGGACATAATGTCATTAGAACCAAGTGGATCTACAAGAATAAACTTGATGAAAATGACATTATAGTTAAGAATAAAGCTAGGCTAGTAGCTCAGGGGTACAGACAAGAAGAAGGTATTGACTTTGATCAAACCTTTGCCCATGTAGCAAGACTAGAAGTTATTAAACTATTCCTTGCATATGGTGCATACTAAAGTTTCAGCGTCTATCAGATGGACGTGAAGTCAGCCTTCCTGAATGAAGACTTGAAGGAAGAAATCTATGTTGAACAGCCTCTAGGTTTTGTTATTCTTAACCATTCTTATTTTTTTTATCGACTAAGAAAAGCTCTATATGGTCTAAAGCAAGCCCCTAGAGCTTGGTTTGAGACATTGTCTAGCTTCCTCATTGAAAATAAATTATCAAAGGGGGGGAGATAGACAAGACCCTATTCCTAAGGGAATCTAAGGGCAAGATCATCTTAGTCCATATATATGTTGATGACATTATCTTTGGATTTACTGATGGCAATCATTGTAGATAGTTTGCCAAACTTATGCAAGAGAAGTTTGAGATGAGCAGCATGGGTGAAATTAAGTTCTTCTTGGGTCTCCAAGTAAGACAAACTAACAATGGATTATCCATATACCAATCTAAGTTTACCAGGGAGTTGATTAAAAAATTTGGAATGGAGAATGCTTCCACCATGAAAACTCCCATGGGATCAAGTATGTCTTTAGACAAAGATAAGGCAGGGAAACCTATTGATCAGACTTTGTATATATGGATAATTGGATCTCTTTTATACCTCACTGCTAGTAGTCCAGACATCATATATGATGCATGTGTCTGTTCTAGATATCAGGCATGCCCTAAAGAGACTCATTACTCTGCTGCTAAGAGGATTTTGAGATATCTAAAGGGCACACCAGATCTTGGCCTATGGTACCCTAGGAATAGGGATTTTGAACTAATAGGCTATTCAGATGCAGACTTTGCAGGCTGCAGAGAGGACATGAAAAGTACATCAGGTTCCTGTCTGTTTTTAGGCAGAAGGCTAGTGTCCTGGAGCAACAAGAAGCAGACTAGTGTTTATATTTCTACTGTAGAGTCGTAATATATAGCTGCAGGGAGCTGCTGTGTAGAGTTACAATGGATCTAGCATCAACTCTAGGTCTATAACCTCCAGATAAGTAGAAGCTCTTTATTTTGTGATTCTACTAGTACTATTTCTATAGCTAGAAATCTTGTATCACATAGCAAGACTATGCATATAGAGCTTAAATATCACTTTATAAGAGAGCATGTGGGATGTGAGGATATTAGTCTCGAGTTTGTTCCCACTGACAAGCAAGTGGCTTACATCTTCACTAAGCCACTAGATGAAGCAAAGTTCAACATCTTCAAATTTGAATAGGGTATATTGAACTTATTTTAGCTTCAGTTACTTCCTATAGTATTTTTGGTTGCAGGTTTGTTTTTTTTTCTTGTAGGATGAGAAGACCTTTAGTGGTATAAAGATTATGGATACCAAAGTGTCTATCAGGAAGATGTGATAAAAGATACTATTATTAAGGGGGAGCAATTAAAATAGTTGCAGAAGCAAGTTCAGCCATGTAAAGAGATGAAGCTAGCTGCTATATCAGTTGATTTCCTACACACAACTAGTGGGAGATGAAGATCAAAGGAAGCCAGACCTCCCTAACTATTCTACAGAAGTCAAAAAGGGGGAGAAAAGGGGTTGAACAAGTTATGGATCAAGTGGTATCAAGGCCAGAAGGATTGATCAAGCAAACTCGACTATGGTAGTAAGATAGGGGGAGCATGGATGCTTCTAAATAGGGGGAGTAGGTAACCTTCCTGTCACTATCTTGTTATAGTATTTTATTGCTGCAAATATGGTGTGTATGTCATTGACTAAGAAATTGAAGTGAGGTTTTGACTTCTTCAAATAAGGGGAGATTGTTGGGTCCATTGATCTCAATGATCCTGATTTACAAGCAGTTAAAAAAGTCAATGATATACACCATGTTGTATTTGATATGGTCGCAAGTTAATGCATGCAGGTTAGTCCTTGTTACAATGATAGTACAGGTGGACACAAAGAAGTTAGCTGGATAGGCAAGAAATTGCATAAGTCCACAGGCATTGAGTGGAGTAAGCTCACTCAATGCCAGATGGCTTAAGGAAGGAAGCTGGATGAAGAAATGAAGCCAAGTCCACATGCATTGAGTGAAGGTAGTTCACTCAACACCATAGCATAAAAAGCGCTGAATAAAGCCGGGTTTCTCAAAGCCTAAGCAGTGGAAGCCAGAAAAATAGCTAAGTCCACAGGCGTTGACTGATGTCAACTCTCTCAACGCCATGCGTCATAATTCATCGAGTATTGCTGCCTA
Source organism: Platanthera guangdongensis (assembly GCA_039583875.1). Taxonomy (NCBI): domain Eukaryota; kingdom Viridiplantae; phylum Streptophyta; class Magnoliopsida; order Asparagales; family Orchidaceae; genus Platanthera; species Platanthera guangdongensis. Next base: position 134,609,173 of record CM077164.1, read on the forward strand.
AGTCAAAGACATAGAGTTTCTGTCAAAGAAAAATAAGCTAAGTCCTGAAGCGTTGAGTGAAGCCAGTTCACTCAATGTCATACTGATTCTATCAACGCCATAGAAGATAGACAGGAAAATTCGTCCAAGTCCACAGGCAATGAGTGAAGCCAGTTCACTCAACGCCAGATGATAGAAAGCTTTGAGACAAGCTCTAGCTATCAAAGCCAAGGGGAAAGAGTGAAATAGAAAAAAATGGCTAAGTACAAAAACATTGAGTGATAAAGCTACACCCAACACTCTCAATGCCATGCAGTGGAGCAGTTGTGTCCAAGTACAAAAGCATTGAGTGATGAAGAAACACTCAATGCTCTCATTGCCAAGGTTGGTGAAGAAGTAGAGAATAATCTAAGGCAAAAAGTCTTGAGTGGTGAAGCTATTTTAAACGCTCTCAGCGCCAAAGTTGCTGAAGAAGCAGAAAATAATCTAAGGCAAAAAACATTGAGTGATGAAGCTACACTCAACGCTCTCAACACCTAGGATGCAGAAAGAGCACTAAACTAAGCTAAGTATAAAAGAATTGAGTGAAGGCCAATTACTCAACGCCACTCAACGCCAAGGAAGCTGCAAAATGAATGAGTACAGAATCATTGAGTGAGGCCATTCACTCAACGCCACTAAATGCCTGAGTGGATTCTGAGAATTTGGCTAAGTCCACAAAGGGGTGATGTCTGTAAATTCAACAAGTCAACGAATTTTAAATTCGTTGTGCAAGTGCTGCAAATCATCACTAACGTCGTCATAAGTCTACTGTTAATCACAAACTTTAACACTAAGGATATAATCAGTCATTAAAGCAATGACATGTGGCAATCAACTCACCGAATGGCAGGATTATAAATAGAAGCTGAGATCTGGATTAAAATGACATTCTGACAGATCAATTCATTTCACAAAAAGAGGAGCGGGAGTTCATCTTATTCCCCCCACCATTGTTGTAGATACAAGAACTTCAATTCGACAAATCTGAATAGTCTCTGAGTTAGATGTTGCAATCAACATCTGTTATATCAAGATCATAGAGTTACTCTGAGGAAGAAGAATCAGTCTAGGCAAGCCGTAGCTGAAGTTGCTTCTCGATCCAAGCAGAGCCAAATCATAAGATCAATATCTGGATCAGTGAATAAGAAATCTGATATGGGTTTTTCTCAGGACAGAAGGAAAGGAAGAGCATTTGAATTCTTCCTTACAGGTTAGTTGATCGAAGACAATCATTTGCATTCTTTCCTCCTTCATCAGCAAGATCATAATCAAGATTTTGAGTAACTTCCAGCAGAAGCAGCAGATCATTGAAGATTGTCTTTCTTATTGCTGAGAATAAGATAGAGCTGAGATTCACTCGGCTCGGGAAGTAGTTGATTCAGAGAACAAAATCTCTAGAGTCAAATTTATTTTAATCTTTCAAATTCTGTGGATCTGTTCAAGATCTGTGTTGTAATGCCTAGATTATATAGGCTGTGTGTGGATCTATGAGATCTGTGTTGTAAAGACTAAGTTATAAAGGTTGAGAGTAGGATCCAGTGTATGATCTGTGTGTTAGGGCTGATCTCCCTGCATGTGTTGAAGGGCATTTGTGCCTGTGTTAGGTGATCGGGTGATTACTATGTGGTGGCGCTAAGTGTCTGTGTTGTAAGTCTCAGTGGAGATTGAGTGATCTGGTGGGATCGTGTTGTAATCTATGAGGAGTCAAGTTTTTGGAGAAGTGCCTTGTCTAACATAGAGTTAGAAAGGCAGGAGGGACAATGGATATACCCATATACTGGGGAACCACTATAAATATCTGATGTGATGTGTGTTATTTTCTTGAAAGCAGAACTAAGAAAACACAGTAGTACCTAAAACAATAAAAGGTTTTAAAGAACTTAAAAAGGCCTAAATAACCTATTCACCCCCTCTACCTAATTAGCTATCCTTGTATTCAAAGACTTTCATCTTCAAGCCCAAACCCATCTCAAAACAAACCCTGGATGCTTACACTTGGCTGTCCTTATTTATCCAGATGGTGGCCATCTGTCACAAGGTTGTTGGATGAAGACAAAGCTCCTCTCCTCCTAAGGGATTTATCCCACATCGATGGTGGAAGAGAAGAGGGTGTATCTGACTCCTATATAAGTAACTCCCCTCCTCCAAAATCAACTCACCCCTCTCCCAAGCTCAAAACAAGCCACCACCACCCTATGACGGAGCTCCAACTCGTCGGAATCCATCCACCAAAGCTTCACCACCCTCCACCACCACTAATGGAGGATCTCACTGGAAGCCACTGAAGGCCTCAAAATAGGTGGATCACTCCTCCTCTCGTTCCCCTACCTTTTGGATGCATCACATGCGAACTCTGGCGGTCGGAGCACCGTCGCGACACCACCACACATGGAAAAGAAGCTCTCGATGGGAAGTTTTCCGGCAACGGCCTACGACGTCAGGCTGCCAGACCACCAACGGAGTGAGCGCCCACCCCCAGGAGTTGGCCGAGGGCGGAGCCATGGCCAGCTAACAGCCGGTCGGCAGCGGGGAAGCCCTCAAGGGCACTATTTTCGTATAGGCCGGTGATCCCCTGTTCACTTGTCTTAAAATTTTATAAAATATTATAAATTTTATAAATTTATAATTATAATTAATGAAAAGATTTTTTAATTTTCTAGAGTTAAACTAGAGGCCTGATGGAAAAGTTTTGAACTTGAAAGTTTTGCATTTTTATGAGATTTATTTCCACAAAAATATTTGGATTTTAATGATCCCATTTGGTAGTTTAAATGTGGAAATAAAATTTATTTGGCTATTTTGGTGGACCAAAATTTCTCCTAAAAATCTAATAAAATTCATAGTGTTATATAAAGCCCTTATATATTTTCTATAATGATTTGGAGATTTTCAGATAAGCTTTGGTATTTTTCAAGCATTTAAAAGAATGAAATTCATTTTTGGAAATTAATAGAGGCTATTTTCTTCGATTAAAATCTCTTAAAATCATATAATTGATTTCAAATCACTAAAGGCGTTCCTAAATGAAGTTTGAGAATTTTTCAAGCATTCCTGCTAATTTTGGATTTTAAATTATGCTCGTGATTATTTTAAATATTATTAAAGTAAAATCTTCTTATCTAAGCGTGTCCTACCTTTATGAGAGATTCTTGGTGATTAAATACATGCACTTGACAGGTGTGTGAAATTTTTGAGGCATTCCAGGTATTGTAGTGAATCATAATAACTCGAGCATATTTTGAAAATACTAGAGGCTATGTAAAACCTCAAAATTATTTGAAATAACCAAAACTTATTTTAAATGATGTTAGAGGCTATGTAAGACCTCAAAATAATGAAAATTATTTTAAGGAGCTTGTATTTTATATTTAAACTTTTCTCTGTGATTTGGTGATTTGAAATACGACTTATTTTTATATGGCTTTATTCGAGGCTTAATTAAAGCTCAATCGAAGCTTAAGATGACCCGAGGAATTCTTGAGGTTTATGTTTTGGGAATTTCACCCCCCAAGTTTTGGTTTCCTCGACTTTCGACTCTTTGTTGCATAAAAGAAGTTTAAATCGAAAGAAAATGAGATTGAGCTTAATATAAAAATTTGATTTGCCCTGATGCGAGTAATTGAGGTTAAAAGATGATGCTAAACCTCTTGCGAATATTCCTCCTATGATAGAGATGGAACAAGTCTTTATAATATGGCTGTAATCCCTAAATATAAGTCTGATTAAGCTGTGTTTAAGAGATACAACTGAACTTAATATCATAATTTAATAATGATTGAAATCCAATAAGAAGCCTCCTTTGAATGGTGATGGAACTAAACATTCCTCCTATGACATAGATGGAACTGAATAATCCTCCTATAATGGAGATGGAACTTAAGAATCTTACTATGAAAGGAGATAGAACTGAAGCCTCCTGAGAAAGGAGTGATGAACTACTAACCCTTTACTTTTATTGCACTTTCTTTTATTCTAATCCTATACTGGTCCAGTTCCTTTCAATACTTTCAGTTCAGTTTTACTATAGTTTTGTACTAGTCTAGTTCCTTTAAGTACTTTAATTACAGTTCTCTCTGTTCAGTACTACTCTAGTCTTGTACTGATCCAGTTGCTTTTAGTACTTTATTTATAGTTATTTTGTTCAATACTACTCTAGTCTCGTACTAGTCTAGTTCATTTCAGCACTTTATTTCAGTACCTTTGAAAGTATCTAGTTGTCTGCCTAAATCACCTAGAGGGTGGTGAATAAGTGAGTTCTGCATTTTTTTGCGGAATAAAAATTGTACAAGAGATGCGCAGAAAATAAACAAGCAACCCACAGACGACACCAAAGATTATAGTGGTTCCCAAATCTTGGGTACATCCACTCTCCACCTCACCGATCTAGCACCATGCTAGACTCGGCTACTTCACTATTATCTCGGATTGGAAAACAATCCTACAACTTGGAACAACATTCCTACAACTCGGAGTAAAACCACACCTGCAACAACTCGGAAAATAACTCCTACAAACTCGGAGAATAACTCCTACAATCTCGGAGAATAACTCCTACAAGAAAAAATGAATTTACATTGAAATACACAAACTTGTCTTCACAGATCTGACTGATTCTCGCCCTCTTCCTTCTTGAAAACTTCTAAAGCTCTGTCAGAAAAATCGAGGAAGAAATCTGAGAACACTTCGATCTCAGAACGTAGGATCACCATGATCAAGGAGAAGATTTGCAGAAGTTGAAAAGCTTGATCCGTTTAATCCTTCTTGTCTGAATTTTGGGATCAAGAAGTTTGAATATGAAGAACATGTCTTGTCTGCGGCGGCGCTTCTCGATTTTGAAACTTGAAAAATGATTCAGAATTCTGTAAAATTCTTTTTAGGGTTTGTCGATTCTGACATTACCTTTTATAGGTCTTACATAATGGTCTGATTTCATTAATTACAGTCCACATGGACCAATTATGAGTTAATCATATTTGAAATCAAAAACCCGTCAGACACTTAGCGAAATTCAGATTCAGAACTCCGTTTCTCAAGAGAAATAAGAATTACTCTAGTATGAGTTCTGTTTCTCGAGAAAGGATATAAGATTCTCGAGAATAAACACTTAAGGAAAATATAGAAAATGATTTCTAGTTTCTTGAGAATGGATAGACTTACTTGAGAAAATTTTTTCTGTTACTCGAGAACAAGAAAGCACCACGAGAAAAGTTTTCTGTTTCTCGAGTTAGAACATCTGATTCTCGAGAACTAACCATGGCCATCTCGAGAAATGTCTTTGGCTTTCTCGAGAAAAAGACTTATAAAAATTCTGAGCTTAATTTTAAGGCTACTAGAGAAAGTTAAGACCTACGCGAGTACTTCATGGCTTTCTCAAGAACTACACTTGACTTTCACGAGAAAAAGACTTCTACTACTCGAGTACCTGACTAGGCTAACTCGAGTAAAATAGTTAGAAAAATTTTCTTAATTGCAAAATGATTTTCTTCTAAGAAACCAACAACCAACCTTTCTCACATAACTTTAGTACTTGAAAATGAAGTGTGTTCCAATAGAGAGGTTACATATGAGTCAACACCATGGATTACATAATGAGGGATTATATTGTATGGTCTTGTGTTTAGTGACCCATTATAAACTGACATTGGTCTATACTTGGCAATTATGACATGCAAACATTCAATTTGAAAAAGGCATCAAATACAAATTTAATTCATCTTAGTTGAAGGGTGACTTCATACAAATCTAGTTTATTGTGGATACAATACCCAACAATCTCTCCCTATTTGTAGAACTCAGAACCCTTTACACTAAGGTGAATTACATCAAGATAAACAAATAAAATAACTAATAAACAAAATAATAAGAAGAAATGCTATGCAATAGAAGATTCTGATCATCAAAATTTAAAGATTTATATATATAGATATTGTCTAGGAAAAGTCCTATTCCACAAAATCACATATAGGTAACTTCTGATCATCTTCAATTACTTCTTGCTCTGTGGTTGATGTTGCCTTTAATAGTTCTCTTCTTGTCTCTGGAAGTACATGAACCACTTTCGAAAGTACTTGGATGGTCTGGGAGGAGCAGTAGGGTCTTCACAACCATACTTTTATTATCATGAAGCCTTCTTAGAGTCATAGATTTTTCATACTTTACCCATTCAGAGTGACAGTAATAGGTATCCTTGTTCCCTCTGAATTCCACCAGTAGTCTCAAAGTATCTAGAATAATTGATTTAGATGTAGGGCTCTAGACTTCAACATGTTCCATTTTTGTATGTTTTGGCATATGAGTGGACCTGCTTGCTGAAGCACCTTCACCATGTTTCTTCTCTTGGGTATCTGTACTTCAGGAGGTATTTGTTGAGCAACATCAGCTTGTTCAGAATTCCAAACATGTGAATAAGTTTCAGGAGGTGGAGCTTTATAAAATTCAGGCCTTAGAGAGAATGTAGTCCTATGAACATTGATATCCAGGCTGGCACGAGGGGTTGTATTGGGATCAACTGAGAAGTCAGGGAAGATCTGATTATGCATCCACACTGCAGTGTCATAAGTATAAAGTTTTGTACTCTTAATTTCCTACACCATTATTGTTTGAATCTCTTTAATTTGATTGTCCCATAGATCTTTCATCTTTTTGACTTTATTATCTAGCTGTTCCTTTACTTTCTCCTCCCCTTTTCTGAATTCTACAGAGAGAGTGCTTATAGATTCTTCTTTGAACTTGCCAACTTCTTCACACGTCATGAATTTGTGCTCTTGAGCTTTCTTTTCCAACTGAATCTGGTTGTTTGCGAGAGTGACAGATTGATTCATTAACTCACTAATACTAGTAATAGTGTGGTATATAGATTTGCCTCAAATTTGTAGCAGCCTTTTGAATTCATCAGTATTGCTCTAGATTTCTACAAATCCTCGGCTCATTTCCATTTCTAAAGCAGAGACCTTATTTGTGACAACTTGAATGGAGCTATCAAAATACTCTTTTTGCTTAGCCAACATGGCTTCTATTTTACTTAAGATATTGTCTTCAGTAATGACTTCAGTCAGAGCAGGTGGAGGAGGTAGAATTTGAGCTATCCAGGGAACTACTTCTTCAATGAGCACAGTAGATGTGGAGGTTTGTTTTCTTCTAGCAATTGTCGTTTCATCTTCAGAATCATCACCTATGAAAGTGGGAATATTGAAGTGTAGGCTTGGGAGAGGTGGTTCAGCAACTTCAGGAGATACTTCTTTAGTATCAGAAATTGAAGCTATATCTTCATCTTCCTCACCCTCAATAGGAGACTGGGGCTAAGAAGATTCTGGTTCAGATGGATTTTCTGGTTAAGATGGTTCTGGTTGAGAAGATTCTGGTTGAGATGTATTTTCTGGTTTAGATAGTTCTGGTTGAGAAGATTCTGGTTGAGATGGATTTTCTAGTTGAGATGTATTTTCTTCAGGCAGAGAGGAGAGAGGTTCTTTAGAGGTGAGTTCCTCTATCATCTTGTTAATGTTAGCTACTGTAGATATTACTTGATCATCTACCTATGCATCAGTAAGAAGTTCTTGATCAGACAGGTCAGCAGCAAAAAGACTTGAGCCATCTTCTTCGATAGAAGAGCCCTTTGCAGCAGCAGATGGAGCTGTAGCTTCTTCTATGATGATATGTTCAATAGCTGGTGGAGTTGTTACTTAGGCTTGAGTATCAGATAGTATTGTGGCTGGAATTTGAACTTGAGTAGACTACACTGTCACTTGTACAGATGGAGTAGGCTCCCCCTCAATATCTGGACCAGCTGTGCCAGTTATTTGATGAGAGAGGGGAGATGGAGTCTTGACTTCATCTACAACTGTCCTTGTAGCTGGAGGGGCTTGGTTTGTCTTTTGAAGTTTGATTTCCCATCTTTGGATGGAGGTTATTAAAACCTTCTTCATGTGATGAATGTTCATGCCCTTAGCTAAGGTAAAGACATCTGGCCTCAACTGACTTAGATAGAGAGACAAAATTCTTCCATAGTTAGCGCTTTTTATTGTACAACCTTGGGCTCGCGAGAGGTGGCCCAACGAGCGAGAAGGGGAGGCTGGCGAGATGATAGGTGAGTGAGACCAGGAGGCCCACCTGCAGGAGGCGGGATGGGGGATTCTCTGAGGTAGGCAAGACCTCCTAGGGGGCGGGATCTTTCTAGGAGGTGAGATGGCCTACAGGGCAAGAGGCCGGCGAGACGGACAGGGCGATCATCTTGCCCGTCAGTACCTTCCCCACTCGCCGTATGGGAGAACATATGTCTTTACCTTTTTTACCACCAAGGAGGATTTTTCCTTTTTGCCCCAGGTAATTTTACACTTTTATCCCTGGAGGTCTGCGTATAGCCCTCCAGAACAGCGGAGTTTGGCTGTTGGCAGACCCAGCCCAGGGTATTTTGGTCATTTCAGGTTAGTTAAGATGGGATATTTGCAGATCAGATTCAGAGGCCTATAAATAGATCGATAAGGTGCCTGGGATGTTTGTTGAACCTTTCCACTGTCTTCCTCAGAGGCACCAAGCTCAGTGTTGGCTAGGGAGGGGAAGGTCTTTAGTTCTTCCGGGAAAGAGGTGGGACCTCTGAGCTGAGATCCCTCGATCCGTTTTCAAGTCTCCGACTCTAGTCAGGAGGATAGCTCAGGAAGAGTACGTGTGGGCTGCATCCTGTTTCGAACTATAGGAGGAACCAGAAAGCTGGTTCCACCATTTTTTGTGCGGTGAGCATGGATCGCAGCCCTCAGAGAAGAACCTTGAGCAACCACATGGCGGGAGATCACGGAGAAGGAGAAGGAGAGGGGTCGGATAACCCAGGAAGACTTGTCGGAAGAGAGGAGTTTATGGCTTCAATCAAGGGGATCATGGACTTGCTGTAAGGGATCTCGCGACAGGGAGATTGTTCAACCCCACTGCCTCAAGTGCCTGCTCTCACTCCGCAAGAAGAGCTCGTCTCGGCACAAGTGGGAGAAGATGCCCCGGGGAGGAGACCGGGGAAGGAGGTGATGGCGGAAGGAAGCGGGAGGGACATGGCTGGAAGGGAGCTATTCCCAAGCCCGACGAGTACCATCTCACCAGGAGAGGTCGTCGCGCGGGTGGGGTCGGCGAGACCGGTGGCGAGAGGGTCGACTTTTTGTGAGCTGATCCTATCAGCTCCCGTCCCGGAAGGGTTCCCGAAACCCGAAATGAACTATTATGAGGGGAAAGATGATCCCCTTCATCACTTGTAATGGTTCGAGGACGCGGTTTCGATCAGGCCCATGACGAACGCATTTGAATGCCGTCTTTTCTCCATTACTCTAAAGGACAAAGCTAGAGACTGGTTTCATCAGCTCCCGACAGGCTCGATATACTGCTCCGAGGACCTAAGCAGGATCTTCCAGTTACGGTTCTCCACTTCTAAGAAGAGAAAGAGGAACCCGGAGTCGATCTTTTTGATTAAGCAGAGGGCAGATGAATCACTGGCTCAGTACGTGGATAGGTTCCAAGAGGAGATCTTGGATATACAGGAGGTGTCGGGGTTTGCCCTCCAGATGGCCTTTACCGTGGTACTACGGGAAGGGTTCTTCAAAATGAGCCTCACCCGAAAGGCGTCGCTGTCTTTTGAAGGCTTGATGGAGAAGGCGGCGTAGGAAATAGCGATGGAGGCGACAAATCCTGCTTTTGCAAAAAAGTTGGCAAGACTTACAGAGGTGGAGTCGAGGGATTCCGGGGGGAGACAGCAGGAAGCAAGGAGAAGAGAAGAGCCGAGGGCATCGGCATATCAAGAGCTGGGATGGAGGCAACAGGGGGGGCCCAGCCCCCAGACAAGGTAGAGGATTTCCATACGGGGGGAGGAACCAACAAGGAGGACCGGGAAGATTTCACCAGCAAGGGCGGGGGTATGGTCATAGACGACCCCTGCCCCCTCCACAGCAGGCTATGACTATCGGCCGAGGCAGAGGTAGAGGCCGGGAGAGAGGAAGAGGAGCAGGAACTAGGAGAAGGAGAAACCCTCAGGATGGAAGGCAAGGGGGGGAGGTGGCGTTGCCATATTGTGACTTCCATGAAGAGGAAGGTCACGCAACTGCTACCTGCCCAGATTTCTTGGAAATGAGAAGAACTAGAGGAGCAGGAGAGCAACAGAGACCGGTGTGGATAGAGGAAGTGATAGGTACATGAGAGGAGGATCGATGTGTAGATCGAACGGATGAAGGAGATTGCGGAGGAATTCGAGTAATCTATGGAGGAGTAGGGATAGAGGCGGCCCGAAAGGCGAGCCTTAACACTATGTACCGCCGAAGTGTAGCCTCGACATCATAATACCCTCCCCCAGATAAAAAGATCACCTTTTCAAGGAAGGACATGCCAGATCATGAAGACCCTTTCTGTGACGCGCTGGTGATACGAACCGCCATCGAAAACTTTACGGTGTCACGGATCCTAGTAGACAATGGGAGCTCAGTGAACGTGATTTTCAAAAAAGCATTCAATGAGATGAGGGTGGAGGCCCGGAGGGTGCTGGCGGCGGATGGACCATTGTTTCGATTCTCAGGAGTGAGGAAAGAAGCCGAGGGGGGAGTGGGACTCCAAGTAACACTGGGAGGGCTATCCCGAAACTGCCGCATCGTCATAGTGGATGCCCCCCAGTAGTTACAACGCCATTTTTGGGAGCCCCTTGATCAGCGCTTTCAGATGCGTTCCCTCATCGTTTCACCAGTGCTTGAAACTGAACTCAAGAGGTACCCAAATCAGGGTGCGGGGGGATCCAAAGGCTGCAAGGGAATGCTACGTAACGACAGTGAACACCGTCTCCTGGCAGGGAGACGTTGAAGAGATGGAGACGAGGATGGTGCAATTGCAATAGGAACTGGGGGGCGAAGTAGAAGAAAGGGAGGAAGAAGATGCTGGAGGAGAGGGAGAAGTGGTAATGCTGGGAGGCATTGCAGGGGAGCCAGAAATGGCGGGAGAGAAGCGCGGAGAGATGGGGATAGTAGAAGAAAGAGAGGAGGAAGATGCTGGAGGAGAAGGAGAAGTAGTGATGGTTGGTGGCATTTGATGAGTCCACTTTATATACCTATTTTTGGACTCATCTGGGTTAGTTTTCACGCGTTTGCACTTCAATTTTAGTTCTATATCGCTAATATTTCATCTTATCTTTATTTGCATAGGAAGTGCACATTTATGCCCGTGGTTGTGTATTTTGTTATTTTTATAGTTTGTACTCCTTTGTGTGATTGCCTAGAATGTCTGCACATATCAGTGATTGGTTTTTTCCTTTCGGTACAGGGGACGTGTGTGTGTTACGGGATGATTGTGAAACAGGAATACTGCACACGATCATGGGATCTAATGCGCACGACCACTGATCGTGCGCCCCTGATCGTGCGCACTACCCTACGTTTTCCAGAATCAGCCTGGGGTAAGCGCACGATCACTGGACATAATGCGCACGACCACCGGTCGTGCTCCACTGATCGTGTGCATTGATTCCTCTTTTCTGGAGTCCTGTCCGGGGTAATCGTACGACCATTGGATTTAGTGCGCATGACCACTGGTCATGCGCCACTGCTCGTGCGCGTTATCCCACTTCTTCTTCCTGATCTTCCATGCCAGTGCGCACGATCACTGGACATAGTGCGCACGACCACTGGTCGTGCGCCTGTGATCGTGCGCATTGTTCATTTCTGCTTTGTATAAATAGTGCAGGTCTCGCCCTAATTAAAAGAGGATCCGGAGCTCGACATTTCTCCGCCGTTTTCCGCCTTCTCCTCCGTTCCCCTTCATCTTCCACCCTAGGGAGGTGCTCCGGGCAAGCTTTCACCGACAAATCCAAGCCGGAACTTCCTCTCGGCCTTCTCCTTCATCCGTAAGCTTCAAGTAGGGTTTGACGCCATAGCCATCAAGCAAAGGAAAGCTAGCAAACTTCATCCGCTATCGTGAAACGAAGAAGACAGGCCATTGGAAGGTGGTGACAGCCCTTCTCTACCCCAGACGCAGTTGAGGACCGAGCTTGGATGCGGATTGACAACCCGACGATTCCAACTGTGAATCCTCAGCAAGACTTCGGATTCGGTCGATCTCTTGACTTATTCTTGCTTTCTTGTTGAATATTGGTGTTTAAATCTATTTATATTGATGAAGTGCACTGTGGTTGTATATGTTATGTGTTTCATGTCTATGTGATTCCTATTTCATTTTACTGCGTAAGTTTCTTGAGTTGCACCATATTCCATCCACCACCATCCACCCTTGCTGTTCTAGCAATTGCTAGAAGCGTGCGTAGCGAAGAGGTGCTCACGACCCTCATTCCGCCGTTCTAACCACCTCATCCGCTAGCCTTCTCGTCCATCCGCCTAGTGATTCGGTGCATAGCGGCCCGACTAGTCTTCCATCCCGCCCGGTGAAGCATCGCATAACGGCGTTGCATAGGAGTAGTTGATAGTTTTATTTTCTTTGTCCGCAAATATAAAAACCCCCATCGTTACCGCCGACCTAAGGACTTCAATCTCAAGTCCTCCTCAAAATTAACTCCACCTTACTGTGTTCCTTGAGAGATCGATACTTGGGAAAACCCCCATTTTATATTACTTGTGCGACCGGTTCACTACCGTCATCTTATGCATCAAGTTTTTGGCATCGTTGCCGGGGAACACAGTCGTGTGAGTTTTTGGAGAGGGAGATAATAGATTGAAGCCCTTTTCCATTTGTGCATTTCATTTTTTTTCTTTCTTAGTTGCTTTGGATATTAGAATTTTTATTTTACTTATTTCTTTTTTTCCTTTTCTGATTTTTGATTTAGATAGCAGATCCGTGCTATTTTTATTTAGCTGTGTAGCACTTTTTCAGCAATTATTTTTATTCGTGATGGATCCTGATGCTGAGTGTCATCTACTTGACACTTTGCGCCGATCCATCGATGCCATTGCTGTTATGAATGCCGAGCATTGCATTCGGTGCTTGTTATGTCAAGGTGTGGGCCACATGTTGAAGGATTGCCCTCGTTTGTGCAAGCCTTCTCCCTCTGAGGGCGTGTGCACAACAACCTCTCGTTCGCGGAAGACTGTTGCGGACAGTCCTACCAGGGTGTTGCCTGGCCCATACACTGACATAACGCACTTTGCTCATTCTCTACCCGTTGAGATTACCGAAGACTCTTTAGCTGCATACAGCTCTTTCATGGGTCCCTCGATCCCTTTTTACGAGCTTCCCTTGAGTGATGATGATCACTCTGGTGTTAGCCAACAAAAAGAGGAGCAGGAACTTATGGACGCTCCTGTATGGGACGATGAGATTGTTCTGGTTGTCGACGGGGTGGCGTCTGCGAATGACTGTGCGAGGGGGCCTGCTCATTCAGTGCTTGATTTTGAGAGCAGCCTTGCCCCTCCACAATTTTTGCCAGATTGTGCTACTCCATTTTTGTGTGAGTCAGTTGATGATGCCGTATTTGTTGATGATTCGATGCTCGAGGTTGCGCCGAAGTGGGATGATGATTCCTCTATCTCCGACGGAGAAGGTGGATCTTCGGAACACTTTTACGCACCCCGGTGGGATAAGGAATATTCCCTTTCCGATGCGGAGGTTTGCACCTCCTTATTGGACAAGGCCGTTCCTCTTACCACCGCGGACCTCGAGTTCTCGGATTCCCCTCGGTATGACTCATATGACACCGACAGTGATCTCTGCTTGAATCCTGCTGAGAGTGAGACCGGGATCAGTCTCCCATTTTCTGATTCTTTTAGTTTTTCTTCTCTTTTATTACTTGATCCCCCTTCCTTATCTGAGCCTGTGTAGGATGAGTCTCCATAGGTACGTTGGGATGACGATGAGCTTTGTGCTTATACCGTTGCCATCGCCTCCTGCAGGCCTGTGATAGACGATACCTTGCTAGGCAAGGATTTATTTTGTGATAAGATGAGCGAGGACCAGTGCTCCTCCTCTTCTTATTTCCTATTTTCTCTGCCTGCGAGGAGCAGGTATGATTATTTAGGCAGACGGGTAACTGTTCTATCGCCGTATCGGTACCTATTACCGAAACGGATATTAGGCCAGTTACCTGTGCACTTTTTATTTCATAGGCCCATTAGCTAGAACTGTTTAGAATTTAATAAGTCGTGCTGGGATGACAATAACCCCAGTAGTTATCTTTCATTTTCTACATTTTTAGTTTTTATGCCTATTTTAGGTTTAGCATTTCTTTTTGTATATTTTTCTTTTGTTTTTGCGGAGCTCACCCCTACAGGTATTCATGGAAAATTGCATTGGCGGGGTTGTGATTCTTCGTATGGCGGGCCTGCTTCAGGTTTACACGCGTCTTCTGATATGCTCACTGGCTGAGCATTGGGTAACCTCTTCCCTTAGCTCTGTATGATTTTAATTTCTCTATCATATACTGTGTAGTTTAGTTTAAGTCTGGGGGAGAGCCCGTTTTGTTACCTTTTGCACGTGCACATCTCATGTGCATACTAGAAGCTTTTATAGTTTTATTTTGATTAGTTCATTGCATCACACACCACTGCACCCACATGAGCGCGTGCTTAGATGTTAGTGTGCCACGAGTTAAACTCATTTCTTCGTTAGATTTGGGAAAATTATGGTGCTGACATATGATTGTGAGACGGAGTAAAATGTTGACCTTGCTGTGCTCCTAGTCAAATGCTCTCGTCTCGTGTAGAAATTAGAGTAGATTTAATTTTTCTGTATGCTTTTAGTTTTATATTTTTCTAATTGCGTAAATACTTTTTATTCTACTCAAAAGTTGGTGAATCCGGTGTGAATCCGACGGTAGCTTAGGGATGTGTGTAGACGGCCGTTAGGTTCGTATTGCTCGAGTCGGGAGGATGGATAGTCTTTCTCGTTGGCTAAGAACTTGCCCCAAGCTATTCTCGAAGCATGGGTATAGGTTAGTCATGCATGAGCGTGATGTAGGCCATCATTTTGGCCCGGTATAGCTTTGTACCGTTCCTAACATCATATCCTCGCTAGCCCTGTTGTGCCTACCCCTCCTTTTGATTCAGCTCCACCATGATTTCACCAAAGCCTCATAGCCAATCCTAGTCGCACACCCAAGTCGAGTTTAGTGTTTTATATTTTCATGTTGGGATGTGATGTGGTGTTATTATTTGTGAAAATGTGGAAGTGCTCCCAAGTTTATATCAGCTGAATTGTGAAAATAAAATGAAGATAAAGAAAAAAATATATATTTGTAAAGAAAAAAAAGTGAAAAGAAAAAGTTTTAATTGAAAATCATTTTTGAAATGAGATTGTATTTGGAGTAGGCGGTACACACACCCATTTTTGAAAAATTAAGTCTGGGGGTGTGGTGTACCCGCATATATTTTGGTTAGCGGATGGATTCATTTTATACTAGCTCATTTGGGTTAGGTGCATAGCCTTCCTGTTTATCTTTGTTTACCTCACCGAAACCCAAGCCCCATCTCTTCACCTAGAGTCCTACTGATTCGTGTGTGAACCAAACCAATGCCGTGGGGAGAATGCGAAAGGACAAGCATATGGTCACCGACATTGGTGGATTCCTTTGGAGGTTATCCCGAGCCCTGATCTTTGGCAATGCTCGCCTAGCGATTAGTCTACTTTCTCCCTACGCGTGACCGGATGATTCACCGTGATTCCATTTTTGAGTAATAATAAAATGTTGATCCGCATTGTGAAAAGTATAAACTATTTTGTATACTTAGAAATTTCTTCTATTATATTTTTACGCGTGCGAGCATGTGACTTCGCATGGTACTCCGTATCGCAATTTCTTTGTTAGCTCGTATTTTTCCCTATCTGCTTAGATTTTGTTTGCTCGGGACGCGCAAACAGTTCAGTCTGGGGGTGTGATGAGTCCACTTTATATACCTATTTTTGGACTCATCTGGGTTAGTTTTCACGCGTTTGCACTTCACTTTTAGTTCTATATCGTTCATATTTCATCTTATATTTATTTCCATAGGAAGTGCACATTTATGCCCGTGGTTGTGTATTTTGTTATTTTTATAGTTTGTACTCCTTTGTGTGATTGCCTGGAATTTCTGCACATATCAGTGATTGGTTTTTCCTTTCGGTACAGGGGACGTGTGCGTGTTCCGGGATGGTTGTGAAACAGGAATACTGCGCACGATCATGGGATCTAATGCGCACGACCACTGGTTGTGCGCCCCTGATCGTGCGCACTACTCTATGTTTTCTAGAATCATCTTGGGGTAAGCGCACGACCACTGGACATAATGCGCACGACCACCGGTCGTGCGCCACTTATCGTGTGCATTGATTTCTCTTTTCTGGAGTCCTGTTTGGGGTAATCGCACGACCATTGGACTTAGTGCGCACGACCACTGGTCGTGCGCCACTGCTCGTGCGCGTTATCCCAGTTCTTCTTCCTGATCTTCCATGCCAGTGCGCACGATCACTGGACACAGTGCGCACGACCACTGTTCGTGCGCCTGTGATCGTGCGCATTGTTGATTTCTGCTTTGTATAAATAGTGCAGGTCTCGCCCTAATTAAAAGAGGATCCGGAGCTCGACATTTCTCCGCCGTTTTCCGCCTTCTCCACCGTTCCCCTTCATCTTCCACCCTAGGGAGGTGCTCCGGGCAAGCTTTCACCGCCAAATCCAAGCCGGAGCTTCCTCTCGGCCTTCTCCTTCATCCGTGAGCTTCAAGTAGGGTTTGACGTCATAGCCATCAAGCAAAGGAAAGCTAGCAAACTTCGTCCGCTATCGTGAGACAAAGAAGACGGGCCATTGGAAGGTGGTGACAGCCCTTCTCTACCCCGGACGCAGTTGAGGACCGAGTTTGGATGCGGATTGACAACCCGACGATTCCAACCGTGAATCCTCAGTAAGACTTCGGATTCGGTCGATCTCTTGACTTGTTCTTGCTTTCTTGTTGAATATTGGTGTTTAAATCTATTTATATTGATGAAGTGCACTGTGGTTGTATATGTTATGTGTTTCATGTCTATGTGATTCCTATTTCATTTTACTGCCTAAGTTGCTTGAGTTGCGCCATATTCCATCCACCACCATCCACCCTTGCCGTTCTAGCAATTGCTAGAAGCGTGCGTAGCGAAGAGGTGCTCATGACCCTCATTCCGCCGTTCTAACCACCTCATCCGCTAGCCTTCTCGTCCATCCGCCTAGTGATTCGGTGCATAGCGGCCCGACTAGTCTTCCATCCCGCCTGGCGAAGCATCGCATAGCGGCGTTGCATAGGAGTAGTTGATAGTGTTTTATTTTCTTTGTCCGCAAATATAAAAACCCCCATCGTTCCCGCCGACCTAAGGACAACAATCTCAAGTCCTCCTCAAAATTAACTTCACCTTACTGTGTTCCTTGAGAGATCGATACTTGGGAAAACCCCCATTTTATATTACTTGTGCGACCGGTTCACTGCCGTGATCTTACGCATCAGCATTGCGGGGGAGCTAGAAATGGCTGGAAAGGAGGAGGAGAGAGATAGAGGCGGAAGAGGAACGGGAGCAAAAAGAAGATGGAGGGAGAAAAGAGAAGAGGAAGATGGAGGAAGCGGGAGGGTCGCCCAGGAGGGGGGCCCGACTGGAAAAAAGAAGTGCCTCACTGCAGGGAGGAGAGGGCACAAGCAAGTGGCAGATGGAAAAGCTTGGGGAAGAAATGGTGATGGCTGTCGCGGAAGACGAAGTCAGGGAACAAGACGCACTGGAAGAGCAGGAAGGAGAGGAAGAGCCATCAAGGCTGAAGGAGGTCGTGGAGGTACTCGAGTTAGAGATCCGCACCAAGGAAGGGAGAAAGGAGAAGGTAAAGATCAGCGGCGAACTCAGCCCGGAAGACCGAGAGAAGATCAAGGCATGAGTGCAAAAAAATATTGACGTCTTCGCGTGGAGCGCCGCAGACATGCCCGGGGTCGATGCGGACGTCGTTTGTCACCGCCTCAATCTTGATCCCAACACTCGCCCCATACAGCAGAAGAAGAGGGCCATCGCCTCCAAGATGGTCGGGCCTATTAGAGAGGAGGTAGAGAAGTTACTTAAGGGGGGGTTTGTGTCCGCCTGTAAGTATCCGGGATGGGTAAGTAATGTTGTAATGGTTAAAAAGGGGGAGGGTAGATGGAGAATGTGTGTGGATTTCTCTATTTTAAATAAAGCGTGCCCTAAGGATTGTTACCCGCTGCCCCGAATCGACGCGCTGGTTGACTCAGCCGTCGGTTTTTCTTTTATTAGTTTCTTGGATGCATTTTCCGGATATCACCAAATACGCTTGCATCCTCCGGACGTTAAGGACGTCACCTTCGTCACGGAGGATGGGTGCTTCTGTTTTAATATGACGCCTTTCGGGTTGAAGAATGCGGGAGCAACCTACCAAAGAATGATGGATCGGATCTTCCAAAAACAGAGAGGGAGGAACCTCGAGGTGTACGTGGATGACTTGATGGTCAAAAGCAAGGACCTCGAAGCTCATATCCTAGATCTTGAGGAGACATTTGAAACACTGAGGAAATATAAAATGAGACTCAACCCCCTGAAATGTATTTTTGGAGCCAATAGGGGAAAGTTCCTCAGACATCTTCTCACTCCATCAGGAGTGAAGCCCAACCCAGAGAAAGTAAAAGCAATCCTAGAGTTGGAGTCCCCTAGAAATGCTAAGGAGGTTCAACGTCTCACCGGCAAGTTGGCCGGGCTAAGCAGGTTTCTCTACCGAGCCAGAGAGAGATGCTCGCCTTTCTTTCGGACACTGCGGGGTCGCAAGAAGTTTGAATGGACCCCAGAAGGTGAGAAGGCTTTCCAAGCGCTAAAGCAACAACTCACCCGGACGCCTTTACTCCAGGTACCAAGGGAAGGAGAGGTCTTGTTTTTATACTTAGGGGTAGGGACTGGGGCTGTGAGCTCGGTTCTTGTGCAAGAAGCAGGGAAGAAGCAGTTTCTGATCAACTACGTGAGCAGGGTCTTAAATAAAGAGGTGCTAGGGTATCCCATCCTTGAAAAGTTAGCGTTCGCCCTCATCGTCTCGGCCCAAAAGCTCAGACCGTATTTTCATGCTCATTCTATTCAGGTGGTAACGGATCACCCCCTCTGTCGTATATTGGAGGGGGTAGAACATTCCGGGAGGCTGGCCAAGTGGTCAATAGAGCTCAGTGAATTCGACCTCGCTTTCGTTCCTCGGCTCGCCATTAAGGCACAGGAGGTGGCCGATTTCCTGGTGGACTACGTAGTTGAGGTCCAGGAGGCGGAAGTGCCCCCTCGAGCAACCTGGAAGATGTTAGTAGATGGAGCGTCGGGAAGAAATTCCTTTGGAGGGGGAATGGTCTTGATAAGTCCGGAGGGGACCAGGATTGAACATGACTTGAAGATTCATTTGACGATCACCAACAACCAAGCGGAATATGAGGCGATCATCGTGGGACTCAGTTTAGCCCGGGAGTTGGGCATACAAGACGTCGAGGCCTTGACCGACTCCATGGTGGTGGCAGGCCAGATCAAAGGGGAGTTCGAGACAAGGGAGCCCACCTTCCAGTTGTATCTAGGAAAGGTCTAGGGCATCATCGGACATTTCCGAAGCTTTTCAATTCAGCACGTCCCGAGGGGGGAGAGCACTCAGGCTGACCAACTCGCCAAGTATGGCCCTCGAGCCAGGGGAACAATGACGGAGCTCTTCAGGCCATCTATAGAAGAAGGGGAGCTCATGGAGATATGCCAGCAGAGGTCTTGGATGGACCCCTTCATCACCTTTTTGGCGTCAGGGTAGTTACCCGCGAAAGAGCTCGACAAGAAGCATACAAGATACAAATCGGCGTACTACCTGCTGAAAGATGGGGTTTTATATCGCAAGACACTGTCGGGTTTGCTGGCCCGATGTGTGTCAGACGAAGAGGTTCCAAAGGTTCTGCAAGAGATTCACTCGGGAGAATGCGGGAGTCACTCGGGGAGCCGGACATTAGAAGGGAGGGTGCTGAGATAGGGGTACTTCTGGTCTACCCTCAGGAAAGATGCGGAGGAATTCGTGAAAAGGTGTCAAAATGCCATGAGTTCGCCCCCCTCCAGCTCCTTCCGGCCCAGAGGTTGCGGACAATCACAGCTCCTTGGCCTTTCGCTATATGGGGGCTAGATCTGGTGGGTCCTTTTCCCCAAGCGAGTGGCCAGAGGAAATTCCTACTAGTCATGGTAGACTACTTTTCAAAATGGTTGGAGGTGAAGGCGCTGGCTAAGGTAACATCGCAGGTGGTCAAGAATTTCGTATGGGGGGAGATCATCTGCCGGCATGGGTTACCTCTAGCCATTGTAACAGATAATGGACCACAATTTGCAAGTAGAGAGTTCGTTGATTTCTGCATCCGTTTGGGAATAGATCTCCGCTTTGCCTCTGTTCATCATCCACGAAGTAATGGGCAGGTGGAAGAAGCCAATAAGGTCATTGTCAATCTGTTGAAGAAGAAAGTGGAGAATTTGAGGGGGAGCTGGGTGGAGCAGCTACCTTCAGTCCTATGGGCCTTGAGAACCACACCAAACACCGCCACGGGAGAGACCCCGTTTAAGCTCTCTCATGGCTCGGAGGCTGTCATACCTATCGAGTTTGAAGTCACATCACCAAGAGTAGCAGTTGTAAGGGAAGGAGGCGAAGGATGGAGAGCGGAGAATGATGAAGAGCAGAGACTCTCCCTGGATCTCGTGGAAGACCTCAGGGATTTGGCGATGATCCGACAGGAGGAGGTCAAGCGCCGGATGGCAAGGTACTTCGACAAGCATATAAGGGTCAGACAGTTCGAGAAGGGAGATTTGGTCCTAAAAAAGGTAGATGCAGCAGGTAGAGGAGCCTCCGTAGGGAAGCTCAATCACAACTGGGAGGGTCCTTTTATAGTAAAAGAGGTCTTGAAGTCAGGAGGGTACAACCTCCAGGATGTGGACGGGGTATCCCTCGGTCACGCTCGAAGTGGTGATGATTTAAAGAGATTTTACCCGTAACACTTTCTGTTCATTGCAACTTTTAGTGTTGTACAATGCTTGCAATTTTGATGTGCTCTTTTGATGTGATAGGAGTGTGGGTGACCTTTTTATGGCACCAAGGGTGAGATGGAAGAGAGCAGACCCAGAGCAGACCCGCTGACTAGGCTCTCAACTAGCTGGCAGGGATGTAGGCTCACTCGGTGGTTGGAGTTTGGAGAGGAAACCCCGAACAGACCCGCTGACCAGGCTCTCATCTAGCTGGCAGGGCTGTAGGCTCACTCTGTGGTTGGAGGTTTTGGAGAGGAGACCACGAGCAGACCCGCTGACCAGGCTCTCATCTAGCTGGCAGAGCTGTAGGCTCACTCGGTGGTTGAAGGTTTTGGAGAGGAGACCCCGAGCAGACCCGCTGACCAGGCTCTCATCTAGCTGGCAGGGCTGTAGGCTCACTCGATGGTTAGAGTTTTGAGAGGAGACCCCGAGCAGACCCGCTAACCAGGCTCTCATCTAGCTGGCAGGGCTGTAGGCTCACTCGGTGGTTGGTGGTTTGGAGAGAAGACCCCGAGCAGACCCGCTGACTAGGATCTCATCTAGCTGGCAGGGCTGTAGGCTCACTCGGTGGTTGGAGGTTTTGGAGCGGAGACCCCGAGACCCGCTGACCAGGCTCTCATCAGGCTGGCAGGGCTATAGGCTCACTCGGTGGTTGGAGTTTGGAGAGGAGACCCCGAGAAGACCTGCTGACCAGGCTCTCATCTAGCTGGCAGGGCTATAGGCTCACTCGGTGGTTGGAGGTTTTGGAGAGGAGACCCCGAGCAGACCCGCTGACCAGGCTCTCATCTAGCTGGCAGGGCTGTAGGCTCACTCAGTGGTTGGAGTTGGGAGAGGAAACCCCGAGCAGACCCACTGAACAGCTCTCATCTAGCTGACAGTGCTGTAAGCTCACTCGGTGGTTGGAGGTTTTGGAGAGGAGACCCCGAGCAGACCCGCTGACCAGGCTCTTATCTAGCTGGCAGGGCTGTAAGCTCACTCGGTGGTTGGAGTTTGGAGAGGAGACCCCGAGCAGACCCGCTGACCAGGCTCTCATCTAGCTGCCAGGGTTGTAGGCTCACTCGGTGGTTGGAGGTTTTGGAGAGGAGACCCCGAGCAGACCCGCAGACCAGGCTCTCATCTAGCTGGCAGGGCTGTAAGCTCACTCGGTGGTTGGAGTTTGGAGAGGAGACCCCAAGCAGACCCGCTGACCAGGCTCTCATCTAGCTGGCAGGGCTGTAGGCTCACTCGGTGGTTGGAGGTTTTGGAGAGGAGACCCCGAGCAGACACGCTGACCAGGCTCTCATCTAGCTGGCAGGGCTGTAGGTTCACTCGGTGGTTGGAGTTTGGAGAGGAGACCCCGAGAAGACCTGCTGACCAGGCTCTCATCTAGCTGGCAGGGCTGTAGGCTCACTCGGTGGTTGGAGTTTGGAGAGGAGACCCCGAGCAGACCCGCTGACCAGGCTCTCATCTAGCTGGCAGGGCTGTAGGCTCACTAGGTGGTTGGAGGTTTTGGAGAGAAGACCCCAAGCAGACCCGCTGACCAGGTTCTCATCTAGCTGCCAGGGCTATAGGCTCACTCGGTGGTTTGAGGTTTTGGAGAGAAGACCCCGAGCAAACCCCCTGACCAGGCTCTAATCTAGCTGACTGGGCTGTAGGCTCACTCGGTGGTTGGAGGTTTTGGAGAGAAGACCCCGAGCAGACCCGCTAACCAGGCTCTCATCTAGCCGGCAGGGCTGTAGGATCGCTCGAGGGCAAGTCGACTGGTGAGAGCTCACAGGGAGAAATGTCCATATTTATCAGGGGGTTGGTGTAAAATCCCTGGCAAAAGGAAGGATTGGGGATTAGGCCAGGAAGGAAGATCTCTGGCCGACGCTCGGCACGGGTGGTCTCGCCCATAGCGAATGGGTTTTCCTTGTCCAAGGCGCAAACCTGGCGTCAAAAGGTGGGGCCTGTCAAGTGGGGCGGTTGGTCTCCAGGGTATTTAGCGCATGTTTATCTTACGGCGAGACGAGCACTAAGGGACAAAAGATCTCGCGGGTGGTAAAGGCGAAGAGAGGCCCAAGGTCTAGCGTTTTTGGGCTAGCTATTAAGCGAAACAGTGGAAGGTAAAAGTACAATAATAACATGTAAAAAGTTAATAATAATATTCCATTTGATCATCACAAAAGAGAGCACCTCGCTATTTCCGAGGATGTGTCTATCAAGATTACAAGACAAGATAAAAAAGAAAAAGAGGGGGGGGGGAGAAGCCACGGGCGCTAGTGTTCCCCTACTCCTCGCTGTCGGAAGATGAGCTGTCATCCATCTCGCCGAATAAGCGGGGTACCAGGTCGCGGATAGTAACCGTCTCGGCATCATCGCGCACCACCCCCAGCTCCTTCATCATTTTGAGAACAAGCTCCGCTGTCTTGATATTGGAATCTCGGTAGAGGGCATCCACCTCGTCCACATAGTAGCGAGAAGGAACGGGAAATTGGTCTGAGGGGGTGTCGCGCTGTTCTGAAGGCGGATATTTTCAGCTTTTAATTTCTTGTTCTCTCCCTCCAACTCCTCAATGCGCGAGCGCATCCGATCGGCCGTCTCGGCATCCTGCAAGAAGATTTAATGAATGAAGGACCATAATGAGCGCCGAGTAGGGCTAGCAATGCGGCGGTAAGAAAACTTACCACACCGCCCTGACTCTGCGCGAGGAGGTTGTCGGCAACGACCAACCGCTTCTCCAGGTCATTGGACTTCTCCCGTTCCATGGCGAGACCGACCTCTGCTTCCTTCCATTTCCTATTGTTGAAGACCAGGCGGTACGAGACCCGTTGCGCGAGTTCTAGGGAGCGAAATTGAGAGTGGGCGCTCTTCATAATGAGATCTCACGACGTCTCATTGTCCGCGGGCTCAGAGCCTAGGGAGAAGGCGTGACTGGTGGGGGGTCCTGCTCTTTCCAGGAAGGAAGCAGAGTGGACACCGACATGCGGTTAGCGTGCTTGTCCCATAGGAGCACCGGCTCGCTGGCAGTATCATCCGTCACAGGACCCATGTTATAATTGGGGTGCGAGGAGGGAGTCGGGCGGCTGGAGGAGCCAGCCTCGCCGGAAGGGAACTCGGCAGTCTGAACATTGGTGGTGGCAGCTGGCTCTGACAAGACCGTCTCGCGGGTAGGCGAGACGGGTAGTTGGGGAGGTAAGGGAGACCCTAAAGAGATGGGGGACAGGGATCCCGATAGCTCCTTCCTTTCTTTGGCAGACTTTTCTCCTTTTTAAAAGACACCGATTTCTTCACCTTCTTCTTTGGGCTGTGCCGGGAAGTGCCCTCGTCCCCGGGCCTTTTCTTTAGGGTGGGGGTCAGCGTATCCTTCGCGGCCTCCGCCGCCATACTCGCTAAGGCGAAACCCCTATTACTCTGGTAAGGAGGATGAACAGGGATGGTTCTCTCTCCTAGACAGTTTGACAGTCAGCAGAGAACAAAAATTTACAATGCTAGGGGGGGGGGGACAGGAGTATACCTTCGCCGGGGAAGACGGCTGGAAGAGAGTCGAAGTCTCGCCTGAGGTAATTGACCTCGAAATTTTTCCCTGCGAAGAAGTCACAGAGATCCTTCTCGGCACCCCCAACCTTGGGGGTTTCATAGTAGCATTCAGTAGGAGACAACGGGGCGAGCGGAATGCCTCCCAAATCCCCGCGAATAAAGACGAAGCGAGTCAGCCAGTGATGATTTTTGTTCGGTATCTCGCACACCTTTAGGCCTTAGCCGGTGAAGTAGGAAACACCATCATCTTTCGTGTGATAGACAAACAGCTTGCGAAAGGCGGTCAAGCTGAATTAGATGTGCTCTCGCCGCAGGTAGCAGGCGAAAGCAACCAGCATAGAGATAGCATTGGGGTTGAATTGGGCGGGGACAACCCCGAAGTACTTAAGGACTAATTTGACCTCTGGCCAAAGGGGAAGTCGCAGCCCCGCCTCGAAGTGCAAGATGGGGAAGGCCAGTTCGTTGGGGTAGAAAGTATTGATGCACTCGCCAACTTTGGGTGGGCGAGACAAGTATCCATCAGCAAGGAAATCGCTGGCGAAGCGAGTATATTCTTCCTCTGGCAGTCTGCCGAGAGGAAAATCGTGATCTACAAATCGCTTTCCGCAGCGGCTGCGACCCTCGCCTTCTTCCACCCTCTTCTTTCCCATAGCAGGCGAGAAAGCAGAAATAGGGGAACAGATCGATTTAGAGGAAGAGCGGGACGCGAGAAGCGTGTAGAGGAAGAGGGTCAGGCGGAAGCTCCGACCGAAAAGAGAGCCAAGAATAACAGAAGTATGGGAATATCTGGATTTAAGAGGTATTTATAATGAATGAAGGAGAGAGGAGATCGAGCGGGAAAATCAAGCGGCGGGAAATGAAGAGACAGCCCGACGCATCGTCTCTCCCTCTCTCTCTCTCTCTCTAGAACCCAAGGGGCGAAAAAGCCGCAGCGACGTTTTTGAAGTCAAAGCCATCATTATGAACTAATTAATTTAAAAAGAAGCTAATCACAGTAATGATGAAAAACCTAGCACGAGATGACAGGCACAGCACCATAATGATGAAATATTTCATCCCGCGGGGAGGGAGCATCCCGTCCAGAGAAGTTTTATACAACACATCAATAATTAAACATAATTAAATTGGCAATAATAATACAGGGGGGCCTGGAGAAGGCGAGACGGGACCGCGACAGCTTAGTCCCTGATCCATTTCCAGCGGCCATCTTGACCTCCCGCAAATGGAGGGCGGCCAGGAAGATGAAAAGCGCGAGCGGCAACCACGCCGCGGCGTGCGAGATGGAGGTGTTCGTCCATCTCATTTAGGATGGCTTGGGGGTCTGTCCCATCCATTGCACCGTCGGCTTCCATCTCGGTAGAAAGGTGGTGGCACTCTGTTTCTAGCCAGTCCATGCGCCGGTCAGAGGCCTCCTTCTCCAGCTCCATCTCGCGGATTATATGCGTGTATTTGTGGAACATCCTAGCCGTCCTATGCTTCAGCTCCAGGGTATCCATGGGATCACCCAAGTAGTCCTCGATCTCGTCAGGACGTGGAAGAGGCGAGAGGGGAGGAGACGCGGGAGCGTCTTCAGTGTCAGAGTCAAATTGGATGCCTGCACAGAGAGCGAGAAATCGTAAACAAGGATGAGCTCGCATGGGTTGGGTAAAAGAAGGCGAATTGGAGGAAAAGTGAGAAGGGTAAGTTCTTACTTGGGATGCGAGGGTTCCCCACAATCCGCGAGAGGTTTTCTTTCCGCGAGAGGGGTGGGGAAGATGCCTCGAGCGAGTCAGTGCGCTGATGAGTTTGGTTGATATCGTCAGGAGGATTGGCGGGCATAGGGGAATCAGCAAAGTTTCCCTGAAAAAGCGTGATCAGTAGGCGGGATGAAAGAAGAGAGAGAAGAATGAGGAATTACCCGTCTCTCCTCGGGAGATGCGGGAAGATTATTTGTTGTCAAAGGGGTGGAGGAGGTCGCGCCCACCGAGAGGGGAGGGCAGGCGGCCTTCATCTTCTTTAGGCGAGAGGACGGAGGGGCTGAGGGAGGAGTACGCCTCAGATCCGGGAAAAGGGCAGCCGTGTTGGCTTTATTTCGCTTTCGCACCATCGCGAGGAGCTCACGAAAACTCTGACTGTGAGACATGTTGAAGGACGAGGAAATGAAGGAAGACAAAAAGGGACCCTAATGAAAGCTGGGATCTCCCCCATGGGGGGGGGGGCACCGAAGATTCTCATAAGTGAATCCCAGCGTCACGATCCTCGGTTGGACTTATCTTTTCGAGGTTAGGGCAACCTCGAAAAGAGAGGGCATTGTGTACAACCTTGGGCTCGCGAGAGGTGGCCCAACGAGCGAGAAGGGGAGGCTGGCGAGATGATAGGTGAGTGAGACCAGGAGGCCCACCTGCAGGAGGCGGGATGGGGGATTCTCTGAGGTAGGCGAGACCTCCTAGGGGGCGGGATCTTTCTAGGAGGCGAGATGGCCTACAGGGCGAGAGGCCGGCGAGACGGACAGGGTGGTCGTCTCGCCCGTCAGTACCTTCCCCACTCGCCGCATGGGAGAACAGATGTCTTTATCTATTTTACCCCCAACGGGGATTTTATCTTTTTGCCCCAGGTAATTTTACACTTTTATCCCTGGAGGTCTGCGTATAGCCCTCCAAAACAGTGGAGTTTGGCTGTTGGCAGACCCAGCCCAGGGTATTTTTGGTCATTTCAGGTTAGTTCAGATGGGATATTTGCAGATCAGATTCAGAGGCCTATAAATGGACCGATAAGGTGCCTGTGATGGTTGTTGAACCTTTCCACTGTCTTCCTCACAGGCACTTAGCTCAGCGTTGGCTATGGAGGGGAAGATCTTTAGTTCTTCCGGGAAAGAGGTGGGACCTCCGAGCTGAGACCCCTCGGTCTGTTTTCAGGTCTCCGACTCTCGTCAGGAGGATAGCTCAGGAAGAGTACGTGTGGGCTGCATCCTGTTTCGAACTTTAGGAGGAACCAGAAAGCTGGTTCCAACATTTATACTCTCTTTGATCTTGTCAAAAATCATCATCACCCATTGAAATTTCTTTCTACAGATTACTGCAGTCATCATGTCAAAGAAATCAGTGGTGATATAGCTTATTGAACTGGTGCGGCTGAGAAGAACCTTTCCGAGAATACCGGCAAGTAGCTTGCTCTCAGAATTCATGTGATGTCAGCGAATTGTGAGGGTTGAGTTGGGAAGGCCACATAAGCTGTAGACCCTTTCATAGTCTGGCCCTTCTAGGTCATCTTCTACATCAATCACCGGGAGCCGTAGAAATTGAGAAACAGAGGTTGATGTCATCTTGACTTTGATGTCACGCACCTTGGTTTTTAGAACTTTGCCATTATTCTTGACCTTAGCATTCTGGAAATACTATTCCACACCAGAAATAAGAACTTTGTATGGGTGTTGAAGAACAAAGGTCAGTCCAACGGTGTCAAGCAATATAAGAACATTTCTTAAGTCGTCAGAAATATCGGCAATTCCAGTTGAAATGAGTTCACTGCCGATGCCTATCTTTGATGAGGGAGCCATTGAATAAAGAACTGAACTTCTGCTAGCTGGCGAGAAGAGGAACAAGGTTATTCGCAGGAGGAGCGACGGAGATGAAGAAGATGAAGGGATTTCTCAAGAAGGAGATTTTGAAATCCGGGATTTGGATTTTTCTTGACTTATTCTATTTATATAAACCCTAAAACTTTATGATTAAGGAAAGAAATAATAATAAAATACCTGAAGTATGGCAGTTGGAGTGCCCGGGTGCCAATATCAAAATTTGAACTTTGAGAAAATTCTGCATCTGATTTCTCGAGTGAAAGACATTTCTCGAGAAGAAGCTCACATGTTCTCGAGTAGAGATATCATTTTCGAGAAGCAAACTTGATGCTCTCGAGAATTATCTAAGGACTCGAGTAATGAAGTTGTTCTCGAGAAGTGAAGTCCTATCTTGGAATTTTCTTGATTTTGAACTGTAATCAGATTCTTAAACTTTGCCGTGAGGACCTTTTTTTCAGCATTCCTTGTTGAGCATGCTAAGTTCTGTTTTAAAGAACGAGAACTTGGCCTCATCCAGTGGCTTCATGAATATGTCTGCAACCTGCATGTCAGTTGGAACATACTAGAGATTGATGTCTCCATGCTCCACATGCTCCCTGATGAAACGGTACTTCAGCTCTATGTGCTTTATCCGACTGTAAGAGACTGGGTTGTTGGTTATTGCAATTACACTGGAGGAGTCACAAACAGTGGGATGTCCTTGACCCTTAAGTTATAGTCTTTAAGTTGATTCTTGATCCAGAGTAATTGTGCGCAACAATAGCTGGTATAAATATATTCTGACTCGGTCGTTGAGATTGCGACACAATTTTGCTTCTTGCTGCTCCATGAGATGAGTCTCCTTCCAAGGAATTGGTAAGTCCCAGAAGTTCTCTTTCTTTCATCTTTACTACCTGCAAAATATGCATCTGAAAATCTAATTAGCTCGTTATCATTACTTCGGTATCATAAGCCAAGATTTAGTGTGCCCTTAAGGAATCTTAAAATCCTCTTTTCAAAAGTGTAATGAGATTTCTTAGAGTTCACTTGATATATAGCACACATACATACTGAAAATATGATGTCTGGCCTACTAGCAGTAAGGTAGAGCAAGGATCCAATTATGCTTCTGTACTTAGTTTCGTCAAAAGGTTCCCCTTTCTCATCCTTGTCCAGAGACATAGCTGAACCCATTGGAGTCCTTATAGAGGTTGTATTCTCCATTTCGAATTTCTTAATCAACTCTTTGGTGAACTTCATCTGAGAGATGAAAATTCCTTCCTCAGATTGTTTCACCTGAAATCCTAAGAAATAATTCAGCTCTCCCACACTGCTCATTTCAAACTTCCCTTGTATAAGTTTGGAAAACTTCTTGCAAAGGTTATCGTCAGTAGAGCCAAAAATGATGTCATCGACAAAGATTTGCACTAGCAAAATCTTGCCTTTTACTTTCCTAAGAAATAATGTCTTGTTTATCTTTCCCCTTGTGAACTTATTCTCAAGAAGAAAGTTAGACAACATTTCATACCAAGCTTGTGGAGCTTGTTTCAAACTATATAGTGCTTTAAAAAATAAATAAATAAATTCAGGATGTTCAGGATCAACAAAACCTGGAGGTTGTTCCACATACACTTCTTCCTTGATGTCACCATTAAGGAAGGCTGACTTCAGATCCATTTGGTAGATAGAGAAGCCTTTGAGTGAAGCATATGCGAGGAACAACCTAATTGCCTCCAGTCTTGCCACTTGAGCATATATCTGATCGAAGTCGATCCCTTCTTCTTGTCTGTACCCTTTGGTGACGAGTCTGGATTTGTTCTTGATTTTGGTTCCATCTTTGTCCATCTTGTTCTGATAGATCCACTTTGTTCCAATCACATTCTTTCTTTTGTGTCTTGGCACAAACTTCTAGACTTGGCAATGTTTGATTTGATTTAGTTCTTCTTCCATTGCCATTACCCAAGATGTGTTCTTATTTGCTTCCTCAAACTTCTTTGGTTCAACCTGCGAGAGAAAACTCAAATACAAATTCTTATTAGTTGTACCTCTCTGAGTTCTGAAACCATCACGAGGGTCTCTTATGATTTGATCAATTGGGTGATCCTTCAAGTGTCTGATCTCTAAGGTCCTTATATCTGGAGCTTCCTCTATCACTGGAGTGACTTGATTAGCTTGAATGATATCTTCATCATGGAGATCAACCTCTCCAATTGGGGTTTGAGTGGTGATCTTGATGAACTCGTGACCTCTTTCTTTAACTGGCTCATCCATGCTTAATTCCTTTAGTCTAGAACCTGCATCTTCAACAAACACACTAGAAGAGCTGCTTTATAGCAAGCTCATCTCATCATATATAATATTAATAGATTCTTCTACGACCATGGTTTTCTTGTTAAAAATCCTATATGACTTACTATGGTTGTTATATCCTATGAAAATAACTTCAAAACTCTATTCACTGAATTTAGTTGTGTGATACTTACCATTGTTAAGTACGTAGCATTTACTACCAAAGATTTTAAAATATGAAATAGTCGGTTTTGTGCCCTTTAGTAGTTTGAAAGATGTTTTATAATGGTTCTTATTTATGAGTGTTATATTTTGCACGTGATAAGCAGTGTTGATGGCTTCAACCAAGATGTATTCTGGTAGTGATGAATCACTCAACATGGTTCTGCCGGCCTCTATGAGTGTTATATTCCTTCTCTCAGCGACTCTGTTCTATTGAGGAGTATGAGGAGAGGAAAATGCATGAAAGATACCTAAGCTTTCACAGAATTCTGTGATAGCCCCAGATTTGAACTTCGTTCCATTGTCACTTCTGATTTTGACAACAGAACAGTTGTATTCATTCTGGATCTACCTGACAAAATTAGTGAAAATAACAAAAGTATCTTACATGTGTTTTAGAAAGAACACCCATGCAAAACGAGAGTAGTCATCTACAATATCTAGTGTATAATCCTTAACTCCCAAACTTCTAATTTGCAGGGGACCGAACAAGTCCATATGAAATAGGTGTAAACACCTATTAGAATCTTTGCCAATAATGCTTTTAAAGGTAGCCCTTGTTTGCTTGCCTTTTACGCATGCGTCACAAGGTCTATCTTTAACACACTTAACGTTGGGTGCATCATGTACTAAATTAAGAGAAAATAATTTATTAATTGTTTTGTAATTTATATGTGCTAATCTCTTCTGCCATTGGTCACCAAGAGACGCACTATCTTTTGCCAAAAAGCACACTGCTGTAGAAGAGTCTATGCAAATAAATTTTAAACAAAATATATTTTTACTACAAGTGCTTGATAGAATCGTTTCTAAGTTATCTACTGATTTTATCAAGCACTTGTCTGTATAAAATTCTACTATATATCCTTTGTCACAGAGCTAGCTTATACTTATAAGATTATGTTCTAATTCTTTAACATAAGCCACATCTGAGAAGGATACACTACCGTTAGTGATCATACTATAGCCTCTTGTGATTCCCCTGTCAGAACCTCCAAAGATAACCTTTGGCCCATTCACAACTGGAGAGTACTTCTGAAGAAGGCTTCTTGTCCCGATCATGTGCCAAGAGCATCCACTGTCCAAATACCAGATAGACGATTTGTTGGCCTTTGGACATACCTGCAAAAATAGAATTAGTTTACCAAAGGAACCCAAACACGTTTAGGTCCTTGGTTATTTGTCAGCATGCTCCCCATAGGAGTGTTAACATTACGAGTGATCTACCTCGTATGATTAACTACAGGAGTTTTAAAGCTTCTGGGATTAAACAAGCAATCTACAGCAAAGTGATCAACTTTACCGCAATATCAATAGTCAAACCTGTTGTACCTTTTCCAAGTCTCCTACTTGACCTTTTGAACGTGTGGTCTTGCAGGGGCGGCAGATCTGCAGGTAGAAGCATCATGATGATGGCACTCACAAGCATTTTTCACCTCCTTTTCCTTGGGTACTACTGTCTTGGCCTTAGGTTCCTTCTTAATATTATGGTCATAAACGTATGGACCATAGTATTTCATTTGTATTTCCTCATAAGGTGCCTTAAATACACTTTCTCCAAAGCTTCGGGGACAGTACCATCCTTTGTATCGTGACTTAGGCTCTACATAAGTAGGTCTGGCAAAATGACCGTAGGATGAATCAAAATCAAACTCGTTTGTTGGGAAGATGACCTTCTTAAACGAATTTTGATCTAGAGGAGCTTTCCCCTTCTCCTTGGCTAAAGCTTTCTTAGCAGGCTTATTTCTTCTTTGAGCTTTGTTCCTCCTAGAAGTTTTATTAGGAGCAGCCTGATGGCCTAAGCCAGCTCCTTTAGCCTGAGCAGAGAATTCAGCAACAAATGGAAGGACTGTCTTGGGCTTGGAGAAACTTTCAACAAGTTTCTTTTTAGCCGCAAGTTGTTCTTCCAATTTCTCGATGATCTTCTCTTTCAGGTTTAGGTGCTCGAGAGCTTTATTGTATTCTTCTATCGCGGCATGGAATTCCTTTCTAAGTGAGTCCATCCTTACGACTTCCTCTCTCAGATTGCTCTCCTCATGTAACGCCCCCACCTGTCACATGACATATAACGGTGGGTCCGGCCGGGGCCCCACGCCATATATCACAGACAAGCGAAGGAATCACGTGTGGAAATCAAACTCGACGCGTATCCTTAACTCATTCCATTCTAGCGCAGCATATTTTATGTTAGCATGAACTCAAACTAGAATGTCCACCAATATATAAAGATCACATTTATATATATACCAACACCAGGAATGTATACAACCCACACACCCTGGCCTTATGGCCTTACAAGTTCCTCTTTTACACAACAATCAGTTCGTACATCGGCACGCAGGCCGGCCACACATGAAATCCAAACACAACTCTTCGCATGGCCTTCAAGGGCTAACAGCAGCAAGCTAGCCATTCCACTTATTCATTTCAAGCCGCGGCACCTGCAATGAGACATCCACCAAACAAGCGGCAAAACAAAGTAACGGTCAGCATTTGGCTGACCCATTATAACGACCCTACCCCCTACCCGGGGTAGTGGTTCCTTCCCTGTATACAGTGCTCATCAAGTATCATCAAATAGCATCAATCATCATATATCATTCTCTTTTTCCGCTAGCAAACACATTCCATCACAAACGCTGGAATCCACCAGACGCTCCGTGCACTCAGGGCACCTTCTTGGTGTACCGGAATCCACCAGTCGTACACCGCCGATCCGAGGTGTTAACTTGTTGGTTGACCAGACCTAGTCCACCAGTCTCGCAAGCTGGCGACATCCTGCCCAAACCACTCAGAGGTCCAACCTCACAGCATCCAAAACAACCAGAGTAGGTCGACCCACACCATGTGGTGTAGCACGCCGGGTTTATCCAAGCTCCCCAAGCAATGTCTACCCATCGACCCCCCTCCTAATCCGATCGACCCACCCATGTGGTGCAGCAAGCCGGGTTTAACTCGGCTCCCCAAGCATTGCCACCCATCGATCCCTCTAACTAACTAGATCAACCCACCCTAGTGGTGTAACAGGCCGGGTTTATCACGAGCTCCCCAGGCGTGCTACCAATTGATCATATCACAACCAGGAGCTTTGCCAAAGCCTCCTCACAAACAACATCACATCCATACATTCATCACAAGAGAAAACCATTTCCATCTCATCAAATCCACGGAGTCTTCTCCGGTTTACCCATGAACATCACCAATCCAGACGATCGGTCCAGATGGGCTTCACACAGCATGCCTATGCCGTACTCCATATTTCCAGCTCTAGATGCAGACTCAACAAAGGAATCACTTCACGGATATCCACCTCTTGGTGGAGGATTCCAAGCACATGCATAAAGGAAGGACTTCGATGTCCAAGAAGGAGATCGTTACCCTTGAAGATCGCTTCGGTGCCATGAAGTAGCCGGATGGAAATCACCGCCTCGGCTCTGCCTTCACGAATCCGCTCTCGGATCTTCGCTCCGCACTCCGCAGCTCCTACAGCAGCTGGTAGACTCCTCCCTTCCCTCTTGCCTTAGCCTTTCTTCTTCCCTTTCTTGGAAAAACATGAAGGAGAAGAATAAGAAGAAAGAGGGATTAAATCCCCTTTTTCTCGGCCTTCACAACACCTGGACAGAGCCCAACCACTGGATCCAGGAAGAGGGAAACAAACGGCTCAGATTTGGCTAGAAAAGCTTGAACACGGCCTGACACGCCCTGTGACACGCCCGTGTCACAGGCCGTGTCCCTCTAAGCGGCAGACAACCGACTCAATCCAGCCAATACACGGCCATGTGACACGCCCGTGTCACGTGCCGTGTCCCCGACACGCCCTCAGACACGCCCGTGTCTGAGGCCGTGTGCCTCAACGAAAATAATCCCAAAACAACCCGAGACTTCACACGGCCTGGCACACGCCCGTGTTCCTGGCCGTGTGCACCTGGACACACCCGTGTCCCGCAAACACGCCCTAGCTCGAAACGTCGAGTTGAGTTCGACGACCACTGACACGCCCTGTGACACGCCCGTGTCACAGGCCGTGTCCTCACTCGACACTCGACACTCGACGATCGTCGAGCAAAATTCGTCGACATCAAGGCCGATCGTCGACACGGACCCGACACGCCCTGCGACACGCCCGTGTCTCAGGCCGTGTCCGCTGTGTCGACCCCAAATTTCGTCGACTTCACGACTCGACACTAGCCAGGCCTGACACGCCCTGGGACACGCCCGTGTCCCAGGCCGTGTCACCCATGCCTGAACCCAATCTTGCTCAAATTGATCCGCTTGACTTCGGGGTGTTACAATCCTCCCCTCCTTCAAATAATTTCGTCCTCGAAATTGACTCCAATCAGCCACAACATCATCAAAACTTACACCCCAAACCTCCGCACAAACTACCAAACATACAACACAAACAAACATCCCTAACTTTCACTTGTGCATAATCAGTCACATACGACCTCAAAATAAGACAACATAATTGATTTATCTCTTCACAAGCACAAGTGCACCAAGCTTTTATTGATATACACCAGCTGTTATTCCTCACACCTGATATATACATATATCCACATAGTTTACATACACAACATTCATAACATCGACATGATGCACATCACAGTTCACTTCCGCTCAGCCTCCCGATTTTGAAATTCGCGATTTAGAGACAAATTATACACCCGAGGCTGAATCTCACCAACTGAGCTTTGCGGCTCTTGCACTTCCATAGCATGAAAGCGAGGTTGCGTCCGGGGTGCAGATGATTCGGCCACTGCTTTCCCTTTTTCTTCATATGACGCACCTGTCTTTTTCTCACTCCCTGGAGGAGCATTCCAACAAAATTTTGCGATATGTCCTTGCTGCCCACATTTATAGCATATACGTGTATCCACACGTCCTGGCCCATACGTCGCCCCCGAAGAAACAGTCGACGGAGCTGATTCTACCGGCCTGAATCTTTTCTTCTCTTGTCGTCGAAAATCCGATTGATCCAATTGCGGCACTTTAAACTCTGACTTTTCCGTTGCCCATCTCTTATTCGCTTGTAATCGCTTCATATCCTTCTCTAAGGCACGGGCTGTATCGACCAATGCTTGGAAGCCTTGGCTCACTGAACTCGGAAGTGCCAACCTCAATTCATCCCGCAACCCTTCATAAAACCGATTTGTCTTTCGCGCTTCCTCCGCAAAGGTAGATCCCGCATATCGCCCCAATCTCGTAAACTCATGCAGGTAGGTATCAATATCTCGCTCACCCTGCACCAGACGGAGAAACTCATTTTCCATCGCAATCCTCTGCGACACCGGCACATACTTGGCTAAAAATATTTGGGAGAATTCCTCCATGGAAATCTCCGTTAAACCTCGACCTGCCAAGTGATGCACTTCAATTTCATCCCACCATAATCTCGCATCGCCTTCCAACAGAAAAGTGGCCAACATCACTTTCTGTTCCTCGACCGTCCGGATTGCGGTCAGGATCCGTTTTACCCTTGCCAACCAATCTTCCGCCTGCGTTGGGGAAAGCGCTCCACCAAACGTAGGTGGATGGAAGTGCATAAAACGGGACAATGAGTCGTCACTTGCTTGCGCTTCCACCACCACTGCAGCGTGCTCTTGCCTTCCACCAGGCCTTGCCTGTCCCGTAGGTTGTGCTTGTAACACTGCAAGCACTGTCTCCGTCACCACCCGTATGGCCTCTGCCGAGGGAGGCATAGGCGCTTCCATGGGTGCTGCACTTTCATCCGACCGCTGGGGCTCAGACGGCCCAGATCCATCCCTCGCCACCTATCAATGTACAGAACACCATTAATCCTTCAAATCATAACGGTACTGCTACATTGACTACACACTCACGCACATCATGTGCATGACATACATTCCTAGTGGATATTCATGAGTTCATTTTATGTTCTCTCCTCCCAAACAATCTAAACCTGGCTCTGATACCACTTTGTAACGCCCCCACCTGTCACATGACATATAACGGTGGGTCCGGCCGGGGCCCCACGCCATATATCACAGACAAGTGAAGGAATCACGTGTGGAAATCAAACTCGACGCGTATCCTTAACTCATTCCATTCTAGCGCAGCATATTTTATGTTAGCATGAACTCAAACTAGAATGTCCACCAATATATAAAGATCACATTTATATATATACCAACACCAGGAATGTATACAACCCACAAACCCTGGCCTTATGGCCTTACAAGTTCCTCTTTTACACAACAATCAGTTCGTACATCGGCACGCAGGCCGGCCACACATGAAATCCAAACACAACTCTTCGCATGGCCTTCAAGGGCTAACAGCAGCAAGCTAGCCATTCCACTTATTCATTTCAAGCCGTGGCACCTACAATGAGACATCCACCAAACAAGCGGCAAAACAAAGTAACGGTCAGCATTTGGCTGACCCATTATAACGACCCTACCCCCTACCCGGGGTAGTGGTTCCTTCCCTGTATACAGTGCTCATCAAGTATCATCAAATATCATCAATCATCATA
This sequence comes from Platanthera guangdongensis, assembly GCA_039583875.1. Lineage (NCBI taxonomy): Eukaryota > Viridiplantae > Streptophyta > Magnoliopsida > Asparagales > Orchidaceae > Platanthera > Platanthera guangdongensis. The sequence goes on from CM077164.1 coordinate 134,646,186, forward strand.
TATCATTCTCTTTTTCCGCTAGCAAACACATTCCATCACAAACGCTGGAATCCACCAGACGCTCCGTGCACTCAGGGCACCTTCTTGGTGTACCGGAATCCACCAGTCGTACAACGCCGATCCGAGGTGTTAACTTGTTGGTTGACCGGACCTAGTCCACCAGTCTCGCAAGCTGGCGACATCCCGCCCAAACCACTCAGAGGTCCAACCTCACAGCATCCAAAACAACCAGAGTAGGTCGACCCACACCATGTGGTGTAGCACGCCCGGTTTATCCAAGCTCCCCAGGCAATGTCTACCCATCGACCCCCCTCCTAATCCGATCGACCCACCCATGTGGTGCAGCAAGCCGGGTTTAACTCGGCTCCCCAAGCATTGCCACCCATCGATCCCTCTAACTAACTAGATCAACCCACCCTAGTGGTGTAACAGGCCGGGTTTATCACGAGCTCCCCAGGCGTGCTACCAATTGATCATATCACAACCAGGAGCTTTGCCAAAGCCTCCTCACAAACAACATCACATCCATACATTCATCACAAGAGAAAACCATTTGCATCTCATCAAATCCACGGAGTCTTCTCCGGTTTACCCATGAACATCACCAATCCAGACGATCGGTCCAGATGGGCTTCACACAGCATGCCTATGCCGTACTCCATATTTCCAGCTCTAGATGCAGACTCAACAAAGGAATCACTTCACGGATATCCACCTCTTGGTGGAGGATTCCAAGCACATGCATAAAGGAAGGACTTCGATGTCCAAGAAGGAGATCGTTACCCTTGAAGATCGCTTCGGTGCCATGAAGTAGCCGGATGGAAATCACCGCCTCGGCTCTGCCTTCACGAATCCGCTCTCGGATCTTCGCTCCGCACTCCGCAGCTCCTACAGCAGCTGGTAGACTCCTCCCTTCCCTCTTGCCTTAGCCTTTCTTCTTCCCTTTCTTGGAAAAACATGAAGGAGAAGAAGAAGAAGAAAGAGGGATTAAATCCCCTTTTTCTCGGCCTTCACAACACCTGGACAGAGCCCAGCCACTGGATCCAGGAAGAGGGAAACAAACGGCTCAGATTTGGCCAGAAAAGCTTGAACACGGCCTGACACGCCCTGTGACACGCCCGTGTCACACGCCGTGTCCCTCTAAGCGGCAGACAACCGACTCAATCCAGCCAATACACGGCCGTGTGACACGCCCGTGTCACGTGCCGTGTCCCCGACACGCCCTCAGACACGCCCGTGTCTGAGGCCGTGTGCCTCAACGAAAATAATCCCAAAACAACCCGAGACTTCACACGGCGTGGCACACGCCCGTGTTCCTGGCCGTGTGCACCTGGACACACCCGTGTCCCGCAAACACGCCCTAGCTCGAAACGTCGAGTTGAGTTCGACGACCACTGACACGCCCTGTGACACGCCCGTGTCACAGGCCGTGTCCTCACTCGACACTCGACACTCGACGATCGTCGAGCAAAATTCGTCGACATCAAGGCCGATCGTCGACACGGACCCGACACGCCCTGCGACACGCCCGTGTCTCAGGCCGTGTCCGCTGTGTCGACCCCAAATTTCGTCGACTTCACGACTCGACACTACCCAGGCCTGACACGCCCTGGGACACGCCCGTGTCCCAGGCCGTGTCACCCATGCCTGAACCCAATCTTGCTCAAATTGATCCTCTTGACTTCGGGGTGTTACACCTCAGCCTTAAGAGATTTGATCTCCTTGGCTTGAGTTCTCACGACTCTTCGACATTTGTCGTAAGCCTTGATTAATTCCTTGTATTGAGTCATGAGTTCAAACTTGTCATCAGAAGTGCAGTCCTCATGATCATGATCAGAAGCATCAGATTTTGAGAGAGGGTGTGGGAATTTACCTTCCCAGTGTACTGGTGTTCTTCTTCGTCGCCTGTCTATGCCATCAGCCCAAAGTAGGCTTCCTCTTCCTCACTTGACTCAGATGAGTCAGTATCACTGAGAGTCTTGGCCTTCTTGGCTACTATGCTTCTTTCAGATTTCTTTTTACTACAAGAAGACTTCTTTTCTTCTCCTCTTTTCTTCCATCCTCTTTCTTCTTGTGCGAGCAATCAGTAATTACGTGTCCTGGCTTATTACAAAAGTAACAAACAATGTCAGATGAAATATATTTGTCCGGTTTTGAGTTATACCTGTCGTGGCTACTTGAGTCTTTCTTATGACGATCACCATCGTGACGTGATCTTCTGGAGGAAAAGTCTTTGCCTTTCAATTGCTTCTTATTACTCAGGAATTTTTTGAACTGTCTAGAGAGTTGGGAGAACTCTCCATCTGATAGTTCTGAGCCCGAGGTGCTCGGCTCTGAGTCTTCTTCTTCACTTTCTTCCTGTGCAGGAGTAAGAGATGCATCATTAACCTTCCTTGTGTTGTTTGCCTTTAGTGCAACAGACTTCTCCTTTGATGAGGATCTGCTTCCCTCTTCTTCAACCTTTCTTATATTTATTTGAAGCTCATATGACATCAACTTCCCAAAGAGGTTCTGAGGATCAGTCTCAATTAGCTTTCCAAACTCCCTTATGACACATATTTTGTTGTCCCATTCCTTTGTTAAGGATCTTAGGAGCTTATCGTTTAATTCTCTATTAGTGAAGACTCGGTCATAGTTCCTCAGGCTGTTGACGATCTTGAAAAAATTTTCATAAGTGTCTGTTATAGTGTCTTTGGGGCCTTGCCTAAAAGCCTCATACTTTTTGTTCAAAAGGGATCTTCTATCATCCCTTACTTCTTCGGTGCCCTCCACCAACACGATCAGTGACTGCCACATCTCTTTGGCAGATTGGCAGCGAATGAGATTTTGTAACATCGAATCATCGACTGCACTTACGATGATATTTTTAGCCTTCTTGTATAGAGAGACAAGTGTAATCTCATATTTATCTAGATCCATCAGCTTCTTTGGTAATTGCTTTGAGGAATCAATAGTGGAGGGTGTCATAGGAATGTAGGGGCCTTCTTCCACTATCATGAAAATCCTTGTATCCACTGCTTCCATGAAGAACTTCACCCTTTCTTTCCACATGGGGAAGTTTGCCTTAGTGCATACGGGGAGCTTATCAAAATCCTTGACTTTGTCCATGCTTATACACTCTTAAGACAACTAAGAGCAGACCTGTTCAAGGTGTAATCTTTTGAAGAACAACCTCCCTCTAATACCAATTGAAAGTGTCTAGTTGTCTACCTAAATCACCTAGATGGGGGGGGGGGTGAATAGGTGAGTTCTGTGTCTTTTTGCGGAATAAAAATTGTACAAGAGATGCACAAAAAATAAACAAGCAATCCACAGACGATACCAAAGAATATAGTGGTTCCCTAATCTTGAGTACATCCACTCTCCACCTCACCGATCTAGCACCACGCTAGACTCGGCTACTTCACTATTATCTCAGATTGGAAAACAATCCTACAACTCAGAACAATGTTCCTACAACTCAGAACAATGTTCCTACAACTCAGAGTAAAACCACTCCTATAACAACTCGGAGAACAACTCCTACAAACTCGGAGAATAACTCCTACAATCTTGGAGAATAACTCCTACAAGAATAAAATAAATTTACAATGAAATACACAAACTTGTCTTCACAGATCTGACTGATTGTCGGCTTCTTCCTTCTTGAAAAATTATAAAGCTCTGTCAGAAAAATCGTGGAAGAAATCGGAGAACACTTCGATCTGAAAACGTAGGATCACCACGATCAAGGAGAAGATTTGTGGATGTTGAAAAGCTTGATCGGTTGAATCCATCTTGTCTGAATTTCGGGATCGATAAGTTTGACGATGAAGAACATGTCTTGTCGTCGGCGGCGCTTCCCGATTTAGAAACTTGAAAAAATATTCAGAATTCTGTAAAATTCTTTTTAGGGTTTGTCGATTCTGACATGACCTTTTATAGGTCTTACATAACGGTCTGATTTCATAAATTACAATCCACATGGACCAATCAAGTGTTAATCATATTTGAAATTAAAAACCCGTCAGACACTTAGCGAAATTCAGATTCAGAACTCCGATTCTCGAGAGAAATAAGAATTACTCGAGTATGAGTTTTGTTTCTCGAGAAAGGATATAAGATTCTCGAGAAGAAACACTTAAGGAAAATACAGAAGATGAGTTTGTTGGGTTTCTCTAGGAGGATGGCACAACACTTGTGCGCGCAGCGGAAGAATAAAACATCAAGAAAACCCAAAAGAAATGGGATCGGGCCATGGTAGTTGTATCAAGAAGTTAACAAACAACTAAGCAAAAATTACCTCGGTGGCGTTGAGTCACAACTCAACGGAGATGCTCCAAGCTTCCGGTTCTTGCTGGTGGCGAGTTCTTCGTGGAATAATGTCCACGTCTCTGCAGAAATCCACACGAGCGGGAGAACACCGAGCTTTCCGTAGCACGGATAATCGGGAAGGATGATGACCGCACCTTGCTATTCCACGGACTGCTAGGTCCGCGCCAGGAAGAGCAACACCGGCGACGATCGCCGGAGAGGAGGAGGTCGACGGAGCGAACACGGCGGCGGAACCCTTCCGTCGGCGGGATTCGGGATCGGCGGAGCGAACGAAAGGCGGAACACTTCCGTCGGCTTCGATTCGATCAGCACGCACAGAACAGAGAGATTTGCCCGAAAACCCTAAGTGTCTATTTATACCAAAGGCATAAATAGACTTAGGAATATCGCTATCCGCAGACCACCCAGAAATTTAGGGTTCCAGAATCGGTGAGTATCAATCGACGAGAATCGGCGACGATCGGCGAGAATCACCTAGCAGATTCGGCGAGAATCAGTCGGCGAGTATCACCTAGGATCGGCGAGAATCAGAGTACAATACTCGACGATTCTCGCCGAACGCAGGGTGGACCATACTCGTCGACCGTCGACCCGCGGTCAACGATACTCGACGATTCTCGTCGATCGTCGACCCGCGGTCGACGATACTCGACGATTCTCGTCGATCGTCGACCCGCGGTCGACGATACTCGACGATTCTCGTCGATCGTCGACCCGCGGTCGACGATACTCGACGATTCTCGTCGATCGTCGACCCGCGGTCGACGATACTCGACGATTCTCGTCGATCGTCGAACTTGGGTTGACGACACTCGTCGACCCGCGGTCGTCGACTCTTACCAATCCTTCAAGGCAACATTTGCCCAACCCCATTCAGGTCGGTGATTGGTAACCTTTACCAACACAGTCAATCATCCAACTTCTCCACATCTCTTATGTGCGACCCTGCAGGCTCATATCGCGTTGGCAGTGAGATTACATGTTTGACCACTTCTAGATCACCATGGTAACTCCAACAGACTCCCACTTGATCTTGAAAGTGTCAAATCAAAAACCTCACAAACAATGAGCGGCATCTAGCAATGCATCATTGCTCCCCAAGCAATAAGAGTTTATAACTCATAAGCCTTTATGACCAATGTATCAGCGTTGTCTTTGTCCCTTTGTCCCTTACATCCGGAAAGAACTAGAGGCATGGACCGTGTCACCCTCGTAATAGCTCAATCCAAGTTTCTTGATCCAGGATGGACTTCCAGAGAATGGTGAGTCCAATATCACATATTGACTCAACCAAGCATGGCCATGCATTTCTCAGTCCAGTTCCATCAAGGGGCCCATGGATGCAACTCCTGTCATACAGGAGGACAAATCCCATATCTGCTCACACACAAACACCCAAATGATTCGTAACATGCCCAACAACCACCCTTATCATCAACCTTTCTCAAGGAAGACTTTAGATGGCATCAAAGCACGCTCTTCCTCACTTGATGAATGCTGTGACTTCAGGTCAAAGGACCACAACACCATTGTCAATTGAGACCTACTCGTGACACGATTGGATGACAATCCACAGAGTAGTCTCAGGTTGGGTCTGTCCAGTACAACTTGTTCACTAACAAGTACCCACGTGATGACTTGATATCACAATATCATGACCTGTGAGAACCGGTCATCAGTCAACGCACGTGCTATCCTTCATGTACCATCATCACCCTTAGTTTCTATGATGATACTCGACCAGGGACGTTTAAGAATGAAGCTTCAAATAAATCATAGGCTCTCACATTCAAGTCACGTACTTGATGTCCCATGGAAGCGAACATTCTAAGGGTATCTATTATGTTAACATTTAACTATCATATAGAAAAGCTCATAATAAAAGAACTTGCCATTAATTATAAGAGAAAAACTAGGTACACTGTTCATCATATGAACAAATTGCCAACAAAATACATGTTTACATGCAATCCACAAGATTCTCACTAGAGTTGATCATTTAGGTATCGTATACCCATCGATCTAGTATGACCATCATGCTTTCTCTGCGCGAGAGGCTTTGTCAGTGGATCCGCAATATTTTCCTCAGTCGGCGCTCTGCAAATGTTCACATCTCCTCGTTCGACAATCTCACGAATAAGATGAAACCGCCGAAGTATATGCTTGGAGCGCTGATGGGATCTAGGTTCCTTAGATTGTGCAATTGCACCATTGTTATCACAGTAGAGAACTACGGGACCAACAATGCTAGGAACTACATCAAGCTCGCCGATGAATTTCCTAATCCATACAGCCTCCTTCGCCGCATTAGCTGCAGCGATATACTCGGCCTCTGTTGCAGAATCAGCAACTGTCTCTTGCTTGGAACTCTTCCAGCTCACAGCTCCTCCATTCAGGCAAAACACAAAACCTGACTGAGACTTGGAGTCGTCTCTATCAGTTTGGAAGCTAGCATCCGTGAAACCACTTACAACGAGCTCTTCCTCTCCACCATACACCAAGAACACATCCTTAGTCCTTCTTAAGTACTTCAGGACATTCTTGACTGCAATCCAATGACACTCACCGGGGTCTGACTGATACCTGCTAGTCATGCTCAAAGCAAAGGAGATGTCGGGTCGAGTACATAACATCGCGTACATGATTGATCCAATTGCCGAAGCATATGGAATCAACTTCATGAGGTCCTTATCTTCATAAGACTTTGGACACTGGTCCTTAGAGAGATTCACACCATGAGACATGGGCAAAAATCCTTTCTTGGACTCAAGCATGTTGAACTGCTTCAACACCTTTTCGATGTACGTACTCTGGGTCAAACCCAACAACTTCTTCGATCTATCTCTATAGATCTTAATACCGAGTATATAAGTCGCTTCACCCAAATCCTTCATTGAAAAGCAGTTCCCTAGGTTGTTCTTAACAACTTTCAGGGTAGGAATGTCATTCCCAATCAACAGTATGTCATCTACATACAATATCAGGAAGACAACAATGCTCCCACTAATTCGCTTGTAAACACAAGGCTCATCTTCATTCTTGATGAAACCAAACTCTTTGATTTTCTCATCAAAACGAAGATTCCAACTTCGAGAGGCCTGTTTCAGTCCATATATGGACTTATTCAGCTTGCATATTTTAGTGGCTTCATCTGGGGATACAAAACCCTCGGGTTGTGTCATATACACTTCCTCAAGGAGGTTTCCATTAAGGAAAGCCGTTTTGACATCCATCTGCCAGATCTCGTAGTCATAATACGCAGCAACAGCAAGCAATATCCTTATGGACTTTACCATGGCAATAGGGGAAAAGGTCTCATCATAGTCAATACCATGAATTTGCTTAAAACCCTTAGCCACCAGTCGCCCTTTGAATGTCTGTACATTCCCATCCATATCGGTCTTCTTCTTGAAGACCCACTTGCACCCTATGGGTCGTACCCCTTCAGGTGGTTCCACCAAGTTCCAAACTTGGTTTGCATACATGGAGTCCATTTCGGATTTCATAGCCTCAAGCCATTTGTCGGAGTCCGGTCCATTCGTAGCCTCTTGGTAGGTTGCTGGTTCATCATCATGATCCATAAGCAACACATTACCTATTTGAGACACGAGAAATCCATATCTCTCAGGCTCAAACCTCGGTCTACCAGATCTACGTAGGACTTGTGTTCCTTGAGCAGGTTCTCTAGCTACAACATCTTGTAGTCCTGTCTCAGAATCCAATTCCGGTTCATTCACCACATGTGGTTCTTGAACTTCTTCAAGCTCTACCTTTTCAGTCTTTCTTGACAAGAACTCTTTCTCTAAGAATACACTAGTCCTTGCGACAAACACTTTGCCCTCAGACGGTAGGTAAAAGTAATACCCTTTCGTTTCCTTAGGATATCCCACCAGATAACATTTATCCGATTTGGGTTCCAGCTTGTCAGGCATTTGACGTCTCACGTATGCCTCACAGCCCCAAATTTTAATGAACGACATACTAGGATGCTTCCCAGTCCATATCTCATATGGTGTCTTCAGAACCGTTTTCGTTGGAGCGCGATTCAATGTCATTGCAGCAGTCTCTAAAGCAAAACCCCAAAAGGAAACAGGCAAGTCTGCATGACTCATCATCGAACGTACCATGTCTAACAGAGTATGATTTCTCCTCTCAGACACACCATTATGTTGTGGTGTTCTAGGTGGAGTGAGCTGTGATACAATACCACACTCTTTCAGATGATCACGGAACTCATGACTCAGGTATTCGCCACCTCGATCAGATCGGAGTGCTTTAACCCTTTTACCCAACTGGTTTTCTACTTCATTCTTGAACTCTTTGAACTTTTCAAAGGTCTCGGATTTGCACTTCATAAGATACACATATCCGTATCTACTGAAATCATCAGTAAATGTAACAAAATAGAAATACCCACCTCTAGCCATGGAACTCATGGGTCCGCATACATCACTATGTACAACACCCAAGAGATCCTCAGCCCTCTCAGTATAACCAGTGAAAGGAGCTTTAGTCATCTTGCCCAACAAACAAGATTCGCATCGCTCAAATGATTCATAATCAAATGAGTCCAAAAGTCCATCTCTATGGAGCTTGGATATGCGCTTCTCGTTGATATGGCCCAAACGACAATGCCAGAGAAAAGTAGGGTTCGAGTCATTTGTTCTTAGTCTTTTATTATTTTCAACATTACAGATCAGATGGTCCAAGTTCAAAACATAAAGACCATTAAACAATTGGGCTACAACATAATAAACATCATTCTTAAATATAGAACAACAGTTGTTCTTAATTATAAAAGAAAATCCAGTCATGTCCAAACATGAAATAGATATAATGTTTCTAGTTATGGCCGGAACAAAATAACAATTATCTAGTTCTATTACAAGCCCACTGGCAAATAAAGACGGTAAACCCCTACGGCTACAGCAGCAACTCTTGCTCCATTGCCGACGCGGAGGTCCACCTCCCCTTTACTCAGCAATCTTCTCCTTTCCAGTTCCTGCACATTTGTACAAATGTGAGAACCACATCCGGTATCCAATACCCAAGATGAAGGAGCAGAAAGGTTTATCTCTATAACGTGAATATTTGAAGCGGAAGTTATACCTCCCTTCAATTTTTGCAGACCTTCAATGTACGAAGGACAGTTCCTCCTCCAATGACCAGCCTTGCCACAATGGTGGCATTTCCCTTCCTTCACCGTGCTTTTCCTTTTCATCAGTGCAGAAGACTTGGGCTCAAGATATGACTTAGGTCCCACCTTCGTCTTCTTAGAGCCCTTGGCCTTGCCCTTGCCCTTATGCACCATCAGTATGGGGCTGGCAGGCTTGGCCTTCTTCATGTTGATTTCGGCAGTTCTCAACATGCCTAGGAGTTCGGGCAGTGTCTTGTCTATTTCATTCATGTTGTAGTTCAAGACGAACTGCTCATAACTGTCCGGCAACGATTGCAGGATCAGATCTGTGGCCAACTCTTGACCAAGAGGAAAACCCAGCCTTTCAAGGTTCTCTATATACCCAATCATCTTGAGTACGTGAGTCCCTACTGAGTCTCGAACTCCCATCTTGCACTGAAACAACGCTTTTGTGATGTCGAACCTCTCTTGACGAGCTTGCCCTTGAAACATTTTCTTGAGATGCTCGTCAATCTCCTTGCACCCCATGTTCTCATGTTGCTTCTGAAGCTCAGAGTTCATAGTGGCAAGCATAAGGCATTCGACATCTAAAGCATCGTCAGTATACTTCTTATAAGTATCCTTCTCAGCACGGGAAGAGTTCCCGGTCAGTACCTCGGGGGCTTCTTCTTCCAAGACATAGAGCTTTCGCTCTTGCCTGAGAACAATTCTCAGGTTCCTGTACCAGTCCATGTAGTTAGTCCCACTGAGCTTATCCTTCTCAAGGATGGCTCTCAGAGACAACGTGGAGTGTGTAACACTTGCCATGGAATTCTACAAGAATTTATGCAGAATAAAATCAGTACCTAAATTTCAAATACAATTTATTTTAATTTGGACTTCAATTAAAACACTCCCACTATTTTATTCGAAATGATAGCCCTTACTAACAATTCAGAGAGTTCATGCGAGCTACTCTCTTAGTGGACAAGATCCGTATTTCACCAACACAATGAGTCAGCTTTGGCTTTCCTCTCACGATGCGGTTATTTAGGTAGGCAACGCTTGCCAATTGCATCCTCATACAATTCTTGTATGGTTGGTGAATAACTCCTTACTCGCATCCATCATATGGTGCATGCCAACACTATGCCTCTAGGCACTCAACCTTTGAGGTCACCTAGTTAAGTTGGACCCGATGTCGACAGTGGGATATCACAATTATCCGCTCGCACCCTTACCAAGATAGATTAATGCACCTTGCTTTGGCAAGCCCACACTTCATCGATCGAGGCAGGAAGAGTGTCATCCATCGGAAGGCATCCGAACACTTAATATTTGATGAAGGGATTTTAATTATAGGTTAACAGTTAACCATGATCAACATTTGATCAATGTGCACATCCAAGGAAAAACAATTTTTCTAAGACCACATGCATCCCTTATGTGCACAACCTGACACCATCAACATTTGATAGAAGGAAGGGATAAATCTGAACATCCGGAAACTTCCAAATCCTCAGATTTACATGCACTGGACAAGAACAAAGACAACTCAACTTAAAGAAGTAGACAAGCTCATCTCTCTATGTTGGATTCAAAATCCAAAACAAACTCGAGGGATGGTTACTGCTAAGGAGACTACAATTTCTAACAATTAGAAATTTCCACGAAATCCCAGACGTTCTTGGCGTGGTACCAAGACTAAATCTAGACATTTAGAACACTTCTAAATCCCTAGGTTTACACGCACTGGAATAACAAAACTTCCAATACAACAATCATGGCCGCAACCTCGCTCTGATACCACTGTTGGGTTTCTCTAGGAGGATGGCACAACACTTGTGCGCGCAGCGGAAGAATAAAACATCAAGAAAACCCAAAAGAAATGGGATCGGGCCATGGTAGTTGTATCAAGAAGTTAACAAACAACTAAACAAAAATTACCTCGGTGGCGTTGAGTCACAACTCAACGGAGATGCTCCAAGCTTTCGGTTCTTGCTGGTGGCGAGTTCTTCATGGTATAATGTCCACGTCTCTGCAGAAATCCACACGAGCGGGAGAACACCGAGCTTTCCGTCGCACGGATAATCGGGAAGGATGATGACCGCACCTTGCTATTCCACGGACTGCTAGGTCCGCGCAAGGAAGAGAAACACCGGCGATGATTGCCGGAGAGGAGGATGTCGACGGAGCGAACATGGCGACGGAACCCTTCCGTCGGCGGGATTCGGGATCGACGGAGCGAACGAAAGGCGGAACACTTCCGTCGGCTTCGATTCGATCAGCACGCACAGAACAGAGAGATTTGCCCGAAAACCCTAAGTGTCTATTTATACCAAAGGCATAAATAGACTTAGGAATATCGCTATCCGCAGACCACCCAGAAATTTAGGGTTCCAGAATCGGTGAGTATCAATCGGCGAGAATCGGCGACGATCGGCGAGAATCACCTAGTAGATTCGGCGAGAATCAGTCGGCGAGTATCACCTAGGATCCGCGAGAATCAGAGTACAAAACTCGACGATTCTCGCCGAACGCAGGGTGGACCATACTCGTAGACCGTCGATCCGTGGTCAACGATACTCGACGATTCTCGTCGATCGTCGACCAGCGGTCGACGATACTCGACGATTCTCATCGATCGTCGACCCGCGGTCGACGATACTCGACGATTCTCGTCGATCGTCGACCCGCGGTCGACGATACTCGACGATTCTCGTCGATCGTCGACCCGCGGTCGACGATACTCGACGATTCTCATCGATCGTCAAACTTGGGTTGACGACACTCGTCAACCCGCGGTCGTCGACTCTTACCAATCCTTCAAGGCAACATTTGCCCAACCCCATTCAGGTCGCTGATTGGTAACCTTTACCAACACAGTCAATCATCCAACTTCTCCACATCTCTTATGTGCGACCCTGCATGCTCATATCGCGTTGGCAGTGAGATTACATGTTTGACCACTTCTAGATCACCATGTTAACTCCAACAGAGTTCTGGTTTCTCGAGAATGGATAGACTTACTCGAGAAAAATTTTCATGTTACTCGAGAACAAGAAATCACCCTGAGAAAGGTTTTTTGTTTCTCGAGTAAGAACATCTAGTTCTCGAGAACTAACCTTGGCCATCTCGAGAAATGTCTTTGGCTTTCTCGAGAAAAGACTTAGAAAAATTCTGAGCCTAATTTTAAGGCTACTCGATAAAGTTAAGACCTACTCGAGTACTTCATGGCTTTCTCGAGAACTACACTCGACTTTCTCAAGAAAAAAGACTTCTACTACTCGACTACCTGACTAAGCTAACTCGAGTAAAATACTTAGAAAAATTTTGTTAATTGAAAAAGGATTTTCTTCTAAGAAACCAACAACCAACCTTTCTCACATAACTTTAGTACTTGAAAATGAAGTGTGTCCCAATAGAGAGGTTACATATGAGTCAACACCATGATTCACACAATGAGGGATTACATTGTATGGTCATGTGTTTGGTGACCCATTGTAAACTGACATTAGTCTACACTTAGCAATTATAAGCTGCAAGCATTCAACTTTAAAAAGGCATCAAATACATAATTAATTCATCTTAGATGAAGGGTGACTTCATACAAATCTAGTTTATTGTCGATACAATACCCAACAGCCTTTACAATGCAGCATTTTATTACTGCAGTACATACTTTACTTCAGTAACTATTTCTGTAGTTCATTTCATCAACATATTTTACTTACGACTCTTATTTATGCAATTTACTGTTTCTGCATTTCTAACTTGGGTCGTGCTTTGACAAGCGGTTCGATTTTTGGAAGAGCGTTAGTTGGGGATAACCAAGTGTTGAGTTATTCTTCCAGTATTAGCCCCAAATAATGTGCTCTCATGCTCGTTATGCTCCTTGTCTAAAGTTAAGAAGCACGTTGATTTGAGAAGGTCACTTGCCCGAGTCATTTCATGTCTAGTAGGACAGGCCGTCGCAGATCCAATAAGTGCTAGTTATTTATTTATTGAAATGCTTGTGAATTGCTTGCGATAAAATATGACGAGTCGGTCATGACCGTAGACCGTACGTGCCAGTACGGGAAGGTTGACTACTCAAGGCGATAGGGAGATGCATACTATAGGTAATCAGCCATTTTAAGCCCGTTGGATTCCTCTGCTAGTCGGCCTTAATTTCAAAAATTGCCGGATATCGCTTACATCCAAGAGTACATGGGGTTGTATGTTGGGGCCTGGGTAGTGCGGTACGTCCAAACCCAAAAATGGTAGGGCTGGCTACTATCACAGATGACCACATCAGTGAGGCCCACGAGGTTCCCTACCCTGCTCGAAGAGAAGCAGTCCATACTATATCGACATAGGGTGTGTGCGCGGGTTTTGAACACATGTTGTGTATTGGCAGGTCTTGAATACCTGCAATGTGTTGGCGAGTTTCGAACACCCATGGTGTGATTACAGGTCGGGAATTCCTGTTGATTGTGTGGCTTCTAGTTGAGCTCCTTTTAAATAACTGATGTTTATACTACTACTTTCCAGTTATTTATATGTTGCACACTTTAGATTTCTGCTCCTAGCTTATGATATGAAAATCATTATGTAGAAATGCTGCTGCCAACTCACTTTTGCTTCGACTATTATTGATAATGTTGAGGCTCACTCTCATCCCCAAGTTTAGGGGTCTTGGGGAGGAGGTGTGAATCCACTTAGTTTTGTGACTAACAATTATTTAAATAACGATTCACAAGAGATGGAGCAGTGCGAGACCCAGATGCTGCATGAGAGCGTACATGCTTTAGAGCCTACATGAGCAGACAGACCAGTCTTGCCTCTAGTCTTTAGAGATGTGAGCCCTTAACTTGGTAAAAGCAGAGAGAGTGTTGTACTTTTATTTGGCCCAATGGGCAACATGTATGAACTTATGGATAAGACCTTTGTTATAAATATATTTTGGTTTCTGAATTTCTTCTATTGTGATCTAATGTGATGGGATGAATTTCCATAGCTTAACAAGGCAATCATTCTTCGTTTAGAGAATGGGTCGTTGCCACATGGGAAGCATAGGGTAGCCATATTGGGCGGTAAGGCCCGTCTTTGACCCAACCCGGGTAAAGATTGGGAGGAGGGTTTTATAACTACTCTGCAAATCAGCTGATTTTTTCACTACTTTATAAATCAATTGATTCTCAAATCACTTCAGTGGACTCAAACAGAGTCTAAGTGCATCAGAGAGAAATAAAATTTGTGATTGAAAACAAATGTGCATTAATTAATCAATTATAAACAAAAATATCATGTTTTCCTTAGACGATTAAATGCCTACATGTCATTAAGCAAAGAAACTCGACATTAACTTTAAGGAAATATTAAGATATCCCGATGTGAATGAGTATCATAGATTGATAAGTGTTGGGAAAAACCCTTATGATTTATCTTAATAATTTTTTTAGTTATTTAACATCTTAGGTTTATTACCCATAATGTATAGTGAGGGTAATTTGGTCTTAGAAGTCCTAGGATGTTATTGATATAAAGGACATAAGAAAGACATACTGAATTTAAGAGAAAAATCATGATTTATCATCCCGCATCCACTAGAAGTCGACGTAACTTTGACTGAAATTTGACACTACTTTGAATAGAAGTCAGAGCAATTGAAATTGATAAGTCGATGACATTCAAAGAACTATATTGATGCATTCTACGATATAATATCGATGGAACATCGACTACAGAGTTATTCTTATAGATAGTCAGAATTCGATGTTGCTTCAATTAGAATTCGACGTTACGTTGACTGAATTTCTTAATAAAATTCATTTTAAGGTTTTTAATCAGAATTATTTCACGAAGGGGATTGCATAACAAAATCTTGGAGATATTAGAAGATGGCGATCCATATATATATATATATATATATATATATATATATATATATATATATATATATATATATATATATATATATATAGGATGAGATAAATTAGAGAAACAAGGACGATGAGTTATTATTGAATTCACACATCCATCATCAACTACAGACGATCAAGAAAATCATATCATATCATGATAGTTTGATTTCAACAGAGAAGGTTTAGATGATCATCATCAACAATTGAATTTCTTCCATCAATCAGTCGATTGTTAGAGTGTTTCTGAATCTAATAAAGAGAATTGGTTCTTCTTCTTCTCAAGAGGAAATTGTATCAGATTCAGAGAAGATTCAAGGATAATCTTTGAACAGGGATCATAATCTTTGTGATTTTGATATTCAGAGATTCATCAGAAGTTCTAGAAATCATCATTGTTAGTCCTCAAAAATCTTCCAAGAGGATACAAAGAGAAGATTAATTTTATCATAAATCTTCTTTCATTCTCTTCTTACACTTTGTAAAAAGGGTTTTGAGAATCCTTCTTCAAAGGATTTAGTGAGATGTCCTGAGAGTCTCCTTGAGAAAAGACTCAGATTGTATTGGTTCAAGATCTCTTTATCAAAAGATCTGGTGTTGGTTCTAAAAGTCTCCTGATTAAAAGATTCAGACACTGTGATAGTGAATTTCTACCAAGGGGGTAAAAGAGTGGGTGTACCCCCTATTTAAGGGGGAACCACTATAATCTTTATTTCTTCTGTGTTTCTGTGTTTTTTTTCATTTTTGTGCTATGATTTAATATGCCTGCATTTATTTTTGATTGATTGTTGATGTATACGAAAATTGTGTGAATTAAACTAAGTGTTTAAAATAAAATTTTAATCATTATTCACCCCCTCTAGAGAAAACTCTAAGGTAAATAACAACTGCACTCCTATTTCAATTGGTATCAGAGAGAGGTTGATCATTAGTAAGATAATCTAGAGAAGATTAATCAATAAAAGTTTAAAACCTTGATTAAAAGATCATTTTAGTTGATTTAGTATATTTATATTTATATTTTAAAAATGATTTCAAATACATTCAAAGGATTTGCATCTAATAGTCCACCCATTTGTAATCTTGAAAAGTTTACACTTTGGAAAACCATAATTAGATTATACATGAACTCTATTGATGAGGGTATATTTGAATTTATTTCAATGGGACCACCAATGCCATACAGGAAGGATGTAAAGGGAAATACAACTGCAGAATCTTTACTAAGAAGTGAATGGACAAATATGGAGAAGTGGATAAAAGATTGTGATGCAAAAGCTATAAACATACTAGTTTCCATTATGTCTGATGATATATTTCAAAAGGTTGATGATTGTCAGTCAGCAAAAGAGATATGTGAATCACTTTCAAGAATAGTTGATGAAAGTGTATATAAAAGAAAGGATAAAAGATCACTTTTAATCTCTAATTATGAGAATTTTCAAAAGAAAACTAATGAATCTATAGAAGAAATGTATGACAGATTTAACATGATAATCAATGAGCTGAAAGGATTGAATAAAGACATATCTCTCACAAAAATAAATGATATATTCCTCATGTGCTTCCCAAGTACATGGGATTCTAGAATTTGGGTGATTAGAGAAGCAAAGTGTCACAAAGAAATAATAACAGATGCTTTGCTAGGAAAGTTGAAGTCATATGAACAACTAACAAAGAGTACAGTTGAAAGAAAAGCTAAGGAGAATAGATTTTCTAGAGAAAAATCAGTTGCTTTCAAAGTTACTAAGGATGAGCCATATATTTCAGAGAATGAGATGTTTAATCTTCTCGTAAAAAATTTAGAAAATGGATAAAATCAGAAGGCATTAGGAGAGGAGACAAATATCAAGGCAAACTAAAGTTTCACAAGACTCCTAATAAGGAGATAATATGTTTCACATGCAAAACACTGGACATATATCAACAAAATGTCCAGATCAGCAAAAAGAAAGATTAAGTAACAAGGATCAAAAGAAAAAATATCAGAAAAGAAAAGATAAGAATAAGAAAAAAGATTTTATTAATGAAACCTGGAGTGAGACAAGTTCTGAATCCAACTCTTCATTAGAAGAAGAAATTTCTACTGAAGAAGCACGTCTTATGGATCTAGAGATAGAATCAGATCATGATACAAATGTGGTACCTGATATATTTTATGATATTTTATTTTACGTCAGAAGATTTTAAAGTATATTTTAGAGAATTTTGTATAGGTCAGATAGAACCGGAAAAAGAAATTAAAGTATTAAGGTAGGAATTAAAATTATATGAAGACTATCCCGATGATAATGAACAAACAAAACAAGATAAGATAATAAAAATTGAGATAGATAACCTGAAGGAACCGGTAAGTAAGTTAACTAAAGAAAACTCTTTATTGAAAGAAGAATTATCAAAGGCAAAAGTTTTTGAAGACTCCTTGAAAGGAATGAGTCATCAACTTAAGAATATTACTAAAAATCTTAAGAAAAGGTTTGATCATTTGGGATTAGGAGAAAACCCTCACATGATAGTAATAATAAATAATAAACCTGCTTGGAAAAATAATGTGTCATTTATTAAAGCAAAGGAAGTACCATTCAAAATAACTCATTGTGGATATCTAGAAAGAACAACAAACTTTAATAATGATAAGAGTAAGTTCTAGGGAAAAGAGTTATAGATAGATAACCATTGTTAAATAAGAAACAAAAATTAGTAGTTTAAATTAGTCAGGAAAATGCATCGACTTCAAATTGATGCAACTCTTGTTAAACGTCGACTTCAAATCGATACATTCCAAATGTTGCGTTGACTTCAACTGGACGCATATCCCTAGAAAGCAAATTTTCTTATAAAAATAACACTGTAAAGGATTTTTGTCAAGATTTCTTTATTAAAGGTCATAAAACTAAAAGTTGTTGGCTTAATAGACCAACACTCTTTTATCCTAAGGGTTGTTATGAAAGGTCATCATATACTTTCATTACACCTTATAATGGAAAATGAAGTAATGAGCCCAAAGAAACCTGGATCACAACTAATGTTTAAACACATGTGTAAGAAAAAGGTTTTCCTTCCATAAATCAGAAATGGAATTTCGACAGTGGATGCTCCAAACATATGACTGGACAAAGAGAAATGCTGATAAATTACAAGACTAAAAATGGTCCCAAGCTACTGTTTGGTGATTCTAATTATGGTCAGACCAAAGGTTATGGTATGATCAAAAGTGGGGATATCACCTTTGCTAAAGTATCTTATGTTGAAGGATTTCAACATAATCAGATTAGCTTTAGTCAATTGTGTGATGGTGAATACAAGGTTGCGTTCACTAATATCTTTTGCCAAATAATAAATTCTAGAATGAATAATATTGTGCTAACTGATTCTAGAAAAGACAATATATATGTTGTTGATTTTCTTTCTTTTAACAATGAATTATGCTTATTCAATACTGAAGTAGACAAGATTAAACTATGGCCTAGAAGGCTTGGTTATTTAATACACAAGACTATAGCAAAGCTTTCAAAGGGTGAGTTAGTAAGAGGCTTACCAAATGGTAAGTATAGAAAAGTTAATCCATGTAGAGCTTGTCAGCAAGGTAAATAGGTAAAATCTTCATTCAAATAAATTGATAAGAATGATTCTCCAAGAATTTTATTTCTACTACATATGGATTTATTTGGTCCTCTTACCACTCAATGTTTAGGAGGTACACCTTTAACTTTTGTTATTGTGGATGACTTCTTAAGGTTCAGTTAGGTGTTTTACTTAAAAGCAAAGTCTGAAACCTTTATAACTCCCACAAGATTCATTAAACAAAATCAATCTGAATTTTATACTAAAGTGACTTTGATCAAAGGTGATCAGGCACAAAGTTTGAAAAATAGTTGATCTGTAGATTTTCTGAGGATGAGGGGATAAGGCAAACCATTTTAGCTCCTAGAACACCTCAACAAAATGGAGTTGCTGAAATAAAAAATAGAACACTCATTGAAGTTGGAAGAACATTGTTAGTAGAGTCCAACTTGCCTAGGTCCATTTGGGCTGAAGCAATTAACACTGCTAATTATGTTCTTAATAGAAGTCTTATTCATAAGACCAAACTAAAGACTCCTTATGAGCTTTTGAAAGGTAAACCACCCATAGTTTCTTATTTCAGAATATTTGGTTGTGTTTGTTGCATTCTTAACAATGGGAAAGTTATCTAGCCAAATTTAATAAAAAAGTTGATGTTAGAATATTTTTGGGATACTCCTTATCAAGCAAAGCCTATAGGTATTATAATAAAAGGGCTTTTAAAATTAAAGAATCCATGCATGTAGTATTTCATGAAACTCATGCTTATTCCAAGGGGAGGAAACTTCCACCAAAGATTTATTGCAGAAATATATTGATATAGATGAAATTCTTAAAAAATTAAAAGTAGAGGAGAATATAGAAAACACTACAGAAAACCATAATCATCAAAAATAAAATGATACAGAGGGTTTTGATGATGAAGTACCTATAGAAGGACCTATTAATTCAATAATTACCGAGCAGACTAATGATCATGAAGTTGAATTACCTCATGAAGATAGAATAGAAGAACAAGTTGATCATGTTCCAATTACTCGAACAAGAATTTATCCAGATAGATTAATTTTGAGAGATCATCCTCCATCACAAGTCATTAGAAATGTAAATCAAGGGGTAAAAACTAGAAAACTATATAATGGAGTGATGTTGCAGTACTTCCTATCACAGTTTGAACAAAGAAGTTTGAAGAAGCTGATACTGATCCACACTGGAATGTGGCTATGCAAGAAGAACTTGCACAGTTTTAAAGGAATAAAGTATGAGAACTAGTGGTGAGACAAAAGAATTACCCAGTTATTAGAACCAAATGGGTATTCATGAATAAAATATATACTATTGGAGTGACAGTGAGAAATAAAGCAAGATTGGTTTCTCTGGGATACAGACAAGATGACGGAATTTACTACAATCAGACATTTGCATCAGTAGAAAGGCTAGAAGTAATCAGATTATTCCTAGCCTATGTAGCATAGAAAAGAATTAGAGTATATCAGATGGATGTCAAAAGTGATTTTCTTAATGGATTTCTACAAGAAGAGGTTTATATAAAACAACCTCCAGGTTTTGTCAATCCAACTTATCCGTCTTATGTTTATAAATTGAACAAAATAATATATGGTCTAACGCAAGCTTTAAGAGCCCGGTATGAGACCTTATCCACATTTCTCTTAGGTCACTCTTTCACAAGAGGAAAGGTGCATAAAACACTTTTCACTAAATCACATAAGGAAAATCTACTAATTGTCTAGATTTATGTAGATGATATTAATTTGGCTCAATAGATTCTGGATTATGCAAAAGGTTTGCTGACTTAATGCAATCCAGATTTGAAATGAGTCGCATGAGATAGTTATCTTTTTTACTTCGTTTATAAGTAAAGCAAAGTAATAAATGTATCTTCATTTCTCTAAATAAATATACCAAGGAATTGATTAAGAAATTTGGCATGGAAAATGCTTCCATAATAAAAACTCAAATTGTTAGGAATATTGCCCTTCAATGTTCCTTGGATTTGGATTTAAAGAGACATCACCATCAATACTAAGAGTATAATTATATTTAATGTATGTTCAAGTTCAATGTGTTCTGGATGTTCTTTGGAACAAGTTTAAACAGGTTGTCTAAGTGATTGTGTCAGGTGGACACAAGGAAGAATGCTAGACAGACAGAAATTTGTCTAAGTCCATAAGCATTGAGTGAAGCCAGTTCACTCAACACTAGATGTCAAGGGAGGATGCCAGAAAGATAAAAAAATTGTCTAAGTCCATAGGCATTGAGTGAAGCCAGTTTATTCAATGCCAGATGTTAAAAAGCACTGAGTAAAAGCACGGACAGTCAAAGTCCAACAATTTGTAAAGCAGATATGCGGCTACGTCCACGGGCATTGAGTGAAGGAAGTTCACTCAACGCCATACAACCAAGAAGCGTTGAGTAAAGACAAAAATGTCAAAGCTTCAGCATTGGCAAGGAAGAAATCCAGCTAAGTCCACAAACATTGAGTGAGGACAGTTCACTCAATTCCAAACAACATAAAGCACTGAGTAAAGACAAGATAGTCAAAGCTACAACATTGGCAGGGAAGAATTCTGGTTAATTCCAGAAGCGTTGAGTGAGGACAGCTCACTCAACGCCAGAGAAAGAAGCGTCGAGTAAAGATAGAGTCAAAGCTTCAGCATTGACAAGCAAGATTTCTGGTTAAATCCAAAAGCGTCCAGTGAGGGCAGCTAAATCAAATCCAGAGACAAAAGCATTAAGTGAAGGTAGTTCACTCAATGCCTCAATAAGAAGATAGGCAAAGATAGAAGAATTTAGTGAAGATAGCTCACTCAATGCATTCATAAAGATGGAAATCTGCTAAGTACAAAAGCGTTGAGTGACAGCAGTTCACTAAACGCCTCAGCAAGATGGCAGGCTTCAGAGAAGCAACTAGGTCCAGTTGCGTTAAGTGATGAAGGCTCACTTAATGCACTCATCGCCTATCAACAAAAAAGTTGTTTAAGGATAAAAGTGTTGAGTAAAGTCAACACACTCAATGCCTGGCAGTGCAGATTCTTTGGCTAAGTGTGTTGGGTCCATTATTCCCAATGTCCCTGATTTGTGTGAAGACAAACAGGTCAATGTCCCACACATCAAATGTATTTGATGTGTATTTGAGGTCTTGAGTGTAGGTTAGTCCATATCACATTGATTGAACAAGTGGACACAATAATTGGTTGTTGTACATAGCAAAAATCTACTAAGTCCACAGGTGTTGAGTGGAGCAATCTCACTCAACACCAGAGGTAAGGATTCAATATTGTCTTGCTAGAAATTTGCCTAAGTCCATAGGCGTTGAGTGAGGACAGCTCACTCAATGCCATATAACAAATAATGCGGAGTCTATCTTAGCCTAACTGATAGATTGCCAAAAATATGGCCAAGTATACAGGCGTTGAGTGCAGTATACTCACTCAACGCCATACAACAAAACGCTGTGAGTCAGGCTGAGTTAGTCAAAGCATAGAGAAATAGGCTGAAAATGTGGCTAATTCCACAGGTGTTGAGTGTGGTCTACTCATTCAACGCCATATAACATTTACCATTGAGTGTTGCTGTTCCTATCAACGGAACAAAAATTTGGGCAAAATATTAACTAAGTACACTGGCATTGAGTGCAGCTTACTCTATGATGCCTCCATCCGTCATATGGAATATAACAGTGGGTCCGGTCGGGGCCCCATGCCATATTTCACAGACAAACGACGGAGTCACGTGGGGATATCAAAATCTTTTCTGCTCGTATCCTAACACAAAGCATTCTAGCGCAACATTTTACGTTATATGAACTCAACACACCGAATGTCCACTAATATACAAACTCCACATTTATATATCAAATCAGGAATGTATACAACATACACACACACACACACACACACACTTATGGACTTAAGGCCTTACAGGTTCCTCTTTACACATTTATAGCTTCATACATCGGCACGCAGGCCAGCCACACATGAAATCCAAACACGCTTCGCACGGCCTTCAAGGGCCTTTAGCAGTAATCCTTCATTCCGATCAATTCAATTCAAGCATCAGCACCTACAATTAGATATCCACCCAAGAGCTGTAAACAAAGTAACGGTCAGTATTAGCTGACCAATTATAATGACCCTACCCCTTACCCGGGACAGTGGTTCTTTCCCTGTATGCAAAGCCATCATAATATGTATCAAGCTAACGAACACAACCATGTCACAAATGCCGGTCTCCACCCGACGCTCCGTGCACTCAGGGCACCTTATTGGTGTGCTGGATATACCCGTCGTCCACCACAAATCTTGAGGTTTTTAACTTGTTGGTTGGCCGTTCTGGTCCTAGTACACCATTCCTGTAGGCTGGCGACATTCCGTCCAGACCATTCAGAGGTACTAACCTCACAGCATTTATGAGCAGATCGACCCACCCTAGTAGTGTAGCAAGCCGAGTTTATCTGTGCTCCCTAGGATTTACCACCAATCGATCTCCCATCCTAATATAGATCGACCCACCCTAGTGGAGTAGCAAGCCGAGTTTAACTCGGCTCCCCAGGCATTGCCACCAATCGACCCCTCCAACTAATACAGATCAACCCAACCTAGTTGTGTAGCAAGCCGTGTTTATCCCGTGCTCCCCAGGCGTTGCTAACAATTGACCTCTCAACACAAACAGGAGCTTACGCAAAGCATCCATACATCGATAATCAACATCCATATATCCATACATCCATACAACAAAGCCAGTACTCATCAATCTTACACATCATTAAATCCACAAAGTCTTCTCCGGCTTACCCATAATCATCACCAATCCAGACTACCCGTCCAGATGGGCTTCACACAGCATGCCTATGCCGTACTCCACACTTCCGGCTCTAGATGTAGACTCAGCTAAGGAATCACTTACGACATCCACCTCTTGGTGGAGGATTCCATGCATATGCATAAAGAAAGGACATCGATGTCCAAGAAGGAGATCGTTACCCTTGAAGATCATTTTGGAGCCATGAAATAGCCGGACGGAAATCACCGGCTCGGCTTTGCCTTCACAAATCCAAGCTCGGATCTTAATTCCGCACTCCGCAGCTCCTCCAGCAGCTGGCTTTCTCCTTCGTCCTTTATTCCCTTGCTCTGCCTCTCTCTCTCGCTTTGTAGTTAGAACACGTCAACCCATTAGTTCATCTCAAAACCCAGGTGTTAAGATGAATGATGGCGGGGTACATGAACACAAAGTGGAGAAGTCTGCAGGCGGTGTGGGATTAACCCCAACCACAGGACCGCCGGGATATTCCGCCATAAGGGGGCCCACCGGGGTTAACACCCAGACTTGGAACGCGATGGGGAAGCCAAATACACGGTCCCACACACACGTGTCCTACTGTCTAATATAATCTCAACACACCCCCGTAGCAGGACAACCTGCTCTGATACCAAGTTAGAACCCGCCAACACATTAGTTC
Source organism: Platanthera guangdongensis (assembly GCA_039583875.1). NCBI lineage: Eukaryota > Viridiplantae > Streptophyta > Magnoliopsida > Asparagales > Orchidaceae > Platanthera > Platanthera guangdongensis. Next base: position 134,670,562 of record CM077164.1, read on the forward strand.
ATCTCAATACCTAGGTGTTGAGATGAAGGGTGGCAGGGTACATGAACACAAAGTAGAGAAGTCTGCAAGCAGTGTGGGATTAACCTCAACCATAGGACCGCGGGGATATTACGCCACAAGGGGCCCTCCGGGGTTAACACCCAGACCTGGAACGTGATGGTAAAGCCAAATGCGCGGTCCCACACACACGTGTCCTGCTGGCTAATATAATCTCAACAGAGAATGAGAAAAATAGGAAAAAGAATGGCTTAAATACTTCCCCCCCCCCCCCCGCATTCTCGGCCTTTATCTACAGGGAAGAGGCCTGGACCCTTGGATCCAGGATAAGGGAAACGAACGGCTCGGATTTGCCCAGAAAAGGCTGAACACGGCCTGACACGACCTGTGACACGCCCGTATCACAGGCCATGTCCCCCTAAGCGGCACACAGCCGACTCAAATCCATACAGTACATGGTCATGTGACACGCCCATGTAACATCCTACACGCCTGTGTCGTACCCAAAACACCCGTGTTGATCAGTCGTGTACTTCACGCAGCACAATATCACCTCACCCGAGTGGGATACGGCCATGGGACACGCCCGTGTCCCAGGCTGTGTCCGCCAAGACACACCCGTGTCTTCAGGCACACGCATCCCTGACTCAAACCCACAAAGGACACGCCCTGTGACACGCCCGTGTCACAGGCCGTGTACTGTGCACTCGACGAACGTCGAGCGAATTTCGTCGACCACACACCCAACTGCTCAACCCGAGCATGACACGCCTTGGGACATTCCCGTGTCCCAGGCCGTGTCACCCTACCCTGAACCCAAAGTGGGCTTTGGGGTGTTACAATCCTCCCCTCCTTCAAAAAAATTTCATCCTGAAATTTGGCTCAACTACAGACACTCATCTAAGCACTTCTAGTTGCATCATCTGCAACCGATCTAAAAGTGAGGTGATAGATCTGATATGCTTAAGAGTTTTTAGAAAATAAAATGCAAAATAAAATTCACAGCACATAAGGAAGAAAACAGAGCAAGCAAACCAGACGACACAAAGAAATATAGTGGTTCCCCTAAACTTGGGTACATCCACTCTTCTACCACCCTAGGTAGGAATCCACTGCAGGATGAGTTGATCAGGTGTCCTGGGCACCAATGAGCTTTTGATAAGGTGCTCAAAAACCAAATCAGATTTTTTGATCAGGTGTCTTGCCACCAATGAGCTTTTGACAAGGTGCTCAAAAACCAAGCTCAAACTTTTGAAGGGAGTTTGAGAAACCCTTTACAGAGAGGGGGTGAGAGAGTGCTGGAAGTCTTCTCTTTCTCAAACAACTGAGAAGACTATATGGATTGATGGTGTCAAAGCTCCCCCTGAAAATATGTATTAGTTCATGAATGCTGGGAAGCTTTGCTTCAGGGTGTAGGCCTTCAACTAGATGAAAATCTCCAGCAAGCTCTGTAGACAAATCTGAATATGTTGTCTCTTGAAAGCCTGGATCAGAAAGAAGAAGATGAAGTTGATTTCCTCTGTTTGAAAACTTGTTGCAGAGTTCTTCTTTTGTAGAGAGAAAAAGTCTTCCTACTTTTTCTCTCTCTGTCTCTTGTTGTTATTTCTGAGCCTCTCTGCTATATATCTTTTCTATCTTGCTATCACTTTTATCTTCTGTATAAAATATATATATGTATCCACTGGGCTGAGGAAAGTCATTTGAATTCTTGTCTGATGCGGCAGAGACATTTTCAAGAAAGGAAACTGTCTTGGAAAGGTAACTGACAATAAACCTCTGAATTGATTCATATTTAATGCAGCCTCCCAACGGCTATATTCATAAGAATATTTAGCATTAAATATATTAGCTGTAAATTCCTTTACTTAAGCCTTGAATAACTCTAGCCAGCTGTCTCCAATAACTGCCCAGGAAATCACCAAAATTTAATCTAAAAAGCTTCTCCAATCTGCGTTCGACTATAGTTGAACTCCGTTCGACTATCGTTGACCTGCATCTGAGTTATCTGTTCTCTTGGAGCTGAACATAGAAATAGTTGAACTCCGTTCGACTATGGTTGAACTCCGTTCGACTATAGTTGAACTCCATTCGACTATTTCTGGACTGTAATAGTTGAACTCCGTTCAACTATTTCTGGACTGCAATAGTTGAACTCCGTTCGACTATTTATGGACTGCAATAGTTGAACTCCGTTCGACTATTTCTGGACTGCAATAGTTGAACTCCGTTCGACTATTTCTGGACTGCAATAGTTGAACTCCGTTCGACTATTTCTGGACTGCAATAGTTGAACTCCGTTCGACTATTTCTGGACTGCAATAGTTGAACTCCGTTCGACTATTTCTGGAGCTAAAATTTCTGAACTTCAAAACTGATTTTCTTTGGAATTCTTCTGCACTTCTTCTGGGATTCTTTCTGAGGAATACTTGGAAAGCCCTATGACCCTTAGACTATACATTTTGGGTCAAACTAATCATCCTAATAGTGATCCTAACCCAAATCAGAACCTAAGGTTCCAACACGATTACTCGAATAAAGCCCTCAGAGGCCTCAGCTTGTCTCTCCCCAAGGCATCGAACAAAACAAACAACACATGCAGCACAGACACACATACAGATCTCTCACATATGCACATCCATCCACAAGTTCATCTAATGATCGCTCACATATATAACATCAACTGTGCACCAATATTTAAAAGACATAGAACATCTATATACACAACCATCACATGATTCATCATAGGATTCACATTATTAACGCGATACGAGTTACATTTCTATATTTACTTCCGCTCAGTTGCATGATTTGGCTTCAAGTTAAACACTCGAGGCTGTACATCACCAATTTAACATTGCGGCTCCTGCACGTCCAAATGATGCAGTCGAGGTTGCGTCCGGGATGCAGATGACTCGGCCACTGCTTTGCCCTTTTCTTCATAAGAAGCACCTATTCCTTTCTCACTCCTTGACGGGGCATTCCAACAATATTTGGCTATATGTCCTTGCTTCCCGCAGTTAAAACATGTGCGTGTATTAACACTTCCTTGCACATATGTTACCCCCGAAGGGATAGTCGACGTAGTTGATTCATCAGGCCTGAACCTTTTCTTATCTCGTCTCTTAAACTCTGATTGTTCCGCCTACGACACTTTAAATTCTGGCTTCTCCACTGTCAGCCTCTTATTCACTTGTACCCGCTTCAAATCTTTCTCCAGCATACGGGCTGTATCTACCAACGCTTGGAAGCCTTGGTTCACCGAACTCGGGAGTGCCAGCCTTAACTCGTCACGCAGCCCCTCATAAAATCGATTTGTCTTTTCGTGCCTCCTCAGGGAAAGTAGACCCCGCATAGAGTCCCAGTCTGGTAAACTCATGCAGGTACGTATCAATATCAGTCTTACCCTGCACCAGATGTTGAAATTCATTATCCATTGCAATTCGCTGCGACATTGGCAAATACTTGGCAAGAAACAAACGTACGAAATCATCAATTTAGACCTCCTCCAAATCCTCGACCTGCCAAGTGATGCACTTCCACATCATCCCACCATAGTCTCGCATCTCCTTCTAGCAGAAAAGTGGCTAAGGTCACCTTCTGCTCCTCCGCAGTCCTGATTGCAGTCAGGATCCTCTTCACTATTACAAGCCAATCCTACGCCTGCGTTGGGGAAATCACCCCACCAAACGTAGGTGGATCAAACTCCATAAACCTTTTAAAATGCTCATCCGTTGCTTGCTCGTCCACCACAACTTCAGCACGCTCTTGCCTTACACCTGCACCATGCCGTACTGGGACTCCTGCAGGCCTTGCCTGCCCAGTAGGCTGTGCCTGTAACACTGCGAGCACCATCTCAGTCACCACACGTATGGTCTCCGCCGAGGGAGGTGTAGGCGCTTCAACTGGTGCTGCACTCTCGTCAGACCGCTGGGGCTCAGACTGCCCAGCACCACTCCTTGCCACCTATCAATGTACAAAACACCATTAAGCTTGCAATTCCTAATGCTAAATATACATTGACTTCACATTCCTAGTGGACATTCCTGAGTTCAATTATGTTCTCCCTCCCAAAAATCTCAAACCTGGCTCTGGTACCACTTTGTAACGCCTCCATCCGTCACATGGAATATAACAGTGGGTGTCACGACCCGCATTTTCTCCGTATTCAAAAATACGTCAGAGTAGAGAAACTACGCACCGTGATGCCACGCCATGCAGGGGACAACTGCAGACGCTCAGGCATCCCGTCCTCACATTTACTTCAAGTAAAAGATTTATAACTTTTAGTTAAAAAAACAATACGTATAAATTAATAGAGTTGATGACCGCGTCCCTCGGTCGGGTGGACTAATAGTCCATAGGTGAGAAAAAATTTATATTTTACGCGGCGAAAAATAATGAGTTAGCTCATTTGTTATCCTACGTCGGAGTGAGGGTCCAGTGTCATAAAATGATGATGTGACTTCTACATTTACTAGAGATATATAGAAATCTTTTGTACGCTTAAAATTAGTAGATTTAGTAGTTGAAGTCATGCCATGCCAATATTCCGGAATGTAGTTTTGTATACTTTAAAATAACTAAATGCATCCTAACATAAATCCTTCCCAGAGAGCAAGAACAATCAGGTAAATAGTAACAGCAGTAACACCAGCAAGTAGTCCATCACAGAAAAGTCAAAGTCTATGGGCGTCAACAACTGACACGAACCCATAGTAAAATCTGACAAGTCTAAACAAAGACAGCTACCTCGAGCTCAGAGGTCGAATCAAACGGCCGCAGACACCAGCAGCACCAGAAGCCCAACACTGTCAACTAAACCTGCTATAGCTCTGATCCTGAGGCATTCAAAAGAAGAACACCTCAGAAGCAAGACACAAGTAATGCAAGAGTAAAAGTAGACTACACAACCCTCAAAGTGAAGGAGAATGAAAAGCGACTGCAACAAAACGGTCAGCAGAGTAAAAGTAAGCAACAGTAAAACTAGCCGAGCAAGAAAGGCTAAACACATTAACAAGACAGAATAAGCACTAACAACAGAAGTTCAATCTTTCATTAATAATTACGATGCCGAGGGAGAAACCCCAACGCGCACAGTCTATCTGAGCATTAAGCACTATGCCGAGGAAGGACCCCAACGCGCACAATTCATCTGAGTATTAAACACTATGCCGAGGGAGGGCCCCAACGCGCACAGTTCATCTGAGTATTAAACACTATGCCGAGGGAGGACCCCAACACGCACAGTTCATATGAGTTCCTTTAGTTACATAATTATACAAGCAGGGTTAATTTTTTTTATTCATCATAAAATCAAGGGATAACCAACCAAGTGGACTGCATAAGAGCATTTCAAGGTACAGCAAGTGAAGTTTTAATAAGAAAAACGAACAAGATGACTCGATGGTTATAACAGCACGACAACCAATTTGTTTACCAATTCAATGGACTAGAATTTTGGGGTTAAGGCTTTAGGGACATCAAGTCACAATTCCAGGAATAGAGCGGGGGGAGTTAGGATTTCAGGACAAGTATCTCAACCATCGAAACATAATAAACTCAAACAAGTGTAGAAAAAGGGCAAAAATTTAGAATCAAGAACAAGAGGGAGAGCAAGAACGCCACTTGCCTTGATTTACCGGAAAAGCTCTCCAAATCTCCACACGTCGCGATAGGAGCCGAAATCTGGACGAAAATGTCCAAAATAACGGTTAGGGCCGAAAACCCTAACAAGAAAATCTCGAGAAATGGGGAAGAAATTACCACGAGGGCCAGCTTTCGATGATGGCTTTCCAGATCTACGATCGGTTGGAAAATCCGAGCACCGGAGCTCCGTCGGTGGTCACCGGAAGAAGCACGGACGGACAACCTTCTCCTCACACGCCACTCTGGTACGGAAGGCAGGAGAAATTCTAGGTCAGCTTAAAGATTAAGAAGAAGCAAAAAGTATAAATACTCAACAGCAGAAAAGACCGGGTTCAACAAAACCGGCCCGGCGGTGTCGACACAACTGTGTCGACACCCGACAGCAGTGTCAACACCCGACAGTATGTGTCGACACAACTGTGTCACACACCCGACAACATAGCGGTGTCGACACAACTGTGTCGACACCCGACGACTCAGTGGTGTCGACACAGCTGTGTCGACACCCGACGGCTCAGCTCAGCGGTGTCGACACAACCGTGTCGACACCAGACTGCTCAGCTCGACGATCATCGATCAAAAGGAAAAAACTCCATTCGACGAATTCTGTTCGAAAATCATCGAATGCAGAAAGCAGGGTCTGGTCGACGAACTCAACACCTAGAACCGCTAGACCTACAGCGAGCTCCGCTCGACGCTTCGTCGAGCTCAGCACGACAATCGTTGATCGTAGACCTCCAAATAATCCCCAAAGAAACTAACAATCGTCGAGCTCCGCTCGACGATCGTCGAATTCCAAGCAGTGCCCAGAAAAAACCAACAATCATCGAGCTCCGCTCGACGATCGTCGAACCCAGACAGTGACCAGAGAGGAAAACCGATTGTCGGGCTCCGCACGACGATCGTCGAACCCAGACAGTGACTAGAAAGGAAAAGTGATCGTCGAGCTCCACTCGACGATCGTCCAACCCAGACAGCGACCAGAAAGGAAAAGAGATCGTCGAGCTCCGCTCGACGATCGTCGAACCCAGACAGCACCAGAGGAAAAAATAAAATAAAATCAAACATAATAAAGTTGGTTCGACGAAATCCCAAGCCTTTAGAAGGACCTCCCGATAATCAAATCAGGCAGTCAATAATATAGCAATTATCGAGTTCAGATAGTTGAACAAGGAACTATGAGATCAAAACAAAGGCTCAAACGCGCCGAATTAAACGAAACTCACGCCGTAGTCAAAAACTGCAGCTACGGACATAATGACGAAGTCAAAACCAAAATCCTACGAGTCATTCCCGAGACATTAACCGCCAAAACATGCGGCGAACAAAAGCAAAACCCAAAACTTCGATCGCACGCCGAGACTCCAAAAATGCTCGGGTTGTGACGAAACTGGACGAGCAAGACAAAAATCAATCAATTAAGTTTTCCAAATGTGAAATTTTCCGTTTCCGCCAAAGATTCATGAATTCAGCCGACTGAATCGAAAAGACGCGAAAACGCACTATCGGCGACGCGTCATCAACTGCACGCTAAAGTAACGCCCTTACGTCATTATGACGTCAACAAGAGGAGTAAATAATGCCGAAAAAACACAGGGGCGTTACAGTCACCCCTCCAAAAAGGAAGTTTCGTCCCGAAACTTGGAACACGAACGAAATAAGAGGACAGAGAACGAGACAAGACAGAAGAATTCTTGAAACTAGAATACTAACCAGGGAGACTAGGAGAACAGCCGAGGATGAGATTCTCTCATCGTGGATTCCAATTCCCAAGTTGCACCTCTTGCATCCTGATTTTGCCAGAGAACCTTAACCATTGGAATTATTTTCTTTCTTAGCACACGGTCTTGCGTCTCAAGAATACGGACAGGTTCTTCAACATACGAGAGATTAGGCAGCAACTGGGGTACTGATTCGAGGACATGCCGATCACTACGGACACACTTTCGCAACTGTCTCACGTGAAACACGTCGTGAACGCCAGGAAAAGAATCAGGCAACTCTAGTCTATAGGCAGAAACTCCAATGCGCTCCAGAATCTGAAAAGGTCCCACATACCTGGGATCTAGTTTATGGTTTCTTCCAAATCTTTTAACACCCGACATCGGAGAGACCTTCAGAAACACCATGTCCCCAACTACAAACTCCAGATCAACTCTGTGATGGTTTGCATACTTCTCGTATCGCTCCTGAGCTAACCTCAGCTTTTCACGAATATGCATTACTGAAATACTCATATCCTCCAGCACTTCCGGTCCGAGCAATGGCTTCTTGCCAACTTCTGCCCAAAACAGGGGAGTTCGACAATGCCTTCCATATAAAACTTCAAAGGGAGCCATCTGCAAACTTTCCTGATAACAATTATTGTACGCAAACTCCATCAATCCGAGGCGTTTATCCCAAGCCCGACCATGGTCCAGAATATAGCATCTAATCATATCCTCCAGGATCTGGTTCACTCTCTCCGTTTGACCATTTGTCTGAGGATGATAGGCATCCAATGCCATGTAACGCCCCTATTTTTTTTGGCATTATTTACTCCTCTTGTTGACGTCATAATGATGTAAGGGCGTTACTTTAGTGTGCAGTTGATGGCGTGTCACCGATAGTGCGTTTTCGCGTCTTTTCGATTCAGTCGGCTGAATTCATGAATCTTTGGCGGAAACGGAAAGTTTCACATTTGGAAAACTTAATTGATTGATTTTTATCATGCTCGTCCAGTTTCGTCACAACCCGAGCGTTTTTGGAGACTCGGCGCGCGATCGAAGTTTTGGGTTTTGTTTTTGTTCGCCGCATGTTTTGGCGGTTAATGTCTCGGGAATGACTCATAGGATTTTGGTTTTGACTTCGCCGTTGTGTCTGTAGCTGCATTTTTCGCCTACGGCGTGAGTTTCGTTTAATTCGGCACGTTTGAGCCTTTGTTTTGATCTCATAGTTCCTTGTTCAACAATCTGAACACGATAATTGCTATATTATTGACTGCTTGATTTGATTCTCGGGAAGTCCTTCTAAAGGCTTGGGATTTCGTCGAACCAACCTTATTATGTTTGATTTTATTTTATTTTTTTCTCTGTGTGCTATCTGGGTTCGACGATGGTCGAGCGTAGCTCGACGATCGCTTTTCCTTTCTGGTCGCTGTCTTGGTTTGACGATCGTCGAGCGGAGCTCGACGATCACTTTTCCTCTCTGGTCGCTGTCTGGGTTCGACGATCGTCGAGCGGAGCTCGACGATCGCTTTTCCTCTCTGGTCGCTGTCTGGGTTCGACGATCGTCGAGCGGTGCTCGACGATTGTTTGTTTTTTTCTGGGTGCTACTTGGAGTTCGACGAACGTCAAGCGGAGCTCGACGATTGTTAGTTTCTCTGGGCATTGTTTGGAGGTCGACGATCGTCGAGCTGAGCTCGACAAAGCGTCGAGCGGAGCTCGTTGTAGGTCTAGCGGTTCTGGGTGTTGAGTTCGTCGACTAGGCACTGCTTTCTGCGTTCGATGATTTTCGAATAGAATTCATCGAATGGAGTTTTTCCTTTTGTTCGACGATCGTCGAGCTGAGCGTTCTGGTGTCGACACGGTTGTGTCGACACCGCTGAGTTGAGCCGTCGGGTGTCGACACAGCTGTGTCGACACAGCTGTGTCGACACCGCTGAGCCGGGTGTCGAGTGTCGACACCGCTGTGCTGTCGGGTGTCGACACAGTTGTGTAGACACAGCTGTGCTGTCGGGTGTCGACACAGCTGTGTCGACACTGCCGTCGAGTGTCGACACAGTTGTGTCAACACCGCCGGGCCGGTTTTGTTGAACCTGGTCTTTTCTGCTATTGAGTATTTATACTTTCTACTTCTTCTTAATCTTTAAGCCGACCTAGAATTTCTCCTGCCTTCCGTACCAGAGTGGCGTGTGAGGAGAAGGTTGTCCGTCCGTGCTTCGTTCGGTGACCACCGACGGAGCTCCGGTGCTCGGAATTTCCAACCGATCGTAGATCTGGAAAGCTCTTGTCGAGAGCTGCACCCTGGTGGTAATTTCTTCCCCATTTCTCGAGATTTTCTTGTTGGGGTTTTCGGCCCGAACTGTTATTTCAGACATTTTTGTCCAGATTTCGGCTCCTATTACGATGTGTGGAGATTTGGAGAGTTTTTCCGGTAAATCGAGGCAAGTGGTGTTCTTGCTCTCCCTCTTGTTCTTGATTCTAAATGTTTGCCCTTTTTCTACACTTGTTTGAGTTTATTATGTTTCGATGGTTGAGAAACTTGTCCTGAAATCCTAACTCCCCCCCTCCTCTATTCCTGGAATTGTGACTTGATGTCCCTAAAGCCTTAACCCCAAAATTCTAGTCCATTGAATTGGTAAACAAATTGGTTGTCGTGCTGTTATAACCATCGAGTCATCTTGTTCGTTTTTCTTATTAAAACTTTACTTGTTGTACCTTGAAATGCTCTTATGCAGTCCACTTGGTTGGTTATCCCTTGAGTTTATGATGAATAAACAACAAATGAATCATGCTTGTATAATTATGTAACTAAAGGAACTCATATGAACTATGCACGTTGGGGTCCTCCCTCGGCATAATGTTTAATACTCAGATGAACTGTGCGCGTTGGGGTCCTCCCTCGGCATAATGTTTAATAATCAGATGAACTGTACGCGTTGGGATCCTCCATCGGCATAGTGCTTAATGCTCAGATATACTGTGCGCGTTGGGGTTTCTCCCTTGTCATAGTAATTATTAATGAAAGATTGAACTTCTGTTGTTGGTGCTTATTCTGTCTTGTTAATGTGTTTAGCCTTTCTTGCTCGGCTAGTTTTACTATTGCTTACTTTTACTCTGCTGACCATTTTGTTGTAGTCGCTTTTCATTCTCCTTCACATCGAGGGTTGTGTAGTCTGCTTTTACTCTTGCATTACTTGTGTCTTGCTTCTGAGGTGTTCTTCTTTTGAATGCCTCAGGATCAGAGCTGTAGCAGATTTAGCTGACAGTGTTGGGCTTCTGGTGCTGCTGGTGTCTGCAGCCATTTAATTCCACCTCTGAGCTCGAGGTAGTTGTCTTTGTTTAGACTTGTCAGATTTTACTATGGGTTCGTGTCAGTTGTTGACGCCCATAGACTTTGACTTTTCTGTGATGGACTACTTGCTACTGTTACTGCAATTACTATTTACCTGATTGTTCTTGCTCTCTGGGAAGAATTTATATTAGGATACATTTTGTTATTTTAAAGTATACAAAACTGCATTCCGGAATATTGGCATGGCATAACTTCAACTACTAAATCTACTACTTTTAAGCATACAAAAGATTTTTATATATCTCTAGTAAATGTAGAAGTCACACCATCATTTTATGACACTAGACCCTCACTCCCACGTAGGATAACAAATGAGCTAAGTCATTATTTTCCGCCGCGTAAAATATATATATTTTCTCACCTATGGACTATTATTCCACCCGACCGAGGGACGCGGTCATCAACTCTATTAATTTATAAGCATTGTTTTTTCTAACTAAAAGTTATAAATCTTTTACTTGAAGTAAATGTGAGGACGGGATGCCTGAGCGTCTGCAGTTGTCCCCCGCATGGCGTGACATCACGACGCGTAGTTTCTCTACTCAAACATAATAAGGTTGGTTCGACGAAATCCCAAGCCTTTAGAAGGACTTCCCGAGAATCAAATCAAGCAGTCAATAATATAGCAATTATCGTGTTCAGATAGTTGAACAAGGAACTATGAGATCAAAACAAAGGCTCAAATGCGCCGAATTAAACGAAACTCACGCCGTAGGATAAAACTGCAGCTACGGACACAACGACGATGTCATAACCAAAATCCTACGAGTCATTCCGGAGACATTAACCGCCAAAACATACGGCGAACAAAAACAAAACACAAAACTTCGATCGCGCGCCGAGACTCCAAAAACGCTCGGGTTGTGACGAAACTGGACGAGAAAGACAAAAATCAATCAATTAAGTTTTCCAAATGTGAAATTTTTCGTTTCCGCCAAAGATTCATGAATTTAGCCTACTGAATCGAAAAGACGCGAAAACACACTATCGGCGACGTGCCATCAACTGCACGCTAAAGTAATTCCCTTACGTCATTATGACGTCAACAAGAGGAGTAAATAATGCCGGAAAACAAACAGGGGCGTTACAGTAAAACAACGACGACTTTTCAATGCCATGTAGCAGCTCAGTTGGTGATGAGGAGTGATATTAAAGGCTTCTTATCAAGGTTGCGGGTTCGAGACCCCGTGACAATAATGCACCGTGCTGATAAATAGGCCGGAGATGCTTTGGGGTGTACGACCTGCAGGCCTTGTAGATTCCGACTGTACCACCGTGGCGCCATGGGTCCTCCATGGGCTGCTGGTGGGCCGTGCGGCGCTAGGGGTCCTCCCTAGGTCGTTACAGTGGGTCCGGCCGGGGCCCCACGCCATATTTCACAGACAAACGGCATAGTCACGTGGGGATATCAAAATCTTTTCTACTCATATCCTAACACAAAGAATTCTAGAGTAGGATTTTACGTTATATGAACTCAACACACCGAATTTCCACTAATATAAAAACTCCACATTTATATATCAAATCAGGAATGTATACAACAACACACACACTTATGGCCTTAAGGCCTTACAGGTTCCTCTTTACACATTTATAGCTCCATACATCAGCACGCAGGCCTGCCACACAAGAAATCCAAACACGCGTTGCACGACCTTCAAGGGACTTTAGAAGTAATCCTTCATTCCGCTCAATTCAATTCAAGCATCAGCACCTGCAATTAGATATCCACCCAAGAGCGGTAAACAAAGTAACAGTCAACATTAGCTGACCAATTATAACGACCCTACCCCTTACCCGGGGCAGTGGTTCCTTCCTTGTATGCATAGTCATCATAATATGTATCAATCTATCAAGCTACCAAACATAACCATGTCACAAACGCCGGTATCCACCCGACGCTCCGTGCACTCAGGGCACCTTATTGGTGTACCAGATATACCCGTCGTCCACTGCCGATCCAGAGGTTTTTAACTTTTGGTTTGCTGGTCCGGTCCTAGTCCACCAATCCCGCAGGCTGGCGACATTCCGTCCACACCACTCAGAGGTACTAACCTAACAGAATTCATGAGCAGATCGACCCACCCTAGTAGTGTAGCAAGCCGGGTTTATCTGTGCTCCCCAGGCATTACCACCAATCGACATCCCATCCTAATACAGATCGACCCACCCTAGTGGAGTAGCAAACCGAGTTTAACTCGGCTCCCTAGGCATTACCACCAATCGACCCCTCCAACTAATACAGATCAACCCACCCTAGTGGTGTAGCAAGCCGGGTTTATCCCGCGCTCCCCAGGGGTTGCTACCAATTGACCTCTCAATACAACCAAGAGCTTACACAAAGCATCCATACATCCATAATCAAAATCCATACATCCATACAACAAAGCCAGTACTCATCAATCTTACACATCATTAAATACACGTAGTCTTCTCCGGTTTATCCATAATCATCCCCAATCTACACTACCCGTCCAGATGGGCTTCACACAACATGCCTTCACCGTACTCCACACTTCCGGCTCTAGATGCAGACTCAACCAAGGAATTACTTACGACATCCACCTCTTGGTGGAGGATTCCATGCATATGTATAAAGAAAGGACTTCGATGTCCAAGAAGGAGATCGTTACCCTTGAAGATCATTTTGGAGCCATGAACTAGCTAGACGAAAATCACCGCCTCGGCTTTGCCTTCACGAATCCAAGCTCGGATCTTAATTCCGCACTCCGCAGCTCCTCCAGCAGCTGGCTTTCTCCTTCCTCCTTTCTTCCCTTGCTCTCCCTCTCTCTCTCTTTGAGAATGAGAAGAAGAAGAAGAATGGCTTAAATACTTCTCCCCCCCCCCGCCTCATTCTCGGCCTTTATCCACAGGGAAGAGGCATGGACCCTTAGATCCAGGATAAGGGAAACGAACGGCTCGGATTTGCCCAGAAAAAGCTGAACACGGCCTAACAGGCCATGTGACACGCTCGTGTCATAGGTCGTGTCCCCCTAAGCGGCACATAACCGACTCAAATCCAGATAGTACACGGCCATGCGACACTCCCGTGTCATACAATACACGTCCGTGTCGCACCCAACACGCCCATGTTGATCAGCCGTGTACTTCACATAGCACAATATCACCTCACCCGAGCGGGACATGGCCATGGGACACGCCCGTGTCCCAGGCCGTGTCCGCTAGGACACACTCATGTCCTCAGGCACATGCATCCCTTGCTGAAACCCGCAAAGGACACGCCCTATGAAATGCTGGTGTAACAGGCCGTGCACTGTGCACTCGATGATTGTCGGCCGAATTTCGTCGACCACAAACCCAACTGCTCAACCCGAGCATGACATGCCCGGGGACGCGCCCGTGTTCCAGGCCATGTTACCCAACCCTGAACCCAAAGTGGGCTTTGGGGTGTTACATACTCACTCAATTCCATGACAGAAAAATCTTTCCAAGTGGCAAAGCGTTGAGTGTAGCTTACTCACTCAACGCCATGGAGCAAAACCATTGAGTGTAGCTTACTCACTCAACGCCAGATAACAGAGAAGTTCTGTTAAGTAGTTTGGCATTGAGTGAAGCTTACTCTCTCAACGTCAAGGCTTAAAAAATTTGGCTAAGTCCAAATGCATTGATATCTTTTACTTTCGTTGATTTAAGCTCTGCGTTCGTCGAACTAATCTTTAAGTTCGTCAAACTGAGCTTTTACTTTTCGTCGAGCTGAGCTCTGAGTTCGTCGAACTGAGCTCTAAGTTCGTCGAACTAAGATTTCATTTTTCGTCGAGCTGAACTCCGAGTTCATCGAACTGTGTTCTGCATTCATCGAAGTCTTTTGCGTTGAGTGATGATCATTCCCTCAACGCCTTTGCTTCTAATGTTTGAATTTTTTCTAAGTCCAGAAATGCTGAGTCATGGTGACGTAAGCGAAGTAAAAAGTCAACCAAAATTCAAATGTTACGGGAATGCTGCCAGAGGCACTGGCGGCCAGCTGTCATCATCCTCTGCACTTGGAAAAAAATATTTTTCATCTTTAAGTGTTGGGGCCCACACACAGCAAAGAGCCGTTGAATCAAGAGTAAATGGAAAGAATGTGTTGTATGGCTAAATCTCAGCCATCAATCCTGGTGGTGGGCCCACTGCTCGATTGGCTGTCAGAGAATAAAATGAAGCAAATCGACCAGAGCAAACAATCAAATCCTTGTCTAGGTTTTCTGAAAACGAAAGAGCGGCCGAACTTCAATCTTCTTCCTCTCCTTTCTTGTCGAGCTTAAAGAAGCTATTCTGCACAAAAAACTTAGTTGAGGAAAGAGATAGCTGAAGTCATCACCATCTGCAATAGATGGTTCAGAAGCAATTCTGAGGAAGCAGATCAACATGCTCTGCAAAGAAATAATAGTTTCTTGAAGAAAGATTCAACTTCCAACTTCATTGTCTTCAACAATAAAAGCGTCGGCTGATATCTGCTCAGTCCAGGAAGAAGTAGACACAGAGTTCTTTCTCTAGTGTCTAATCAAATCACCTTTTAATTTTTTATATAGATTCTTTGTGAGTCTAAAGTTGTAAGACTGTATTATAAAGGCTAAGGTCTTTATGACCTGAGGTTGGCTTAGTGCCGAGTGAAAGGTCTTTGTGACCTGTGGTTTGGCTTAGTGCCTAAGTGGTAGGTCTGTGTGACCTGTGAGGTCCTACGACATCTGTGTTGTAAACTCTTAAGGAGCTGAGTTTTGGGGGGGAAAGGCTAGTCTAACACACTGTTAGAAAGGCGCAAAGGGACAGTGGATGTACCCAAGATTAGGGAACCACTATAAAATTGTTGTGTCGTCTGTGATTGTTCTTGATAGCTAAAACTAACCTAATCACTAAGCACAAAAATCGGTTAACAAGTAAAAAGATTGAAATAGAGACAAAAAACTATTCCCCCCCCCCCTCTAGGTGTTTAGCAAGTCTTAAAAACAAGACTTTCAAATGGTATCAGAGGGAGGATATTCTTTAAAGGTGTAACTGTCTGAGTAGATTTCCGAGGTTAGCTAGAATTCTGTCTCTATGGGTTCAGGAATAAGCAAAAAGGAGCTGAGTGTTGTGGGGCTTCCAATCTATAGGAAGGAAGACTTGGGCATCTGGAAAGTAAGCGTGAGGCAGTTCATGGAATTTACTGACACTAGGATGTATACTATAGTCGAAGAGGGACCATTCATCCAAATGAAGGTCTCTACATTGGATTCAAATGTCCAAACACCCAAGATATATGATGAGATGACTAAGGATGAGTTGGTCTTGGCCTCAATATACAAGAGAGCAAATAATATAATTATGAGTGTTGTTGATGACTCTACACTTCATAACCTGATCCATTGCACAACAAAAAAGGAAATATGGGACACACTGGTGATCTACATGGCGGGGACATATGAAGTTCGAGATGATAGGTAGTCCATGCTCAACCAAGAGTATGAGGGTTTCAGGCAATCCAAGGGGGGAAATATAACCACCAGTTATGAAAAGTTCTTTAGGATTGTGAATGAACTTAAGACTTATGGAAGGTTATTCAGTCACTATGAACTGAATGACAAGTTCCTTAGATCTCTCACTAGATAGTTGGACACAAAGATCTGTGCCATCTGAGAAGTGGCAAAGCTGGGTGACACTGCTCTTTACACACTCTTTGGGAAGCTGCTGTCATATGAGGTGCAGCTGGCTTCCATGAAAGAAGAGGAGAACCACAGGAAGTATCAGGCAAGAGACTAGGCTGTAGCATTCAAAGATGAAGGCTCCAAGAAAAGCAGAAGAAAGTTTCCCTCTCCACCAAGTAGAGATGTTGAATCTAGTTCTGGAAGATCAGAGAAAAGCACATAAGACTGCCAATGGTATGATAAAGATTTTGTTGCCTTCTCCAGACAATTCCAGAAGTTCATGAAGAAGAAGCACTGGAGAGGCCGACCTTCCTCCTCCTCTCATCCCAAGGATGACAACCACAAGGGCAGGAGGAAATCCTCTACGGAGGACAAGTATGGTTCCAAAACTAGTAAACAGGTTTCATATAACATGACTTGTTATCATTGCAGAAAGCCTGGGTATGTAATAGTTGACTGCCAAGTAAAAAGAAGGGAACATGGTAAGAAAAAGAACCACCAGCAAATAGGAAAGAAGGAGAAATCCATTATTGCTAAAAAGAAAAGAAGCTGGACAGACACCTCCTCATCAGAGTCAGAAGAAGAACAAGGATCCTACATAGGGTTGTACTCTACTAAAGATGGAGCTGTAGAAGCATACTGCATTAAAAGTCTGGCTGTCGTAGAAGTAGAAGCTGAGAAGGTTCTTCCTGCTGCCAGGGTTGAAGTCAGGGCCCCTCTATCACAGTATGATGGTGATTTAGAGATGGATTATGAAGAAGACAACTGCTGCCTTGGGTTGATGGCTAGGTCTGATGAAGAAATCAGCCAGGATCAGTCTGGTCCAAGCAAGATAATCTCTGTTACTAGCTCTTCTAGATCAAATTATGAATCAATTCAAGATTCTTGTGCCTCTGCATCAAATGATGATGGATCAGAATCTGAAGGAGATATTAATCAATTGATTGATAGCTATGGTGCACTCCTGTAGGCTCTATAGATAAGCAAGCTCCTGGCCAAATAGCAGGCTCAGCAAATTTGCTTCTCTTCAACTTGTTGTTTTAGAATCAGTAAAACTGCTGGATCTGAAGATGCAAGAAGTCAGCAAGCTGAAGAATGTAACAATCATTTAGATGAGAACCATAACCTTCAAGAATAACCATATGAGGAATCTTAAAGGAAAGCTCCAAAAAGAGAGGGAAATAGCGACTAGCTACTCCAAGCCTAGCACAATGATGCCCTTGATAGACTCCTTATCCACCCAAATGGGAAAGAAAGGGTTGGGTTTCAAGGGAAGGACAAGAGATGTCAATCACAAGGGAAAGTGCAAAGCTCAAGTGCAGCCACTAGCCTCTAAGACTCTTGTTAAATTTAATCAATTGCAACTACCTTCTAATAGTCTTGACCATGAGAGTATTTATGGTCACTGGAATAATGCTAGACCCTCTTGTGTAAACAAAGATGTTCCACTATATGCTGGTAGATACAACAAGGGTGCAAGTGCCTTTAAGGCAGCCTATGCGGAAATACAAATAGACCATCATGGACCATTTGTTTTTGGTGCAACAGCCCCTTCAATCAAGGGTAAAGTTGCTGACTGTTCTCTAGATCTTCCAGCCCACTCTAAGACAAAGGGCAAGGCTGTTAGTAGACTAGACCTGGGCATATCTGAGGTCATCAAGAGTATGCTTTTTGAAAAGTAAGCAGTTGCTAGAAGGGCTCAAGTTATCCCAAACACTTCTACTGCCAAACCCAGTACTTGTCAGACCGGGGCTGGGAAACTAAAGAACAGGACTGCTGCTGCCCCTTCTAGAACAAGAGTGTTGTAAACACAGTCACTAGACCTACTCTGAAAAGAAGGTATAACATCCATGAATGTTGGTGCTATAGCAAGGTAGACCACTTTGCTGTTGATTGCAGTCACAATCATAGTGTGTCGAGAGCCAATATTAGCTTGCTTGTCAGAAAAGCTGCAGGCAGGCATAGTCATTTTTAGTCTAATCTGCACTAAGGACCCAATAAAATTGGGGTCCTAAGGTTAACTGATTTGTGTCTTGCAGGTTAGTCCAAGTGCCGATATCCCTATATGGTACTTGGATAGTGGATGTTCCAAGCACATGACTTGAACAAGGAGCATGCTGAAGGATGATGCTCCAGTAAGGAATGAACCAAAGGTTATCTTTGGTGGGTCAGAAAAAGGGGTGACTAGAGGTTATGATAAGATCTCTAATGCCATAGTCACTATCACAAGAGTATCCTATGTGGAAGGGTTGCAACACAACTTGATAAGAATTAGCCAACTCTATGATCTTGTCTATGACATAGTATTCCACAAGGATGAGTGTCAAATTAGGAGGTTAAGTGACCAAGAGGTCATCTTAACAGGCACTAGGAGTGGAAATGTTTACTATTTAAATTTCTTATGCTTAAGCAAAGACTTACCTATATGCCTAGTTGCAGATGAGAAAGCCTCTTCCCGTATCCAGTGGCACAAGAGGCTAGCCCATCTGAAATATAGGACCATAGACAAGTTGTTAAGCAATGAGCTTGCTAGGAATGGCCCTAAGTCTATATGCACTAAGGAGGGTATCTGCTCTGCATTCAAAAAGGGCAAACAGACTAAGACCACCTTCAAGAGCATTGACACCAAAGACTCAGTGAGGTGCTTATATCTCATGCATATGGATCTGTTTGGCCCTATGCCAATTCAAAGTCTAGCTAGAAAAGTCTACATCCTTATGGTTGTTGATGGCCTTTCCAGATTTGCCTGGGTTTTCTTTATATGGAAGAAATCTGAAACCCCTGATGTCTTCTAGACATTTGTCAAGCAAATTCAGAATGAATTCAATGGTACTATGGTCAAAATCAGAAGTCACCATGGGACTGAGTTTCAGTCTGAGTGCTTGACAAGGTTCTGTGAAGAGCAAGGGATTCATCAAGAATTCTCCTCTCATAAAACACCCCAGCAAAATGGAATTATTGAGAGGAAAAATAGGATTCTCATAGAGGCTGGTAGAACCTTGTTAAGTGACTCATCCCTCCCAGAATACTTCTGGGCTGAAGCAGTAAACACTACATGCTATGTCCTTAATAGGGCTTCTATCACTAAGAGCCACAAGAAGACTCCCTATGAGATCTTGAAGGGAAGAAAACCAAACCTGAGCTATTTCAGGATCTTTGGTTGCAAGTGTTATGTGCTCAACAATGGAAAAGCCTTTTTACTAAGTTTTCTACTAAGTCTCATGAAGGGATCTTTGTTGGGTGCAACACTCATAGTAAGGCATATAGAATCTTTAATTTAACTAGCCAAGTTGTAGGAGAGTCAATGCATGTTATTTTAGATGAATCCAACATGGTTAACTGTGGGCTGCCTAGCTCCTTCTCTTATAGTACTGCAGGTATAGAGCAGATGATGGACAAGCTGACCCTCAAGGAAGCTACCCCCACAGTCCAAGATAATGATGATGGATTGTCCATTCCAAGAGAAGGGTAAGATATACCTGAAGAAATTGAAGACTAGCTAGCTGAAAACCCTAAAGATCAACAAACTACAGTTAAATTGCCTCCATCTATCAGGAATCTAAGGGAACATCAAGCACACCAAATCATTAGTAATTCAAATAATGTAGTCCAGGCGAGAAGGAGCTTGAATACAGCTCTCTACTCAAGCTTTCTGTCTCAAGAAGAGACCAAGAAGTTTGAAGAAGCAATCAAGGACCAGTTATGGATTGGAGCAATGCAAGAAGAACTGGACCAATTTAAGAGATGTAAGGTCTGGAATTCGTTTCAAAGACCATAAGAACAAAATGTCATAGGGACCAAGTGGATCTACCGGAACAAGTTGGATTAAGATGACATTATTGTTAAGAATAAGGCTAGACTGGTGGCTAAAGGCTACAGTTAAGAAGAAGATACAGACATTGACCAGACCTTTGCCCTAGTAGCCAGATTGGAAGAAATAATGATATTCCTTGCATTTACTACCTATCAAGGATTCAGAGTCTACCAGATGGATGTTAAGTCAACATTCCTGAATGGGGACCTAAAAGAGGAAGTATATGTGGATCAGCCACCAGGTTTTGTAGATCCCAACTCTCCAAATTTTGTTTATAAGCTTAGGAAAGCTCTATATGGGCTAAAGCAGGCCCCTAGGGCTTGGTATGAAACATTGTCCAGCTTCCTCATTGAGAACAAATTCTCAAGGGGTAGGATAGACAAGACACTATTCCTAAGGGAATCAAAGGGAAAGCTTATCCTAGTCCAGATATATGTCGATGACATTATCTTTAAATCTACTGATGACAACCTTTGCAGGAAGTTTGCTAAACCTATGCAAGGGAGGTTTGAAATGAGCAGTATGAATGAGCTCGAGTTTTTCTTGGGACTCTGTTGGAACACCCTATTACTGATTTGGGCAAAGATCACTATGTCTCTTAGGAAACCTGTTTTGACCTCATTGTATAGATCTAAAGGTCAATTAGAATTGAGTCTAAGGGTTAGTAGTTAGGTTTGGAAGCTGCCCTCAAGACCAGGTTTTTCAGTTTTGGAGACTAAGTCATTTCGTCGAGCTCAGTACGACGAATCGTCGAACTCCATTCGACGATCGTTGAGCTCACTTCGACGAATTCCTCGAACTCCATTCGACGAATCATCAAACTCCATTTGACGATCTCTGAGCTCAACTTCAACGAGTCGTCGAACTCCATTTGACGATCTTCGAGCTAAGATCGACATTCTTGACTCCAGTTTGATTCTCTATCTCTGAGCTCAGTTCGACGATAGTTGAGCTCAGATCGACAATCTCTGTTTCTGTCTAAGCCCAGTCTCTGAGCTCAGTTCAACGATAGTGGAGCTCAGTTCGACGTTTTTCTGAAGAGTTCAACGATTATCAAGATTCAAATTTAGACAGTTGTGGAATTATTGTCAGCATTTAATTCAGAGATCTTGTGGCCATTTTTAATTAATCTGGAGCAAGTTTCAAGGGATTTTCAAAGGAATGTTTTTATTGGACTTTCCTTCAGAAGACAAAATACAGTTAAGGAAGTCATTTATTGACAGGCTAACGGCTATCTTGGACAGTGGATCATTTCTATTCAGATCAAAGGAATAAAAGATCAGTTTTTCATTCTTCTAAGAATTACACACATATTCTATAACAACAATGCTCTGCAACAACAACTCTTACAACAACAACAATTACACAAGAGAAAGAAAGAGAGTTGTAGACATTCTCAGTCTCAAAGATTCATACAAGAACACACATCACAAAAGGAGATCAACTAACTGAAATTTTCAGATCTCTCTTGATTCAAGTGTTCAAAGGCCATCATCATTCAAGACTCCAGACACCACACATTTCAGTTGTTGCTGAAATCATCTTTTGCTGGAGATCAAATCATTTGAAGGCCTATCACCCTACTGCAAAGCTTCACTTCCTGAACAACTCAAGATCTTAGGGGGTGCTTTGACAACATCCACTATCTTCTCTCTGATTGTTGACAGAGAAGATCATCCCATCCCTCTCTCTCTCTACCTCTCTCTCTCTCTCTGCTGTAAAGGGTTTTTCAAACTCCCTTCAAAAGTTTGTGATTGGTTTCTGAGACCTTATCAAAACTCAGTGGTGGCAAGACACCTGATCAAAAAATCTGGTTTAGTTTTTGAGCACCTTATCAAAAGCTCATTGGTGCCCAGGACACCAGATCAACTCATCCTGCAGTGGATTCCTACCTAGGGTGGTAGAGGAGTAGATGTACCCTTGAAAGTCCACCTAGTGTCAACTACCTTCACCTATAGGGGGGGGGGGATAGGTGACGTGCAGCGTTTTTTGCGGAATTTAAAATTGTACCTGCACAAGAAAACAAAACAGCACAGCAAACAGAGTACACAAGCTATTTATAGTGGTTCCCCGATTTGGGTACATCCACTTTCCCCCTTCGACCTATCTCCCAAAACGGGACGACTCGGTCTCTTCACCAATAGGATTGAAATCCAATCCTTGCACTATCGGAAGGAACCCTTCTACACGTAGGAGTCAACACTCCCACAACACGGGTTGCACCCAACCCTTACAACTCGGAACCAACGTTCCTTTACAACAATAGTGAACTAGAATGTACAAGAAATACAAACTACGTTTGGAGACTAAGGCGTTCCTCTTCGTTGACGACGTGTTCTTGAAGTCCACGAAGATTCCACAACACTAGATCTCTCTTGGAGAGAATCTCCCAGGAACTGGCGGCGGCAAGATGAGCGGCGGCTTGGTTCACGGGATCGGCGGCGACACGGTGTGCGGCTGCTTTACTTTGGAGATCCAAAGTTCGTAGCAAAGCTAGCTAGGTCTTCCAACGGTCACACTGGGATCGATCGTCTCAATCTATTCGGACGGGGAAGCTTTTCCCGATCAACAAATCAAGAGACAAGGGATCTCCGGTTAGACACGTGAGACGCTAAGCTTGGTTAAGCTTCTATCGCCGGGAGATCTGGAGGGAACCACGATCAAACGACCGGCGATCGACTTGCACGAGCGGCGACGGCGGCGGAGCTGTTTTGCGATTCTAGGTCAAAGTCGGCTGCTCGATTTTTCGTCTATTTCTCTGTCTCTTGACTGTTCAAAAATATGACTGTATTTATACTGTAGACAACTTCAAGATGACCGTTGTGGGTCCCATAATAAGAAACCCTAAATCCGGTTCAAAATAGTGCCAGCGGCAGAATCCGGTTCAGGGGGTTCCAGAAAATCGTCTAAGGCAAAATCGGCGAGAATCGAAGAGGATTACCGCCGAATCGGCGAGAATCAGCCAGTGATTCTCGACGATTCGGCGAGAATCACTAGTGATTCTCGCCGAATAACTTGATGATTCTCGACGAATATTACTTGGCCCTGATCTGCTCAACGAGGGATTCGGCGAGAATCAGTAGTGATTCTCGACGAATATTACTTAGCGCCGCTTTGAAGTAGCTGGATAGAGTCGGCGAGAATCATCCAATGATTCTCAACGAATCGGCGAGAATCACTTGGTGATTCTCGTCGATTTACACTTGGACGATTTTTCGTCTCTCCACCCATGAGGTGCTCCTTGACCCATCCTTGCTCCTTGTCTGCTCTTGCCTTAACACAGCCCTGTACTTGAAATTAAGTACACTCCAATAGAGAGAGTACACGTAGGCCAACACACTGATCTGCTCAACGAGGGATTACGTCGTGCAGACCCGTGTATATTGTCCTACTGCACCCTGACATTGGTGTGCACTTAGCGTGGAAAAACTGCAAGCACAACTTGAAATATTTTGTCAAAAACATTGCCTATTTACCTTAGCTTGTTCAGGGGCTTCTTCAAATCAGGTACGTTGTGGATACAATACCCAACAATCTCCCCCTATTTGAAGAAGCCTAAACCCTACAAGCTAAGGTGAATAAAGCGTGTGGGAATGAAAATCATAACCTTGAAATTAAGTTGAGAGAGATATTCATTACCGATACCAATTTCGTGCGAGCAAACTTTGGAGCCACCTTAGCCTTAGCCGAGAGGGTAATCTCCCCCTTTTCGGCTTCTGCAAATCTGGGTCTGTAGAATTTGACCCCTTGCTCCCCCTCAGTTCTTGCATCTATGCTCACACTTGAGTTCCTTGCTCCCCCTCAGTTCTTGCACGAGCCTGGAGCTTCTATAGTCTTCATTCCTCATAGTTTAGCATTCCCAATTCAGTTTTGAAAAGACTGAACTTGGCTTCGTCTAAGGGCTTTGTGAATATATCTGCAATCTGCTTGTCCGTGGGGACATAACAGAGAGAGATGTCCTTGTTCTCCACGTGCTCCCGAATGAAGTGGTAGCGCACTTCAATATGCTTCGTTCTGCTGTGCGATACCGGATTGTTGGCAATTGCAATTGCACTGGAGGAGTTGCAGTACATTGGTATTTCCTTGAACTGAAGGTCGTAGTCAGCTAACTGGTTTCTGATCCATAGGAGTTGTGCGCAACAGCTGCCTGCCGAGATGTACTCAGACTCTGCTGTGGAGTTTGCAACACAATTTTGTTTCTTGTTGTTCCATGAGATAAGCCTCCTGCCGAGGAATTGACACGTCCCGGAGGTACTTTTCCTGTCATCCCTACTCCCTGCAAAATCAGCATCTGAAAAACCTATTAGCTCGACATCATTGTTTCTCGGGTACCACAAGCCAAGATTGGGAGTACCTTTAAGGTATCTTAGAATTCGCTTCGCAGCGACATAGTGAGATTCCTTAGTGTTCACCTGATATCTGGCACAGACACATGTGGAGAACATGATATCCGGTCTACTGGCAGTAAGGTAGAGCAGGGATCCAATGATGCTTCTGTATTTGGTTTCATCGAAAGGTTTACCTTTCTCATCCTTATCCAGAGACATAGTGGATCCCATTGGAGTCCTCATAGAGGTTGCATTCTCCATACTGAATTTCTTGAGGAGTTCATTTGTGAACTTTCGTCTGAGAGATGAAGATTCCATCCTCAGACTGTTTCACTTGAAGTCCCAAGAAATACTTTAGCTCTCCCATACTGCTCATTTCAAACTTTCCTTGCATAAGTTTAGAAAATGTTTTGCAAAGATTGTTGTCCGTTGAGCCGAATATAATGTCATCGACATAGATTTGCACCAGCAAAATCTTGCCTTTGACTTCCCTGAGAAACAATGTCTTATCTATTTTACCTCTAGAGAACTTGTTCTCAAGAAGAAAGCTAGATAAAGTCTCATACCAAGCTCGGGGAGCTTGTTTTAAACCATAGAGAGCTTTATTAAGAAAATATACATGATTGGGATAAGTAGGATTGACAAAACCTGGGGGTTGAGCGACGTATACTTCCTCTTTCAGGTCTCCGTTCAAGAATGCTGATTTCACATCCATTTGATAGACTGTGAATCCTTTGTGCGAAGCATACGCCAGGAACAATCTGATTGCCTCGAGCCTTGCTACTGGTGCGAAGGTCTGGTCGAAGTCAATCCCCTCCTCCTGTCTGTAACCTTGAGCCACCAGCCTTGCCTTGTTCTTTATGATGACACCATGTTCATCCAGTTTGTTTCTGAAGATCCACTTGGTGCCAATCACATTCTGCTTGTGTGGTCTGGGAACCAACGTCCAAACATTGCACCGTTCGAATTGATGTAGTTCATCTTGCATGGCCAAAATCCATGTCGCGTCTTTGTTCGCATCGTCGAACTTCTTTTGCTCAACCTGTGATAGGAAGCTAAGATGCAAAATTTCGTTAATAGTACCTCTTCGAGTTCTGACACCAACACGAGGATCTCCGATGATCTGATCTCTAGGATGATCCCTCACGTGCCGGAGCTCTAGAAGTCTGGCGTCTGGAGCTTCGACTACTTCTTGGGCTTCTCCTTCTTCTAAGAGATTTGTTCCATGTTGATCTTCAACATTCCCAGATGACTTGGATGTGGAAACTTTGACGTACTTAGGAGTTTCATCTTTAGCTGTCTCATTGAGATCTAGCTGTTCAAGTCGAGCACCTGCATCTTCAAGAATACCGCTTGAAGAACTGCTGTTAAGCAAGCTTCCTTCATCAAATACAACATTAATTGATTCTTCTACCACTAGGGTTTTCTTATTGAAGACCCTATATGCCCGACTGTGGGAACTATAGCCCATGAATATGCCTTCGAAGCATTTTTCACCAAATTTAGTACGCGGGTACTTCCCATTATTTAGTACATAGCATCTGCAACCAAAGATCCTCAAGTAGGACATGGTTGGTTTCCTGCCTTTCAGTAGCTCATAAGGCGTCTTACGATGATGCTTGTTGATCAATGCTCGGTTTTGTACATGACAAGCTGTATTGACAGCCTCTGCCCAGAAGTATTCTGGGAGAGAAGCGTCTTTCAACATTGTCGTGCAGGCCTCAATGAGAGTTCTATTTCTCCTCTACGCAACTCCATTTTGCTGAGGAGTGCGCGGGGAGGAAAACTCATGAAAGATACCTTGTTCTTCACAAAACTCTGTCATAGCACCAGATTCGAATTCTGTTCCATGGTCACTTCTGATTTTGACCACTGAGCAGTCAAATTCGTTCTGAACCTGCTTGACAAAATTAGTGAAGATGTCAAACGTATCTGACTTTCGTTTTAAGAAGAAAACCCATGTAAACCGAGAATGATCATCAACTATCACTAGCGTATAGGACTTGCCTCCCAAGCTATGAACTTGCATTGGACCAAACATGTCCATATGTAGAAGGTAAAGACATCGGGAAGAGTCTTTGTCTGCAATGCTCTTAAAGGTAGCCCGAGTCTGTTTGCCCATCTGGCATGCAGGACGGGGGCTATCTTTGATGCACTTGATTAATGGGAGCATCCCTTACTAAGTTTTTAGAAAACAACATATTAATTGTCTTGAAATTAATATGTGCCAATCTCTTGTGCCATTGATCACAAAGAGATGCACTGCCAGCTGCCACTAGGCATACGGGGGTAGATGAATCTAAACTAAGAAAATTTAAGCAGAAGATATTTCTGCTCCTAATGCCTGTTAGTATCGTCTCAGAAGAGGCGCATGAAATTATCAGGCATTTATCCTTGCAGAACTTAACGTCATAACCTTTATCACATAACTGACTTACACTGATCAGGTTATGGTTTAACCCTTCAACATAAGCCACATCGGTGATAGAGATTATACCGTTGGAAATCATACCGTAACCTCTGGTGACTCCTCGATCTGACCCTCCAAAGATGACTTTGGGTCCATTCTCGACTGGAGTGTAATCACGCAGCAGGCTTCTTGTCCCAGTCATGTGCCGGGAGCATCCACTGTCCAAGTACCAGATTGGCGTTTTGGTGGCCTTTGGACATTCCTGCAAAACAAAATTAATTTCCCTTAGGAACCCAATCGAACTTGGGTCCTAGATTCCTGGTTAGCATACTCCCCCTCGGTTGGTTAGCCCTACGAGTGGTCGGCCTCGCATTGCTAACATAGGGAGTCTCGTGATACCTTGGATTAAACCAACAATCCACGGCAAAGTGACCGACTTTGCCACAACACCAACAGTCAAATCTGTTGTACCTCTTCCTAGGCTCTTGCTTTACCCTGGAAATGGAGGGTACAGCCGGGGCCTTGGATCTGGAGGTGAAGACCTCATAGTGATTGCAGTCACATGACTTCTTCACCTTCTGTTCCTTCAGTATAACAGGCTTGGCTCTTGGTGCCTGCGTTCCATTATGGCCACTAGAGAATAGACCATAATTTCCCATGTGGATTTCCTCATAAGGTGCCTTGAAGGCACTCTCGCCGAAGTTCCGGGGAAAGGTCCAACCATCATATCGGCTCTTTGGCTTTGCAATCGAGGGCCGGAAATGATGACCAAAGATTGATTCAAAGTCATGTTGGTTGCAAGGAAAGCCAGGCTTTTTGAACGCAATAGGACTGAGCGGTGCCTTTCCCTTTTCAGCAGCAGAGGCCTTCTTGGCGGCCTTATTCTTCCTCTGGTTCCTGTTTCTCCTGGATGAGGAACCAGATACCCCTACATGCCCCAAGCCAGCTCCTTTGGCCTGAGCAGAGAAGGTATCAACAACTGGAAGAACTATTTTTGGCATAAAGAAGCTCTTGACAATCTTCCTTTCTGCCGCAAGTTGTTCTTCCAACTTGTCGACTTCCCCCTGCTTAAGATCAAGGAGCTTAAGAGACTCTAATTGCTTTGAAGTCAGGTCAAGGTGCTCCTGTCGGATAGAAATCAAACTGGTGATTTCTTCCCTTAGGGAGACACTCTCACCCTTAAGGAATTTCACTTCCTTTTTCTTAGCCTTCAATCTCTTACGGCACTCCTCGAAAGTGTTGAGCAGAAGCTCATACTTCTCGAGGAGCTCAGCTTCATGGGCCGAAAGGCTATCCTCAGGGTCATCATCCTGAGACTCAGGATCAGATTCAGAGTTAGAGAGAGGGGTGTGAGCTTTTACCTTCCCAGTAAATGGGGGACATTCTCCTTCTGAGTCGGAGCGACCCACCAGCCCGAAGTAGGCTTCCTCATCATCACTGGAGTCTGAAGAATCAGTCTCACTCAGTGACTTTGGCCTTTTGGCGATGTAGCTCCGCTCTTTCTTCTTATCTCTAGAAGATTTGTGCTCCTCTCCTTTCCCTTTTTCTCTCTTGCCGAGGTAGCAGTCGGCCACGACGTGTCCTGGCTTATTGCATCCAAAACAAATAATGTCAGAGGAGCGATGTTTGTTCGGTTTAGAAGTATACCTGTCAGAAGAATAATTTTTCTTCTGTATCCGGGAGGAGGAGCCGTCTCTCTTTCTTTGATTCCTCATCTTGAGGAACTTCTTGAATTCTCAGGTAATGAGGGAGAAATCCTCCTCAGACAGCTCTGAGCTGGAGGAGCATGGCTCGGAGTCCTCCTCCTCATCCTTTTTCCTGGCACGGTATGACGCCACACCCTTGCCTTTTCTGGAGTGCATGGCTTTTAGAGCCACAGTCTTCTCTTTGGCTGCAGCCTTCTCTGCTTCTTCTTCTGCTTTCCTGGTGTTCAGTTGAAGCTCATAGGACATCAGCTTCCCAAACAGAATTTGCGGGTCTGTTTCAGCTAGTCTGCCAAACTCTCGGATGGCGCATATCTTTGTGTCCCATTCCTTAGTGAGGGACCTAAGGAATTTGTCATTAAGTTCACCATCAGTGAACACTCTTCCATATCCTTTGAGCGCATTGACAATCTTGAGAAAGTTCTCAAAGGTGACTCCGATCTCTTCCTTAGGCCCTTGTTTGAAGGCCTCATATTTCTGGTTCAGAAGGGATCTTTGATCATCCCTCACTTCATCAGTGCACTCCATTAGGATAATCAGGCAGTGCCAGATCTCCTTTGTTGTCCTGCAGTTGCAGAAGTTCTGCATCATTGAGTCATCGACCGCGCTGACCAGAATATTCTGCGCCTTCTTGTCAAGTCCCACCAGCACCATCTCGTCCTTGTCCATTTCAGAAATTTTCTTTGGTACTATCTTGGTAGGATCTATGGTGGAGACCTTAGTGGGCACATAAGGTCCCTCCTCCACGATCATGAAGAGTCTAGGATCAACTGCTTCCATGTAGAACCTGATCCTTTCCTTCCAGATAGGAAAGTTGAGTCTGGTGCATACTGGGATCTTGCCTATGAACTTGAGCCCGTCCATAGTAGATGACACTAGCGGCAGGATTCAACTCAAGGTGTTAACCTTTTGATGAGTAACCTCCCTCTGATACCACTTGAAAGTCCACCTAGTGTCAACTACCTTCACCTATGGGGGGGGGGGGGATAGGTGACATGCAACGTTTTTGCGGAATTTAAAATTGTACCTGCACAAGAAAACAAAACCACACAGCAAACAGAGTACACAAGCTATTTATAGTGGTTCCCCGATTTGGGTACATCCACTTTCCCCCTTCGACCTATCTCCCAACACGGGACGACTCGGTCTCTTCACCAACAGGATTGAAATCCAATCCTTGCACTATCGGAAGGAACCCTTCCACACGTAGGAGTCAACACTCCCACAACACGGGTTGCACCCAACCCTTACAACTCGGAACCAACATTCCTTTACAACAAAAGTGAACTAGAATGTACAAGAAATACAAACTATGTTTGGAGACTAAGGTGTTCCTCTTCGTTGACGACGTGTTCTTGAAGTCCACGAAGAGTCCACAACCCTAGATCTCTCTTGGAGAGAATCTCCCAGGAACCGGCGGCGGCAAGATGAGCGGCGGCTTGGTTCACGGGATCGGCGGCGACACGGTGTGCGGCTGCTTTACTATGGAGATCCAAACTTCGTAGCAAAGCTAGCTAGGTCTTCCAACGGTCACACTGGGATCGATCGTCTCAATCGATTCGGACGGGGAAGGTTTTCCCGATCAACAAATCAAGAGACAAGGGATCTCCGGTTAGACACGTGAGATGCTAAGCTTGGCTAAGCTTCTATCGCCGGGAGATCTGGAGGGAACCACGATCAAACGACCGGCAATCGACTTGCACGAGCGGCGACGGTGGCGGAGCTGTTTCGCGATTCTAGGTCAAAGTCAGCAGCTCGATTTTTCGTCTATTTCTCTGTCTCTTCACTGTTCAAAAATACGCCTGTATTTATACTGTAGACAACTTCAAGATGACCGTTGTGGGTCCCACAAGAAGAAACCCTAAATCCGGTTCAAAATAGTGCCAGCGGCAGAATCCGGTTCAGGGGGTTCCAGAAAATCGTCTAAGGCAAAATCGGCGAGAATCGAAGAAGATTCCCGCCGAATCGGCGAGAATCAGCCAGTGATTCTCGACGATTCGGCGAGAATCACTAGTGATTCTCGCCGAATCACTTGATGATTCTCGACGAATATTACTTGGCCCTGATCTGCTCAACGAGGGATTCGGCGAGAATCAGTAGTGATTCTCGACGAATATTACTTAGCGCCGCTTTGAAGTAGCTGGATAGAGTCGGCGAGAATCAGCCAATGATTCTCAACGAATCGGCGAGAATCACTAGTGATTCTCGCCGAATCGGCGAGAATCACTTGGTGATTCTCGTCGATTTACACTTGGATGATTTTTCGTCTCTCCACCCATGAGGTGCTCCTTGACCCATCCTTGCTCCTTGTCTGCTCTTGCCTTAACACAGCCCTGTACTTGAAATTAAGTACACTCCAATAGAGAGAGTACACGTAGGCCAACACACTGATCTGCTCAACGAGGGATTACGTCGTGCAGACCCGTGTATATTGACCTACTGCACCCTGACATTGGTGTGCACTTAGCGTGGAAAAACTGCAAGCACAACTTGAAATATTTTGTCAAAAACATTGCCTATTTACCTTAGCTTGTTCAGGGGCTTCTTCAAATCAGGTACGTTGTGGATACAATACCCAACACCCAGGTTGATTGGGGAACCACTATAGCTCCTTGTGTCTTCTGGTTGCTTGTTTTTCTTTTGTTTTTGGCTGTGGTTTGTGGTTGATCTGTGATTGCTCTGTGTTTAGATTTACTTTATATTGTTTGCTTCCCTGTTCACTTAGGAATACAACAACTGTTATAAAACGTTTTTAGCAAGCACCATACTCTATTTACCACCCCCCCCTCTAGAGTATATCAGATCTAACTTGCACTTTCAATTGGTATCAAAGCGAGGTTGGTTAAAAATACCACACCTTAGTGGTTGCACAGGCTAACACCTGAACCCAAAGATCCCTCTAGTTAGATCTGCTTATTTTGATTTTTTTTATTAGGACTATTTCTTCATAAAACATAGCCCAAAACAAAGATTATGCTAGCACCAGACCTCCATTATGCAATCTATCCAAGTTTGCACTTTGGAAAGCAAGGATTAGACTATATATGAACTCTATTGATGAGGACATTTTCAATTCTATTTTGATAGAGTGTCCAAGACCTCTAGAGAATATAAGCAAAAGTGTTGTTCCACCTCCATCAGGAACAGATGCAGAGATAAAGAAATGGAAAGTTGCTTATGCAAAGGCTATGAACATTCTAGCCCAGACTATGTCTGATGAGATATTCTAAAAGGTAGCTGAATGCAACTCAGCAAAGGACATCTGGGACATGCTATCTGAAATAGTGTCAGGATCTGCTGATGAGAGAAAAGACAGAAGATCTCACCTCATAACCCAATATGAGAATTTCAAGAAAGGAGAAGCTGAGCCAGTGGCAGACATGTATAATAGACTCAGCCTGATAGTCAATGAACTGAAAACTTTGGACAAAGAGATCTCATTGACTGAGCTAAATGATAAAATCCTAATATGCTTCCCACGCACTTGGGACTCAAGGATCTGGCCAATCAAGGATGCCAGAAGTCTAAATGAGATCACAACAAAAGCTCTCTTGGGCAAGCTCAAGTCTTATGAGCTGCTCATTAGGAATAGAGAAGAAGAGCAGAAGGGCAGAAGGCTGCCTCACCAGCCACAAGAAAGGAAAAGTCAATAGCTTTCAAAGCCACTAAAGATCAGCCTGAAGACAAGGTCACAGGAAATGATGAGCTGCTTAGTCTACTGGCCAAAAGATTTTACAAAATGGCCAGAAAGGACTTCAGGAAAAGATCATACAAAGAGCATGACAAGCCAAGGTATGATAAATCAAATAACAAAGAGATTATCTATTTTGGTTGCAGGAAACCAGGCCACATTGTGCCTGACTGTCCAGAAAATAAAAACAAGGACAAAAAGGACAAGAAAGAAAGAAGAAAATACAAGGACATAAGAAGAATAGCAATGGAAAACCCTCCTCCAGCAAGAACAAACACACAAGGAAGGGATTTGTTACTGAAACTTGGAGTGAGACAGAAGAAGAATCAGAAGCTTCATCCAGCTCAAGTGATGATGAAAATGATGCTAAAGAAAAAGAATTCTGCATGATGGCTATCAATGCCTCACAACACAATTCTGATGCAGAAGAGTCAGAGTCAGACTCAGAGACTCAATCTGAAGAGGATCAGGTAATAAGTTATTTTGATTTTAATTCTGAGGACTTTAAGTATGAGTTTAAAGCACTATGTTTAGACTTATTAAAATCTGAGAAGGAAATCATTTCTCTCAGAAATCAATTATCTGAACACAGTACCTTAAAATCAGAAAACCTCAAACTCTCCGAGGAGTTGGAGTGTTGTAGGGAGCAGATAGCTTCACTGAAAAGTGAGCTATCAGAGGCCAAAAAGCTTGAAGAATCCCTTAATGGGAGAAGTATCAAGCTAATGGACATCACAAGCACAGTGAACTCATGATTCAACAGTACACTGGGCTTGGGTGCTTCATCCAGCCAACCTATAGTACTAATAATCCCAATTAAATTTATCTCTGATAAAGGTAAGGGAGTTGTAGAGGTAGCTATGAAGAATTCTGACTTACCCAAGAAAACAAGAGTTCAACAGAAATCGTCGAACGGAGCTAGACGATCGTCGAATGCAGATCAACGATCTCAGGAAAAATCGTCGAACTCAGGTCGATGATCTCTAAACCCTGAACTCTGCCACAGTCGATCGTCGAACGGAGCTCGGCGATCTAACCCAAGATCGTCGAACTCAGCTCAACGATCGTCGAGCAGAGATCAGAGTTTTGAAAACTTCTTCAAAGGTAAATCAAATTCCAAACCTAGGGGTCCTTCATCCCAAATATTTAACTCTTATACTGAACGGATAATACCTCTAAGGAGATATCATCCTGAAGGTTATAAGAGTCAACCAGGGATGTCTTTTATTTCTAAATTTAAAGGTTATCAACCTATGCCCAAGGTAAACTGGGTCAAAAACAAGTAAATTGTTTTATGTGCAGGTGAAGACCTATCCAACATCAAACCAGCAATGATATTTGGATAGTGGGTGCTCAAAGCACAGGACAGGAAACAAGGACAACTTCGCATCCTTCAAAGCCAAGCTTGGACCAAAAGTCATATTTGGTGATTCCAACTTTGGACTAACAAAAGGATATGGTGCAGTCCAGATTGGCACAGTCACATTCAAGAAAGTAGCCTATGTGGAAGGACTGAAGCACAACTTGATCAGTATCAGTCAACTATGTGATGAAGGCTACCAAGTGACCTTCAGCAAATCCTTATGCAAGATCAAATCAGAGGACAACACAACTGTGTTGACAGGTAAAAGGAAAGGTAACATCTATTTAGTATACTTTCTTTCAACTAAAGTAGATATTTGCCTGTTTAACTCCATATGTAGACCTAATGTTTTATGGCATAAGAGATTAGGACATATAAACCTTAGAACCATTGCTAGGCTATCCAAGGACAACCTTGTTAGAGGACTGCCTTTTGGCCCCTACAAGAAGGAAGGACTCCGCAGGACTTGTCGATTAGGCAAGCAAACCAAAAATAGTTTCAAGTCACTTAATAAGAGTGATTCACATGGATCTGTTACATATGGATCTTTTTGGACCCATTACAGTACAAAGCTTAGGAGAGAAATCTTACACTTTAGTGGTTGTAGATGACTTCTTTAGATTCACTTGGGTGTTCTTTCTGAGGAAGAAGTCTGATAACTTTAAGTGTTTGACAGAGTTTCTCAAATGCATACAGACTGAGTTCAATACTAACATTGCCCTGATCAGAAGTGATCATGGGACAGAGTTTGATTCTCTTCTTATGCAAGAGTTCTGTCAGAGTGAAGGGATCAAGCACACTTTCTCAGCTCCTAGAACTCCTCAACAAAATGGGGTAGCTGAAAGGAAAAATAGAACCCTTATTGAATCTGTCACTACATTGTTGTTAGATGCTCACCTTCCTCTATCTTTTTGGGCAGAGGCAGTGAACACCTCCAACTATGTGTTGAACAAAAGTTTAATACATAAACTGAAGGGCAAGACTCCCCATGAATTACTCAAAGGGAAGAAACCTAAAGTAGATTATTTTAGAATTTTTGGTTGTATTTGTTACATTCACAATAATGACAAGAAGTACTTAGCAAAATTTCAAGCTAAAGCTGATGAAGGAGTGTTTCTGGGATACTCCATGATCAGTAAAGCTTATAGGGTATATAATAAATCAACTCTTAAAATTGAAGAATCTGTTCATATATCTTTTAATGAATCTAACATGTCTTTCAAGGAGAATAATACTTCTACCATGGAACCTTTGCAGGTACACTCTCTTGTAGAAGACGTGGACAGGTTACAAATTATTCAAAAAGAGGAAAGCAGTGAAGATGAAGAAGACATTCAACATCTTGAAGAGAAACTTCTTGAAGAGCCAGTTGTTGTACCACAAGAGGAAACAACAACACAAGTTGGTGAACAATCAACACCTCCTGTTGATTTAGTAACATCAAGAGACCATCCAATTTCCCAAGTGATTGGAGACATCTCAGCTGGTGTGCAAACCAGAAATCAGGTCAACCAAAACCTGATGCACACTTGCTTCCTTTCTCAAGTTGAACCTCAATCCATTCAAGATGCAGAGCAAGATCCACACTGGATCATTGCAATGCAAGAAGAGTTGCATCAATTTGAAAGGAACAAAGTTTGGGAACTAGTACCAAGGCTAAAGTATCACTCCATTGTTGGAACAAAGTGGGTGTTCAGAAACAAGTTGGATGATCAAGGAGTCATTGTAAGGAACAAGGCAAGGCTAGTTGCTCAAGGGTACTCTCAAGAAGAAGGGATAGATTATGACCAGACCTTTGCACCAGTTGCAAGGTTAGAGGCTATAAGAATCTTCTTAGCATATACAGCACACAAAGGATTCAAAGTATACCAGATGGATGTAAAAAGTGCTTTTCTCAATGGAGATATCAAAGAAGAAGTCTATGTTAGACAACCTCCGGGTTTTATCTCTTCAACTTATCCTGACTATGTTTTCAAATTGCATAAATCATTATATGTTCTAAAGCAAGCTCCCAGAGCATGGTATGAGACCCTAGCATGCTTTCTTCTGAAAAATGAGTTTATAAGGGGTAGAGTAGACCAAACTCTTTTTATTAGAACCCATAAGTCCCATACCCTACTAGTACAAATCTATGTAGATGATATTATATTTGGTTCTACTGATTCAAATTTGTGCAGAAGGTTTTCCAACCTAATGCATTCTAAATTTGAAATGAGTAGCATGGGTGAGCTATCCTTCTTTTTAGGATTGCAAATCAAACAACATGCTGAAGGCATATTTATTTCTCAAACCAAGTATGCAAAAGAATTTGTTAAGAAATT
The DNA here is from genome assembly GCA_039583875.1 of Platanthera guangdongensis. Taxonomy (NCBI): domain Eukaryota; kingdom Viridiplantae; phylum Streptophyta; class Magnoliopsida; order Asparagales; family Orchidaceae; genus Platanthera; species Platanthera guangdongensis. The sequence continues at coordinate 134,706,514 of CM077164.1, forward strand.
TGGTATGTCTGAAGCATCATGTATGAAAACACCTATGTCTACTAATGTTGTATTAGATGATGATGAACATGGGAAACCTGTTGATCAGACAACATATAGAGCAATGAATGGCTCTTTATTGTACCTTACAGCTAGTAAACCTGACATACTGTTTGCTACATGGATATGTGCTAGATTCCAAGTGAGCCCTAGAAAGTCACACCTAACCTTAGTAAAGAGGATTCTCAGGTATGTAAAAAGTTGTCCAAATCTAGGTCTCTGGTATCCAAAAGATTCAGCATTTGACTTGACTGGATTTTCAGATGTTGATTATGATGGATGCAGAATTGATAGGAAAAGCACCAGTGGAACTTGTCAGTTTCTTGGTGACAGACTTGTCTCTTAGTTTTGCAAGAAACAAACATCTGTGTCAACTTCAACTGCTGAAGCTGAATATATGGCTGCAGGTAGTTGTTGTTCACAAATCTTGTGGATTAAAAACCAACTCCTAGACTATGGCTACAACTTAGAGAAGTCAAAAATATTTTGTGATAATACCAGTGCTATTTCTATAGCACAAAATCCAGTCCTTCATAGTAGGACAAAACAAATAGAAATTAGGCATCACTTTCTAAGGGATAATGTTGAGAAAAATAAAATTGAACTTCAATATATCCCAACTGATTTGCAAAAGGGAGATATTTTTACCAAACCCTTAGATGAAAAGAAACATACTTTCTTCCTGAATCAGTTAGGAATGTTAGATGGAGGAAGTCTAAAATAAATTCCAAGATTTTAAAAATATAAAAATGACCAAGACTAGACAAACATCTTGATTTTTCTAGTGTCTAGAGTGTTTCTGATCTTTGAACTGCGCTCGACGTTTTTGCCCCAGATCGTCGAACGGAGATCGACGCTTTCCGAAATCGTCGACCAGAGTTCAGCGCTTCTCAGATAGTGCTAAACTATCTCTTTCCGGTCAGCGATCGTCATGCGGAGCTCGATGATTTTGTTTTCTGAAACTATCATCGAACGGAGCTCGATGCTCTCCAATATCGTCGAACGGAGATCGACGCTATTGATGACCTTTCAGTTTCCTTTAGAAGCCCAGATCGTCGAACTGAGTTCAACGATCTTTCCTTTTCTGCGTCGAACCCTAATATAAAATTCATTTTTCGGCTGTCGTTCTCCCTTTGCGCTTTCATTCTCTCTGCAAATTTTCTCTTTCCCTCCAAACTTCTCTACACTTGGTCGTTTGTGAAAGGGGAAACTAGATCTGATATACTCTAAGGGGGGGGGGGGGGGGGGGGGGGGGTGAATAGAGTATATGGTGCTTTTTGAAAACACAAAGAAAACTTTTTGCAAAGCTTTACAACAATTGTTGTAATGAGTGTAAGCAGGGAAGCAGAAATAAAACTAAGCTATGCAGATATTAAGCACAAGAAAATCTAGGCCAGAAACAAAAAGAAAACATGCAGAACCAGATGACACAAGGAAATATAGTGGTTCCCCAACTTGGGTACATCCACTCTTCTACCACCCTAGGTAGGAATCCACTGCAGGATGAGTTGATCAGGTGTCCTGGGCACCAATGAGCTTTTGATAAGGTGCTCAAAAACCAGATCAGATTTTTTGATCAGGTGTCTTGCCACCAATGAGCTTTTGACAAGGTGCTCAAAAACCAGATTCAAACTTTTGAAGGGAGTTTAAAAACCCTTTACAGAATGGGGTTGAGAGAGTGATGACAGTCTTCTCTTTCTCAAGCAACTGAGAAGACTATGTGGATTCAGTGATGTTGTCAAAGCTCCCCCTGAGTCCTTGAAAACTTCAGGAAGATGAGCTTTGCTGAGGGTGATAGGCCTTCAAAGATAGATCTCCAGCAGAAGATGATTTCAGCAAGCTGAAATGTTGAGTGACTGGAGTCTTGAAATGATATTGGCCTTGAACACTTGAGAGCTGAAGAGATCTGGAGAATGTTTGAAAGCTTGATCTCTTTTTGATGAGTGTTCTTCTGAATTCTTGTTGACAGAAGATTGAGAGAGTCTCTGTGTATAGAGAGGTGTCCTCTACTTGTCTATCTCTATTCTCTTGTTCTTGTCTATCTTCAGTCTGATTCAAAAACATTCTATCTTTTATTCTCTGAGTCTGAATAGAAAATTGCTCTGTCAAAGATAGCCGTTGGTCTGAATTAATTGCAGCCTTAATTGCATAAAATGTTCTGAAGGAAAGTCCACTGAATTATTCCTTGAAAAATCCCTTGAAACTTGCTCCAGAAGTAAATGAAAACGACTAGCAGATCTTCTGAATTAAATGCAGAATAACTTCTATCTGATTTGAATTTGAATTCTGAAAGATAACTGAAATCGTCGAACTGAGCTCTGCTATCGTCGAGCTGAGCTCAGCGAACTGGAAAATGCAAGCAGCAAAGAAGTCGTCGATCTGAGCTCAAAGATCGTCGAACTGAGCTCAGAGATAAGGATCCAGTGCAGAGTCAAAATCGTCGACCTGAGCTCAGCGATCGTTGAATGGAGTTCGACGATATTGAGAAGTTGAGCTCAGCGATCGTCGACCAGAGCTCGACGATATTATGAGGATTGAGCTCAGCGATCGTCGAATGGAGCTCGACGATCTGTCAAAGTTGAGCTAGACGATCGTCGACCGGAGTTCGACGAAACGTCGTGCTGAGCTCGACGATTTGGACTTAGTCTCCAGAAAAACTTGGGTCTTCAGGGCAGCTTCCAAACCTAGACTCCTGATCCCTTAGACTCAATTCTAATTGACCTATAATCTATACAGAAGGTCAAAACATAAAATCCTAGAGACATAGTGATCCTGACCCAAATTAGTAATAGGGTGTTCCAACAATCTCCCCCTATTTGGGTTAGGAAAACTATTTACAGATTTTTAAAAAAAAACAAACAACATCATACAGTCAGAAAAACATAAAAACAACAAAAACAAGACACAGAGCAGAACCATCACAGAGATATATATTATATATGTGTGATATCCAGATAGCAGTTAGAAGAACCAAAAGTTGTCACCTTACAGAGTTACTCCTTTTCTTTGCCTTTTACCATTTTAATTTCTCTGTTGGGATCTAAAGCTTGTTGTTTGGATCTGGTATCATCAGCTGCACCCAAATAAATTTGCTTTGAAGCCCTGGGAACCACTGCAACTGGATGCAACTCCATGTACCTGTCTGCATCAAAAAATTTGCTGGAGGCATATCTCTCTAATTCTTTTTGCCTTTGTTCTGACATTGTAGATATGTTGGAAGTGTTTAGCCCTTGTTCTTTTGCTTTCTTTATCTGATCCAAAGCAGCCAGTTCTTTCATCCTTGCAGTCCAAGCCATAGGATTTTTCTCAGGATCCTCAAATGGAACAGGTGGCTCATACCTGTTGGAAGTAGTTTCTTGAGGGTCCTGGCAGTCACTGTATCTTTGAGCTTGTAGGGAAAGGACCAGAAGATGTGTCTGATGGAACATGTCCTCCCCTAGAATAAGGATGCTGCCTGGAGTGTCCTTTAGAGTAAACCTGAGTTTCTCTTTGGTTTCCCCTATATCCTCCCCTTCTAGAGTAAGACCCCCTAGACTGGCTTTCCCTTTGATAAGTTCTTGCATGAGGTTGGTAGGGAGCCTGGCTTCTAGCAGGGCCTGATCTTGCAGAGCTGCCACCTGCACCTGCATCAGGTGGAGGTGGTGGAGGAGGATGAGGGTGCTTGAACTGAGTGGAATCTTTTTCATATTTCCTCTTCTTTTTCATAGCCTTCAACTGGTTCTTAGAGAATTGCATCCAATGCTCAGAGATTGGGCAATTATGCAGGATATAATAAGGAACATCATTGTCATCTCTGACTTTGGCAGGAGGAACTCTCTTCAAGGCCTTACTTCTTGCTTTTCTTTTCTTTGCAATTGTGGCAGATGAGTCATCAGAAGCAGTATTATAATCCTCAGATTCAGAACTTTGTGCATCATACAATGCATCAAGCTGTTTCATCAAATCCTCTTTCAGTTTAACAGCAGCTGATGGGGCAACAGATACAGAAGCAGGAGGAGCAACAGGAGCAGCAGCAGATGTAACTATAGGTACTGGAGCAGCAGAAGTTACAACAGATATTGCTTCAGGAACAGCACTAGCAACTTCAGGAGAGACAGCAGCAGCTTTAGAAACAACAACTTCTACAGCAGGCTCAAAATCAACAGCCTCTGTCATCAAAACATCCTGAGATGAGGGCTCAACAGCAGCAAATATAACTTCAGAGGTAGATACAGCATTGTCTTCAGCAGCAGCAGCAGCAACAGCAGTAACATTAGAAGCAGCAGTCACTGACTGAATAAAATCAGAGATGATTCTGGGGTCACAGCAGGAGAAGGGCACTAGAGCCCTGGACAAATCTTCTGACTGGGCAGCAAGAGCCTCTGGAGGCTGGACAGGATATGGCTCTGGGAGGCAGCAGAAGTAAGCAGTGTCAAAAATAGATAGCAAGACCTTAGGTCTATTGCTATGACTGGAATGGCAGCAGTAGCAGAAGCAGAAGCAGCAGCAGTAGTAGTATGAGAGACAACAGCAGGAGGAGCAGCAGCAGCAACAGCAGCATGGAAGCTGGCTTCATAGGGCATCTCCCCCTGCCTGGATGCAGATACCTGTGCATCAAGGCACACTGCTGGGGGTGCTGCTAGAGGAGCAAAGAAAGAGGACAGCCTGGCAGAGAGAGCTGCCACTGATTGTTGTAGAGGAGCTAAAGAGGCCTCCATGAGAAGGGAGAGCCTAGGTGCAAGGAGCTCATACAACTGATCAGCAAGGGCTGGGAGATCTACATGCTCAAGGGAGCAGAGGTAGAGGGTACAGGGATGGCTGAGGGAGCTGGAGGAGGAGGGCTGAAGGGTGGAAGGGATGGCTCAGGAGAGGGTATGGTAGAGATAGAGGGTACAGGGATGGAAATGGAGGGAGTGAAGGTGGGTTGATCAAGAATCTGGTGGAGAAGGTCTTGGAAAGATGTGGAGGAGGATGGCAAATCTGGAGGAGAAGAGGGGGAATCATCCATGTAGGATTCATCCAGGAGAGTGAAAGTTGGAAGGGATGGGGATGAGGTGACATCTGGAGGTGGATAGGAGAAAAGAGGGTGGAAGTGGGCTGCTGGTGGAGAGGAAATTGTTGCTGGAGATGGAGTAGATGTTGGAGATGGGCTGGAGATGGTAATTGTGGAGGTGGCTGGAGAGGTGGATGGAAGTGGAGGTAGGGTTGAGCTTGGAGGAGGAGAAGCAGCAGCACTAGCAGGCAGGTCCTCTGCAGGGGCAGAGGCCTGGGGTGGAGTGACTCTTAGAGTCCTGGTGCCTGAAGGGCCAGAAGAAGAGGGCCTGCTGGGCTTGGAGATTTGCCTGTCCCATTTCCCAAAAAGGGCACAGGTGAGTCTCTTGGAGGCATTGATGTGCACTCCAGAGGAGACTAGCAGGGCAGGGCACTTAGCCTGGAGGAAGATTCCCAGAATTCTTCCAAAGTTCACAAAGGTCTTGTTGATCTTTTTCTTCAACAAATCAAAGAATACTTCTCCCCAGTTCAGCTTTTGCTATCTACCAGAGCTCCCATAAGGCAGAGCTGATATCTGGAGATTGTGTCATGAGCAGAATGCTTGGCCAAGAGAACCTTGCCTACTACATCAGCCAGAAACCTGTATTCCACCGACAGGTTCCTTTTAAACAGCTTGCTAGGGTTCCCCTCAGGATGACCCATCCTGGCAAGTACATCAGCAAACTCTTCTCCAGAAAGGTCAGCAGAATCTTCACCATTCCTTAAACCAAAAACCTCTGTCAATACTGCAGGAGTCATAGGTACCTGGGTGCCACCAATAGAACCAACTATGGTATTGTTGTCCAGGTTGTGGGCAGTATAAACCCATTCTTTAATTTCATCTGAGGCAATTTGATTCTTGTTGTCATCAGGGCAGATAATTGCTGATCTTTGAACAATCTGAGAATATCCTGGAAGATTTGATCGGTTGTGTTGAAGGAATCGAAATCGATGTCAAAGCCGGCATCAAATTTCATGGCGGCGAGCACAGCAACAGAAACGGCCATGGTACCTGCAAAAAATCAACAGACAAAACGACCAAGTGTAGAACTGCTTGGAGGGAAGAAAAGTTTGCAGAGAAATTGAAAGCGCAAGAGAGAACGACGACGAAAAAAGAGTTTTATATTAGGGTTCGACGCAGAAAAGGAAAGATCGTTGAACTTAGTTCGACGATCGAGGTTTCTAAAGGAATCTGAAGAGACTCCACAATCGTCGATCTCCGTTCGACGATCTGGAAAGGCGTCGAGCTCCGTTCGACGATCGTTCAGTGAACAAAATCGTCGAGCGCCGTTCGACGATCGTTGACCGAAGGAGACAGTTCATGCTGTCTGAGGAGCGCTGAACTCAGTTCGACGATTCTGGAAATCGTCGAACTCCGTTCGACGATCTGTGGGGAAATCGTCGAGCGCAGTTCAGAGATCAGAGAAATCCTAGACACTAAGGAAAATCAGAATTTTGCCTAGTCTTGGTCCATTTTTAGCTTTCAAAATCTTGAGTATTATTTAAGACTTCCTCCATCTAACATTCCTAACTGATTTAGGAAGAAAGTATGTTTCTTTTCATCCAAAGGCTTGGTGAAAATATCTCCCCTTTGTAAATCAGTTGGGATATACTGCAATTCAATTTTGTTCTTTTCAACATTATCCCTTAAGAAATGATGCCTAATCTCTATATGTTTTGTCCTACTATGGAGGACTGGATTTTGAGCTATGGAGATAGCACTTGTATTGTCACAAAAGATTTTTGACTTCTCTAAGTTGTAACCATAGTCTAGGAGTTGATTTTGAATCCACAGTATTTGTGAACAACAACTGCCTGCAGCCATATATTCAGCTTCAGCAGTTGAAGTTGACACAGATGTTTGTTTCTTGCAAAACCAAGAGACAAGTCTATCACCAAGGAACTGACAAGTTCCACTGGTGCTTTTCCTGTCAATTCTGCATCCAGCATAATCAGCATCAGAGAATCCAGTTAACTCAAATGCTGAATCTTTTGGATACCAGAGACCTAGATTTGGACAACTTTTAACATACCTGAGAATCCTCTTTACTAATGTGAGGTGTGACTCTCTAGGGCTAACTTGGAATCTAGCACATATGCATGTAGCAAACATTATATCTGGTCTACTAGCTGTAAGATACAGTAAAGAGCCAATCATTGCTCTATATGTTGTCTGATCAACAGGTTTCTCATGTTCATCAGCATCCAATACAGCATTGGTAGGCATGGGTGTTTTCATACAAGATGCCTCAGACATGCCAAATTTCTTAACCAGCTCATTAGCATATTTGGTTTGAGAAATAAAGATGCCTTCAGCATGTTGTTTGACTTGCAATCCTAGGAAGAAGGATAGCTCACCCATGCTACTCATCTCAAATTTAGAATGCATTAGGTTAGAAAACCTTCTGCACAATTTTGAGTCAGTAGAACCAAAAATGATATCGTCTACATAGATTTGTACTAGTAGGGTATGGAACTTATGGGTTCTAATGAAAAGAGTTTGGTCTACTCTACCCCTTATAAAACCATTTTCCAAAAGAAAGCATGCTAGGGTCTCATACCATGCTCTAGGAGCTTGCTTGAGACCATATAATGCTTTATTTAATCTAAAAACAAAATCAGGATGAGTTGGAGAGATAAAACCTGGAGGTTGTCTGACATAGACTTCCTCTTTGATGTCTCCATTTAAGAAGGCACTCTTGACATCCATTGATAAACTTTGAAGCCTTTGTGAGCTGCATAAGCTAAGAATATCCTGATGGCTTCTAATCTTGCAACAGGTGCAAAGGTCTGGTCGTAGTCAATTCCTTCTTCTTGAGAATATCCTTGGGCAACTAGCCTTGCCTTGTTCCTTATTATTACTCCTTGATCATCCAGTTTGTTTCTGAATACCCATTTTGTTCCAACAATGGAATGATCCTTAGGCTTTGGCACTAGTTCCCATACTTTGTTCCTCTCAAATTGATGCAACTCCTCTTGCATGGCAATGATCCAGTGTGGATCTTGCTCTGCATCTTGAATGGACTGAGGTTCAATTTGAGAAAGGAAGCAGGTGTGCAACAGGTTTTGGTTGACCTGATTTCTGGTTTGCACACCAGCTGAGATTTCTCCAATTATTTGGGTAATTGGATGGTCTCTTGATGTTACTAAATCAACAGGGGGTGTTGATTGTTCACCAACCTGTGTTGTTGTTTCCTCTTGTGGTACAACAACTGGCTCTTCAGGTTGTGCTTCAATATGTTGAGCATTGCTTTCATCTTCACTGCTTTCATCTTCTTGAGCAACCTGTAGCTTGTTCATATCTTCAACTAGAGAGTGTTCCTGCAAAGGTTCTATGGTAGAAGAAATCTTCTCCTTGAAAGACATGTTAGTTTCATCAAAAGAAACATGAACAGATTCCTCAATTTTTAATGATGATTTATTATATACCCTATAGGCCTTGCTGATCATGGAGTATCCCAGAAACACTCCTTCATCAGCTTTGGCTTGAAATTTTGCTAGATGTTTCTTATCATTATTGTGAATATAACAAATGCAACCAAAAATTTTGAAATAGTCAACTTTAGGTTTCTTCCCTTTGAGTAATTCATAGGGAGTCTTTCCCTTCAGTTTATGTATCAGGCTTCTGTTCAGCACATAGTTGGAGGTGTTCACTGCCTCTGCCCAGAAGGATAGAGGTAGATGAGCATCTGACAACAATGTAGTGGCAGATTCAATAAGGGTTCTATTTTTCCTTTCAGCTACCCCATTTTGTTGAGGAGTTCTAGGAGCTGAGAAAGTATGCCTGATCCCTTCACTCTGACAGAACTCTTGCATAAGAAGAGAATCAAACTCTGTCCCATGATCACTTCTGATCAGGGCAATGTGAGTATTGAACTCAATCTTTACACATTTGAGAAACTCTGTCAGACACTTAAAGTTATCAGACTTCTTCCTTAGAAAGAACACCCAAGTGAATCTAGAGAAGTCATCTACAATCACCAAAGTGTAGGATTTCCCTCCTAGGCTTTGTACTGTGATGGGTCCAAATAGATCCATGTGTAACAGATACAATATCCTAGGTGAATCACTCTTATTAAGTGACTTAAAACTGTTTTTAGTTTGCTTGCCTAATTGACAAGCCTTGCAGAGTCCTTCCTTCTTGTAGGGGCCAGAAGGTAGTCCTCTAACAAGATTGTCCTTGGAGAGCCTAGCAATAGTTCTAAGGTTTAGGTGTCCTAGTCTCTTATGCCATAAAACATTTGGTCTATAAACTGAATTGAATAAGCAGATATCTATAGAAGTTGAAAGAAAATCTACAAGGTAGATGTTACCTTTCCTTTTACCTGTCAACACAGTGGTGTTGTCCTCTGACTTGATCTTGCATAGAGTTTTGCTGAAGGTCACCTGGTAGCCTTCATCACATAGCTGACTGATACTGATTAGGTTGTGCTTCAGTCCTTCCACATATGCTACCTTCTTGAAGGTTACAGAACCAATCTGGACTGCTCCATATCCTTTAGTTTGTCCAAAGTTGGAGTCACCAAAGATAACTTTGGGTCCAAGCTTGGCTTTAAAGGAATTGAGGTTGTCCTTGTTCCCTGTCATGTGCTTTGAGCATCCACTATCCAAATACCATTGCTGGTTAGATGTTGGATAGGTCTTCACCTGCACATTAAGCAATTCACTTGTTTTTGACCCAGTTTACCTTGGGCCTAGGTTGATAACCTTTAAATTCAGAAATGAAAGACATCCCTGGCTGACTCTTATATCCTTCAGGATGATATCTCCTTGGAGGTAAAATCCATTCAGTATAAGGGTTAAATGTTTGGGATGAAGAACCCTCAGGATTCAATTTTGACTTGCCATTGAAAAAATTTCCAGAGCTCTGACCTCTGTTCGACGATCTTGGAGCTGAGTTCGACGATCTTGGGTCAGATCGTCGAGCTCCGTTCGACGGTCGACTATGGCTGAGGTCAGGTATATGGGATCGTCGAGCAGCGTTCGACGATCTTGGCTTAGATCGTCGATCAGCGTTCGACGATTTGTCCTGAGATCGTCGAGCTGCGTTCGGCGATCGTCGATCTTCATTCGGCGATCGTCGATCTCCGTTCGACGATTTGTACTGGACTTTAGTTTTCTGAGGCAGATCAGAATTTTTCCTGGCAACCTCTACAACTCCCTTTCCCTTGTCAGAAATGAACTTGATAGGGGTTGTTAGAACAATAGGTTGGCTGGATGAGGCACCCAAGCCCAGTGTACTGTTGAATCTTGAGTTCACTGTGCTTGTGATGTCCATCAGCTTGATGCTTCTCCCATTGAGAGATTCTTCAAGCTTCTTGGCCTCAGAGAGTTCACTCTTCAGTGAAGCTATCTGTTCCCTATGGTTCTCCAACTCCTGAGAGAGCTTGAGGTTTTCTGATTTTAAAGCATTGTGTTCAGACAATTGATTTCTGAGAGAGATGATCTCTTTCTCAGACTTTAGCAGGTCTAAACATAGTGCTTTAAATTCAAGTTTAAAATCTTCTGAAGTGAAATCAAAAGAGTTGATTACCTGATCTTCTTCAGGTTGAGTTTCTGAGTCTGACTCTGACTCCTCTTCCTCTGAGTTGTGTTGAGAGGCATTGATTGCCATCATGCAGAATTCTTTTTCCTCTGCATCATCCTCATCATCACTTGAGCTGGAAGAGGCCTGTGACTCCTCTTCAGTCTCACTCCAGGATTCAGCAACAAATCCTTTCCTTGTGTGCTTATTTTTGCTGGAGAAAGGTTTGTTACTTCCATGCCTTTTGGAGTCCTTCTCCTTTCTTCTTTCTTTTCTGTCCCTCCTGTCCTTGTTCTTGTTTTCTGGACAGTCAGGAACCATATGCCCTGGTTTCCTGCAACCAAAGCAAATAATGTCTTTGCTATTGCCAGTGGACTTGTCATACCTTGGCTTATCTTGCTCCTTGTATGATCTTCTTCTGAAGTCCTTTCTGGCCATCTTATAGAATCTTTTGGCCAACAGGCTGAGAAGTTCATCATTGCTTGTGGCCTTTTCTTCAGGCAGATCCTCAGCTGCCTTGAATGCAATAGTCTTCTCCTTTCTTGTGGCTGGAGAAGCAGCCTTTTGTTCTTCTTCTCTGTTCTTGATGAGTAGCTCATAAGATTTGAGCTTACCCAACAAGGCTTCAGTGGTAATCTCATTTAGGCTTCTGGCATCTTTAATTGGCCAGATTCTTGAATCCCAAGTGCTGGGGAAGCACATTAGGATCTTGTCATTGAGTTCTGTCAGTGAGATTTCTTTGTCTAATGTCCTCAGTTCACTGACAATTAGACTCAATCTATTGTACATTTCTCCCACTGACTCAGTTTCTCCCTTCTTGAAGTTCTCATATTGGGAGATGAGATGAGATCTTCTGTCCTTTCTCTCATCAGCTGAGCCAGAGACAATTTCTGAAAGCTTGTCCCAGATCTCCTTGGCTGAATTACATTCAGCTACCTTCTGAAAAATGTCATCTGACATTGTCTGAGCTAGAATGTTCATTGCCTTGGCATCAGCTACTTTCCACTTTTTGATGTCAGCATCTGTTCCTGATGGGGGTGGAACAGCATTAGTGCTTGTGCTCTCTGGAGGTCTTGGACACACTGTAAGACAGAATTAAAAATATCTTCGTCAATAGAGTTCATGTATAATCTAATCCTTGCTTTCCAAAGTGCAAACTTTGACAGATTGCACACTGGAGGTCTGGTGCTAGCATAGTCTTTGTTTTGGGCCATGATTTGTGCAAGTTAAATCTAATAATAAAATATAAAAAGAAGGATCTAGTTTGGGATCTTGGGGTTCAGGTGTTAGCCTGTACAACCAAACAGATATGGTATGTTTAACCAACCTGCCTCTGATACCAATTGAAAGGGGAAACTAGATCTGATATACTCTAAAGGGGGGGGGGGGTGAATAGAGTATATGGTGCTTTTTGAAAACACAAAGAAAACTTTTGCAAAGCTTTACAACAATTGTTGTAATGAGTGTAAGCAGGGAAGCAGAAATAAAACTAAGCTATGCAGATATTAAGCACAAGAAAATCTAGGCCAGAAACAAAAAGAAAACATGCAGAACCAGATGACACAAGGAAATATAGTGGTTCCCCAACTTGGGTACATCCACTCTTCTACCACCCTAGGTAGGAATCCACTGCAGGATGAGTTGATCAGGTGTCCTGGGCACCAATGAGCTTTTGATAAGGTGCTCAAAAACCAAATCAGATTTTTTGATCAGGTGTCTTGCCACCAATGAGCTTTTGACAAGGTGCTCAAAAACCAGATTCAAACTTTTGAAGGGAGTTTGAAAAACCCTTTACAGAATGGGGTTGAGAGAGTGATGACAGTCTTCTCTTTCTCAAGCAACTGAGAAGACTATGTGGATTCAGTGATGTTGTCAAAGCTCCCCCTGAGTCCTTGAAATCTTCAGGAAGATGAGCTTTGCTGAGGGTGATAGGCCTTCAAAGATAGATCTCCAGCAGAAGATGATTTCAGCAAGCTGAAATGTTGAGTGTCTGGAGTCTTGAAATGATATTGGCCTTGAACACTTGAGAGCTGAAGAGATCTGAAGAATGTTTGAAAGCTTGATCTCTTTTTGATGAGTGTTCTTCTGAATTCTTGTTGACAGAAGATTGAGAGAGTCTCTGTGTATAGAGAGGTGTCCTCTACTTGTCTATCTCTATTCTCTTGTTCTTGTCTATCTTCAGTCTGATTCAAAAACATTCTATCTTTTATTCTCTGAGTCTGAATAGAAAATTGCTCTGTCAAAGATAGCCGTTGGTCTGAATTAATTACAGCCTTAATTGCATAAAATGTTCTGAAGGAAAGTCCACTGAATTATTCCTTGAAAAATCCCTTGAAACTTGCTCCAGAAGTAAATGAAAACGGCTGGCAGATCTTCTGAATTAAATGCAGAATAACTTCTATCTGATTTGAATTTGAATTCTGAAAGATAACTGAAATCGTCGAACTGAGCTCTGCTATCGTCGAGCTGAGCTCAGCGAACTGGAAAATGCAAGCAGCAAAGAAGTCGTCGATCTGAGCTCAAAGATCGTCGAACTGAGCTCAGAGATAAGGATCCAGTGCAGAGTCAAAATCGTCGACCTGAGCTCAGCGATCGTCGAATGGAGTTCGACGATATTGAGAAGTTGAGCTCAGCGATCGTCGACCAGAGCTCGACGATATTATGAGGATTGAGCTCAGCGATCGTCGAATGGAGCTCGACGATCTGTCAAAGTTGAGCTAGACGATCGTCGACCGGAGTTCGACGAAACGTCGTGCTGAGCTCGACGATTTGGACTTAGTCTCCAGAAAAACTTGGGTCTTCAGGGCAGCTTCCAAACCTAGACTCCTGATCCCTTAGACTCAATTCTAATTGACCTATAATCTATACAGAAGGTCAAAACATAAAATCCTAGAGACATAGTGATCCTGACCCAAATTAGTAATAGGGTGTTCCAATAGTTTGGTTGTTCATTTTTTTTGCAGGAATCAATGACCGTCTCAGTCGTCATCTTAGCCGCAATGAATTTGATGCGGGATTTGACATCGACATGGATTCGTTCAACAATAGTGATCAAATCTTCCAGGACATTCTGAACCTTTTCAAAGAACAACAGCTAGTTAAAATAATGACTACCAGGATCAAATTAGTTGCAGATGAAATCAAGGAATGGGTATATACTGCCCACAATCAGGATTAGAATACAGTGGTTGGAATAATCTCAGGAAGCCAGGTATCTCTAACACCTGCTACATTGACAGAGGTTTTTGAATTGAAATCTGGAGAAGAGTCTGTTGAACTTTCTGGAGAAGAATTTTCGGATATGCTTGAAAGGATGTGTCACTCAGATGCAAACCCTAGCAAATTGCTGAAGAAAAATCTATCTGTTGAGTATAGATTCCTAGATGATGTTGTTGGGAAGGTACTGTTGGCCAAACACTCAGCCCATGATACCATATCCAGGTATCAGCTCTGCTTGATGGGTGCCCTTGTGGATAAGAAACAACTGAACTGGGGAGAAATCTTCTTTGACCTAATTAAGAAGAAGATTAACAAGAATTTTGTTAATTTTGGGAGAATCTTAGGGCTGTTTCTTCAGAACAGATGTCCTGCTCTGCTAGTTTCAAATGGGATGCACATCAATGCCTCCAAGAGGCTCACCTGTGCCCTGTTTGGAAAATGGGACAGGCAAATTGTGAAGCTCAGCAGGCCCTCTACAACTACTACTTCAGGCACAAGGACTGCTCCAGTCACTTCCCCTCAAGTTTCTGCCCCTGCAGAAGACTTGCCTGCTTCTTCTCCTCCTCCTCCACCTCTTGTTTCATCTACACCAGTCACATCCACCATCATAATTTCCACCCCATCTCCAACTTCCATTCCTTCTCCAACTCCACCACTCACAGAAGAACTCTTCCATCCTCTACATCACTACCCACAATTAGATATTGATTCATCCTCTCACATTCCATCTTTCAACCTTATAGATGATTCCTATATGGATGATTCTCCCTCATCCCCTACTGAGCCACCATCTTCATCCACCTCATACCAACAACTACTTCAAGATATCATTGCACAACCATCCTTCACACCCTCTGTTTCCATTCCATTATCTTCCATTTCCACAATTCCCATCTCTCAACCTTCATTTCCACCATCCACAAGTTCTCCACCAACATCTCCTGTTGCTCCACCTTCAATTCCTACCTCTGCTCAAGACCCTCTTGAGCAAGTAGGTCTTCCAGCTCTTGCAAACAGGCTCTATGAGCTGATAGCTCCCAGGCTATCTCTCTTGTTGGAGACCTCTTTGGCTCCACTTCTCAAAACAGTTCAAGAACTGTCTGTCAGGCTTTATTCCATTCTTCCATCTCAGGCAATCCCTTCTTATGGGTGCCTTGATCCAGTTGCCACTGAATCTAGTCAGGGGGAGATCCCTCATGAAGGTGAAAGATTGCCTGCTGCTGCTTGTCTTGCTGTTGTATCTTCAGTCCAAGCTCATGCTCCAGTACATCCAGTTGCAGTTATTACAGTGGATCTCAGGTCACTGTTATCAACTTTTGATTCTGTATACTTCAACTGCCTGCCAGTCCAGCAATCTGAAGATCTCTCTAAGGCCATTGTGCTTCTCTCCAGCTGTGATACCAGCTTAATAAGCTCTTATATAAAATCTCTCTATACTGCTGCTCCTTCTGTGTCTGTTGATCTTACTGATGCTGCTCCTACTGATAATGTTGATGTTTCTGATAGTTCTGATGTTGCTGCTGTTTTAGTACCTGAGGACATGCATATGATAGAGGCATTTGATCTTGAGCCTGCTGTTACTGCTACTGTTACTCCTTCTGTAGTTGATTTTCCAGTTTCATCTGATACTACTGCTGATGTACCTTCTATTTATGAAAGTGTTGTTGCTGAAAGTGCTGTATCTGAATCTGATGTTGTTTGAATCTGCTGCTGTCATAACTTCTTCTGCCAGTGCTACTTCTACACCTCTTCCTGCTGTTGCTGCTGCTACTATTGCTGTTTCTGCTGTCTCTCCTGCTCAATCTCAACAACAAAAAGATTACCTTAAAAGGATTGATGCATTATATGATAATCAAAGCTCAGAAATTGATCAGTTCAGGACTGACTCAGATGATTCCTCTGCTACAATTGCAAGGAAAAGGAAAGCCAGAAGCAAAGCCATGAAGAGGGTTCCTCCAGAGAAAGTCAAAGATACCAATGATATTCCATACTACATACTGCATAGTTGCCCTATCACAGAACATTGGATGCAATACTCCAAAAATCAATTGAAAGCTATGAAGAAGAAGAGAAAATATGACAAAGGATCATCCCAGTTCAATCATCCTCCTCCTCCTCATCCTTCACCTGATGCAGGTGCAAGTGGAAGTTCTGCATCTCAACCTTCTGCCAGAAGCCAATCTTCATATCAACCTCAAGGAAGATCCCAATACAATGGAAGTCAATCTAGTGGCTACCAGTCAAGAAGAGGAAATTACAGAGGAAATCAAAGAGAATTTCAAGTTTATTTTAAAGGGTATTCCAGGCAACATCCTTACCAAAGGGAAGGATAAGGTCCATCTGATACAACTTTTGGTCCCTTTACTTATAAGCTGAAAGATTTAGTCTCCTCCAGAGCTCCTCCAAACAATCCTTCAAATAGATATGAGCCTCCAGTTCCATTTGAGAATCCAGAAAACAATCCTACTTCATGGACAGCTAGGATAAAAGAATTGGCTGCTTTGGATCAGATCAAGAAAGCTAGAGAACAAGGCAAAGACCATTCCAGTATCACTACCTTATCAGATCAAAGAAAGAAGGAACTTGAAAGATACTCATCCAGTAAATTCTTTGATTCAGAAAGCTACATGAAGCTGCACACTGAAGCTGTAGTGCCCAGGCCAAAGCAACAAACCTCTCTAGGTGCAGCTGATGATAGAAGATCTAACAAGGATGCTCTCAATCCCAATAGAGAAATAGTACTTATAAAGAGCAAGGAAAAAGAGTAATTCTATAAGATGACAGTTATTTTGATTTCTGAACTATCTGAGATAATATCTGTGATTCTGTAATGTTTTGTTTGTTGCATTTCTGTTTTGTATGTTTTTAATTTTCCAATATCTGTAAATAGTAATCCTAACCCAAATAGGGGGAGATTGTTGGAACACCCTATTACTGATTTGGGCAAGGATCACTATGTCTCTTAGGAAACCTGTTTTGACCTCATTGTATAAATCTAAAGGTCAATTAGAATTGAGTCTAAGGGTTAGTAGTTAGGTTTGGAAGCTGCCCTCAAGACCAGGTTTTTCAGTTTTGGAGACTAAGTCATTTCGTCGAGCTCAGTACGACGAATCGTCGAACTCCATTCGACGATCGTTGAGCTCACTTCGACGAATCGTCGAACTCCATTCGACGATCTCTGAGCTCAACTTCAACGAGTCATCGAACTCCATTCGACGATCTTCAAGCTCAGATCAATGTTCTTGACTCCAGTTTGATTCTCTATCTCTGAGCTCAGTTCGACGATAGTTGAGATCAGATCGACGATCTCTGTTTCTATCTAAGCCCAGTCTCTGAGCTCAGTTCAACGATAGTGGAGCTCAGTTCGACGTTTTTCTGAAGAGTTCAACGATTTTCAAGATTCAAATTTAGAGAGTTGTGGAATTATTGTCAGCATTTAATTAAGAGATCTTGTAGCCGGTTTTAATTAATCTGGAGCAAGTTTCAAGGGATTTTCAAAGGAATGTTTTTATTGGACTTTCCTACCGAAGACAAAATACAGTTAAGGAAGTCATTTATTGACAGGTTAACGGCTATCTTTGACAGTGGATTATTTCTATTCAGATCAAAGGAATAAAAGATCAGTTTTTCATTCTTCTAAGAATTACACACATATTCTGCAACAACAATTCTCTACAACAACAACTCTTACAACAACAACAATTACACAAGAGAAAGAAAGAGAGTTGCAGACATTCTCAGTCTCAAAGATTCATACAAGAACACACATCACAAAAGGAGATCAACTAACTGAAATTTTCAGATCTCTCTTGATTCAAGTGTTCAAAGGCCATCATCATTCAAGACTCCAGACACCACACATTTCAGTTGTTGCTGAAATCATCTTTTGCTGGAGATCAAATCATTTGAAGGCCTATCACCCTACTACAAAGCTTCACTTCCTGAACAACTCAAGATCTCAGGGGGAGCTTTGACAACATCCACTATCTTCTCTCTAATTATTGACAGAGAAGATCATCTCATCCCTCTCTCTCTCTCTGCTGTAAAGGGTTTTTCAAACTCCCTTCAAAAGTTTGTGATTGGTTTCTGAGACCTTATCAAAACTCAGTGGTGGCAAGACACCTGATCAAAAAATCTGGTTTGGTTTTTGAGCACCTTATCAAAAGCTCATTGGTGCCCAGGACACCTGATCAACTCATCCTGCAGTGGATTCCTACCTAGGGTGGTAGAAGAGTGGATGTACCTAGGTTGATTGGGGAACCACTATAGCTCCTTGTGTCTTCTGGTTGCTTGTTTTTCTTTTGTTTCTGGTTGTGGTTTGTGATTGATCTGTGATTGCTCTGTGTTTAGATTTACTTTATATTGTTTGCTTCCCTGTTCACTTAGGAATACAACAACTGTTGTAAAAAGTTTTTAGCAAGCACCATACTCTATTCACCCCCCTCTAGAGTATATCAGATCTAACTTGCACTTTGAGACTCCAAGTAAGACAGACTAATGATGGCTTGTCCATATCCCAGTCCAAGTTCACCAGGCAGCTAATAAAAAAATTTGGTATGGAGAATGCCTCCGCCATGAGATCTCCCGTGGGGTCAAGTATGCCTATAAGCAAAGATGAGACAGGGAAACCTGTTGACGAGTCTTTGTATAGAGGGATAATTGGCTCCCTTCTATACCTGACTGCTAGTAGGCATGACATCATGTATGTTACATGTGTCTGTGCTATATATCAGGCTTGTCCTAAATAATCTCATTATTCTGATGCAAAGAGAATCTTAAGGTATCTTAAGGGCACACCAGATCTTGGCCTATGGTACCCTAAAAATAGGGATTTTGATCTAACGAGATTTTTAGAAGTAGATTTTGCAGACTGCAAAAAAGACCGGAAAAGCACTATTGAAACCTGTCAGTTCTTAGGAAGAAGGGAAGTATCTTGGAGCAGCAAGAAGAAAACTAGTGTGGTTATATCTACTACTGAGTCAGAGTACATATCAGCAGGCAGCTACTATGCTCAGCTGCTGTGGATCCAAAATCAGCTCCAGGATTACAACCTTCAGGTAAGTAGAACTCTTCTATACTGTAATTCTACAACTACCATTTCTATTGCTAGGAATCATTTTATTAGGGACCATGTGGAGATGGAAGACATCAGTCTTGAGTTTGTCCCCACAGACAAGCAAGTGGCTGATATCTTCACTAAGCTATTAGATGAAGCAAAGTTCAACACCTTCAAATTTGAGTTGGGTATGTTGAACTTGGCATAGCTTCAGGCACTCCCTTTTGCATTTTTTGAGGTGCAGGTATTGTTCCTTTTGTTGGAGATACAGACTCCCATGTGGTATCAGTTAACTGATGCTTCTATTAAGGGGGAGTGAGTTACTCTGGAAGGGCCAGCCCCTATCTGCCTATTCTACAGAAGTCAAAAATGGGTAAAGAAGGTCATAGCAAGGGTGGAGATGGCAAGGGGGAGAGAAGGACATATCCAGTCATCCAGAGAAGGACATGTGGCAACTGAGGGACAAGGAGATGATCAGAAAGAGATGATCACTATCATGCAGCAAACCAAAGGGGAGAAAGAGCTGTTGCCATACATGGGAGAAAGTGGTCAAGGCACTTAAGTAAGGACATACAACTTGCAACAAAGCAAACAGGAAATGAGGTACACTTCCTTATGATGTTATGTCAGAAGCAAAAAATGAGGTACACTTCCTTATACTGTTATGTCAGAATTAAATATTTATTTTGCTGTATAGGTTGTGTGTGTCATTGACCAAGGAAATAAAACAATTTGGATAGGGGTTTTGACTTCTTCAAATAGGGGAGATTGTTGGGTCCATTGTTCCCAATGTGTCACAACCCACATTTCCCCAAACCATGTGTGTACAGGTGTCATCATGTAAATCTTTAGCTTGACACATTGTGCTCATGCAATGTTATGTTATGTTATGTGTGTTGTGCTATGCATTCTAGAAAAGGCCTTATTTTATGCCATGAGCGGTCGTACGCATCACAATGCTAGTCAACGAAAAAATCCGGGGCGTTACACAATGTCCCTGATTTGTGAGAAGTCAAACAGGCAATATCCCACGCATCAACTATATTTGATGTATATTTGAGGTCTTGAGTGCAGGTTAGTCCATATCACATTGATTGGACAAGTGGACACTACAACTGGTTGTTGGACATAGCAAAACTCTACTAAGACCACAGGCATTGAGTGGAGTAAGCTCACTCAACGCCAGAGGTAAGGATTCAATATTATCTAGCTAGAAATTTGTCTAAGTCCATAGGCGTTGATTGAGGACAGCTCACTCAAAGTCATATAACAAATAGCGTTGAGTCTATCTTAGCCTAACTGATAGATAGCCAAAAATATGGCTAAGTACAAAGGCATTGAGTGTAGTCTACTCACTCAACGCCATACCACAAAAAGCTATGAGACAGGCTAAGTAGTCAAAGCCTAAAGAAATAGGCTGAAAATGTGGCTAAGTCCACATGTGTTGAGTGTGGTCTACTCACTCAATTCCATAAAACAATTAGCATTGAGTATTGTTGTGCCTGTTAATGCCATAGAAAATTTGGGCAAAATTTTAACGAAGTCTACTGGCGTTGAGTGTAGCTTACTCACTCAACGATATGACAGACAAATCTATCGAAGTAGCAAAGCGTTGAGTGTAGCTTACTAACTCAACGCCATGGAGCAAAAGCATTGAGTGTAGCTTACTCACTCAATGCCAAATAATAGAGAAGTTCTATTAAGTAGTTTGGCATTGAGTGGATCTTACTCTCTCAACTCCAAGTCTCAGAAAATTTGGCTAAGTCCAAATGCGTTGATAGCTTTTACTTTCGTCAAGCTGAGCTCTGCATTCGTCGAACTGAGCTCTAAGTTCGTCGAACTGGGCTCTAATTTCGTCGAACTGAGCTTTCACTTTTCGTCGAGCCGAGCTCTGAGTTCATCGAACTGAGATCTAAGTTCGTAGAACTAAGCTTCCATTTTTCGTCGAGCTGAACTCTGAGTTTGTCCAACTGGGTTTTTTGTTTGTCGAAGTCTTTTGGCACTGCGTGATGGTCATTCACTCAATGCCTTTGCTTCTAATGTTTGATTTTTGTCTAAGTGTAGATATGTTGAGTCATGCTGACGTCCGTAAAGTAAAAAAGTCAACCAAAATTCAAATATTGTGGGAATGCTGCCAGAGGCGCTGACGGCCAGCTATCATCATCCTCTGCACTTAGAAAGAAATATTTTCATCTTTAAGTGTTGGGGCCCACACACAGCAAAGTGCCGTTGAATCAAGAGTAAATGGAAAGAATATGCTCTATGGCTAAATCTCAGCCATCAATCCTGGGGGTGGGCCCACTACTCGATTGGCCATCAGTGAATAAAACGAAGCAAATCGGCCAGAGCAAACAATCAAATCCTTGTCTAGGTTTTCTAAAAACGAAAGTGCGGCCGAACTTCAATCTTCTTCCTTGCCTTTCTTGTCGAGCCTGAAGAAGCTGTTTTGTATAGAAAACTTAGCCGGAGAAAGAGATAACTGAAGAAATCATCATCTGCAACAACATATTTAGAAGCAATTCTAAGGAAGCAGATCAATATGATCTGCAAAGAAACGATAGATGTTTGAAGAAAGATTCAACTGCAGACTTCATTGTCTTCAACAGCAAAAGCTTGAGCTGATATCTGCTCAGTCCAGGAAGAAGTAGACACAAAGTTCTTGCTCTTGTGTCTAATCAAATCACCTTTTAATTCTTATATATAGATTCTTTGTGAGTCTGAAGTTGTAAGCATGTGTTATAAAGGTTAAGGTCTTTGTGACATGTGGTTGGCTTAGTGCCGAGTGAAAGGTCTTCGTGAACTGTGGTTTGGCTTAGTGCCTAAGTGGTAGGTCTATGTGACATGTAAGGTCCTGCGGGATCTGTGTTGTAAGCTCTTAAGGAGCTGAGCATTGGGTGGAGAGCCTAGTCTAACACACTATTAGAAAGGCGCAGAGGAACAATGGATGTACCTAAGATTAGGGAACCACTATAAAATTGCTATGTCATCTGTGATTGTTCTTGATAGCTAAAACTAACCTAATCACTAAGCATAGAAATCGGCTAATAAGTAAGAAGTTTGAAATAGAGACAAAAACCTATTTACCCCCCTCTAGGTGTTTAGCTAGCCTTGAAAACAAGACTTTCAACTGGTATCAGAGGGACGTTACTCTTTAAAGGTGTAAGAGTTTAAGTAGATCTCCAAGGTTAGCTAGAAGTCTGTCTCTATGGGTTCAGGAATGAGCAATAAGGAGCTGAGTGTTGTGGGGCTTCCAATCTATAGGAAGGAAGACTTCGGCTTCTGGAAAACAAGGGTGAGGCAGTTTATAGAAGTTGCTGACACTATGATGTATATTACAGTCGAAGAGGAACCATTCATCCCAATGAAGGTCTCTACAATAGATGCAAATGTCCATATATCCAAGACATATGATGAGATAACTAAGGATGACTTGGCGTTGGCCTCAATAAACAACAGTGCAAATAATATAATTATGAGTGTTGTTGATGACTCTACACTTCAGAACCTGATCCAGTGCACAACATCAAAGGAAATGTGGGACACACTGGTGATCTACATGGATGGGATAGATAAAGTTCGAGATGATAGGTAGTCCATGCTCAACCAAGAGTATGAGGCTTTCAGACAATCCAAGGGGGACAACATAACCACCAGTTATGAAAAAGTTCTTTAGGATTGTGAATAAACTGAAGACTTATGGAAGGGTATTCAATAACTATAAACTGAATGACAAGTTGATTAGATCTCTCACTATAGAGTGGGACACAAAGATCTGTGCCATCAGAGAAGTGGCAAAGCTGGGTGACACTACACCTCACACCCTCTTTGGGAAGCTGTTGTCATATGAGATGCAGCTGGCTGCCAGGAAAGAAGAGGAGAATCATAGCAAGTATCGGGCAAAAGACAAGGCTATAGCATTCAAAGCTGAAGGCTCCAACAAAAGCAGAAGAAAGTGTCCCTCTCCACCAAGGAGAGATGCTGAATCTGATTCTTGAAGATCAGAGAAAAGCACATCAGACTATCAATGGTCTGATGAAGATTTTATTGCCTTCTCGAGGCAGTTCCAAAAGTTCATGAAGAATAAGCACTAGAGAGGCCGACCTTCCTCCTCCTCTCATTCCAAGGATGACTACCACAAGGGCAGGAGGAAATCCTCTAAGGAGGACAAGTATGTTTCCAAAATTAGTAAACAGGTTTCATCTAACATGACTTCTTATCGTTGCAGAAACCTGGGCATGTAATAGCCGTCTTCCCAGTCAAAAGAAGGGAACGTGGTGAGAAAAAGGATCACCAGCAAAAAGGCAAGAAGGAGAAATCCCGCATTACTAAAAAGCAAAGAAGCTGGACTGACACCTCCTCATCAGAGTCAGAAGAAGAAGAATAAGGCTACATAGGGCTGTAATCTACTGAAGATGGAGCTGTAGAAGCTGACAGCATTAAAAGGCTGGATACTGTAGATGAAGAGGCTGAGAAGGTTCTTCCTCCTACCATGGTTGAAGTCAGGGCCCATCTATCACAGTCCGATGGTGATTCAGAGATGGATTTTGAAGAAGACAGCTGCTGTCTTGGGCTGATGGCTAGGTCTGATGAAGAAATCAGCCAGGATCAGTCTGGTCCAAGCAAGTTAATCTCTATTACTAGCTCTTCTAGATCAGATTATGAATCAATTCAAGATTCTTGTGCCTCTGCATCAAATGATGATGATGGCTCAAAATCTGAAGGAGACATCAATCAAATTATTGACAACTATTGTGCAGTCCTACAGGCTCTAAAGAAAAGCAAGATCCTGGCCAAATAGCAGGCTCAGGAAATTGCTTCTCTACAGCTTGTTGTTTCAAAATCAGTAAAACTGCTGGATCTGAAGATGCAAGAATTCAACAAAGTGAAGAATGTAACAATCATTCATATGAGCACCATAACCTTCAAGAATAACCATGTCAGGAATTTTGAAGGAAAGCTCCAAAAAGAGAGGGAACTAGTGGCTAGCTACTCCAAGCCTAGCACAGTGATGCCCTTGATAGAGTCCTTCTCCTCCCAAATGGGAAAAAATGTTTGGTTTCAAGGGAAGGACAAGAGCTATCAATCCTAAGGGAAAGCGCAAAGCTCAAGTTCATCCACTAGCCTCTAAGCCTCTTGTTAAATTTAATAAAGTGCAACTACCTTCTAACAGTTAAGACTATTAAAGTATTTATGGTCACTGGCTTAATGCTAGAACCTCTTGTGTGAACAAAAATGTTCCACAATATGGTGGTAGATACAACAAGGGTAAAAGTTCCTTTAATGCAGCCTATGAGAAAATACAAATGGCTCATCATGGACCATTTGTGTTTGGTGCAACAACCCATTCAGTCAAGGGTAATGCTGCTGAATGTTCTCCAGATTTTCCAGCCCACTCTAATACAAAGGGTAAGGCTATCAGTAGACCAGACATTGGCATCTCTAAGGCCATCAAGAGTATGCTTTCTGAAAAGGAAGAAGTTGTTAGAAGGGCTCAAGATAACTCTAGACTAAAGAACAGGACTGCTGCTACCCATTCTAGACCAAGAGCTGTTGTTAACACAGCCACCAGGCCTGCTCTGAAAAGAAGGTATAACATCCATGAATGTTGGTCTTGTGGCAAGGTAGGCCACTTTGTTGTTGATTGTTGGCACAATTATAGTGTGCAGAGAGCCAATGTTAGCTTGCCTGTCAGAAAAGCTGCAGGCAGGCATAGTAATTTTCAGTCTAACCTTCACCAAGGACCCAATAAAAATTGGGCTCCTAAGGTTAACTGATTTGTGTCTTGCAAGTTAGTCCAAGTGCCCGTTCCCTTATATGGTACTTGGACAGTGGATGTTCCAGGCACATGACTGGAACAAGGAGCATGTTGAAGGATTATGCTTCAGTAAGGATTGGACCAAAGGTTATCTTTGGTGAGTCAGAAAAAGGGGTGACTAGAGGTTATGGTAAGATCTCTAATGTCATAGTCACTATAACTAGAGTAGCTTATGTCGAAGGGTTGCAACACAACCTGATAAGAATTAGCCAACTATGTGATCTTGGTTATGACATAGTATTCCACAAGGATGAGTTCCAAATTAGGAAGTTAAGTGACCCAGAGCTCATCTCAACATGCACTAGGAGTGGAAAAGTTTACTGTTTAGATTTCATATGCTTAAGCAAAGACTCACCTGCATGCCTATTTGCAGATGAGGAAGCCTCTTCCCATGTCCAGTGGCACAAGAGGTTAGCCCATTTGAAATATAGAACCATAGGAAAGTTGTTCAGCAATGAGCTTGTTAGGAATGGCCCTAAGTCTATATGCACTAAGGAGGGTATCTACTATGCATGCCAAAATGGCATCAGACTAAGACCTCCTTCAAGAACATTGGCACCAAAGACTCAGTGAGGTGCTTATACCTCATGCATATGGATCTGTTTGGTCCTATGTCAATTCAAAGTCTAGGTAGAAAAGTCTACACCCTTGTGGTTGTTGATGACTTTTCCAGATTTGCCTGGGTGTTCTTTCTAAGGAAGAAATCTGAAACCGCTGATATCTTCCAGACATTTGTCAAGCAAATTTAGAATGAATTCAACAGCACTGTGGTCAAAATCAGAAGTCACCATGGGACTAAGTTTCAGTCTGAGTGCATGACAAGATTCTGTGAAGAGTAAAAGATTCATCAAGAATTCTCCTCTCCTAGAACACCCCAGCAAAATGAAATTGCTGAGAGGAAAAATAGTACTCTCATAGAGGCTGGTAGAATCTTATTAAGTGACTCATCCCACCCAGAATACTTATGGGCTGAGACAGTTAACACTGCATGTTACATCCTTAATAGGGCTTTTATCACTAAGAGTCACAAGAAGACTCCCTATGTGATCTTGAAGGGCAGAAAACCAAACCTAAGCTATTTCAGGATCTTTGGTTGCAAGTGCTATGTGCTCAACAATTGAAAAGTCCATTTAACTAAGTTTGCTGTAACATCTCATTTCCAACTAGACCCCTAAGAGTAGTTGTGGTCATGACTAGGTCATGACCAAACCCTAGAAAGCCCAAGAAGACCAAGAAAACCTAAGAATGTGGGTGAGACCACTATGGTCTACAAATAGTAAATTCCTGAACCTTAGTTTAAGATAACCATGGGGCTTCACCAAGACTTCAAGACCCCACCATGGTCTCATCAACCCATTATAAGATCCATTAGAGCACTAAGGACCCATGGAGGGCAGTCAAAGGGGTTAAGTTGACCCAAGTCAACACTAAGCATAAATTGGTCAAACTAACCTACTTAGGGTCAATTGACCATCCTCAAGCCAAGTGGACCCCACCCAAGCCCTTTATTTCTGTACTCTTTACTATTTTGTGGACACTCCCTTCGTGGAGATTTATATATATATATATATATATATATATATATATATATATATATATATATATATATATATATATATATATATATATGTGTGTGTGATTTGCTGTGGACTTATCTTCTCTTGCACTGCTGAAGGATCAAGCGCATACCCAACTACACCAAAAGCCCAGACTGTTGGAGAGGGCGCTACTTAATTTCTTAAATAGGTAGCAAAGCACCACGGGTCAAGTGAAGGAACGCCGGACCCAACAATCCCCCCCCCCCCGGCGTCCAGCACAACCCGTCGGCTCAGAGGTGGAGTTACCACATGGCCCACCTGGCTAAGAGGTGGGGTTACCAGATGTCCACGGTTGCCTGACCCGCCGGACCCACACTGGTAGAAGGAAAAAATCAGGATTTAATTGCGCCCCCCGGTCTTGAACCCGTTACCTCCTCTGATACAATTGAAGGATCAAGCGCATACCCAACTGCACCAAAAGCCCGGACTGTTTGAGAGGGCGCTACTTAATTTCTTAAATAAGTAGCAAAGCGCCACGGGTCAAGTGAAGGAACGTCGGACCCAACAACTGCTACTTTTGCTACAGTTGCGATCGATTTGGCCGGCAGGATCGGCGTCTTGTAGTGACGACCTTCCCGGGGTGCGAAGGTGTCACCGCAAGGCGGCGGTTCTGGGCCTAAGTCTCCGGGGTTCTAAAAGAAAAAAGGGGGGGGGGGGTCTTACAAGTGGTATCATAGGAAACCTCGATCGAAAAGTAACAGTCCACAACCCCTGGGTCACCCCTGCGCGAGTTTAGTTTGGGTACAAACTAAGCAGCGGAAGCAGTGGTGTGCCCATGTGGGGATCACATATATAATTGTCCATTTTAGTTAAGGTTGAAACATTTATGACGATAAATTTTGTGGCGCAGCCTCCAGCACTGCCTACACAGATTCCGGAAGTTGCACCACCGCCGCCGGTTCCCACTCAATTCCTACAGTCTGACATGGGACAGACTCTGACGGCTATCCTGGAAGCCTTCAGGAACCAATAGGCCCCGGCTCCGCAGCCTATTCCGGGAGCCAACTGGCCCAGCATCTTTCGAGGACTCTCTCCACCATCCTACTTGGGGACAGAGGGGGTAGTTCGGACAGAGGAATGGCTAGACATCATGGAGGAGATGCTGACAGGGATACAGAGCCCTTGGTAGGAGAGGGTGTCACTGGTTGTTTCCTGATTGGAGTCCCATGCCAAGCGGTGGTGGAAGACAGTTCTGGAGACTACCTTTGCTGATAGGGAGGCTGCCGAGGCGACGTGGGAGGAGTTCAGGCCCATGCTGTTGGAGCACTTTGTTCCACAGTCAGCCCGAGACGAGCTGGAGGACCGCTTCTTGCAGTTGAAGCAAGGTTCCAGGACGGTGGTGGAGTACCATCGAGACTTCAATCATCTGGCCCGTTTTGCAAACTCTTACCAGCTAGATGAGATAGCGTACACCAAGAGGTTCTACAGAGGTTTACGGGAAGACATGAGGGATGCCCTCCTTTTCGTTTCGGACGGGCCTATCACTCGTATTATGGAGATGGCAAAAAGGTTAGAGGCATATTGGCTCACCACCAGAGGCCGGAAGCGGCCAACGGAGGATCAGAGCCGGGGAGCCCGGAACGATCAGCGGAGAGGTCGTGCGCCAGAGGTACAAAAGGTGGAGGATCAGCCTCGATAGGAGGTGAGGGATTAGCCAAGGGAGCAGGTGACGCTGGCCCCTGAGCCTATTCAGATGAGAGATGTGCGGAGACCGGGAGGTGGGGCTTACACTCCGCCGGAATGTTACCACTACCATCAGGTGGGGCACATGAAGAGAAACTGTCCCGTGAGAGGGATGCCTCCGCTAGCACCACATATTGCCCCACCGACTCAGCATTATGGAGGTCGAGGACGTGACCAAGGATGCGGATATCAGGGTAGAGACCGCAGGCCGGAAGGACAGCAGATTTATGCACTGGATCTAGCTCAACCCAGGAACCCGGAGCAAGTGATTACAGGTACGACCAAAAAGTTTTCTTTTTTACTTAAGTTCTTTCCTTCCTAGAAAAGTAGTTTCATGAACTTGAATTATTAAGACTAGGTAGGAAAACCAGAAATAGAACTCTAATTAAATTTACTATCTCAGGCATCGTCTTTATTTGCGGCAAGCCCGCACACACTCTCTTCGACACGGGTGCTTCACACTCGTTTGTGTCGGAGACCTTTATCCAAGGGTTAGGAGGCGTGGAGAGGATCACAGCCCAGATGTTACGGATACGGCTACCCGACGGGTCGGAGCTGTTCGCATCATCCCATTGCAATTTGGAGGCATGGATAGGAGGAAAACCCTTCGAAGCTCCAACGACAATTCTGTTGCTGCCTGATTATGATCTGATTCTATGTATGACATGGCTCCAATGGAACCATGCCCAGATTGACTGCTTGACCAAGAAGATTACCCTGAGACATGGGGACTCGTTCGTCGTGATGGAAGCTATTAGACCCGCCTCCCATATATTCTTATCATCTATTCAGGCCATCAAGGCACACATGCAGGGCGACGAGATTTATCAGATTCTCTTCGAGATGGCGGAGGTCAAGGGATCTGTATCCGACATTCCCGTGGTGCGGGATTTTGCGGATGTCTTCCCGGAGAAACTACCAGGGCTACCCCCGCACACAGAGCAGGATTTCTAGATAGTGCTTATGCTAGGGGCCAAGCCGGTATCCAGAGCTCCCTACCACATGGCCCCAAGGGAGCTGACAGAGTTCCGGAGTCAGCTGCAGGAGTTGGTGGAAGCCGGGTTTGTCCGGCCGAGCTCTTCGCCATGGGGAGCCCCAGTGCTGTTTGTCAAGAAGAAAGACGGAACACTCAAGTTGTGTATCGATTACCGGGCATTGAACCGGCTAACAGTCAGGAATACCTATCCTCTGCCAAGGATAGACGAGATGTTCGACCAGTTGGAGGGAGCCCACTTCTTATCGAAGTTGGACTTGCGATCGGGCTATTATCAGTTGAGGATCCGAGAGGAGGATATACAGAAGACTGCTTTTAGCAGTAGGTATGGACTCTACGAGTTTACCGTGATGCTCTTCGGGCTCACGAATGCGCCGTCGGCATTCATGACTCTCATGAACCGGGTCTTCGAGACATATCTAGATGTGTTTGTCATTGTTTTCATCGATGACATCCTAATTTACTCGCGGACCGAGGAGGAGCACGCGAGGCATCTGACGCTGACCTTGGAGAAGCTACGGGAACATCAGTTATATGCCAAATTCAGCAAATGCCAGTTCTGGCTGAAGGAGGTGGCCTTCCTTGGACATGTTATTAGTGGAGCAGGGTTGGCAGTAGATCCGGCCAAGATTCAGGCAGTCCGAGATTGGCCACAGTTGAAGACAGCTGCGGACGTACGGAGCTTCCTAGGACTTGCCGGCTACTACCGAAAGTTCGTAGAGGGTTTTTATAGACTTGCCCTCCCACTTACCTCTCTGACAAGGAAGGATGTACTGTTTGTTTGGACACCACAGTGCGAGTCGGCATTCCAAGAGCTGAAAAGTCGACTCACTTCGGCTCCGATACTTGCCCTCCCCTCGGGGAGAGAAGGATTTCAGGTTTATGTAGATGCCTCCTACCAGGGCATGGGAGAAGTCTTGATTCAAAAGGGACATGTGATCGCTTATGCCTCCCGCCAGCTGAAGAAACATAAGAAGAATTACCCAGTTCACGATTTAGAGATGGGAGCACTTATATTTGCATTGAAGGTCTAGCGGCACTACCTCTATCGTGTCCACTGCGATATATTTTCAGATCATAAAAATTTGAAATATGTGGATACGCAGAAGGAACTGAATATCCGGCAACACAGATGGGTGGAGTTTCTAGCGGACTATCAGTACGAGATGCACTACCATCCGGGTAAGGCCAACGTGGTGGCCGATGCACTGAGCCGGAGAGCTTCCACTTTTGGAGCAGGGCCCCAGCTTATGTCCATGGAGCTATTACGGAGTTTTGAAGAGATGCATATCACTCTGGTAACATCTGATGACCCTGAGCGGTACAAGGAGTACCTGGCCACTACGAGCACCACCTATGATATACACGACAGAGTTAGAGATTGGCAGAGGCGGGATGCCAAACTAGAGCCGATTTTTCGGGCCTTTGAGGCAGGCTCAGCTGGAGACTACTCGATACGAGATGATCTGATATGTTTCAGAGGTCGGACTTACATACCAGATGGAGGCCAAATTCGGGAGGACATCATGGCCGAGGCTCATCATAGCAGATATTCTATACATCCCGGGATCACTAAGATGACGGCGGATTTGAAGAAGACTCTATACTGGCCGGGCATGAAGAAGGACATCGCCTACTTCGTGACCCACTGCGTGGTGTGCCAGTTAGTCAAGGCAGAGTGCAGACATCCAGCTGGTTTATTGCAGCCACTCCCAGTGCCGGAGTGGAAATTTGAGGATATCGCGATGGACTTCATCCATGGCCTCCCTCGATTACGGGCGGGAAATGATTCTATCTGGGTAATCGTTGACCGACTGACGAAGGTGGCTAGGTTCATCCCGATCAAGAAGGAGGATGCTTCGGAGTACTAGCACGGAGGTTCATAGAGCAGTTTTTGTGATATCATGGGGTGCCAAAGTCGATCGTGTCAGATCGAGATGGACGATTCACGTCCAAGGAGTGGAGGACAGTACATGCATACTTGGGTACTCGACTGACTTTCAGTACGGCCTTCCACCCCCAGACAGATGGGCAAACAGAGCGCACCAACCGGACACTGGAGGACCTGCTGAGACTGTGTATTGTGGACCGTGGAGAGACCTGGGAGAGGATGTTGCCCCTAGTAGAGTTTTCGTACAATAACAGTCATCAGTCTAGTATACGGATGGCTCCGTATGAGGCATTGTATGGGCGGAAGTGTAGGACTCTGTTGTCTTGAATACAAGACGGGGGTCCGAAGACTATGGGCATGGACTTTATCGAGGATACTGAGGCACAGGTACGGCTGATACGGGATAGAATGCTGGAGGCGCAGAGTAGGCAGGCAAAATATTATGACGCTCGGCATCGTCTAGTGGAGTTTCAGGTAGGGGATCGGGTGTTCCTGAAGATCCAGCCGATGCATGGGGTTTCACGAGTACGTGGTCAGCAGAAGAAGCTTAGCCCAAGGTACATGGGGTCGTTCAAGATCCTGGAGCGGATCGGTCCCCTAGCTTACCGGGTGGAGCTGTCACCGGAGCTGGCCGGCTTGCACGACGTCTTTCACGTGTCTTCACTCAGGAGGGCTCTAATGCACCCGGAGTTGCAGATTACGGCCACTGATGGGCCGGTAGCTTCGGATCGATCTGTACATTTGGAGCCGATACGGATCGACGACCAGGGGATACGAGTCTTGCGCCGCAAGAAGATCCCGCTAGTCAAGGTCCTGTGGAGGAACCACGGACGAGAGGAGCATACTTGGGAGCCACAGGACTTGATGCAGGAAAGATATCCGGAGCTATTCATTCAGGTATACCTCACAACCCCTCACGATGTTTAATTTAATTTCCTGCTTTAAACTAGTAAGGCTGCTCCAGATAGAGTAGAGGCTGATCTTTTGTTTATTGGGATCTTGGTTTGCCAGTTGGGCGAATTGGTTATATATTTAGGTTTTTCCTTTGAACCCCACTTAGCAAACATGGCGTCGAAATGTAATCTTCCACTTCTTATGGAATGTTACAAGTTTCTTTTCTTCGGTAGAAATTCCCGTAGGCCTAACCTTGATTTCGGGGACGAAATCTTTGTTTTGTTTATTGGGAATTGTAACATCTCATTTCCAACTAGACCCCTAAGAGTAGTTGTGGCCATGACTAGGTCATGACCAAACCCTAGGAAGCCCAAGAAGACCAAGAAAACCTAAGAATGTGGGTGAGACCACTATGGTCTGCAAATAGTAAATTCCTGAATCTTAGTTTAAGATAACCATGGGGCTTCACCAAGACTTCAAGACCCCATCATGGTCTCATCAACCCATTGTAAGATCCATTAGAGCACTAAGGACCCATGGAGGGCAGTCAAAGGGGTTAAGTTGACCCAAGTCCTTTACAAGCCAACATATGCAAGGGGTTTCCCTAACTTGCTGTAATCCATATGGGCTGAAACTTTAACCATGCCCTAATAATGTCCTCGTGGACATGCCAGCAAAAATTGGGGCCTTTTGCAGTTGATCTACTCAAAGAATCACCTAAACAAGAGTAGGGGTAATTTGGTAATTTCACCCTAATGTTAATTCCAATTAGTCCCTTTTTGGGCAGGGCCTAAATATGCACTAAACCAGTTACTTCCCAAAATTACAGGTCATTTGGGCCTCTGGATGGGCTTGGGCATCTCTTCTAATTTCTGCATTTTTTTTATTTGCAGCCCAAGACCATTCACTTTTTCAGATCTTGCAAGTGTGATATCTCAACATGCATAGGGTTAAATTGTCTAATTTTTCTACCACAAGTCTAATATACTCCTAAGGGCAGGCCACCAAACTTTGGAGCATTTTGGAGTTGATATGCTCCAAAAATCAACAACATTTAATTTATCATATTTGGACTAACACTATAGAATTACTTTCTCCAAAAATTCCCATTTTTGGGGAGGACATAGATATTCCTAATTAAGCCACATGCCCAAAATTTCAGCCCATTTGGACTTAGGGTTTGGGCAGGGCACTCATTTTAGTTTCTGACCTATCCTAGGATCAGCCCTAGGAAAATGGCTCTATAGGGCAGTATACTTAACCACAAATTATGTGTAAAATTTCAATTTAAAGGTGACTTCAAGACCTACAATTTTCGTGTTGGGAACATTTTATTACAAAGGATGTAAGGGCCCTAAATATTGACATGCAAAAGTCGGATATAAAGGACATAAAAGTAGCACTATTCATTTAATTAAATAATTCCTGGATTATTATTTTTTGCATGGCACGAATCTTGATGCGATCGGACGGTAGCTGCTCATCTTCTCAAAACCGCCTGGATTCCAGTCCGAGTTTCACGGGGGCTTTCCCGGCGGCTACCGGCGGCGCCTCCACCGACCAACTTCTCCTCCACCCTCACGGTGGTGGGGGCAACATCTTGCCGGCGGCTAGGGCGGTGGGAGGTGGCGGCGCCACCTCACCCGAAAGCTCCAAAAATGCCATTAATGGCAGAAAACGAAGAGTTGGGTTCGGGCTCATTCGAGCCCGAACCCTAACCTAAACATTCCTAAGATCTAAGCATGAAGAGAGAGGTGAGGGAGGACCTTCCCGGCGGCCTTGCGACGTGAGGAGCGGCGGGGAACCATGGCGGCGGCGGCGCTTCTCCCTTGGTTTTCATGGCTCCAGCTCGGGCTCAGCTCCAAGGTTTGGTTTCTCTCTCTCTGCTGCTCTCCTTGTCCTGAGGGTGATGAAGTGAGGGGGAAAAAGTGGGGAGATGAAGTATAAAGGGGGGGTGATAATTCCTATGTGAGAGGTGGTGGGTTTGCCTTGTTTATATAACCATGCATGCATGGGTGGGCCCCACTCCATCCACCTCCTCCTCCATGACTCCATGGTCGGCCAGCCCAAGTGGGGCTGATGTCATGGGTCCAAGTGGCTCATTTCCCTTAAACACCCTTAAATATACCCCTTTCTCTCTCCTAATTATTCTTAATTTTGAGATTCTCTCTCTCTATCCTAGTCACTAAGTTGGCTAGTCAATATTCTAGTCTATTGGCAGCCCACATGTTTATTTCATCCACCAAAGCATGGTTAGCCCAAATGAGTTGGGCATGAGCTTGAGTTAGCCCATTTGGGCTAGCTTGACCCAAACCTAGGCTAGGGTTGACTTAGGTCAATTTGGTCTTTGAGGTTGGCCCAAATGAGTCCTTGGTGGCCCATTGGCCTCCCCTAAGGCCTAGGTAGGGTTGTATTGGCCCTTTGGAGGTCACTTGACCCTTAGGCAGGGCACTTGACCACTTTAGGGCTAGAGTTGACTTTGGTCAACTTAGCCTTTTTGGTTGGCCCCAATGGGTCCTTAGTGACCCATTGGCCTCTCACTAGGGTTATGAAGGTATGTGTGGGGTCCACTTGGCTAAGGGAACTTCAATTGGCCCTTGTGTAGGTCAGTTTGACCCAATATAGGTTAGGTTGACCCATTTAGGGTTAGAGTTGACTCTGGTCAACTTAGCCTCTTGAGTGGACCCCAATGGGTCCTAGGTGACCCATTGACCTCACTCTAGGGTTAGGTGGGCGAGGCCCAACCCACCGCTTCCGTCTGCCACTACGGAGGTATCCTGGGAGGTAACGGCTCCGAAAGGGGGAACTAAAGGTCTGTGTGCACAGAGTCGGGTGTGTGTGTTGCACTTGCATGTTTCATCATACCCACCATATAGATGCATATCATCATCAATTCATACTAACCATGACACCTAAAGTATAAGTGGTATGGGACGCTTATACATTAGGCCCTGCGAAACGACCCCTTGGTCTATAGGCTTGTGTGGGCAAGTTTATAAATTAAGGTGTTGAAGTATTAGACCGCGCGGCCTTGCGGTCTTGTCTGGCGGTTTGTAGTCCGAGCGGTCTGGCGGTCTCTCTCAGAAGCCTGGAGACCGGGCGGGCTATCGGTCTCATATTGCGGCTTGTTCTTATTCTGTTGGAGTTGCTCAGCGGTTAATCCATCTGTCTAACCGCACGGCCTTTACGGTCTCTGTAAATTCTAACCGCTCAGACCTGTACATATTTAGTCCCACATTGTTTGTTTGTACTCTCTCATATCTCCTCCATTCTATAAAAGGGAGGTCATACCTTTGTAAATGATATATTTTTTATAATAAAATTCAATTATTCAAATTTCTGTCCATTTCATAGCTCCTTATTCGCTACTTTTACATGGTATCAAAGCACTCGGTCCTTTCCACCTGAGTACGCTCTCTCTGATCTCGCGGCCTCTACTTTCTTCTCCGCGGCATGTTTTCGCGGCTTGATTTCTCTTCTGCCCGCTGCTCTTGTTCGCGCGGCTTGTCCCTTCCCGCGACCTGTTCTCGCGACCTGTCTCTTTCTGCGGCCTGTCTTCGCAGCTTGGTTCCTTTGCTTTCTCTTCTCTTCTATTCGCTTGGACTCTTTTAGTTCGCGCGACCTCTTCCCTGCACTTCGGTCTGCTTCTTGGCCGCTGGTATTCTGCCACCGTGTCGCTGTAGCTTCTTCTCTTCCAACTGCTGCGGTTTCATCCTTGTTCGTTGCGGTTTCTTTCTCATATCCCGGCCTCCTCCTTAGGTCGTGCGGCTTGCTCTCCATTTTTTCTCTCCCGCGGTCTATCTTCTTCTCGGTGTTAAATTTTCTCAACGTGGTCAGCAAGATAGCCCAAACGCCAAATTAATATCTTCAGAACTACCCAGTTCTCACGTTGAACCAGCGGAAACCTGAGGAACAAAGGTTAATCCCAACAAACAATGGAAGCACAAGCAGGTCTATTATTCATTCACTTCTTTACACCTACGAGGCATACATAGCGAGACATGATTTCGCTAGTATAACAGCTGTAAACAGAAAGCACCAAAAAACAAGCCGGGCGAACAGAACTGGAGTCCGCCGAGACCGCTGAGGTCGCCGAGGTCGCCGAAGTCGCCCGAACTAAGCTGCAATACATCGAATAGCCATGGAGTCCGCTGAAGCCGCGAGGCCGCGCGGACACACCATTATTCGTCTCCTGCTGAACCTGAACTGAGGAACACCCCTACCCGCCTGAAGCCGGCGGAAAGGTTATTGAAGCTGGCAAAGATGAACCAGAACTGACAAGCCGCAGAGCGACCTCCTACTGAGTCCGCAGAAACCGCACACTTCCAAGTACTTGACCGAAGTCACAACCAAACTCCTGGCTCCTTGAAGCTACCCGCGCGACCTGCACACAGCAAACGTCAGCACTGAAACAATCCGCGTGGACTGACAAACTGAGACCGCAGCACTTCGCTCAACCCAACTTACTGTTCACTCAAGTTACTTAGGTTGTTGTAGATGTGCCAAGGGGGTCCTATTTATAGGCAAGGTGAGGAGTGTGATCACCGCCCAAGAGATAGCGACACCACCCCAGCCCGCGCGATAGCAAAAACTCCATCCGCCGAGTCCGCAAGGACTTAGCCAGATACCAAGGAAAACCGCCAGGAGTAAGGCAACCATTGACGAACCCTCTCCAGTCCGCCCAAGCTATGCGGACAAGGCATCAGCCCGCAAAACTCCAACCACTGCAGGACAACAACCCCCTTCAATGGCAGTCCGCACCAACCCGAGGTAGTCCGCAAGACTTGGCGGATACGGCGGACACCATGAACTTGGCACAATGTGTGACCAAGTCCAAAACCATCAAAGGTCAATGCGAGCATGGCGGACGCAAACCCCCGTCCGCCAAACACCAAAGCACAGACCACCAGCAATCCGCAAATTCCTCGCACTCCTGTCCAACGCAGCAGCCTCCTCCCAGACTCCAAACACCAGTCCACCAATCGATCTCAACAGCAAAGCACCTGCTGTGCCACCAGAGCTTGACAAAGGTTCAGCCAAGCTCTAAGCCCAGTCCGCAATAGCCCACACCGCGTACACACCAGTCTGCAAGCTTCCCGCGAACATGAGCCAACCCGCCTATCAACACAAGCTTGCACCCGCGGCCACTGAACAAAGAACCAGTCCACAAGCCTCCATCCGCTCAGGCCGCTCCTTGGCAAAGCCAATCAGCAAACACCCTATCCGCAGAAACCAGGCCGCATAGACCGCGGACTCCATGCAAACAAACCGCTCAGAAGAACAGTCGGCTTTCCACTAGACCTTACACCAGGCCGCACATCACAGTCCGCCCAGTCTGCCTAGTCCGCCAATGCTGTCCGCCCCAGGCCGCCCGGCCTGTCCCGTCAACCACTTCCACTTCACAAATTTCAACACTCCCCCTTGAAGTGGCAAGTGGTGACCAAGCCCAGCAAGCTGCGCAAGCGTTCAAAGGGCCCCTTCGACAGTGGCTTCGTGAAGATGTCAGCAAGATTATCTTCACTCCGAACATGCCCGACCAACAGAGATCCTTCCAACACCTTCTCCCTGATGAAGTGGTGATCAATCTCTATATGCTTGGTCCTGGCGTGACACACTGGATTGTTAACCAGTTTGAGAGCACTCTCATTGTCACACCGGAGTAAAGTACGCCCTTGCACTTCTTCATGAACATCCTCTATAAGCCTCTTCAACCAAACGGCTTCCCGAGCAGCCAAGGCCGAAGCCTTATACTCCGCCTCCGTGGTTGAAACCGACACCAAGTCCTGCTTCTTGCTACACCACAAGATGCTAGCTGAACCGGAAGTGAACACATAACCTGAAGTAGACTTCGATCATCCGAATCACCGCCATAGTCAGCATCCGTGTACCCGAGCAACACAAACTCCGCGTCCCTTCTATAGAGGAGTCCCATATCAGAAGAAGCCTTGACATACTTCAGAATTCCCTTTGCCGCCACTAGATGAGATTGCCTTGGTTCAGCCATATACCGACTTACTCGGCCAACAGGATAAGAAATATCCGGCCTTGTAATCGTCAGGTAAATCAAGCTCCCAACAAGAGCCCTGAACACCAAGGGATCATGAAGAACCCTTCCCTCATCTCGTCGAAGCTTCAGCCCAGATTCCAGTGGAGTAGAGCACTTCTTTCCTTCGCCCATGCCGAACCGCTTCACAATGCGATCAGCATACCCTTTCTGGCTAATGAGAACACCGCACTCCTTCCTCTCCACTTCAAGACCGAGAAAGTGATGCAACTCTCCCAAGTCTTTCATCTCGAAGCATATAGCAAGCTCAGCTCTGAGCCTTGCTACTTCCTCCTCCGAATTCCCTGTGATGATCATGTCATCCACATACAGTAGGACCAAGACCCATAGCTCCCCCTTCTTCTTGACAAACAAGCTTGAATCCGAGTTAGAAGCAAGGTATCCACAGAATTGCAAGTACTCTGCAATCTTCCCATACCACACTCTAGGAGCTTGCTTCAACCCATAGAGAG
The DNA here is from genome assembly GCA_039583875.1 of Platanthera guangdongensis. Classification (NCBI taxonomy): domain Eukaryota; kingdom Viridiplantae; phylum Streptophyta; class Magnoliopsida; order Asparagales; family Orchidaceae; genus Platanthera; species Platanthera guangdongensis. Next base: position 134,744,753 of record CM077164.1, read on the forward strand.
CCTTCCTGAGTTTGCAGACATAGTCCGGATGCTTTTCAGAGACAAAACCAAGCGGCTGATCCATGAAGATGTCCTTGTCAATCTCTCCATAAAGAAAAACATTCTTCACATCGAGTTGCCACAACCTCCATCCGTTGCTAGCAGCCAAGGCGATCACCACTCTTACAGAAGTCATCTTCGCAACTGGACTGAATGTCTCCTCATAGTCTTCTCCATACTGCTGTGAGAATCCTCTAGCGACCAGGCGAGCCTTGAATCGACCAATGCTCCCATCAGCCTTCTTCTTCAACTTATACACCCACTTGCAAGTAACCGGAGTAATGCTATCAACCTTGGGCACAAGGTCCGAGGTTTCATTCTTCTTCAGAGCATCAATCTCTTCTTTCATGGCACCATCCCACTCCTTCACTCCAGTGGCCTCATTGAAGTTTGCAGGCTCTCGCTCATCCAGAGGACCTGCAAAGAAGCAGGAGACAAAGCTCACTGCATTCCCATCACAGTACTGAGCCGGTGGCTTAACCGCCCTCTTTGATCTCCGAAGACACGGCTCCTTGCTCATGGCTTCCGTTGCTTCTTCGTGCTCCACTCCTACCTGGGGCAAGCATTGAGCAGTGCTCCCCCTGCTTCCTGAGCTAGAAGGCTCAGCCTCAGAGTTCGAAGCAACAGGAGCTGTTGGTGAAACAACAAGCTCCTCTTCCAAGCCTTCAGCAACCACCACCGGTGCTTCATCAACTTTGCTACTTCCGGTTAGCTCCACCAAGCCACCTCCATATGACGTCAGTTCGTCAAAGACAACGTCTCTTGATACCACGAACTTCTTTGTCACAGGGTCCATGCATTTCCATCACTTCTTCCGCTCATCATAGCCAACAAAGACAAGTTTCCTTGCCTTCGCATCCAGCTTTGTCCGTGAAGCATCCGGGACATGCACGTAGCAAGTTGAACCGAACACCATAAGGTGTCCAACACTCGGCTTCTCCTTCAGTAACAGCTCAATAGGAGTCTTCATGTTAATAGGGCTGAGTGGCATCCGGTTGATAACATAAGCAGCACAAGACATTCCCTCCGCCCAAAAGGACCTTGGGATATCTTTCGCATGAAGCCAGCATTTGCAGGTCTCCGTTAGATGACGGATCTTCCGCTCCGCTACCCCATTTTGTTGTGGAGTGTGAGCACAAGTAAGCTCCCATTGGATCCCGTGCTTCCTGCAGAAGTTAGAAAACTCGGAGGAGACAAACTCACCCCCATTATCAGTTCTAAGCTTCTTAATCCGCAAGCCAAGCCGGCCTTCTACCAACTCCTTAAACTCCACGAACAAACGGAAGGCTTCCGACTTCTCCTTTAAGAAGTACACCCAAGTATACCTTGAGTAGTCATCAACCAAGACAAGCATGTATCTGCTTCCACCAAGGCTGGCAGTAACCGTCGGTCCCATCAGGTCGCCATGAATACACTCCAATGGCTTCTTGCTCCTTGTTTGTGATTTATCAAACGGAAGGCGATGTGCCTTACTGTATTGACAGCCCGCACAAACATGCCAATCACCAAAGGAGGACAACTTCGGCAACCCCGTCACCAAACTTCTACTAGCCATAGCCTTCAGCTTGTCCATGCCAACATGCCCCAGCCTCTCATGCTAGATAGCAGCACTATCATTGGCCCTCATTCTATCAACATAAGCACTGGTGGAAAGAACAAACAAGTTCTTCACCCTCCTCCCAACATGAGCAACATCAGCCTTCACCGCTGATACGTTGCGAAGGAACCTCACGTCTGTTGGCCCAAACAGAACATGATACCCAACGTCCACCGCATTGGTCACCGAGAAGATGTTCTTCTTCATGCCCGTCACGTGATACACATTTCTTAACGTGAGTGGACCCTGATCACTACCCAAAGACACGACTCCCTCTTTCTCTACTACATAAACAGTATTATCAGCAGTGATAATAGCTTCATTACCTGAGTAAGCCTGCATGGAGGTGAACTTCGATTTGTCTCCGGTGAGGTGATGACCACACCCGGATTCCACGATCCACTCGTGGTTGAAGTCCTCAGCAGACAAGGCCCGGACACAAGTGCCCGTCATAAAAGCTCCGCCCCATCCTGCTTCTTCACTTCTCGAGCAAGCTTCCTCCTTTCCCGCAGCATGCCCAGGCTACAGTTTGACCTTGCAGTCCCGCTTGAAGTGCCCTCGCTGATGACACTGGTAGGACTTCAGATTCTTCTTCCAGTCCTTAGGAGCATTGCTCCTCTCCGGCAGATATGAAGTTGAAGTCTCCTTCTCACCAGCGGCCTGCAGCTTCTTCTTCTTCTTCCCTTCCCATCCTTTCTTCTTGCCTGAGAAGAGAGCTTTGTTGCCTTCCTGATTCAGGTTCACTTCAGCCATCTGCCTTGCTAAGCTCTCCTACGAGGCAAGCAGATTCTCCAGCTCCAGCAACGACGGCTGAGTAGCCCACCCTTGAACAGATGTTACAAAGGCCACATACTCCTTCCGCAAGCCGCGGATAATGTGCCTTTTCATCTTTGCCTCAGAGATAGGCTCATCAGGATCCAGTGCCGATAGCTCAGCACATAAGATCTTCATCCTTAAGAAGTACTTGGAGATGGAAAGGTCTCCCTGAGTTGCCCTGGCCAACTCATTCTGCAGGAACTGAAGCCGCGCCACATTCTTCCTATTGAACAACTCATCAATGGTTGTCCAAATATCAGCAGCCAACTCACACCCAACGATGTGATAAAACAGTTCCGGATACACGGCTCTCTTCAGAATGAACTCCGCCTTAGCATTTGTTCTTCTCCAGAGCCTAACCTGCTCAGCAGTACCGAATGCAGCAGTGACTTCCTGTCTATCGTCACCACCGACGACTTCCCACAGCTCCTCGCCAAGAAGATAACTCTTCATGCACGACTTCCAATTCTGGAAGTTAGTCGGCGTTAAGAGTTCAATGCCAATACCCCGTGCAAAGCTCCCTTCCATTGCAACACCTGTTGGCATCCTTTCAGAAGCTCCGAGCAACAACACAGGTTGATCACCACTCAATCACTGAGTAACAACACTGGCTGACTTCCGCTCACGCATCTGAACCTCAGAAACCTGCCTCTGATACCATGTTAAATTTTCTCAACGTGGTCAGCAAGATAGCCCAAATGCCAAATTAATATCTTCGAAACTACCCAGTTCTCACGTTGAACCAGCGGAAACCCGAGGAACAAAGGTTAATCCCAACAAATAATGGAAGCACAAGCAGGTCTATTATTCATTCACTTCTTTACACCACGAGGTATACATAGCGAGACATGATTTCTCGAGTATAACAGCTGTAAACAGAAAGCACCAAAAAACAAGCCGGGCGGACAGAACCGGAGACCGCCGAGACCGCTGAGGTCGCCGAGGTCGCCGAAGTCGCCCGAACTAAGATGCAATACGCCGAATAGCCACGGAGTCCGCCGAAGCCGCGAGGCCGAGCAGACACACCGTTATTCGTCTCCTGCTGAACCTGAACTGAGGAACACACCTACCCGCCTGAAGCCGGCGGACAGGTTATTGAAGCTGGCAAAGATGAACCAGAACTGACCAAGCCGCAGAGCGACCTCCTGCTGAGTCCGCAGAAACCGCACACTTCCAAGTACTTGACCGAATTCACAGCCAAACTCCTGGCTCCTTGAAGCTACCCGCGCGACCTGAACACAGCAAACGTCAGCACTGAAACAATCCGCGCGGACTGACAAACTGAGACCGCAGCACTTCGCTCAACCCAACTTACTGTTCACTCAAGTTACTTAGGTTGCTGTAGATGTGCCAGGGGGTCCTATTTATAGGCAAGGTGAGGAGTGTGATCACCGCCCAAGAGATAGCGACACCACCCCAGCCCGCGCGATAGCAAAAACTCCGTCCGCCGAGTCCGCAAGGACTTAGCCGGATACCAAGGAAAAATGCCAGGAGTAAGGCAACCATTGACGAACCCTCTCCAGTCCGCCCAAGCTATGCGGACAAGGCATCAGCCCGCAAAACTCCAACCACTGCAGGACAACACCTCCCTTCAATGGCAGTCCGTACCAACCTGAGGTAGTCCGCAAGACTCACACCTCAATCCGCCACAAGTCCACGACCAAAGGCAGATAGCAACAGTCCGCCCGGTCACAGTGGACTTGGCGGATATGGCGGACACCATGAACTTGGCACAATGTGTGACCAAGTCCAAAACCATCAAAGGTCAATGCGAGCATGGCGGACGCAAACCCCCGTCTGCCAAACACCAAAGCACAGACCGCCAGCAGTCCGCAAATTCCTCGCACTCCTGTCCAACGCAGCAGCCTCCTCCTGGACTCCAAACACCAGTCCGCCAATCGATCTCCACAGCAAAGCACCTGCTGTGCCACCAGAGCTTGACAAAGGTTCAGCCAAGCTCTAAGCCCAGTCCGCAATAGCCCACACCGCGGACACACCAGTCCGCAAGCTTCCCGCGAACATGAGCCAACCCGCCTATCAGCACAAGCTTGCACCCGAGGCCACTGAACAAAGCACCAGTCCGCAAGCCTCCATCCGCTCAGGCCGCTCCTTGGCAAAGCCAATCAGCAAACACCCTATCCGCAGAAACCAGGCCGCATAGACCGCGGACTCCATGCAAACAAACCGCTCAGAAGAACAGCCGGCTTTCCACTAGACCTTACACCAGGCCGCACATCACAGTCCACCCAGTCCGCCTAGTCCGCCAAAGCTGTCCGCCCCAGGCCGCCCGGCCTGTCCCGTCAACCACTTCCACTTCACAAATTTCAACACTCGCGCGGTTTCCTGCCTTCTCTATGGCTACTCCCGGTCTCTCCACTCTCGTTATCTCTATATCCACCGCTCCTGCAGCTCCTGCTCCTCCTACTCCTTCGGGCAACCTTGGCACGCTTTCTAAGCTTGTAGGCTCCAACTATCTCGATTGGAGCGTTTCTTTCACCTTTCTTCTTCGCTCATAGCGCAAGCGTCATCACCTCACCGATGACCCTCCTCCTCGTAACTCTCCTGAATTTGATGACTGGGATGCGAGTGATGCCCTTGTCCGCACTTGGCTGGCCAACAGCCTCTCTGATGAGTGTCTTCCCGTCATTCGCCATGATGAGACGGTCAAGGCCGCCTGGCTTCACCTAGCTGCCCTCTATTCGAAGGGGGGCCAGACGTCCCGCATTTATACTCTCTATGCGGACCTCTTCGCCCGCCCTTCCATGTCTCCTGCTGCGGCTTATCAGCAGGTTCAGGCTCTTGGCGCAGAGATCCTCCAGAATCGCCCCATCTCCGCGGACTTGGCCGAACAGCACAAACACTTCCAGGAACTCCTGGTTGTTTGTTATCTTCTCCGTCTTCCCGATTCCTATGATATGATCCGCCAGCAGATCCTGGGTGAGGCGGAATCTCCTACTTTGGATGCCACCGCGGCTCGCATCGCCGCTGTTACTTCGCTGCTCCAGCGACCTTTGTTGGCCTCCCCCCCTTCCCAGGACTCCTTTGCTCACCAAGCTCAGAAGGGGGGACCTAGTGGCCGCGGCCACTCCGGCGGACGGGGTTTGTCCAGGTTCCTATGCTCTCACTATGGTCGTACCGGCCATTCTGTTGACCGCTGCTGGCAGAAACATCCTCATCTTCGCCCTTTCGGTGATGCTCCTTCTTTGGCCTCCGCCTCCTCTCGGCCGTCTGCCTCTATGGCCACGACTTCAGGTAGTGCCCACGTCGTTACCCAAGGTAAATGGATGATTGACTCCGGTGCTACAAATCATATGACTGGCAACCCTCATTCCTTCTCCCGTCTTGAGACGCATGACCGCTTGCCCCCGGTTCGTGTGGCGGATGGTTCACCGTCCCCGGTTCATGGGACGGGCATGGTTCAACTCACCCCATCGCTTTGCTTGGAGGACACTCTCTATGTCCCGAAGTTCCCGTGCAATTTATTATCGGTTACTACTTTATGCCGACAACTTCAGTGCTCCGTCTTATTCACTCCAACTGCTTGTTCTTTTCAGGACCCGAGGACACAACGGACGATTGCTACTGGGACTGAGAGCGGCGGACTCTATTTCCTCGACAACATTTCCGCTCTGTCTGCCTACTCCTCCTCTACAGATCTTCTTCAGTGATATCTTCGCCTTGGACATCCTCCTCCTCGGATTCTTCGACAGCTTCTGCCCCACATACCTCCAACCAGTTCTCCGCTCAACTGTGATGCGTGTCAGCTTGGCAAACATCATCGCTCCTCCTTCCCCCCGAAGCAAGGTCGTGGCTCCTCTCGCTCGTTTGATCTCATTCATTCTGATGTCTGGGGTCCTGCTCCTACCCTCACCGTTGGTCGGGGTAGTTCCTACTTTGTAACTTTTATAGATGATTTTTCTCGATGTACCTGGGTGTATCTATTAAAAGATCGCTCTGAACTCTTTTCTGTCTAGCAATCCTTTTATTTTATGATTAAGACTCAATTTAACATTTCTATTAAAGTTTTACGCTCTGATAATGCTAAGGAATATCTTAGCCATGAATTCTCCTCTTTCTTTCGGCAACATGATCTTCTTCATCAAACCACCTGTGTTTACACCTCCCAGCAGAATGGGGTGGCGGAGCGTAAAAACCGTCACCTCCTTGATGTCGCTCGCACTCTCATGACGCTAATGCACGTACCCCGCTCCTACTGGGGCTATGCTGTGCTTCTCGCCTGCTATCTCATCAATCGTCTTCCCTCCACGGTTCTCCACGGCCAGACCCCCTTCTCTATTCCCTACCCCCGCAAGGAACCTTTTCCTTTCCCTCTTTGTGTCTTTGGGTGTACGGCTTTTGTTCACGCCCCATCCGCTACCCGCGACAAGCTTTCCCCCCGTTCCACCAAATGTGTCTTTTTGGGGTACTCTACCACTCAAAAAGGCTATTGCTGTTTTGACCCTGTTTTGCGGAAATAATTTGTCTCCGCAGACGTGACATTCTTCGAGAATGCTTCCTACTTTTCTCCTGACTCCTCTCTTCCTCCTGATGTCTCTGCTTCTCCACCGCCTCTCTCCGTTCCTTCCACGTCTCTCGACGTCTCCACCTTTCCCCCATCTCCTCCTCCGTCTCCTTCCCTGTCCGTCTCACCCCCTACCCCTCCTCCCTCTTCTCCGCGGCCATCTCTCTCTAGTCCCGGGCCAGCCTTCTCTGCCACGGATACTCCGGTTCGCTGAGGCTCCCGTCGACCTGGATCTTCCCATTGCTCTTCGCAAAGGGGTGTGGGCGTGTACTCAACACCCGCTTGCGGCAGTTGTTTCCTATGATCGGCTTTCCCCTTCTCGCAGGTGTTTTGCCTTGGCTATCTCCGCTGCTTCGACTCCCCGCACCTACCAAGAGGCTCTTGCTATCCCTGATTGGAAGTCTGCCATGGATGAGGAGATGGCTACTCTTACTGAACGGGGTACCTGGACCCTTGTTCCTCCTCCAGTGGGTACTGATGTCGTTGGCTGTCGCTGGGTCTTTGTTGTGAAATTTCACCGCGACGGCACTGTGGATCTCTACAAGGCCCGGCTGGTGGCCAAAGGCTTCACTCAGACTTATTGCGTTGATTACTTTGACACCTTCTCTCCGGTTGCTCGCCTCAGCACCATTCGGGTTCTTCTCTCTGTGGCTGTTAACCAGGATTAGGCTATTTCCCAGCTTGATGTCAAGAATGTCTTTCTCTATGGCGATCTTCAGGAGGACGTCTACATGGAGCAACCTCCTGGGTATGTTGCTCAGGGGGAAACACGCGTATGTCGTTTGAAGAAGGCCATTTATATACTAAAGCAGAGCCCTCGGGCGTGGTTCGACAAGTTCAGTGGTATTGTCGCTGTCATCGGCTTTACAAGGAGTTCGGCCGATCACTCTTTATTCATTCGCAAAACGGCCTCGGGACTGGTAGTTTTGGCAGTGTATGTGGATGATATTCTTCTTACCGGTGATGACCAAGCTGGGGTGGACTTGATGAAGAAACACCTCCGTCAACACCTAGTCACGAAGGATATGGGCTCCCTGAAATACGTTTTGGGAATAGAAATCTCTCGGAAGCGTGACTCGTTGGTCCTCTCCCAACGAAAGTATGCCCTTGATCTTCTAAAAGAGGCAGGATTGACAGGTGCCAAACCAGCCCAGTTTCCTATGTCTATTGGAGAAGACAAAACGTGGACGGATGACTCGCCTCTTCTATCTGATGTCACAAGGTACAGAAGGTTGGTGGGCAAACTCATCTATCTCACAGTGACCAGACCCGACATCTCCTATGCTGTAGGCAAGGTCAGTCAGTTTATGCAAGCTCCTAGAGAGTTCCATCTTCAGTCTGCCTTGAAGATTTTAGAGTATGTTAAAGCAGCACCGGACAAAGGGCTAATCTTTCAGAAGAATGGTCATCTGATGGTTGAAGCCTACTCAGATTCAAGCTATGCGGATGATAAAGGCGATCGTAAGTCCACATCAGGTTTTTGTACGTTTGTTGGAGGAAACCTTGTGAGTTGGAAGAGCAAGAAACAGTCTGTTGTCTCCAGATCCAGTGCATAAGATGAATACCGGAGTATGGCGTCAACCACGTGTGAGTTAAAGTGGTTGCGGGCTCTCATGTTTGACCTAGGAGAGGTCTATGACTATCCTCTTCCTATGTTCTGTGACAACAAGGCTGCTATATACATATCCAAAAATACGATCTTCCAAGGGAGAACAAAGCATATAGAGGTTGACTGCCACTTCATTCGGGAGGAGATTTTGAAGAAACAGATTTGTACTCTGTTTGTCACCTCTGACAAAGAATTGGCGGATATCTTCACAAAACCGGTCTCTACTTCCTTCTTCCACATTTGTGACAAGATGGACATGATTGATATCTATGCTCCAGCTTGAGGGGGAGTGTTGAAGTATTAGACCGCGCGGCCTTGCGGTCTTGTCTGGCGGTTTGTAGTCCGAGCGGTCTGGAGGTCTCTCTCAGAAGCCTGGAGACCGGGCGGGCTATCGGTCTCATATTGCGGCTTGTTCTTATTCTGCTGGAGTTGCCGAGCGGTTAATCCATCTGTCTAACCGCGCGGCTTGTGTGGTCTTTGTAAATTCTAGCCGCTCAGACCTGTACATGTTTAGTCCCACATTGTTTGTTTGTACTCTCTCATATCTCCTCCATTCTATAAAAGGGAGGTCATACCTTTGTAAATGATATCTTTTTTGGATAATAAAATTCAATTATTCAAATTTCTGTCCATTTCTTAGCTACCTATTCGCTACTTTTACATAAGGTTATTTCAATATATATATACTGCTTGTGATAACCGACACCCCAACGTATAAAGTGGTATGGGACACTTTATACAATGGGAGCCTTGTAGAAGATCCCTTGGCTTATGTGTACTCACATAAGTGAAGGTTAAATTTCTTTCTTACTTTACCTATTATAACCTGATTATAAATTGCTAGCTAGGTCCCCCCTGTCACTTGTTTTTGATTTCTCTCCACTTTCACGTCCTTTCCTTTCTTCCTCCCCGCTCGGTGCCTAGGAGCATGGGGGAAGGGGTGGGGGACGATAGGGCTTAGTCTTTTAGACTAATGGTTTTCGAACCACATCATATTAGGGGATCGTGGAGCCGAGTATGGAGGAGCAACCCAGGAGATCAGTGCGATTAGAGACAGGGCAGTCTAGCTCAGGAGTACAGCCAGCTGGGACTGTGAGTTCCGACTTCTAGTAATTATTTTGTTTTGCTTCCGCATGAGAGATCTGTAGTGAGGATATTAATGTATCGGGCTTAAGCTCTTCACTTCTGTACTCTTTTACTATTCTGTGGACACTCCCATCGTGGAGTTTATTTATATATATGTGTGATTAGCTGTGGACTTATCTTCTCTTGCACTGCTACTTTTGCTTCAGTTGCGATCGATTTGGCCGGCAGGATCGGCGTCTTGTAGTGACGACCTTCCCGGGTGTGAAGGTGTCACCGCAAGGCGGCGGTTCTGGGCCTAAGACCCCGGGGTTCTAAAAGAAAAAAAGGGGGTCTTACAAGTGGTATCTGAGCAAACCTCGATCGAAAAGTAACAGTCCACAACCCCTGGGTCACCCCCGCGCGATTTTTGTTTGGGGACAAACTAAGCAGCGGAAGCAGTGGTGTGCCCATGTGGGGATCACATATATAATTGTCCATTTTAGTTAAGGTTGAAAAATTTCTGACGATAAATTTTGTGGCGCAGCCTCCAGCACTGCCTACATAGATTCCGGAAGTTGCACCACCGCCGCCGGTTCCCACTCAATTCCTACAGTCTGACATGGGACAGACTCTGACGGCTATCCTGGAAGCCTTCAGGAACCAACAGGCCCCGGCTCCGTAGCCTATTCTGGGAGCAACTGGCTCAGCATCTTTCGAGGTACTCTCTCCCCCATCCTACTTGGGGACAGAGGGGGTAGTTCGGACAAAGGAATGGCTAGACATCATGGAGGAGATGCTGACAGGGATACGGAGCCCTTGGGAGGAGAGGGTTCCACTAGTTATTTCCTGCTTGGAGTCCCATGACAAGAGGTGGTGGAAGACAGTTCTGGAGACTACCTTTGCTGATAGGGAGGCTGTCGAGGTGACGTGGGAGGAGTTCAGGCCCATGCTGTTGGAGCACTTTGTTCCGTAGTCGGCCCGAGACGAGCTGGAGGACCGCTTCTTGCAGTTGAAGCAAGGTTCCAGTACGGTGGTGGAGTACCATCGAGACTTCAATCATCTGGCCCGTTTTGCAAACTCTTACCAGCTAGATGAGGCAGCGTACACCAAGAGGTTATGCAGAGGTTTACAGGAAGACATGAGGGATGCCCTCCTTTTAGTTTCGGACGGGCCTATCACTCGTATTCTGGAGATGGCAAAAAGGTTAGAGGCAGATTGGCTCACCACCAGAGGCCGGAAGCGGCCAACGGAGGATCAGAGCCGGGGAGCCCGGAACGATCAGCGGCGAGGTCGTGCGCCAGAGGTACAAAAGGTGGAGGATCAGCCTCGACAGGAGGTGAGGCAGGAGACAAGGGAGCAGGTGACGCTGGTCTCTCAGCCTATTCAGATGAGAGATGTGCGGAGACCGGGAGGTGGGGCTTACACTCCGCTGGAATGTTACCACTGCCATCAGGTAGGGCACATCAAGAGAAACTGTCCCGTGAGAGGGATGCCTCTGCCAGCACCGCAGATTGCCCCACCGACTCAGCATTATGGAGGCCGAGGACGTGGCCAAGGATGTGGATATCAGGGTAGAGACCGCAGGCCGGAAGGACAGCAAATTTATGCACTGGACCTGGCTCAACCCAGGAACCCGGAGCAAGTGATTACCGATATGACCAAAAAGTTTTCTTTTTTACTTAAGTTCTTTCCTTCCTAGAAAAGTAGTTTCATGAACTTGAATTATTAAGACTAGGCAGGAAAACCAGAAATAGAACTCTAAGTAAATTTACTATCTCAGGCATCGTCTTCATTTGCGGCAAGCCCGCACACACTCTCTTCGACACGGGTGCTTCACACTCGTTTATGTCAGAGACTTTCTCCAAGGGTTAGGAGGCGTGGAGAGGATCACAGCCCAGATGTTACGGATACGGCTACCCGACGGGTTGGAGCTGTTCGCATCATCCCATTGCAATCTGGAGGCATGTATAGGAGGAAAACACTTCGAAGCTCCAGCGATAATTCTTTTGTTGCCGGATTATGATCTGATTCTGGGTATGACATGGCTCCAATGTAACCATGCCCAGATTGACTGCTTGACCAAGAATATTACCCTGAGACATGGGGACTCGTTCGTCGTGATGGAAGGTATTAGACCCGCCTCCCATATATTCTTATCATCTATTCAGGCCGTCAAGGCACACATGCAGGGCGACGAGATTTATCAGATTCTCTTCGAGATGGCGGAGGTCAAGGGATCTGTATCCGACATTCCCGTGGTGCGGGATTTTGCGGATGTTTTCCCAGAGAAACTACCAGTGCTACCCCCGCACAGAGAGCAGGATTTCCAGATAGTGCTTATGTCAGGGGCCAAGCCGATATCCAGAGCTCCCTACCGCATGGCCCCAAGGGAGCTGACAGAGTTCCGGAGTCAGCTGCAGGAGTTGGTGGAAGCCGGGTTTGTCTGGCCGAGCTCTTCGTCATGGGGAGCCCCAGTGCTGTTTGTCAAGAAGAAAGACAGAACATTCAGGTTGTGTATCGATTACCGGGCGTTGAACCGGCTAACAGTCAGGAATACCTATTGTAACGCCCTGGATTTTTTCGTTGAGTGATTGCATACGCTTGATGGGCGTTGCGTTGGCTCTGACCGTTGTTCGAGCATTGTTTTCACGCGGGCTTGCGAGTGGCTGTTTTGGTAGCCTAGTTGCACGATTCCCCAACAAGTCGGAGTCTAATTTGGGGACTCGGTGAGGCCTCTTAGGGAATGCTTGCACTTTCTCGAGCCTGAGTCGTGTTTCTCAAAGCGGGTTGATTATATGGAAGATGTGGCGTTAGTAGATAAAATCGTGTTTGCTGGTTTTACTCCTTCAGGTGCCAAAATTCTGCTGCAGGTTTTTGTAGCAGGGGAGAGGGGTAAGAGGTCATAGATCTAGAGCGCATTTGGGTGACACGGCCTGGGACACGGCCGTGTCCCAGGGTGTGTCAGGGTACACGGCCTGTGACACGGGCGTGTCACAGGGCATGTTCCGGGTGTTCGACGAACTTCGCTCGACGAAATTCACTCGACGAGTGTCGAGTGTCGAGAGAAGGGGTACACAGCCTGTGACACGGGCGTGTCAAAGGGCGTGTCCCACTCTCGACGAACTTTGCTCGACGAAGTTCACTCGACGAGTGTCGAGTGTCGAGAGAAGGGGTACACGGCCTGTGACACGGGCGTGTCATAGGGCGTGTCCCACTCTCGACGAACTTTGCTCGACGAAGTTCACTCGACGAGTGTCGAGTGTCGAGAGAAGGGGTACACGGCCTGTGACACGGGCGTGTCACAGGGCGTGTCCCGCGAGCGACGAACTTCGCTCGACGAAGTTCGCTCGACGAGTGTCGAGTCGGGGTGACATGGCTTGGGACACGGGCGTGTCCCCAGGCCGTGTCCTTCTCGGGTTGTTTGGCGGGTGCTGTGGGCTGTGTCACGGCCGTGTCGGTAGGCGTGTGCAGTGACACGGCCTGTGACACGGGCGTGTCCCAGACCGTGTACTGTTTCGAGGTGAGGCGGTTGCCCACCGCTTAAGTGACACGACCTGTGACACGGGCGTGTCACAGGGCGTGTCAAGGCCGAAAAATCAATTTTTCCCCGTTTTTTTGTGTCGTTCATTTCTCTGATTCTGGATCAAACAGTCCAGCTCTGTTCTGGAGGAAATAAGGCCGAAAAAGAGATTCCTCCTCCTCATTTTCACCTTCTTCGTCATTCTCAAAGAGAAAGCAAGGGAGAAAAGCTAAGGAAAGGGAAGGAGAAAGAGAGGAGCAACCGTCGCGGTGTCATCTCGGTTCAGGCAAGCGGTGTTCTTCACCCTTGCCAATCTTGTTTTCTTGTTGTTTTTTGATTATGCAAGTTTAGCTAGTTTTCCCCTTGCAATTTTATTAGCTTGTTCTTCTTGTTTTGCACTTCACTTTTGTCTAAATTGGTTAGCCTTGTTACTCTTACTATTATTTAGGACTCACAAGCATAAATTATCTTGTCTTTCAAGAATTTCCCAAGCTAGATGCTTACCTATTGTTCATCTCATTTTTTTGTGTTTTACCTTGTATTTCTCTATTAGCTACCTTTCTTGTTCCTATGATTCACGAGCTTGTTGTGTTTAATCGATGTTGTTACTTGTGGGGTTCGCTTATGGTGAAGTAGAGACCCAAATTCTATCAAGTTTGACATAACTTGGGTAATTTGTAGTCATGAGTGAGGACGATGAAAGGAAACGGGTATAGCTTGGATTATGGTGAGTTTTGCGGGCAAATTATGAACCATGGAAGGAGCTTTTGTGTGAGGGTTCGGTAAGGGGTGGTGTGGTTTCAGCCTTGGTGGCCACCGGATTTTGTTTTATGGTGTAGAGCACCGTTTTGGCCCCGATTTGGGCTGGCTTTTATTGGTGCGTTCCACTTTAGGGCCGCCACCAAAAGACCCTTGCAGAATCGAACTTAACTGCTGCTTATGTTTCACTAGTATAGTTGTTTCTTATTATCAAGATGATGGAATGGGCGTATATGTGTATTGCCTTTTTGCTCCTGCGGGTTGAGCAGGACTTGATGAAAATTTCATGCACTTGTTGTGTTACGTGTTGGGTTGGCAGTGTTTAACACTTATTTTCCACCCTGTTCTTTTCACTCGTTTACATGAAATGTCTACGGGGTCGGTAAGCCCCTTCGTTATATTTTATGAACTTAATGCTCTATTTTGTGTAGCTTTGATGATTGCTGAGGTGTTCTTTCTTGAATGCCTTAGGTGCAGGTTGTAGCCGGTTGAGCGGCTAGTGCTTGGGTAGAGTCTCTTTGGAGCTAGCCGAGCTTACGTAGTGAGGCAGTTCTTTACTTTGGTGTACAGACATACATACGCCCTAATGGGTTCGTGTCAGCTTGTTGGCGCCCATTGGTGGTTTTCTTTACTTACTACATATGAATGCTAGAATGCTACTATGAATCATTTGGATGAGATGATGTCTACTTGCTCTTGGGAAGGGTTTATGGTAGGTTGCATTAGGTATTTTTAAGCTAAACAAAACCTATTATTGTATAACATTCATAACATGTTTTGGTCACCTAACAAGTATTTTCCAAACAACGTAAAAAGGATGATTTCTTATATTATTATAAATCTAGCATGCATAAAGGAGATCGTCATAAGTAAACTAAAGTATTTTCCGCCGCGTACAAACACACATTTTGATCCCTAAGGCCGAGGGATACGACCATCAAACTAAACGGTTTTCTTGCATATAACTGATGATTTTCAACTACTAAGTAAGCGTCGAGGCTTTGCCTGAGCATGTGCAGTTATCCCCTGCACGACGCGGCATCATAACACGTAGTTCCTCTTACTCTAATACGATGTACTCGTTGGGGAAATGCGGGTTGTGACACCTATCCTCTGCCAAGGATAGATGAGCTGTTCGACCAGTTGGAGGGAGCCCACTTCTTCTCGAAGTTGGACTTGAGATCGGGCTATTATCAGTTGAGGATCCGAGAGGAGGATATACAGAAGACTTCTTTTAGCAGCAGGTATGGACTCTACGAGTTTACCGTGATGCCCTTCGGGCTCACGAATGCGCCGTCGGCATTCATGACTCTCATGAACTGGGTCTTCGAGACATATCTAGATGTGTATGTCATTGTTTTCATCGATGACATCCTCATTTACTCGCGGACTGAGGAGGAGCACGCGAGGCATCTGACGCTGACCTTGGAGAAGCTACGGGAACATCGGTTATATGCCAAATTCAACAAATGCCAGTTCTGGCTGAAGGAGGTGGCCTTCCTTGGACATGTTATTAGTGGAGCAGGGTTGGCAGTAGATCCGGCCAAGATTCAGGCAGTCCGAGATTGGCCATAGTTGAAGACAGCTGCGGACGTACGGAGCTTCCTAGGACTTGCCGGCTACTACCGGAAGTTCGTAGAGGGTTTTTCTAGACTTGCCCTCCCACTTACCTCTTTGACAAGGAAGGATGTACCATTTGTTTGGACACCACAGTGCGAGTCGGCATTCCAAGAGCTGAAAAGTTGACTCACTTCGGCTGCAATACTTGCCCTCCCCTCTTGGAGAGAAGGATTTCAGGTTTATGTAGATGCCTTCTACCAGGGCATGGGAGCAGTCTTGATGCAAAAGGGACATGTGATTCGCTTATGCCTCCCGCCAGCTGAAGAAACATGAGAAGAACTACCCAGTTCACGATTTGGAGATGGGAGCGGTTATATTTGCATTGAAGGTCTGGCGGCACTACCTCTATGGTGTCCACTGCGATATATTTTCAGATCATAAAAATCTGAAATATGTGGATACGCAGAAGGAACTGAATATCCAGCAACGCAGATGGGTGGAGTTTCTAGCGGACTATCAGTACGAGATGCACTACCATCCGGGTAAAGCCAACGTGGTGGTCGATGCACTGAGCCGGAGAGCTTCCATTTCTGGAGCAGGGCCCCAGCTTATGTCCATGGAGCTATTACGGAGTTTTGAAGAGATGCATATCACTCTGGTATCATCTGATGACCCTGAGCGGTACAAGGAGTACCTGGCCGCTACGAGCACCACCTATGATATACACGACAGAGTCAGAGATTGGCAGAGGCGAGATGCCAAACTAGAGCCGATTTTCCGGGCCTTGGAGGCAGGCTCAGCCTGGAGACTACTCGATACGAGATGATCTGATATGTTTTAGTGGTCGGACTTACATACCGGATGGAGGCCAAATTCGGGAGGACATCATGGTCGAGGCTCATCATAGCAGATATTCTATACATCCCGGGATCACTAAGATGACGGCGGATTTGAAGAAGACTCTATACTAGTCGGGCATGAAGAAGGACATCGCCTACTTCATGACCCACTACGAGGCGTGCCAGTTAGTGAAGGCAGAGTGCAGACATCCCGCTGGTATATTGCAGCGACTCCCGGTGCGGGAGTGGAAATTTGAGGATATCGCGATGGACTTCATCCATGGCCTCCCTCGATCACTGGCAGGAAACGATTCTATCTGGATAATCGTTGACCGACTGACGAAGGTGGCTAGGTTCATCCCTATTAGGAAGGAGGATGCTGTCGGAGTACTGGCATGGTGGTTCATAGAGCAGTTTGTGCGATATCATGGGGTGCCCAAGTAGATCGTGTCAGATCGAGATGGACAATTCACGTCCAAGGAGTGGAGGACAGTACAGGCTTTCTTGGGTACTTGACTGACTTTCAGTACGACCTTCCACCCCCAGACAGATGGGCAAACAGAGCGCACCAACCGGACACTGGAGGACCTGCTGAGAATGTGTATTGTGGACCGTGGAGAGCCCTGGGAGAGGATGTTGCCCCTAGTGGAGTTTTCGTACAATAACAGTCATCAGTCTAGTATACGGATAGCTCCATATGAGGCATTGTATTGGCGGAAGTGTAGGACTCCGTTGTCTTGGATACAAGACGGGGGTCCGAAGACTGTGGGCATGGACTTTATCGAGGATACTGAGGCACAGGTATGGCTGATACGAGATAGAATGCTGGAGGCACAGAGCAGGCAGGTGAAATATTATGACGCTCGGCATTGTCTAGTGGAGTTTCAGGTAGGGGATCGGGTGTTCCTGAAGATCCAGCCGATGCATGGGGTTTCACGATTACGTGGTCGGCGGAAGAAGCTTAGCCCGAGGTATATGGGGCCGTTCAAGATCCTGGAGCGGATCGGTCCCCTAGCTTACCGGCTGGAGCTGTCACCAGAGCTGGCCGGCTTGCACGACGTCTTTCACGTGTCTTCACTCAGGAGGGCTCTACTGCGCCCGGAGTTGCAGATTACGGCCACTGATGGGCCGGTAGCTTCATATCGATCTGTACATTTGGAGCCGATACGGATCGACGACCAGGGGATACGAGTCTTGCGCCGCAAGAAGATCCCGCTAATCAAGGTCCTGTGGAGGAACCACGGACGAGAGGAGCATACTTGGGAGCCACAGGACTTGATGCAGGAAAGATATCCGGAGCTATTCATTCAGGTATACCTCACAACCCCTCAAGATGTCTAATTTAATTTCCTGCTTTAAACTAGTAAGGCTGCTCCAGATAGAGTAGAGGCTGATCTTTTGTTTATTGGGATCTTGGTTTTCCAGTTGGACGAATTGGTTATATATTTAGGTTTTTCCTTTGAACCCCACTTAGCAAACATGGCGTCGAAATGTAATCTTCCACTTCTTATGGGATGTTACAAGTTTCTTTTCTTCGGTAGAAATTCTCGTATGCCTAACCTTGATTTCGGGGACGAAATCTTTGTTTTGTTTATTAGGAATTGTAACATCCCATTTCCAACTAGACCCCTAAGAGTAGTTGTGGTCATGACTAGGTCATGACTAAACCCTAGGAAGCCCAAGAAGACCAAGAAAACCTAAGATTGTGGGTGAGACCACTATGGTCTGCAAATAGTAAATTCCTGAACCTTAGTTTAAGATAATAATGGGGCTTCACCAAGACTTCAAGACCCCACCATGGTCTCATCAACCCATTGTAAGATCCATTAGAGCACTAAGGATCCATGGAGGGCAGTCAAAGGGGTTAAGTTGACCCAAGTCAACCCTAACCATAAATGTGTCAAACTTACCTACTTAGGGTCAATTGACCATCCCCAAGCCAAGTGGACCACACCCAAGCCCTTTATTTCTGTACTCTTTACTATTCTGTGGACACTCCGTTCATGGAGATTTTTATATATATATATATGATTTGTTGTGGACTTATCTTCTCTTGCACTGCTACTTTTGCCACAGTTGCGATCGATTTGGCCGGCAGGATCGGCGTCTTGTAGTGACGACCTTCCCGGGGTGCGAAGGTGTCACCGCAAGGCGGCAGTTCTGGGCCTAAGACCCCGGGGTTCTAAAAGAAAAAAAAAGGGGGGTCTTATATTTGCTGGCAAGTCCCATGAAGGAATATTTGTTGGGTACACCACTCATAGTAAGGCATGTAGAATCTATATTTAACTAGCCAAGTTGTAGAAAAGTCAATGCATGTTGTTTTTGATGAATCCAACATGGTTAACTGTGAGCTGCTTAGCTCCTCCTCTTATAGTATTGCATGTACAGAGCAGATGATGGACAAGCAGACCATCAAGGAAGCTACCCCCATAGTCCAAGATAATGATGATGGATTGTCCATTCCAAGAGAAGGGCAAGACATACCTGAAGAAATTGAAGACCAGCTAGCTGAAAACCCTGAAGATCAACAAGTTGTAGTTAGATTGCCTCCAGCTACCAGGCATCTAAGGGAACATCCAGCACACCAAATCATTTGTAATGCAAATCATGGAGTCCAGACGAGAAGAAGGAGCATGTATGCAGCTCTCTACTCAAGCTTTCTGTCTCAAGAAGAGCCCAAGAAGTTTGAAGAAGCAATCAAGGACTAGTTTTGGATTAGAGCAATGTAAGAGGAACTGTACCAATTTAAGAAATGTAAGGTCTGGAAGTTGGTTCCCAGAACACAAGGACAAAATATCTTAGGGACCAAGTGGATTTACAGGAACAAGTTGGATCAAGATGGCATTATTATTAAGAATAAGGATAGAATGGTGGCTAAAGGCTACAGACAAGAATAAGGCATAGACTTTGACCAGACCTTTGCCCCGGTAGATAGATTGGAAGTAATAAGGATATTCCTTGCATTTACTGCCTATCAGGGATTCAGAGTCTACCAGATAGATATTAAGTCAGCATTCCTGAATGGGGACCTAAAAGAGGAAGTATATGTGGATAAGCCACCAGGTATTGTAGATCCTAACTCTCTATATTTTGTTTATAAGATTAGAAAATCTCTATATGGGCTAAAGCAAGCCCCTAGGGCTTGGTATGAAACCATGTCCAGCTTTCTCATTGAGAACAAATTCTCAAGGGGGAAGATAGATAAGACCCTATTCCTACAGGAATCAAAGGGCAAGCTTATCCTAGTCTAGATATATGTCGATGACATAATCTTTGGATCTACTAATGACAACCTTTGCAGGAAGTTTGCTAAATTTATGCAAGGGAAGTCTGAAATGAGCAGTATGGGTGAGCTCAAGTTCATCTTGAGACTCCAAGTAAGACAGACTGATGATGGCTTGTCCACATCCCAGTCTAAGTTCACCAGGGAGCTAATCAAAAAATATGGTATGAAGAATACCTCCACCATGAGAACTCCCATGGGGTCAAGTATGCCTATATGCAAAGATGAGGCAGGGAAACCTATTGATGAGTCTTTGTATAAAGGGATAATTGGCACCCTTCTATACCTGACTGCTAGTAGGCCTGACATCATGTATGCTACATGTGTCTGTGCTAGGTATCAGGCCTGCCCTAAAGAATCTCATTACACTACTGCAAAGAGATTCTTGAGGTATCTTAAGGGTACACCAGATCTTGGCCTATGGTACCCTAGAAATAGAGATTTTGATCTAACATGATTTTCAAATGAATATTTTGCAGGCTGCAAAGAAGACAGAAAAACACTACTAGAACCTGTCAGTTCTTAGGAAGAAGGCTAGTCTCTTGGAGCAGCAAGAAGCAAACTAGTATGGCTATATCCACTATTGAGTTAGAGTACACATCAGCAGGCAGCTGTTGTGCTCAGCTTCTGTGGATCCAACATCAGCTCGAGAATTACAACCTTCAGGTAAGTAGAACTCCTTTATATTGTGATTCTACAATTACTATTTCTATTGCTAGGAATCTTGTCTCACAAAGCAAGACTAAGCACATAGAAATTAAATATCATTTTATTAGGGAGAATGTGGAGAAGGAAGACATTAGTCATTAGTTTGTCCCAACAGACAAGGAAGTGGCTGATATCTTCATTAAGCCATTAGATGAAGCAAAGTTCAACACCTTCAAATTTGAGTTAGGAATGTTGAACTTGGTCGAGCTTCAGGCACTCCCTTTTGCATTTTTTTGAGGTGCACTTATTGTTCCTTTTGTTGGAGATATAGACTCCCCAGTGGTATTAGTTAACTGATGCTTCTATTGAGGGGGAGTGAGTTACTCTGGAAGGGTCAGCCCTTATTTGCCTATTCTACAGAAGTCAAAAAGGGGGAGAGAAGGTCATAGCATGGGTGGAGATGGCAATTGAGGAATAATGAGATGATAACTATCATGTAGCAAACCCCAGGTGAGAAAGAGCTTTTTCCATACAGGGGAGAAAGTGATCAAGACACTCAAGTAAGGACAAACACCTTGCAGCAAGACAGGAAGGAATTGAGGTACACTTACTTATGCTGATATGTCAGAAGCAGGAAATGAGGTACACTTCCTTATGTTGCTATGTCAGAAGCAGAAAATAAGGTACACTTCCTTATGCTGCTATGTCAGAATTAAATATTTATTTTGCTGTATAGGCTGTGTGTGTCATTGACCAAGGAAAAAAGCAATTTGGATAGGGGTTTTGACTTCTTCAAATAAGGGGAGATTGTTGGGTCCATTGTTCCCAATGTCCCTGATTTGTGAGAAATCAAATAGGTCAATGTCCCACACATCAACTATATTTGATGTGTATTTGAGGTCTTGAGTGCAGGTTAGTCCATATCACATTAATTGGACAAGTGGACACCAGAATTGGTTGCTGGACATAGCAAAACTCTACTAAGTCCATAGGCATTGAGTGGAGCAAGCTCACTCAATGCCAGAGGTAAGGATTCAATATTATCTAGCTAGAAATTTGCCTATGTCCACAGGCGTTGAGTGAGGACAGCTCACTCAATGCCATATAACAAATATCGCTGAGTCTATCTTAGGCTAACTGATAGATAGCCAAAAATATGGCTACGTACACAGGCGTTGAGTGTAGTCTACTCACTCAATGCCATACAACAAAAAGCTGTGAGTCAGGCTAAGTCAGTCAAAGCCTAGATAAATAGGCTAAAAATGTGGCTAAGTCCACAAGCGTTGAGTGTGGTCTACTCACTCAATGCCATGCAACATTTAGTGTTTAGTGTTGCTGTGCATGTCAATGCCACAAAAAATTTGGGCAAAAGTTTAACTAAGTCCACTGGCGTTGAGTACAGCTTACTCACTCAACGCTATGACAGAAAAATCTGTTCAAGTAGCAAAGCGTTGAGTGTAGCTTACTCACTCAACGCCATGGAGTAAAAGCGTTGAGTGTAGCTTACTCAGTAAATGCCACATAATAGAGAAGTTCTGTTAAGTAGTTTGGAATTGAGTGGAGCTTACTCTCTTAATGCCAAGGCTCAGAAAATTTGGCCTAGTCCAAATGCGTTGATAGCTTTTACATTCGTCGAGCTGAGCTCTGTGTTCATCGAACTGAGCTCTAAGTTCGTCGCAATGAGCTTTCACTTTTCGTCGAGCTAACCTCTGTGTTCGTCGAACTAAGCTCTAAGTTCATCGAACTAAGCTTTAATTTTTTGTCGAGCTGAACTCTGAGTTTGTCGAACTGAGTTCTGCGTTCGTCGAAGTATTTTGGCACTCAGTGATGGTCATTCACTCAACGCCTTTGCTTCTAATGTTTGAATTTTGTCTAAGTTAAGAGATGCTGACGTCGGCAAAGTATAAAAGTCAACCAAAATTCAAATGTTGCGGGAATGTTGCCAGAGGTGCTGGCGGCCAGCTGTCATCATCCTCTGCACTTGGAAAGAAATATTTTCATCTTTAAGTGTTGGGGCCCACACACAGCAAAGTGCCGTTGAATCAAGAGTAAATGGAAAGAATGTGCTTTATGGCTAAATCTCAGCCATCAATCCTGGGGGTGGGCCCACTACTCGATTGGCCATCAGTGAATAAAAAGAAGCAAATCGGCCAGAGCAAACAATCAAATCCTTGTCTAGGTTTTCTAAAAACGAAAGTGCGGCTGAACTCCAATCTTCTTCCTTGCCTTTCTTGCTGAGCCTGAAGAAGCTGTTTTGTATAGAAAACTTAGCCGGGGAAAGAGATAGCTGAAGAAATCATCATCTGCAACAACAGATTTAGAAGCAATTCTAATAAGCAGATCAATATGATCTGCAAAGAAACGATAAATGTTTGAAGAAAGATTCAACTGCAGACTTCATTGTCTTCAACAGCAAAAGCTTGAGCTGATATCTGCTCAGTCCAGGAAGAAGTAGACACAAAGTTCTTGCTCTTGTGTCTAATCAAATCACCTTTTAATTCTTCTATATAGATTCTTTGTGAGTCTGAAGTTGTAAGCCTATGTTATAAAGGTTAAGGTCTTTGTGACATGTGGTTGGCTTAGTGCCGAGTGAAAGGTCTTCGTGACCTGTGGTTTGGCTTAGTGCCTAAGTGGTAGGTCTATGTGACATGTAAGGTCCTGCGGGATCTGTGTTGTAAGATCTTAAGGAGCTGAGATTTGGGTGGAAAGCCTAGTCTAACACACTATTAGAAAGGCGCAGAGGAACAATGGATGTACCCAAGATCAGGGAACCACTATACAATTGTTGTGTCATCTGTGATTGTTCTTGATAGCTAAAACTAACCTAATCACTAGGCATAAAAATTGGCTAACAAGTAAGAAGATTGAAATAGAGATAAAAACCTATTAACCCCCCCCCCTAGGTGTTTAGCTAGCCTTAAAACAAGACTTTCAAAGTGTTTTTGCGCTGAGTGATGGCAGTTCACTCAACGCACTCAACGCCTGTGATGAACTGTCTAGATTTGGCTAAGTCCACAGATGCTGACATCAACAAATGTCAGCAAAATTCAAAAGTGTTACGGGAAGCAAACAATACAAGACAAATGGTGTAGCATGCCTACTATGCTGCATTTAATTCAAAAGCATGATTGTAGCTGGAAAATCTAAGTGGGCCCATGAGTCAAGGAGCCGTTGGATGGCGGAAGATTAAATGCAATCAGATTAGCAAGAAGAAATTAACTTTTAGATATTTAGATTTTTGTAAAGAGGCAAAAACTTCATCTTCTTCCTCTAGCCATTGTTGTATAGCCTGAAGAAGTAGTTCAAACCACTGATCTAAATGTTCAAGCAGTTAGTTGTTGCGATTTTCACCTGCAAAAACAAGTTCATAGAAATCTCTAAGGAAGAAGAAGTAGCCAAGGCTAACCCTAGCTGCAGCAATATAGTTGTTGTGATCTACACCTTCAACAGCAAGTTCAGAGTATCATCTCTGAGAATGAGGAAGAAGCAAGGCAAGCCCTAGCTGCAACATCGTCACAGTTAAAGCTCATCTTTCCTGAAGAACATTTTTTAGAGCTGTGAAGAAGACTGGACAGAAGGTTAGTTGATTGAAGAATATTCAAAACTGATATCTCTTTTGTCTTCATCAGCAAACTTAAAAACTTGTGTTTCTGAGTTACTTCTCAGCACAAGCAGAAGCAACCTGAATATCGACCATCTTTGTGCTGTGAAAAAGGTAGGACTGAGCTTTCTCAGTTCAGGAAGAAGCAAGCTCAGAGAATCATCTCTCTGGAGTTAAAGTTAGGGCTGAGATATTCTCAGTCTAGAAAGGCAAACTCAGAGAACATCTTCTTTGGAGTCAAATCATCATCAACAACCTCTTTACTTTTTGTAGGATCTTAACATATCTGAGTGTAGGCCTAATTATAAAGTTTGAGGTATGATCCTTATTTGGATCTGAGTTATAGGGCTATCCTCCTAGCCTAAGTGTGGGACTTGTGCTCAAGTCTGAGGTAGGTGACCTTTGGATCACTGAGCTGTAGGAGGAACTTGCTCTGAGTTATAGTGCCTTATGCCTGAGGTAGGTCTTGGAGAAGACTGAGAGATCCTACGGGATCGGTGTTGTAAGCTCTTAGGAGCCGAGGTTTGGAGAAAAGCCTTGTCTAAGAAGCTGTTAGAAATGTGGGAGGGACAGTGGACACACACACAAAATCTGGGGAACCACTATAAGTCTTATGTGTGCTTTGTGTGATTGTCTTGAAAGCAGAACAAAACTAAATCACAACACACCAAAATAAAAGATAGTCATAAAAGACTAAGAAACCTATTCACCCCCCCCCCCCCCCTCTAGGTGTTAGCTACCATTGAAACTAAAGACTTTCAAGTGCTATCAGAGGGAGGTTTCTCAAAAAGGACATAACGGTCTAAGTAGATCTCAAAGGGTAGCTTAAAGTATAGTACTTATGGGTTCAGGTGAGAACCATAAGGAGTCGGGTTCCATGAAGCTTCCAATCTACAAGAAGGAAAGCTTTGGTATTTGGAAAGAGAGGGTGAGGTTGTTCATGGAAGCCTCTGATCCTAGGATTTTCATTACAGTCCAAGAAAGACCTTTCATACCCATGAAGGTCTCAGCTCTGGATGCAACTATCCAGACACCCACGAAGTATTCAGAGATGACCAAGGATGAGGTCATATTGGATACTATAGATAAGAGGGCACAGAACATAATTGCTAGTGTCATAGATGATTCAACCTTCCAGAAATTAGCCCACTGCAAGACAACCAAAGAGATGTGAGATTCTCTTGTTGTCTACATGGAAGGGACAGAGGAGGTGAGGGATGACAGAAAGTCCCTCCTAAATCAAGAGTATGAAGCATTCAAGTAGGGGAAGAAGGATTCCATAGCTGATTGCTATGATAAGTTCTTTAAGATAGTGAACCGTCTGATCACATATGGAAGAAAGTTCTATAAAAGTGAGCTGAATGACAAGTTCTTGAGATCCCTTAACAAGGATTGAGACATCAAGATCTGTGCCATCAGAGAAGTTGGCAATCTGGCCAACACATTGCCCTAGAATCTATTTGGGAAGCTGTTATCCCATGAGATGTGGCTGAACTCCAGGAAGACTGAAGAGGATGCTGCCAGTTCTCATGACAAAGAGAAGTCTGAGGCCTTCAAAGCTAAAGCAACAAGAAGAAGCAGGAGAAAGACTCCTTCTCAACCAAGGAGAGTTGCAGAGTCAGAAAGCTCTGATCTCAGCTCCTCTTGGAATGAACTATCAGATGGAGAACTAGCAATATTCTCCAAGCAGTTCAAGAAGTTGTTAAGTAGAAGGAGACAGTTGAATAAAAATGTCTCTTCAAGCTCCACGTCAAAGAAGCCTTACTCCAGCAAGGACAAATCCAGAAATGACCTGTTTGGGGAAAGGTATGACTCCAAACAGAACAAACATATTAAGTCTAATGTTGTTTGTTACTGTTGCAACATGAGTGGACATATCATTATTGACTATCCAGATAAGAAGAAGGAGCAGATGAGATCTGAAGGCAAAAAGCATCATAGGGACAAGAAGACTAAAAAGTGTTTCTTGGCCAAGAAGAAAGTAAGCCTATCAGACTGTGATTCTAAGTCTTCAAATTTAGATGAATAGGAGGCCTACATTGGTCTCATGTTCATTGAAGAAGTGGTTGATTATCCAACTGCCCCATCAGGCATAAGGGCTCCACCGTCCTCAGGTGACAATGATTGTGAAGAGGATGAGGAGTTCTACATCATGGCCCTATCAGAAGACAATCAGGACAATCCTACTCCTGATGAGGTACTCTCTATCCCTAGCTCTTCTTCTATTTATGAGTCTGGTTCAGTCTCTGAAGCATCCACTTCCTCCAGTAGGAATGATGTTTCAGATTATGAAAATGATGTCAATCATTTGATTGACAAGTATGGTGAAATTTTTGATGCTCTAAAAGAAGCAAAAGACATGTCAAGAGACAAGCTATGGAGATTGTCTCCATGCAGCAAGATGCTTCCATGTAGTCTGAGTCAGCCCCCTTGCTAGCTCAATTGAGGAGGGAAGTTAGCCAGCTAAAGATAATCTCAATCATCCAAATTGAGACCATCAGCCAAAAGAACAAGATCATCTTGGATCTTGAAGAGAAACTCCTAAAGGAGAGAAAGACTGTGGCTGAATTTAGTAAGCCCAAAATAGTATTACCACTGATCAACTCCTTCACCTCTCAAAAAGATAAGAGAGGTTTATGGTTTAAGTGGAATTCTAGAGTTGCCCATTCCAAAGCAAAAGGCAAAGCTCCTGTAGTGCCTCAGGCCACCATTCATAAGGTAATCCTCCCTTCCAACAGGTATGACTAGGACAACATGTATGGTCACTGCAAGAATGGGAATTTTTCTTGTAAGAGTACAAATGTATCTTACAATGGAAGAAGAAAGGACATGGGTTTGAGTGCACTGAAGGCTCCTCATGAGGAAATTCAGATGACCCATCATGGATGTAACACCCCAAATCCCAATTTGGGTTTAGGTTGGGTGACACGGCCTGGGACACGGGCGTGAACTAGGGTGTGTCATGCTCGAGTTGAGTGGCGCTCGATGAAATCTACTCGAGGGGCACTCAAGAAGAGGGAAAACGCCCAGTGACATGGGCGTGTCAGGGGGCATGTCCTCCTCGGGGTTGTCGAACTCCACTCGACAAATACACGGCATGGTGTGTCTGCAGTCGTGTATGGCACACAACCGGTGAAACGGGCGTGTCATGGGCCATGTCGTTCTAGTGATCAGCCAGGGTTTTGCGTGTGCTGCTGGACACGGGTGTGTCCTAGGGTACACGGCCTGTGACACAGGCGTGGCACTGGCCGTGTCCCGCTCGGGTTAAGTTGATGTTGTGTTGTGTGAGGTAGACGGCTTTGCGACATGGGCATGTCGGGCATGACACGGGCGTGTAGCATGTGACACGGGCGTGTCACACGACCGTGTACTGTTTGGATTTGAGTCGGTTGTGTGCCGCTTAAGGGACACGACCTGTGACACGGGCAGGTCACAGGGCGTGTCAGGCCGTGTTCAGACTATTTTTGGGCAAATCAAGGTCATTCATTCCCTTATCCAGGATCCAAGGTTCCAGGATCTTCCCTGCTGAGATAAGACCGAGAATGAGGGGGGAGAAGCTTATTCAAGCCATTCTTCTTCTTCTTCTCATTCTCAAAGAGAGAGAAAGGGAAAGCAAGGGAGCAAGGAAGGGAAAGGGGAAACTAGCTGCTGGAGGATCTGCGGAGTGCGGAAGCACGATCCGAGTTTGGATTCGTGAAGGCAAAGCCGAGGCGGTGAGTTCCATCCAGCTAGTTCATTGCTCCAAAGTGATCTTCAAGAGTAACGATCTCCTTCTTGGACATCGAAGTCCTTTCGTTATGCATATGCATGGAATCCTCCACCAAGAGGTGGACATCGTAAGTAATTCCACGTTGAGTCTACATTTATAGCTGGAAGTGTGGAGTACGGCATAGGCATGTTGTGGGAAGCCCATCTGGATGGTTAATCTAGATTGGTGATGATTATGGGTAAACCGGAGAAGACTCCGTGTATTTTATCAATATGGATGTTTGTGAGCATAAGCTCTTGTGTATGGATGTTGATCTTGGATGCTTTGTGTAAGCTCCTTGTGGTGTGAGCGCTGTGAGTGCTAATTGCTCTAGGAGAGCAAAACGCTGCGGCTAATCAGGAGGGAAGGCCGACCCGCATCTAGTGGTGCGCCACTGACGGTTTGAGCACGGAAAGGCTGACCTGCCCCGATTGTTTTGAGAGGTCGATTGGTAGCAATGCCTAGGGAGCGCGAGATAAACCTGGCTTGCTACACCACTAGGGTGGGTTGATCTGATTGAGGTAGTTTGAGGGGTCGATTGGTGGCAATCTATGGGGAGCTGAGTTAAACCCGGCTTGCTACTCTACTAGGGTGGGTCGATCTGAATTAGGATGGGAGGTATATTGGTGGTAATTCCTGGGGAGCACAGATAAACCCGGCTTGCTACTCAACTAGGGTGGGTCGATCTGCTATGGTAATGCTCATGTTTGCTGTGAGGTTAGTACCTCTGAGTGGGATGGACGGAATGTCGCCAGCCTGCGGGATAGGTGGACTAGAACCGGCCAACCAACACGTTAAAAACCTCTGATCGGCGGTGGACGACGGGTATATCTAGTACAATAATAAGGTGCCCTGAGTGCACGGAGCGTCTGGTGGATACCGGCATTTGTGACATTGTTGTGATTGGTATATAGTAGATATTATGATGGCAATGCATACATGGAAGGAACCACTGCTCTGGGCAAGGGGTAGGGTCGTTATAATTGGTCAGCTAATGCAGACCGTTGCTTTATTTTCCCGCTCTTGGGGTGGATACCTATTTGCAGGTGCTGGTGGATTGACTTGAACTGAGAGGAATCAAGGCTTGCTACTTAAGGCCCTCGAAGCTCGTGCGAAGAATGCTTGGATTTCATGTGTGGTCGGCCTGCGTGCCGATGTATGAAGCTATAAATATGTAAAGAATAACCTGTAAGGCCTTAAGGCCGTGAGCGTGCGTGTGTTGTATATATCCTGTTATATATCTATATATGTGGAGTTTATATAGTAGTGGACATTCGCTGTGCTGAGTTCATCTAACATAAAATGCTATGCTAGAATGCTTTGAGTTAGGCTACGAGTAGAATGAGATTTTGATTTCCACACGTAATTCTGCCGTTTGTCTGTGAAATATGGCATGGGGCCCTGGCCGGACCCACTGTTATATTCCATGTGATGAATGGAGGCGTTACAAAGTGGTATCAGAGCCAGGTTTGAGATTTATGGGAGGGAGAACATAATTGAACTCAAGAATGTCCACTAGGAATGTTATACATGTGTGTGAGGAGCATCACCGTATATTCAATGTATATTTGTCGTTATGAAATGGCTGATTAATAGTGTTTTGTACATTGGTAGGTGACGAGGAGTGGTGTTGGGCAGTCTGAGCCCCAGCGGTCTGACGAGAGTGTGGCACCAGTTGACACGCCTACACCTCCCTCGACGGAGACCATACATGTAGTGACTGAGACGGTGCTCGCAATGTTACAGGAACAGCCTACTAGGCAGGCAAGGCCTGCAGGGGTGCCAGTACGGCCTGGTGCAAGACAAGAGTGCGCTGAAGTTGTAGTAGACGAGCAAGCAACAGATGAGCAGTTGAAAAGGTCTATGGAGTTTCATCCACCTACGTTTGGTGGGGCGACTTCCCCAATGTAGGCGGAAGATTGGCTTGCAAGAGTGAAAAGGATCCTGACTGCAACCAGGACTGTGGAGGAGCAGAAATTAACCTTAGCCACGGTTTTATTGGAAGGCGATGCGAGGCTTTGGTGGGATGACGTGGAAGTGCATCACTTGGCAGGTCGAGGATTAGAGGAGATATCAATAGAAGAATTCTCCAGATTGTTTCTAGCCAAGTAATTGCCAATGTCGCAGTGAATTGCGATGGAGAATGAATTTCAACGTCTGGTGCAGGGCGAGACTGACATTGATACATAGCTACATGAGTTTACCAGATAGAGGCGTTATGCGGGGTCTACTTTCGCTGAAGAGGCTCGGAAGATGAATCAATTTTATGAGGGACTGCGTGATGAGTTAAGGTTGGCACTTCCGAGTTCGGTGAACCAAGGCTTCCAAGCATTGGTAGATACAACCCGTGCGCTGGAAAAGGATTTGAAGCGGGTACAAGAGAAGAGGGGCCTAGCGGTGGCGAAGCCAGAATTTAAAGTTCCGCAGTCGGAACAGTCGGAGTTTAAGCGATGAGATAAGAACAGGTTCAGGCCTGATGAATAAACTCCGTCAACTATCTCTTCGGGGGAAACATATGGGCAAGGACGTGTTGATACACGTACATCTTTTAACTGCAGAAAGCAAGGACATATAGCCCGTTATTATGGGAATGCCCCTTTAAGGAGTGAAAAAAAGACAAGTGCGTCTTATGAAGAAAAGGGTAAAGCAGTGGCTGAGTCATTTGCATCCCGGACGCAACCTCAACTGCATAATTTGGAAGTGCAAGAACCGCAAAGCTCGATTGGTGAAGTTCAGCCTTGTGTGTTTAATTTGGACCTCCAAGAGGCTAGTAAACAATATATGCAAAATAATGCGGGTGAGCGGAAGTAATCATAGAATCGTGACCCGTACTACTTGGGCGTTGTAACTACTGTTGGTGCACACTTTGTGTTATTTAAGTGATCGATCGATCATGGTGTATGTATATGATGTTTTTGGCTATATATCACTAGATGAAATTGTGGATGGATGTGCACCTGTGAGAGAGATATGTATATGTGTATGTTCTGAATGTGATGTTTGTTTTGTGCGATGCCTTGGGGCAAGCCAAGCTATGGCCTCTGAGCTCTAACCTGGCTCATTTTTTTCGGGTGATCGGTTGCTTATGGTGCAACGAGGAGGGGTTCTGTTGCTGGTTGTCATTGAGCCAAATTTCGGGATGAAATGTTTTTGAAGGAGGGGAGGGTTGTAACACCCCAAATCCTAATTTGGGTTCTGGTTGGGTGACACGGCCTGGGACACGGGCAAGTCCCAGGGCGTGTCGTGCTCGGGTTGAGTGGCGTTCGATGAAACCTACTCGAGAGGCACTCGAGAAGAGGGAACATGCCCAGTGACACGGGTGTGTCAGGGGGCATGTCCTCCTCGGGGTCGTCGAACTCCACTCGACGAATACACGGTCGGGCGTGTCTGCAGTCGTGTATGGCACACGGCCGGTGACACGGGCATGTCACGGGCCATGTCGTTCTCGGGATTAGCTAGGGTTTTGTGTGTGCTGGTGGACACGGGTGTGTCCTGTGGTACACGGCCTGTGACACGGGCGTGGCACTAGCCATGTCCCGCTCGTGTTAAGTTGATGTTGTGCTGTGTGAGGTACACGGCTTCGCGACACGGTCGTGTCGGCCATGATACGACCATGTAGAATGTGACATGGGCATGTCACACGGCCATGTACTATTTGGATTTGAGTCAGTTGTGTGCCGCTTAAGGGACACGGCCTTTGACACGGGTGTGTCACAGGGCGTGTCAGGCCGTGTTTAGCCTATTTTTAGGCAAATCAAGGTCGTTCATTCCCTTATCCTGGATCCAAGGGCCCAGGCTATTCCCGGCTGAGATAAGACCGAGAATGAGGGGGGGGGAGAAGCTTATTCAAGCCATTCTTCTTCTTCTTCACATTCTCAAAGAGAGAGAAAGAGAGCAAGGGAGCAAGGAAGGGAAAGGGGAAACCAGCTGCTAGAGGAGCTACGGAATGCGGAAGAAAGATCCGAGTTTTGATTCGTGAAGGCAAAGCCGAGGCGGTGAGTTCCATCTGGCTAGTTCATGGATCCAAAGCAATCTTCAAAGGTAACGATCTCCTTCTTTGACATCAAAGTCCTTTCGTTATGCATATGCATGGAATCCTCCACCAAGAGGTGGAAATCGTAAGTGATTCCACGTTGATTCTGCATCTAGAGCCAGAAGTGTGGAGTACGCCATAGGCATGCTGTGGGAAGCCCATCTGGATGGTTAATCTGGATTGGTGATGATTATGGTTAAACCGGAGAAGACTCTGTTTATTTTATCAATATAGATGTTTGTGAGCATAAGCGCCTGTGTATGGATGCTGATCTTGGATACTTTGTGTAAGCTCCTTATGGTGTGAGCGCTGTGAGCGCTAATTGCTCTGGTAGAGCGAAAAGCTGCGACTAATCAGGAGGGAAGGCTGACCCGCATCTAGTGGTACGCCACTAACGGTTTGAGCACGGGAAAGGCTGACCTGCCCCTGGTTGTTTTGAGAGGTCGATTGGTAGCAATGCCTGGGGACCGCGAGATAAACCCGACTTGCTACACCACTAGGGGGGGTCGATCTGATTGTGGTATTTTGAGGGGTCGATTGGTGGCAATGTCTGGGGAGCCAAGTTAAACCCGGCTTACTACTCCACTAGGGTGGGTCGATCTGAATTAGGATGGGAGGTAGATTGGTGGTAATTCCTAGGGAGCACAGATAAATCCAGCTTGCTACTCCACTAGGGTGGGTTGATCTGCTATGGTAATGCTCATGTTTGTTGTGAGGTTAGTACCTCTGAGTGGGATGGACGGAATGTCGCCAGCCTGCGGGATTGGTGGACCAGGGCCGACCAACCAACATGTTAAAAACCTCTGATCGGTGGTGTACGACGGGTATATCCAATACACCAATAAGGTGCCCAGAGTGCACGGAGCGTCTGGTGGATACCGGCGTTTGTCACATTGTTGTGATTGGTAGATAGTAGATATTATGATGGCAATGCATACAGGGAAGGAACCACTGCCCGGGCAAGGGGTAGGGTCGTTATAATTGGTCAGCTAATGCTGACCGTTGTTTTGTTTTCCCGCTCTTGGGGTGGATGCCTATTTGCAGGTGCTAGTGGATTGACTTGAACTGAGCGGAATCAAGGCTTTCTGCTTAAGTCCCTCAAAGGCCGTGTGAAGAATTCTTGGATTTCATTTGTGGCCGGCCTGCGTGCCGATGTATGAAGCTGTAAATATGTAAAGAATAACCTGTAAGGCCTTAAGGCCGTGAGCGTGTGTGTGTTGTATACATTCCTATTATATATCTATATATGTGGAGTTTATATAGTAGTGGACATTCGTTGTGTTGAGTTCATCTAACATAAAATGTTGCGCTAGAATTCTTTGAGTTATGCTACGAGTAGAATGAGATTTTGATTTCCACACGTAATTTCGTCGTTTGTCGGTGAAATATGGCATGGGGCCCGTCCTGACCCACCGTTATATTCCATGTGACGAATGGAGGCATTACAATGGACCATTTGTTTTTCGTGCTACAGCCACCACACTCAAGGAGAAGGTAGTGGCCTATTCTCAGGATCTTCTAGCAAAAAACCCAGACAAGGGTAAGTCAGTCAGTAAGACTGAATTGGCTATCTCTGAGTCCATTAACAACATGTTAACTACAAAGAAGACTGTTGTTGATGAAACTCAGAGTAAGCAAAGTACTTCTACTAGCAGACTCACCTTTAGTCAGATTCTTGCTGAGAGAAACAAGAAGAAGTCTACAACACTACCATCTGAACAGGCAGCTAATGATGGTTGGCACTCCTCAAAGACTGTTCATAAGAGGGGATAAAACATCCATGAATGTTGGTGTTGTGGTAAAGTGGGCCACTATACTATAAATTGTTGGCACAACCCTAATGTGCCAAGTGCAAGAGTAAGTCTTCCTGACTGGACTATTGTAGGTAGACATGTGCATGTTTATACTAACAATAACCTAGGACCCAATAAAAATTGGGGTCCTAAGGTAACTTAAATCTTGTTTTGCAGGATAGTCCAAGTGCCCATACCCCTATATGGTACTTTGACAGAGCATGTTCCAGGCATAATATTGGAACAAGGAGCCATCTTAAGGATCATACTCTAGTGAGGAGAAGAACAAGCAAGCTGTACTCATCACTAAGGAAAGCACTATAAGTAGCTCTTCTAAGAGTAGTATAAAAGAGGCATACGCTCCTCAACTGAAAATACTTTCAAGTGGTATACTCAGCTGAAATGATAACTGAAAGTCTTGTGGACAGAATCTGTGCAAATACTAAGGGGGAGACTATCAAGCTAGATGCTCCTATTGATGGGGAGCAAGTTCAGTCTAGGTTGTTGGACAAGCTTGATTCTTACCAAGAGTACCTCCAGCATAGAATAGATTAGGAGAACTACTTAAGACCTGAATGTCCCTATGGACAATGCTAAGGTTAAGGGGGAGATTTCAACAGAACTTCCTACTCAAGAAGACAAGAATGTCAAAACCTCCATGACTGTAGCTGTATGAAACCCTGACTGTAGCTGTATCTGAAGAAGTCATAAAGCGGGGGGGGGGGGGGGGGGGGGGCGGCGAGGTGCGGGTAGACAATGATAAAGAAGAGACTGAAGGATGGTATGAAAGATACCACCACTGGTTAGACTGTTCAACTCTAGAGGGGGTGTGAATAGAGTATTTTAAAATCCTTTAGATTTTTATTCCAGAGTTAAAAATAGTGATACTAATAAGTGAAATCAGAAAGGTGCAGAAATAAATCTAAGCGAATCAACAATCAGCAAACAGAAAGAAATAAAGTAGCATCACAGACAACACAAGAATTTTATAGTGGTTCCCCTAAAACTTTAGTATATCCACTCTTCTACCACCCTGGTAGGAATCCACTCAGGTTTTTTTGATCAGGTGCCCTATCACCAATCAGGTTTTTGCTCAGGTGTCTGTCACCACAAGATCTACTTCAGGTAGATCAGGAAACACTTCAGGCTTTTGATCAGGTGCCTAAAAACAAAATCAAGCCTTTTGATCAGGAGACTTGCAAATAGGTGGTTAACTTTTGAAGGGAGCTAGAACCATGTGTATAGTGGGATGGAACAAATAAACTAGATGTTGTCTTCTCTTACTCAAAGCAACAGAGAAGGCTTGTGGATTCTTGATGTTGTCAAAGCTCCCCCTGAGATGAAGATTATTTCAGGAAGATTGAGAGCTTTGCATGGTGAGTAGGTATTCTTGAAAAGATTCTCCAGAATGTTGTAGACAGATAGAAGTTGATTGTCAAATTTTAGCTTGCTGGAGGAAGAACACTTGATGAAAACAGTCAGAGCCTTTTTCTTGAATACTTTTTGGTGCCTGTCCTTCTCTCTGTATGTTCTGCTATTCATGTCATCTGTTGTCGACTAAAAGAGAAAAATATCTTTTTATATATCTCTGTCTAATTTCTCCTTTGAATTTGGATTGTCTGCATTGAATGCTGACTTCCTGGAGAATGAAAATTCGGCTGGAGAGAATATTGCATTAATGGATTTCCCCAACTGCCACGTTAAAAACGACAAGTAATATTCCTGATGAAGACCAAAATCAATGCTGCCACTAATGGCTAGATTCAGAGAATATAAGTATTGATTATTCAAGAATTATTGCAAGAGAATAAGGACAAAATGAGGAAAATTCTAAGTCTGGAACTGCACAACAATCGTCGACCAGAGAATAGATTTCATCGACCTAAGATCAAAGATCGTAGAGCTGAGAAATCTTGTTCGTCGACCTGGGAATCCTTGTTCGTCGACCTGAGAACCAAGTTCGTCGAACTGAGAAACAAGTTCGTCGACCTGAGATCAGCTAACTGCTTACTGTGAAAAAGTTCCCATTTCTGTGCTCCAAAATCGTCGAGCTGATAATGTAACTTCGTCGACTAGAGTTCAGAGAAAGGATTCTGGACTAAAAAATGTTGAAGTTGATCTACCAGAATTCGTTGACCTAAGCTCGAATATCATCGAGCTAAACTCAGTGAATTTACTCTGAGTTTGTCGAGCGAAGCATGACTTTTGTTGAGCTGAGTTCGACGAACGTCGAACTCTCTTTCCTGAACTTGATTTTCTTCTAAGTCTGGAGTCTTCTGCAGTCATCTGCTAGCTGGTCCATGTGTGGTTGTTTCTAAGGACTTAGCCTAAACTCTAGGACACAGATATGACCCTGGCAATACATGTTGGGTCAATTATCCTAGTTAGTGAACCTAGCCCAAATCAAACTAGGGATCCAACAATCTCGCCCTATTTGGGTGAGGTCACTAATACAAATGAAAACAAAAACATTCACAAAGTAAAATAAATATATCTGGCAGAAAGATTAAAACATGCAGCAGATATTTACAATGTATCTTTGTGTTAGTAAATAAATAAAGAGTTTAAGATACACAGAAACTAAACAGCATATTCTCATTTCTTTTTCTTCCTTTTCTCGTTTTGCTTATCCTCCTTTTCTTTGTCAGCAGGCTGAGTAAATTTTAAAGCTCTATTAGGATCTGTTGCTTCCTTCTTGGACATGGTCATATCAGCAGCTCCAATGATATTGAGAGATGTGGCTCTAGGCACAACAGCATCTGGGTGTAGATTCATATAAGCATCAACATTAAAGAATTTGTTAGCTTTTGCATACCTGTTCAGTTCTTCTTTCTTGTATTTAGACATAGTTGAATACTGAGAGGGATCCTTTCCTTCAGCTTTAGCCTTGTTGATCATTGATAATCCAGCCAGTTCCTGGAACCTATCCATCCTAGCAGTAGTCTCTGTCTCTAGATCCATAATGGGAATGGGAGGAGACTCTGGCCTTTTTGGACTGTCAGCTTTAACTGGTTCAGGAACTTGCTGTTACTATTGTTAAGGATGTTGTTGTTATTATTGTTGCCTGCTTGAAGGGTACCTTTGTTGGCTGCTTCCTTGAGAAGATGAGGATCTACCATGTTGTCTTTGGTATGTATGAGTATATGAGGTAGACCTCTGAGATGAGCTGCCTGAAGCACCAGCAGCAGGTGGAGGAGGAGGAGGAGGTCCTTTCCTGTGTCTATAAGGTGGTGGAGAATATCTTCTGCTTTTCTTTCTTGCCTTTTGTTCATTTTTGGATAGCCACATTGAGGCTGGCATTCCAGGATAGGGAGTAATTTTCTGCAAAATATAGTAAGGAATATCATGAGTAAGGTTTGGCTTAGAAGCAGCAACTGGAGGCACTTTCCTTTTATTTGAAATTTTCTTTTTGGCAGAAGAGTTATCATCAGAATCATCTTCATCATCATCATCATCAAAAGATTTTTGGGGATTATCATACAAAGCATCTAAAGCTTTCGGAAGATCTTTATTAATAGGCTTGACAGCCTGAGATTCTGGAACTGGAGCTGGAGCTGGAGTAGGAGCAACTGCTTGAGGTTCTGGAGCCTGAGGCTCTTCAACAACTATTATATTTTCAGTAATTAAAAAAATCTCTTCTTCTATATCTGCCATTATGATTTCATTCAAATTTGGAAGAGGACTGTCATCCATCTTATAGATAGGAGCAGAGACAGCCTCTAGGGAAAGAATATCTTTAGGAGCAGATATTGTAGGAGTCTCTATAGCTACAAAACTGTCCTTGAGTTGCTTAGCAACTGAGGGACTAATGGGTGTTGTATAAGGTACAATAGCCAAGGATGGTTGTAAACAAACAAAAGGAAGAGAACCCAAATAAACTGTATCAAAAGAATTCAATAGACTGAATAAATCCACTGTGGGATTGACAAAACAATCACCAATAGTTATTATATCTGTATCCTTTATAATTGTATCCTCTATAACTATATCTGTACCTAGAACCATGTAAGTATATGTATCTGAGTCTGCTGCTGCTGCTGCTGAAACTGGAAGAGCTTCTTCATTGAGCATCTCCCCCTGCCTGATTTCAGCAGAAGCTAGAATCAGGCCCCTAGGTGAAGAAGCAGGGACAGAGGAGGCCGCAAGGAGAGGAGAAAGGGAGGAAATTGAATTAGCAAGAGGTGTAATGGCCTCTACTATAAGAGTCCTAATCACTGGAGTGATGTGCTCCAGGATGGTATACATGGAAGGGGAAACTATATCAATAAACTCAGGAGGAGTTTGGGTGGATATAGAGGGATTGGCAGAAGAAGTGACATCATGGAGGATGTCATCCAGAGGAGATGATGGTGCAAGGGATGGTGAGTGACTAGGAATGTCATGGATAGGGGAAGTAGGTGTGGATGGTAAGGATGTGAGCAGATTGAATGTGGGGGATGACAAGAAAGTGTCAGTGTTGATGTCTTGGAGTTAGGATGGAAGTGGAGATTGAGGAGGTGTGATATGGAGTGGAGAGTGAGGAGGTGTTTGCACATGGGTTGGTGAGGGGATGGAGATGGCTGGTTATTGCAGAGAAGGAGCTGAAGATGTTTGAGTAGATGGAGGAGTTATTGGTGGAATGGATATGGTGGAAGGAGGTGGTGGAGGAGCTGCTTTAGAATTAGTGTGGGGAGTGGCTGTATCAGCCCTTATGCCCTCAGAAGGCCTGGAGGAGGAGGAAGCCTGGGAAGGTTTTATGATCCTCCTCTCCCATCTACCAAACAGGGCAGAGGTGAGCCTCTTGGAGGCATTGATGAACACTGGTGTGGAAACTAGATTCTCAGAAGCCTTTTCCTGCAAAAATACTCCCAGTACCCTGTAACACCTCCACTGTAGTGAACGTATAATATGGGTCCGGCCGGGGCCCCACAACATACGAGCGCCACAGCTTTAGCATTATAAGTTGATATAGCTACCCAAACTCAAAACACTTTGCACAACACAGCGGAAACAGAACAGGACTAGAAGTTATCCACCACTAAAGAGTAAAACAAATGGCCATAAGGCCTACATCAAGTGTCCAAAGAAAAGTAGTACATCAAACATGAATGTGCTCAGCACTCCTAGTCTACCTCGGCATGCAAGCCGGACAAAATAGTCTCAAACAAACATCATCATAACTGAAGTGCTACAAAAGAGGGAAAAACACTTCATGGGGCTTAGGCCTTTCTGGCCGGCGTGCTAGCTCCTGCATGCGATCCTTGACCTGTAAAAATTATTAGTAACGTGGGTCAGCAAAGGCTGACCTCAAACTGTGTAACAACACATCTCCTCCCGGCCGCCCCTAACGGACCCCGGGGAACCCTCCAACCTGCAAGTCAGCACTTCATATGCAATATAAACATCTATAAATAGAAAAGCATTAAAACAGGCTTGGATGTCTCAATCATCAAACATGTTCTCTACTAGTTGAGCATATAAAGAAAGGGCCTACTGTGCAACATGAATGCAACACCCGGGCTTCACCCAAGGTACCCTATTACGTATGCATCTAACACAACATCACATCATTTGGGTACTCACATTTCCCCATTGGCATAAAGCCGCAAACACTAAGGGAGACACCTCTCCCTCAAACGGCGCACAGGCCGCCACAAGGAATTCTTGCCAAGGCCCCACCCTCTCGTGGGCTTAGCCCCGGGCTTGCCTGCAAGCTCTGACGTCTCATGTCAGGATTCCAACAAACACAGACCGACCGATTCTAAGAAGCCTTGCTGGACCCCACCCGCTCATGGCCTCTTTGCCCGGGCTTGCCCCAAGCTTGGCATTCTCGTCAGTCTCACAGAAGGGGACTAGTCTCGCCGGGACACTCTCCACACATGACGCATATGTCACGGGATAGCCAGCCGACCACAGAGACATAGCCACGCCTTGGCACAACACAAACCAAGACTAAATACATCATAATCCCTCATTGTACTGCAGCGTTCCCGCGCACCAAGGAAACCATCTCCAACTCATGCGGAGCTAACCTTGTCCCTCAAGGAAACCATCTACCGCCACGAGGAGCTAACCTTGTCCGGGTCCGACTACACGTACCTTTCAAGCAAACGGGACAATCACCACCACAACACAAACAGCATCTTGCCGCAACGGAAAACCTCTACGAATCCCTAAGTTCGTATGCAACATCACCGAGTCGGACTAACGGTCGCGACTACGGCTTCACCCACCATGCCTAATCCACTAGCGAAGCGGATCTCTAATGCAAAATATGCCGGGGACGGACTCAATCAACCCGGAAGTTCCTCTTGAAACTTGGCAAACCAAAACCCCTCTCATTTGAGAGTTTGGTGCCCAAAAATTAGAGAGAAAGAAAACTAAATGATGCTAATACATGCATCCTAAGGACCGAGAGGAGAGATGTCGTTACCTTCCGACTCCTCTTCCTTGCCATGGCAAAAATAGCCGGATGGAAATCTTCGCAACGCTCCAAGCTTCACGGATCCGGACTCGGCTCGCGATTTGGAGCTCCGAAACCCTTCCTACAACCCAAGACCTTCTTCTTCTTCCTCCTTGCTCTAGTTTTTCTCAAGAACTTAGAAAGAGAAGACTTGGAAAACAAATGAGGTTTCCAACCCTAGAATCGGACTTAACTGCCTAAGAATAGTCCTGAGCCGTCAGATCCCAAAATCTTGGAAAGAATGGCCACGATTCGCCTGGAAAATAAAAGACCTGGGCCGAACACGGCCTGGCACACGCCCGTGTCCAGGGCCGTGTGCCTCATTCGCCGTCTCAAATCGACGCGCCTGGAACCGCACACGGGCATCCGACACGCCCGTGTTCAACCCAACACGCCCGTGTCCCCAGTGATACGGCCATGTGGCCGGCCGTGTGCCTCCAACAACACGGCCCCGAAACCAACCCGAGAGATGACACGGCCTGGCACACGCCCGTGTCCCAAGCCGTGTGCCAAGTCTCGACACCCGTCGACAGGCTTTGTGTCGACACCGCGGAAAAACGTCGAGCGAAGATCGTCGACCAAGCGGGACACGCCCTGTGACACGCCCGTGTCACAGGCCGTGTGCCCCAGACTCGACACTTTGTCGAGCGAAAGTGTCGACACTTGGGCCGAGTGTCGACACGGCCTCGACACGCCCTGCGACACGCCCGTGTCGCAGGCCGTGTGCCCCTCTCCCGACACATTGTCGAGTGAAAGTGTCGACACTTGGGCCGAGTGTCGACACAGCCTCGACACGCCCTGCGACACGCCCGTGTCGCAGGCCGTGTGCCCCACTCTCGACACTTTGTCGAGCGAAAGTGTCGACACTTGGGCCGAGTGTCGACACGGCCTCGACACGCCCTGCGACATGCTCGTGTCGCAGGCTGTGTGCCTCCTGCCAGAAACCCAAAAAAATGTTCAGAACTGCAGACTGAACCTCTTGCAAAAACTGGGGTGTTACAACTCTCCCCCACTTAACAGAATTTCATCCCGAAATTTCAAAACAAAATGGTACAAAACTTAAATTGTACCTGACATGAAAAGTTTTGGATAATCTTCTAGCATGGCCTGTTCTCGTTCCCAAGAGAACTCCTCACGACCGCAGTTGTCCCACCGAACTTTCACGAGTTTGACTTCTTTATTCCACAACTGCCGAGTCTCCGAATCTTCTATAGCAATTGGGAGGACTCGCGTCCTCAAGTCTTCCTCAATCGGCACCGATGCCGGCTCTATCACCACGCTAGCCTCCACCAAGGCTTTCCTCAAAGCGGAGACATGGAAGACGTCATGTAATCCACTCAAGTCTGCGGGCAATGCCAACCGATATGCTGCTTCTCCTACCCGCTCAACAATTTCAAAAGGCCCCAAAAACCTTGGACTCAACTTCTTGAGTCGGCGAATCCGTGAGACGCCTTTGAACGGCTTGACCTTCAGATAAACCCAATCACCAACTGTAAATTCCAACTTCCGGTGACGAGCATTAAAATATTTTGCTTGCCTGTCTTGCGCCACCTTCATACGCCCTTGGATGGTCCGTACCAATTCACAAGCGTCAACTACCGCATCCTTTCCCAAAAGTTTGGTGTCTCCCGCCTCTGCCCAAGACATTGGCGTTCGACACCGCCTCCCATACAAAGCTTCGTATGGCGCCATCTTTATACTAGCTTGAAAACTGTTGTTGTACGCAAATTCTACCATGAAGAGGTGATCCTCCCACCTCTTGCCAAAATCAAGAACGCACATCCTCAACATGTCCTCCATAGTACGGTTCGTTCTCTCCGTTTGCCCATCAGTTTGAGGATGGAACGCCATACTAAACTTTAGCTTCGTGCCAAGCTCTTCTGAACCAATCTTCAGTCCTTGGACGTAAATCGTCCATCTCGATCACTGACTATGCTCTTAGGAACTCCGTGCAGTCGCACAATGTTGCGAACATACAACTCCACCAGCTTCTCCACGCTGTCCTCTTTCCGATTTGGGATGAAGTGAGCCACCTTGGTTAGGCGATCCACGATCACCCAAATAGCATCATTACCATGCTGTGATCTAGGCAAACCATGCACAAAGTCCATGGAGATGTCCTCAAATTTCCACTCAGGAATTGGAAGGGGCTTCAGGAACCCGCCCGGTTTCTGACATTCGGCCTTCACCAAGGCACATGTTTGGCAACGACTCACATACAAAGCTACGTCTCGCTTCAACCCCGGCCACCAAAAGGATTTCTTCATATCCAAGTACATCTTTGTACTGCCCGGGTGAATGGAGTACTTTGAGAAGTGAGCCTCAAACATCAACTCCTCACGGAGATTGCCAAACTGCGGTACACAAACCCTTCCGTCCTTTCTCAAGATTCCCCCAATCATCTCCCAGGCGCTGCTCTCGCCCTTTTGAGCCTCCAACACAAAAGGTTGAAACTCCACATCCAATCGAGTCGCTTCCCGAATACGATCGGACAAGTCGCTTTGCACTTCAATCCAGTTCAACCGAGCCACGCTAGACTCGCCTCTCGCAACACATTCCAACCCAAGGGACTCCCATTCCCGAACCAACCGCTCATCATGAGCTTCGATCCAATTTCCTTGCCCCGAGTACTTCCTACTCAACGCATCCGCCACCACATTGGCCTTACCCGGCGTATACTGAATCGCCACTTCGTAGTCTCCAAGAAATTCAACCCATCTGCGTTGCCGCATGTTCAAGTCCTTCTGATCCAAGAGATACTTCAGGCTTTTATGGTCCGTGAAGATCTCCACCCTTGCGCCATACACATAGTGTCGCCATATTTTCAACGCGAAGATTACCGCCGCCAACTCCAAGTCATGGACGGGGTAATTCCTCTCATGAGGTTTCAGCTGTCGAGACCCAAAAGCTATTACCTTGCCATGTTGCATCAACACGCAACCCAAACCGCATCCCGATGCGTCACTGAAAATCTGAAATCCATCGGTCCCTTGCGGTAAACTCAGGATTGGAGCCATCATAAGCCTCTCCTTCAGTGCCTCGAATGCTTGACTGCACTCTTGGGTCCACACAAACTTATGGTCTTTACGAGTGAGTGAGGTGAGCGGTAGAGCTATCTTCGAGAAATTCTCCACGAATCTCCTATAGTACCCGGCTAGTCCAAGAAAACTTCGGACTTCAGCCACGGTCCTCAACACCGGCCAATCTCTGATGGCCTCCACTTTCGCCGGATCCACCGCCACCCCATCGCCACTAATCACGTGGCCCAAAAATGCCACCTTCTCCAGCCAGAACTCGCATTTGGAGAATTTTGCATACAACTCATTCTCCCTCAACACTTGCAAAACTACTCTCAAGTGGGTCTCATGCTCCACTTCAGACTTTGAGTACACTAAGATGTCATCAATGAAGACAACCACAAACGAATCCAAGTAATCCCGAAACACTCGATTCATCAGATCCATGAACACCGATGGTGCGTTCGTCAACCCGAACGGCATCACCGTAAACTCAAAGTGTCCGTACCTTGTCCCAA
Source organism: Platanthera guangdongensis (assembly GCA_039583875.1). Taxonomy (NCBI): domain Eukaryota; kingdom Viridiplantae; phylum Streptophyta; class Magnoliopsida; order Asparagales; family Orchidaceae; genus Platanthera; species Platanthera guangdongensis. The sequence continues at coordinate 134,788,162 of CM077164.1, forward strand.
AAGCAGTCTTGGGTATGTCCTCATCCCGAATTCGCAGCTGATAGTAGCCTGACTTCAAGTCCAACTTCGAATATACCATTGACCCCACCAATTGGTCAAACAAATCGTCTATCCGAGGAATCAGATACTTATTCTTGACGGTCAATTTATTCAGCTCTCGGTAGTCTATGCATAGGCGCATGCTACCGTCTTTCTTCTTAACAAACAACACCGGTGCGCTCCACGGTGAAGAACTGGGTCTAATATACCCTTGCTCCAACAGTTCCTGTAACTGTACCTTAAGTTCCGCTAACTCCTTCGGTGCCATCCTAAATGGGGGACGCGACACCGGTCTAGCCTCCGGCATTAACTCGATCGAGAAGTCGATCTCCCGCCGAGGAGGCGCTCCAGGAAGTTCATCCGGAAACACATCCTTGAACTCTGCCACCACAGGCACTTCCTCAATCGAAAGTTGGGAGAGACGAACCTCCAACAACGCTACCAGCGCCACACCTCCCTGGTTAACCGCCCGCATCATTTGCATGGCCGTAATTAGGGAATGGGCTACTCCACAAAGGCCCATAAACTTGACTTCCGCTTGCCCCTTACTCTTTAGGGTCACTACCTTGGATAAACAATCAATGCTGGCGCGCTGCTCTGCAAGCCAGTCCATGCCCAAAATGACATCAAACTCTACTAACGGCAACACTGCCGCTTCCAAAACGAAGTCAACTCCGTCTAGCTCCCAACCGATGCGCCCTTTAGCCCCGGTGGTCATAGATGACCCATTGGGCATGCGCACTTTTAGTTCCGCGTCCGCCGAGAAAGTCTCGACTCCTACCCTTCGGATGAAACTCTCCGCAAGAAAAGAGTGCGAAGCCCCAGTATCGAACAATACCCTAGCGGGGTATCCAGAAACTAACACGAAGCCTACAACAAGACAACACACGGAAAGGGGGTCTAAAAGTATGAAGCACAAATGCAAACTTAAATTTTCTTCATACCTGTCACCACATCGGTTTGGCGGATCGCTTCTTGCTGTCCAAGGTTGTAAGCCCTTGGTTGCACCGGTTGGAACCGAGAAGCGCTCGACTCCGCCATCTTTCCTTTCTCTGCAGCACTGGGGCCCGAGCGCACAGACTGCTCCTGCTTTGACTCTTGCCCCGCTCCCCCTTGCTGACAAGCACGGGCTATGTGCCCAACCTTCCCGCAGTTGTAACACGTCGGCGGTCCCCTAGAGTGAGAATCCCCAGGCGTCCAAGTGCTCCTCTCACCCGACCTGGAAGGGTGAGGCTTCCTCCTCCACCTGCTCCCATCAGACTTTACATGAGATTGGGAGGGCTTCCCTTCCCCATGCTTGGGAGTAAAACCCTTTCGACGCTGGGTCCGCTCCAGATCACTCTCCAAACTCCTGGCGGCTTCAACTAGCTCATTAAATCCCGCCCTCTTCATGGAGATGAGGGGCTGTCTCAGATTCTCCCTCAAACCTTGGTAGAAGAGGTTATCCCTCTCTACATCATCCGCCATTGTCGTTCCCGCATAACGACCCAAACGGGTGAACTCTTGCACGTACTCATCCACTGTCTTGTCTCGCTGCATTAGATGCAGAAACTGCCTCTGTAGGGCCAACCGTGTTGAAACTGGAATATACCTCTTAAGAAAAGCGTCCCCAAACTCTTCCACTGACGGGGTGCGCCCCGGGAACAGGCGGCCGCTATGGCTCACCCACCACAATTTGGCGTCTCCTTCCAACATGAACGCCGCATACTCAGCTTTCTTTTCCTCTGGCGTCTCTGCCGCCCTTAACAGTTCTTGAATACGAACCCACCAATCCTCCGCATCCGTTGGCGTTCCAACACCCTTGAAAGACGGGGGATGGAAACTCAGGAAATACTTCATGTGTCGGTCTCCATGCCCTACCACCACCCTTTCTGCCAAAGGCTCCACTCGCCTGGCTTCTCCGCCTGGCACGGCCGTCGCCGTGTCCGGTGTAGCAGGGGTTGCTACCTGGGCTGCAGCCGCCGCTTGCGCTGCCACCATCGCTTCTGCAAGCATACGACAGAAGTCAGCCGGGTTTACACCCGTGCCCAGAAGACCTGGAGCAGTAGCACTGCTCGCCGAGAGATCATCCCTTGCTCTTGAAGTGCCCGCCTCGTTGCTTGCACTCTTCAGGAAAACAAGAAATAAGGGATTAGTCTCCAATCGCAAGACTAAAACATAAGGACACTCACGGTCCCGCATTACTCTTATGTGGATAACTTCTCTACGCACTGACCTTGAATCTAACCTGGCTCTGATACCAAATTGTAACACCTCCACTGTAGTGAACGTATAATATGGGTCCGGCCGGGGCCCCACAACATACGAGCGCCACAGCTTTAGCATTATAAGTTGATATAGCTACCCAAACTCAAAACACTTTGCATAACACGGCGAAAACAGAACAGGACTAGAAGTTATCCACCACTAAAGAGTAAAACAAATGGCCATAAGGCCTACATCAAGTGTCCAAAGAAAAGTAGTACATCAAACATGAATGTGCTCAGCACTCCTAGTCTACCTCGGCATGCAAGCCGGACAAAATAGTCTCAAACAAACATCATCATAACTGAAGTGCTACAAAAGAGGGAAAAACACTTCATGGGGCTTAGGCCTTTCTGGCCGGCGTGCTAGCTCCTGCATGCGATCCTTGACCTGTAAAAATTATTAGTAACGTGGGTCAGCAAAGGCTGACCTCAAACTGTGTAACAACACATCTCCTCCCGGCCGCCCCTAACGGACCCCGGGGAACCCTCCAACCTGCAAGTCAGCACTTCATATGCAATATAAACATCTATAAATAGAAAAGCATTAAAACAGGCTTGGATGTCTCAATCATCAAACATGTTCTCTACTGGTTGAGCATATAAAGAAAGGGCCTACTGTGCAACATGAATGCAACACCCGGGCTTCACCCAAGGTACCCTACTGCGTATGCATCTAACACAACATCACATCATTTGGGTACTCACATTTCCCCATTGGCATAAAGCCGCAAACACTAAGGGAGACACCTCTCCCTCAAACGGCGCACAGGCCGCCACAAGGAATTCTTGCCAAGGCCCCACCCTCTCGTGGGCTTAGCCCCGGGCTTGCCTGCAAGCTCTGACGTCTCATGTCAGGATTCCAACAAACACAGACCGACGATTCTAAGAAGCCTTGCTGGACCCCACCCGCTCATGGCCTCTTTGCCCGGGCTTGCCCCAAGCTTGGCATTCTCGTCAGTCTCACAGAAGGGGACTAGTCTCGCCGGGACACTCTCCACACATGACGCATATGTCACGGGATAGCCAGCCGACCACAGAGACATAGCCACGCCTTGGCACAACACAAACCAAGACTAAATACATCATAATCCCTCATTGTACTGCAGCGTTCCCGCGCACCAAGGAAACCATCTCCAACTCGTGCGGAGCTAACCTTGTCCCTCAAGGAAACCATCTACCGCCACGAGGAGCTAACCTTGTCCGGGTCCGACTACACGTACCTTTCAAGCAAACGGGACAATCACCACCACAACACAAACGACATCTTGCCGCAACGGAAAACCTCTACGAATCCCTAAGTTCGTATGCAACATCACCGAGTCGGACTAACGGTCGCGACTACGGCTTCACCCACCATGCCTAATCCACTAGCGAAGCGGATCTCTAATGCAAAATATGCCGGGGACGGACTCAATCAACCCGGAAGTTCCTCTTGAAACTTGGCAAACCAAAACCCCTCTCATTTGAGAGTTTGGTGCCCAAAAATTAGAGAGAAAGAAAACTAAACGATGCTAATACATGCATCCTAAGGACCGAGAGGAGAGATGTCGTTACCTTCCGACTCCTCTTCCTTGCCATGGCAAAAATAGCCGGATGGAAATCTTCGCAACGCTCCAAGCTTCACGGATCCGGACTCGGCTCGCGATTTGGAGCTCCGAAACCCTTCCTACAACCCAAGACCTTCTTCTTCTTCCTCCTTGCTCTAGTTTTCTCAAGAACTTAGAAAGAGAAGACTTGGAAAACAAATGAGGTTTCCAACCCTAGAATCGGACTTAACTGCCTAAGAACAGTCCTGAGCCGTCAGATCCCAAAATCTGGGAAAGAATGGCCACGATTCGCCTGGAAAATAAAAGACCTGGGCCGAACACGGCCTGGCACACGCCCGTGTCCAGGGCCGTGTGCCTCATTCGCCGTCTCAAATCGACGCGCCTGGAACCGCACACGGGCATCCGACACGCCCGTGTTCAACCCAACACGCCCGTGTCCCCAGTGACACGGCCGTGTGGCCGGCCGTGTGCCTCCAACAACACGGCCCCGAAACCAACCCGAGAGATGACACGGCCTGGCACACGCCCGTGTCCCAAGCCGTGTGCCAAGTCTCGACACCCGTCGATAGGCTTTGTGTCGACACCGCGGAAAAACGTCGAGCGAAGATCGTCGACCAAGCGGGACACGCCCTGTGACACGCCCGTGTCACAGGCCGTGTGCCCCAGACTCGACACTTTGTCGAGCGAAAGTGTCGACACTTGGGCCGAGTGTCGACACGGCCTCGACACGCCCTGCGACACGCCCGTGTCGCAGGCCGTGTGCCCCTCTCCCGACACATTATCGAGTGAAAGTGTCGACACTTGGGCCGAGTGTCGACACGGCCTCGACACGCCCTGCGACACGCCCGTGTCGCAGGCCGTGTGCCCCACTCTCGACACTTTGTCGAGCGAAAGTGTCGACACTTGGGCCGAGTGTCGACACGGCCTCGACACGCCCTGCGACACGCCCGTGTCGCAGGCCGTGTGCCTCCTGCCAGAAACCCAAAAAAATGTTCAGAACTGCAGACTGAACCTCTTGCAAAAACTGGGGTGTTACATACCCGACCAAAACAGACTTCTTTCTTATTATTCTTCTTCTTGATCAGATCAAACAATAATTTTCCCCAATTAATTTTCTTCTTATCAGCCAAGGAAGCCATCACCAAGAACTGGTGCCTGGTGATATAATCATGTGTTGTATGATTGCCTAACAGCACCTTCCCGACGACATCAGCTAAGAACTTGTATTCAGCAGCCAAGTTCTTTTTTAGTAGCTTATTAGGGTTATCTCCAGAGTGACCCATTCTAATAAACATATTATTATATTCCTCAGAGTCCATCTCTATGTCATCATCACCATTTAATAGACCGAAGATTTTTGTTAGTATATTAGGGGAGAGGGAAAATTGGTTACCAGAAATGGTTCCTGTCATATTATCTTCTGTTGTGGAGGAAGAGAAGACCCATTCTTTGTTCTCAATCATAGAAATCTTGATTCTTTGAGTCATAAATTTCTTCAGATTCTGATCTTCAAAAAACTTCAGTATTTCCACAAATATTGCGTTAGAGTATTGGAAAGAATCGAAATCTATATCGAAACCCATATCGAATTTCGTGGTGGAGAGAGCGCTTGCTGGAATCGCCATGAATGCACCTGCAAGAGATAAACAAAGATCAAGTCCAAAGGAAATGAAAGCGCGGGACGGAGGTCGAAGAAAACCTAGATATAGGATTTTCTAAATATGAACCGCCAGTCTCCGTTCGACGAAAAAAGAAAAGATCTTTGATCTGAGTCCGACGAAGTATTTTAATAGAAAATGAGTTCGTCGATCTCAGTATGAAGAAGACGAATAAATCATCGATCTCAGTTCGACGATAAATTCACTGAAGCAGTAATCGTCAATCTCCGTTCGACGAAAACTGTTTCATTAAGAAGTGATCGTCGAACTCCGTTCGACGAACTCTTCACGAGAAGTTCACAGATCGTCGATCTCCGTTCGACGAACTGTCAATAAATCATCGTCCACAGACAAAAATTAAATTAGCTCATCCCCATTGATCATTCCTAACTGATTTAAGAAAAACAGATGTTTATTCTCATCCAATGGCTTGGTGAAGATGTCTGCCCTTTGTAAATCAGTGGAAATGAAGACAAGATTAATTTTCTTTTTGTCTACACAATCTCTAATGAAATGATGCCTTATTTCTATATGCTTGGTCCTACTATGATGCACCGGATTTTGTGCTTTGGATATAACACTTGTACTATCACAATATATAGTTGAATTATTTAAGTTGTATCGATAATCCAGTAGTTGGTTTTGTATCCACAAAACTTGTGAGCAACAGCTGCTAGCAACTATATATTCTGCTTCTGTAGTTGATGTGGACACAGAGGTTTGCTTTTTACAGAACCAGGACACTAGTCTAGCACCAAGGAACTCGCATGTTCCTATGGTGCTCTTTCTATCCACTCTACATCCAGCATAGTCAGCATCTGAAAATTCAGTTAAGTCAAATTCTGACTATGATGGATATAGAAGTCCTAGATTTGGGCAACCTTTTATATATCTCAAAATTCTTTTTAGCAAAATATAGTGAGATTCTTTAGGGCTCACTTGGAACCTAGCACAAATACATGTAGCAAATATTATGTCTGGCCTACTTGCTGTGAGATATAATAGGGACCCAACAATGGCTATATACAATTTCTAATCAACAGGTTTTCCATGCTCATCAGAATCTATCACAGCATTTGCATACATGGGTGTCTTCATAGTTGAGGCATCACACATCCCAAATCTTTTAATAAGCTCCTTAGCATATTTAGATTGGGAGATGAAGATACCATCAGATGATTGTTTCATTTGGAGACCAAGGAAATATGAGAGTTCACCCATTCTACTCTTCTCAAACTTTGAATGCATAAGGTTAGAGAACCTTTTGCATAGTTTGGGATCAGTTGAGCCAAAGATAATATCATCTACATAAATTTGTACTAATAGGATTTTGTTGGGTACATTGGTCTAAATGTACCTGATTTGAAGAAGCCTCACCCTACTCAATGATATACATCAAAATGTATTTGATGTGTTTTGAGTTTACTTGTGCAGGTTAAGTATTTACAGGAAAGAAGAAAAAGTTTCTAAGTCCATGTGTCGACACCCTGAGGGAAAGTGTCGACACTTAAGAAGACTTGTGTCGACACCCAGGCAAGCAGTGTCGACACTTGGAGTCATTGTGTCGACACCAGGGATGCAGAGTCGACACCAGACAGAAAGTGTCGACACAAGGAGCTGTGTCGACACTCAATGAAGAAAAGTGCAGTGAAGCTGTGTCGACACTTAGCAGTTGTGTCGACACCCAGTGAAACTGTGTCTACATCAGAAAGTGTCGACACTTGGAGGCTGTGTCGACACTCAGCAAAAGTCAGCAGAGTCTAAGTATAAGTGTCGACACCCAGAGCAATGTGTCGACACACAGCAGAAGAGTCAACACTTGAAGAAAGTGTCGACACAAGAAAGAATATGTCGACACTCAGCTGAAGACTCAACACTTGAAGAAAGTGTCGACACAAGGAGCTGTGTCGACACTTAGCAAAGTTCAAGAATATTCTAAGTACAAGTGTCGACACAAAGGAGATGTGTCGACACTCAGCAAAAGTCTCAACAGAAGAAGAATGTGTCGACATAAGGACCTGTGTCGACACTCAGCAAGTATCAACACTGAAGACATGTGTCAACACCAAGAAGAAGTGTCGATACTTAACAAGTTCAACACATGAAGATGTGTCGACACAAAGGAGTTGTGTCGACACTTAGAAGAATACAACAAAGTGCTGAAGAACAAAGTGTTGTGTCGACACTCAATATCAGTGTCGACACATGAAGAAGAAGCAGTGTCGTGATATAAAATCTACAACACAAGGAGTTGTGTCGACACCAAGTAGGCTAGTGTCGACACTTAGTCAACTTGTGTCGACACTTAGTCTATAAGTGTCGACACTTAAAGACAGACAGTCTTGACACTTTCAGACAGTTACAGAATTTTCAAGAACTGACTGGATGACTTGACAGCTGCCATTCCAGCCGGTTACCATGAAGAAGGCCTATAAATAGGCTTACACTGTCTACAGAAAAATAGGATTGAACACAAGTTCAAGTGATCATTAACAAGAAGAAGATCTAGCTATTCCTTGAAGAATCTAGTGAAGATCTAAGAAGTTGGAGAGAGAGAGAGCTCCATCCAAGAAGACAGCCGTTGGAACCAGGCTGAGAAGAAGGGTTCAGATTTTGTTCTGAATCTTAAGTAGCAGAGATCAAGGATCAACTGCAGAGGAGATCATTCTTATTGTGTTCTACATTCAAGAAGCTTTGAAGAAAGCCAAGTCAGTTTGATCTCAACTGAGTTCTTCCAAGAACTCATCAAGAAACTCACAACTCTTCTCTCTTTTCACTGAGTTGTAGAGATTACATTTTTGTATTCATATTTTCTTGTAGGATCCTTAGGGATCTGAGTTTGTAAGCCTGTAATTATAAAGGCTGAGTGTAGGGCTTGAGTGCCTGAGTGTAGGAGAGTTGTATCTCTGAGTGTAGGCCTGTTGTGGCTGAGTGTAGGCCTTGGTGGCTGAGTGTAGGCTTTGTGAAGAAGCTGAGTGTAGGCTTTGTGAAGAAGCTGAGTTGTAGGGCCTTGGGCCTGAGCTGTAGGAACCTGTTTTGGGGTTCTGAGATAGTGGAGAAGTTTGGCCGAATCTAGTACACTGCTAGATAGGTGAAGGGGGAAAGTGGATGTACCCAAACCTTGGGGAACCACTATAAATCTGAGTGTCTACTGTGTGCTTGTGGAATTCTGTGATTGCTGATTGTGTGATGTGATAAAGTAGATATAATTCTGTGTTATAATCTGAATTCTGCCTAAAAAGTTAAAAGATTTAAGTCACCTATTCACCCCCCCCTCTCTAGGTGATTAGGTACAATATCTTTCAAGTGGTATCAGAGCGAGGTTACTCAAAAAGGGACATAACTGTCTGAGTAGATCCTGTTGGCAGATTCAGTCTAATTAAATTACAGAATCAAGAAAATCAAGAACCATGGGTTCCACTGAGAATCATAAGGAATTGTGATCCATGAAGCTACCCATATGTAGAAAAGAGATCTTTGGTATCTGGAAGGAAAGGGTGAGACTGTTTATGGAAGCCTCAGACCCTAGGATTTATATCATAGTGAAAGAAGGGCCATATGTGCCCATGAAGGTTTCAGTCTTAAATGAAAATCAGAGAACACCTAAGGATTTCTCTGAAATGACAAAGGATGAGATTGTTCTAACCACAATGGACAAAAGGGCTCAGAACATCATTGTGAGTGCTATAGATAATGCTACCTTTCAGAATCTCATACACATCCAAGGAAATGTGGGATACTCTTATTGTGTACATGGAGGGTTCTGAAGAAGTGAGGCAAAACAGAAAATCTTTGCTAAACCAAGAATATGAAAGCTTTAGGCAAGGTAGATCTGATAGCATAACTGAATGCTATAAATAGTTCTATAGGATTGTGAATGAGCTTATGTCCTATGGCAGAGAGTTCAGTAATTATGAGCTTAATGATAAGTTCTTAAGTTCCCTTACAAAAGATTGGGACACCAAGATCTGTGCCATTAGGGAAATGGCAAAGTTAGCAGAAATTCCTCCACCAACACTGTTTGGCAAACTGCTTTCCTATGAAATGCAGTTGATGGTGAGGAAAGAAGAGGAGAAATCTACAAGAAGTGAACATAAAGAAAGGACAGTGGCATTTAAAACAGAAGCCCCCAAAAAGTACAGAAGTAAGTCACCAACTCCACCAGCAAAAGTAGCTGAAACTGAGTCAGATGAGTCAGCAAGCAGAAAGTCTGAAAGCAGTGAAAGTGATGAGGACTTTGCTGCCTTTACAAGACATTTTCAGAAGTTCTTAAAGAAAAAACAGTGGAGGACAAGGCCATCTACTTCACAGGACTGTCCAGAGAAAAGGAAGGAGACAAATGATAAGAAAAAGACTCCATTCAAGGGCAAGAAGGAAAAGTCTTTTGTTGCCAAAAAGGATAAGAGCCTGTCAGACATTTCTTCATCAGGAACTGAGTCAGATGCTGAGGCATATATAGGGCTGTTTGCTGAGGAAGAAGAAGAAGAGTTCATTCAGATCATGAACTCTATATATGAACAAGAGGACAGTCAGTGCCAAGGGCTAATGGCATTGACAGAAAGTGACAAAATCCTGGAGCAGCCAGGACCTAGTAAGGTACTAAATTGTTCTTTAAGTTCAATTTCTTGTGCTAGTTCAGAATCATATTCATCATCATCAAGTGATGAGAGTGCATCTGAGTCTGAAGAGGATATTCATCAGTTGATAGATGAATATAAAGTTCTGTTGCAAGCATTTAAGAAATGCAAATCCTTGGCCAAGAGTCAAGCTAAGGAGATTGCAAGTCTCAAAATGGCTGCAACTGATTATGAGAAGATGTTTGATCAAAAGCTAAATGAGATAGCCAGACTAAAGCACATAACTGTGATTCAGATGGGGACTATAACATATAAGAATGATCAAATCAAGAGTCTGGAGATTAGTCTTCAGAAGGAGAGAGATTTAGTTGCTAGGTTTTCTAAACCTAAGTCAGTTCTACCCTTAATTGATGAATTTGTTCATCAAAAAGATAAAGCTGGACTGGGGTTTACTAAACCTGCAAGGACTGTCAAGTCCAAGTCCAAGGGCAAAGTCCCAACACTCAACAAGCCAGCTGTTGATAAAACAGCTAAGACTGTACCTAAGCAAAGGTACAATAGGTTTGAGTGTTGGTGTTGTGGCAAGGTAGGCCACTTTGCCATGGACTGTTGGCACAATTCTAGTGCCAAAGTGAGTAGCAAACTACCTGTTGGAAAACCTGCAGGTAGCTTTGTTAGGAAGTAAACTAACAGTACCAAGGACCCAAGAATTCTTTGGGTTCTAAGGTTCACTAATCTGTTTTGCAGGTAAGTCCAAGTGGCCATGCCCCAATATGGTACTTGGACAGTGGATGTTCCAGACATATGACTGGAACAAGGGGATTGCTAAAGGACTTCACTCCAATCAAAGATGGTCCAAAAGTCACCTTTGGTGGTTCTGAAAAAGGAATCATCAAGGGATTTGGTAACATTTCTAGCTCCCATATAACTATTACTCAAGTGGCCTATGTTAAAGGTTTGAAACATAACCTTATTAGTATAAGTCAATTGAGTGATGTAGGATATGACATCTCATTTGTGAAAGATGGTTGTCATATCAGGAAGTCAAATGATCAAGAGATCATTTTGACAGGTTATAGAAAAAGGAATGTCTATTGCCTAGACATTATGTGTGAGACCAATGGTTCTCAAGTGTGTCTTGTAGCTGATGAGAAAGTCTCTCATTGTGTCAAATGGCACAAGAGGCTAGCCCATATAAATTACAAGACAATTGGTCAACTCTTTAGCAAAGAGTTAGTGAGCAATGGTCCTCAAGTTAAGTGTATTAAAGATGGTATTTGCTCAGCTTGTCAAAAGGGCAAACAGACTAGATCCACCTTTAGAAGCATTGAAAACAAAGATGCTGTGAGGTGTTTATACCTCTTGCATATGGATCTCTTTGGTCCAATGCCAGTTCACAGCCTAGGTAGGAAGGTCTATACCTTTGTAGTTGTAGATGACTACTCAAGGTTTTCCTGGGTGTTCTTCCTTAGACAGAAATCTGAAACACCTAGTGTCTTCTATAGCTTTGTCAAACAAATTCAGAATGAACTAGATAGTACAGTGGTCAAAATAAGAAGTCACCATGGTACTGAATTTTAGTCTGATAGTATGGCAAAACTATGTGAAGAATTTGGGATATTTCAAGAGTTTTCTTCACCAAGAACACCTCAGCAAAATGGCATTGCTGAGAGGAAAAATAGAACCTTGATTGAGGCTGGTAGGACCCTATTAAGTGATACATCACTACCAGAATATTTCTGGGCTGAAGCAGTTAATACTGCATGCCATGTTATTAATAGGGCTACCATTATTAAAAGCCTCAACAAGACCCCCTATGAGGTTGTGAAAGGCAGGAAACCAAACCTATCCTACTTCAGGATCTTTGGTTGTAAGTGCTTTATACTTAACAATGGAAAGTCTTACTTGACTAAGTTTGCTGCCAAGTCCCAAGATGGTATCTTTGTTGGGTACAACAACAATAGTAAGGCTTATAGAGTCTACAACTTGTCTACTCAAGTTGTAGAAGAGTCTGTACATGTAGTATTTGATGAAACTAGACTTATTAACAATGAGTTGTCTAGTAGTATATGCAGCTCCACAGGTATAACTAAGAAGATAGACAAGCTCACTATAGAAGATGAACCTACTGCAAGGCAACAAGTAGAAGATAGTGGCTGTTGTCCAGGGGGAGTACTACATGTACCTAATGTAGAAGAATTCCAAGGAGTACAGCAAGATGAAGAAGTTGAAGAAGTTCAACCTGAAGCCAGGATGCCTCCAGCCAATAGGCATCTAAGAGATCATCCAGCAGAACAAATCATTGGATGATCCAAGACAAGGGGTACAAACAAGGTGCAGAAATCTGAATGCAGTGCTCTTCTCCAGTTTTCTATCCCAAGTTGAACCAAAGAAGTTTGAAGATGCCATCCTAGACCCTCATTGGGTTGAGGCAATGCAAGAAGAGCTGAATCAGTTCAAGAGATGCAAGGTCTGGGAACTTGTTTCTAAACCTAAAGACCACAACATAATTGGAACCAAGTGGATCTTTAGGAACAAGATGGATGAACATGGAGTCATCATTAAGAACAAAGCAAGATTGGTTGCTAAAGGATATAGGCAGGAAGAAGGTATTGACTTTGATCAAACCTTTGCTCCAGTAGCCAGACTGGAAGCCATAAGGATGTTCCTGGCCTATGCAACCTTTCAAGGATTTAAAGTTTATCAAATGGATGTAAAGTCAGCCTTTCTAAATGGTAATCTTAAAGAGGAAGTCTATGTGGAACAGCCATCAGGTTTTGTTGATTCAACTCAACCTAATCATGTCTATAGACTTAGGAAAGCTTTATATGGGTTAAAACAAGCCCCTAGGGCTTGGTATGAAACCCTGTCTAGTTTCCTCATTGAGAATAAGTTCACAAGGGGGAAAATAGACAAGACTCTATTTCTTAGGGAATCTAGAGGCAAAGTAATACTAGTCCAAATATATGTAAATGACATAATATTTGGGTCTACTGAAAGTAGTCTTTGCAAAAAGTTTGCAAAACTAATGCAAGGACAATTTGAGATGAGTAGTATGGGGGAACTTAAGTTCTTCTTGGGTCTCCAAGTTAGACAGACTGAGAATGGTTTATCCATATGCCAGTCTAAGTTCACCCTAGAACTCATAAGGAAGTATGGTATGGATTCATCCAGTACCATGAAGACTCCTATAGGGTCAAGTATGTCTCTTAGCAAAGATGATGCAGGGAAACCTGTAGATGAGACTTTGTATAGAGGGATAGTTGGCTCCCTATTATATTTGACTGCAAGTAGACCAGATATTATGTATGCTACATGTGTCTGTGCAAGGTATCAAGCATGCCCTAAAGAGTCTCATATGACAGCAGTCAAAAGAATATTGAGATATCTAAAGGGCACTCCTTATCTAGGCCTCTGGTACCCTAGGAATGGAGATTTTGAACTAACAGGTTATTCAGATGCAGACTTTGCAGGATGCAAAGAAGACAGAAAAAGCACAACTGGAACCTGTCAATTCCTAGGTGGAAGACTGATTTCATGGAGTAGCAAGAAGCAAACAAGTGTGGCTATCTCCACTGCAGAATCAGAATATGTGGCTGCAGGAAGTTGCTGTGCTCAACTTCTATGGATACAACATCATCTTGAGGACTATGGAATGCAGGTAAGTAGAACTCCACTCTTTTGTGATTCTACTAGTGCTATATCAATTGCAAACAATCCTGTTTCCCATAGTAGAACTAAACATATTGAAATAAAATATCATTTTCTTAGAGAACATGTAGAAAAAGAAGATATTTTACTGGAATATGTTAGAACAGATAATCAACTAGCTGATATGTATACTAAGCCCTTAGAAGAAACTAAGTTCAATAGGTTTAAAATTGAACTAGGTATGATAAACTTAGAATAAGTTTATAGAAATGGCTAAGTAAAAAGGTGTCGACATACTGAGATATCTGTGTCGACACAGAAAAGTGGTGTCGACACTTTAGGGAAAAGGTGTCGACACATCTAGGAAGTTGGTGTCGACACTTCAGAAAATTAGTGTCGACACATGATAAGTAGGTGTCGACACATCCAAGGTGGTGTCGACACTTTGTGTTTACTCAGAATTATCTAAGTAAAGTCTCGACTAAATGTCGAGTTGAGTGGTGTCGACACATAAATAAGTGTCGACACATATATTCTGTCGACTAAACTTGTATCGACACACTGTGTCGAGACATTATAAGTCTGTGTCGACACTTTTCCATAGTGTCGACACAATTTAAGTTAGTTAACCCGCCTTTTCATCTTCAAACCTAGAAAGGTATAAATAGGATTTTGCCTTTGTCTGTCGACACGCTTTCAAAAGTTTCGAGACCAAACTTGTGTGTCGACACCTCTCTTCTCTCAGTTCAAATTCTTCAAACCCTAATGGCACCAAAGCTCGAGGAGAACGTCAATGAAGGCTATGAACTGGTGCGCGACGTGTTTGGTGATGCAGACCCGAAGATCAAGACTGTAGTAACCCTAGTTGCAGACTCAGGGTTAGAATTTCTTGTTTCTGAGCCGACTAAGATCTGGAAGAAAGAAGTACTGGAATTCCTCAATGGAGCTAAAGTAGACGAATCTGGATTCAAGATCAAGTCCAGGGTCCATGGAGAAAAAGTGAAGGTTTCACAAAAAAGTTTGAGGAAAGTACTACAGCTACCAAGAACTAAGGAAGAAGATGAAGTAACTGCTTCTAAGACCAGAGATGCATTGACTTGGTGTGGTCTGGATTCAAAGATGAAAATTGGATCTGTGTTTAATAGGAAAGGCATGAACAGCCAGGGAAAATTTCTATCAGAAATTGTTGGAAAAGTAATCTTGAGTAAGCCTGGAGGGCATGATAGGGTCTCAGCCCATATGTTCAACCTTATGACAAGGATAATCTTCACAGTGAACACAGATTGGTCAGTTGTTGTCTTTGAAAAGATCAAGGAAAGCCTGAAGAAACCCAATTTGGGTAGAATCATAAGTCTATACTTGGCCGGTAGTATACCAAAGGTTATGGGTCAAGCTGCTGGAACTAAAATCAACCATATGAGAAAGATGGGCATGAGGATCTTCTCCAGATGGGACAGAGTTTTAACTAAGGAGATGCCTACTCCTGATAAAGTAACACCACTAAAGAAGAAGAAGAAAACTGCCCCAGTGGCTCAAGAGTCAACTAGCAGCTCTGAGGAATAAGTGATCTTCACACCTGATGAAGAAGACACTGGAACTATTGAGAAGTCTCTAGCTCAACCTGATGCTGCAGAGAGGCAGGGGGAGCTACCACAAGCTAGCTCCTTACACCAGGATCAAATCCAGGGGGAGCCTCTAGTAGTGGAAGAGCCAACTCCACTGGAGAGTGAGCAAGCTACAAACATCATCCTTGAGGTAATCACTGAGCTTAATGCTTTAGATTTCCTTATAGAGGATACTGTTTTATCTGATCCATTAAGTAATGTTAATCAGCAAACTCAGCTGGATAGCCAACTCCCAGATGTTGTCATGGAAGACACATCTGTTGAAGTTCAAGTTGTATCTGATCCAGTGGTAGATGAGTCAAGAGTTTCTCCAGCCCATTCTCCACAAGAATTTACTATGGAAGATCTCTTCCTCAATCTAGATCAAGCAGATCTTGACAAGGAAACTGCTGCTGCTAAGGGGAAGAATGCTCCAGTTGAGGGGGAGCAAGTGCAAATTCTGGAAGAACCTGCAAGGCAAGAACCGGTGTTAGAAAGTAGCGAAAAGGATAGGACAAGCGAATAAACTTTTGAATAATTGAAACTTTATTATCCAAAAAAGGTATCTATTACAAAGGTATGCCCTCCCTTATATAGAATGGAGGAGAGATGAGAGAATACAAATAAGAGATGTGGGACTAAAAAATTACAGGACTAAGCGGACTATACAAAACAAACCGCACAAACCGCGCGGTTAGACAGCAGGGCTAACCGCACGGCTACCATCAGAGAGGAAGCGAGACTGCCAGGGTAGACCGCCAGACCGCCCGGTCTCCAAGCCGGCTGAGACAAACCGCCAGACCGCGCGGTCTTCAACCCGCCAAGACAAACCGCCAGGCCGCCCGGTCACCAACTTCAACACTCCCCCTCAAGCTGGAGCATATATATCGATCATGCCCAGCTTGTCGCAGATGTGGAAAAAGGAAGCGGACACCGGCTTGGTGAAGACATCTGCCAACTCGTTGTCGGACGTGACAAATGGAGTGCAAATCTGTTTCTTCAATATTTCTTCCCGAATAAAATGACAGTCGACTTCTATGTGTTTTGTTCTCTCATGAAAGACCGGATTTTTGGAAATGTGTATCGCGGCCTTATTGTCACAGAACATAGGAAGAGGATAGTTGTAAACCTCTCCTAAGTCAAGCATGAGAGCCCTCAACCACTTCAACTCACATGTAGTCGATGCCATGCTACGATATTCCGCCTCTGCACTAGACCTGGAAACGACAGACTGTTTCTTGCTCTTCCAACTCACAAGATTGCCTCCAACAAATGTGCAGAAACCTGAAGTCGATTTGCGGTCCCCTTTGTCATCCGCATAGCTTGAATCAGAGTAAGCTTCAACCCTTAGGTGACCATTCTTCTGAAATAGGAGTCCTTTCCCTGGAGCAGCTTTAATATACTCTAATATCCTCAGAGCAGATTGTAGATGACACTCCCTCGGAGCTTGCATGAACTGGCTCACCTTGCCAACAGCATAAGAGATGTCGGGTCTGGTTACCGTGAGATATATAAGCTTGCCCACCAGCCACCGGTATCTCGTAAGATCAGAGAGAAGAGGTGAGTCATCTGTCCAAGTTTTGTCTTCTCCAGCAGCCATAGGACAACGTGCAGGTTTAGCACCAGTGAGTCCTGCCTCCTTTAAAAGATCAAGAGCATACTTCCGTTGTGAAAGGACCATGGAGTTGGGCTTTCTAGAGATTTCAATCCCCAGAAAGTATTTCGGGGAGCCCATATCTTTTGTAACCAGATGTTGACGAAGGTGTTTCTTGGTCATCAATACCCCATCCTGGTCATCGCCAGTAAGAAGAATGTCATCAACATAAACCGCAAGAACAAAGACCGGAGGTGGTTTTCCGAACAAACAAGGAGTGATCTGCTGAGCTTCGTGTAAAACCAATGGCCGCAACAATGCCACTGAACTTGTCAAACCAGGCACGAGGACTCTGCTTGAGGCCATAGATAGCCTTCTTTAGCCGGCATACCCGTGTCTCCCCCTGAGCAACATACCCAGGAGGTTGCTCCATGTAAACATCTTCCTACAGATCACCATAGAGGAAGGCATTCTTAACATCTAGCTGCGAGATGGGCCAATCCCTGTTGACAGCCACAGAGAGAAGAACCCGAATAGTGCTGAGGCGAGCCACGGGAGAGAAAGTGTCAAAGTAATCAATCCCATAAGTTTGGGTAAAACCCTTGGCAACCAGGCGAGCCTTATAACGATCCACACTGCCATCCGGGAGAAACTTCACCACGAAGACCCAGCGACAACCAACAACATCTGTGCCGAAAGGAGGCGGAACAAGGGTCCAGGTACCCCGTTCAGTGAGAGTAGCAATCTCCTCATCCTTATGGCAACTTTCCAGTGAGGAATAGTAAGGGTCTCCTGGTAGGAACGGGGGGTGGCAGTGGCCGAGATAGCCAGTGCAAAAGCTCGGCGAGCAGGGGTAAGACGATCGTAGGAAACAACTGCAGCAAGCGGATGGTGGGTACATGCCCGAACCCCTTTGCGAAGAGCAATCGGGAGATCCAGGTCAGCAGGTGCCTCAGTATCCGGAGTATCCGTGGTGGAGAGAGCTGGCCCGGGAGTAGAGAGAGATGGCAGCGGAGTGGAGGGAGAAAGCGGAGTAGAGGGTGGAGATGAGGAGGATGGGGAAGACGGTGGAGTGGGTGGAGAGGGCGGAACATCAGTGGGAGCAGAGGGAATGGATGGGTTGGTATGATAAGTAGGAGCAGGAGGAGTAGAAGAGGAAGCGAGAGAGAAGTAAGATGCATTGGCAAAGAAGGTGACATCTGCAGAGACAAATTGCTTGCGGGTAACAGGGTCAAAGCAACAATATCCTTTCTGAGTGGGAGAGTAGCCCAGAAAGACACATTTGGTGGCACGTGGTGAGAGTTTATCACGGGTGGCAGCGGGAGAGTGCACAAAAGCGGTGCACCCAAAGATGTGCAGAGGAAGAGGAAAGGGATCCTTGTCCGGATAAAGAATGGAGAAGGGGGTAGCACCGTGGAGAATGGTGGAGGGAAGGCGATTGATGAGATAGCAGGAGAGGAGGACAGCATAGCCCCAATAGGAGCGAGGAACATGCATTTGAGTCATCATAGTGCGAGCGACATCAAGGAGGTGACGGTTTTTGCGTTCCGCCACCCCATTTTGTTGTGAGGTGTAGACACAGCTGGTTTGTCGAATAACACCATGGTGAGTACAAAAGGAGGAGAAGTCGTGGCTAAGATACTCCTTAGCATTGTCAGAACGAAGGAGTTTAATAGATGTATCAAACTGTGTTTTAACCATAGAATAAAAGGAGGTCCAAACAGAGAACAGCTCGGAGCGATCTTTGAGAAGATATACCCACGTACATCGAGAAAAATCATCAATGAAGGTGACAAAATAGGAACTACCCCGACCGATGGTGAGGTTAGGAGCGGGACCCCATATGTCAGAGTGAATGAGGTCGAACGGTTGGGAAGAGCCCCGACTTTACGATGGTGGGAAGGAGGAGCGGTGATGTTTGCCAAGTTGACATGCATCACAGTTTAGAGGAGGATGATGAGGAGGGAGGTGCGGCAGGAGCTGTCGGAGAATTCGGGGATGAGCATGTCCAAGGCGAAGATGCTATTGGAGAAGATCTGTAGAGGAGGTGGAGAAGGCGGATAGAGCAGAAATGTTGTCGAGGAAGTAGAGGCCACCACTCTCAGTCCCGGTAGCAATCGTCCGTTGGGAGTCCGGATCCTGAAAAGCACAAGAGGTAGGGGTGAATATGACAGAATACCGTAGTTGCTTGCATAAAGAAGTAACCGATAATAAATTGCACGGAAACTTGGGCACATAGAGGGTATCAGCCAAGCAGAGAGATGGAGTGACTTGAACCATGCCCGTCCCATGGACCGGGGAGGGAGATCCATCAGCAACAATGACCGGGGGCAACTGAGCCTGTGTGTCAAGAAGAGAGAAACATTGAGGGTTGCCTGTCATATGATTTGTTGCACCAGAGTCGATGAGCCATCGTCCGCGAGTAACAACATGAGCACTACCAGAAGAGGTGACCACGGAGGCGGACAGGCTGGAGGAGAGGAAAGCCATGGAAGCAAGAGAGGAGCAAACCGCGACGAGAAGAACAAGCCGCGAGAAGAGAAAAGAGCACCAAGCCGGGCGAACAGAAAACAGGTCGCGCGGCTAGGAAGGTCGCTACCAAGAAGCAGAGTAAAGCAGAGGGAAAGAAGTCGCACGGCCTGAAAAAGTCGGGCGAACAGAGGAGAACAAGTCGCACGGCCAAAGATGAGGCCGGGGCGACTAGTAAGCAGGAGCGGGTAGAAGGCAACAAGAAGTAGAGCGCGGCGAATAGAGGAGATCGCGAAAACGGTCGCGAAAAAGAAGGGGCAAGCCGCGCAGACAGGTCGCGCGGGCAGACGGAGAATCAAGCGGCTAAAAAGCAGGCAAAGGCCCAGCGGGGAAGAGGTCGCACGGACGGAGAAGGCCGAGCGAACAGGAGAGAAGAGAAGAGCAGGTGACCGCGACCAAGATGCGGGTGAGAAAGGAACAACCCCCACGATCTGGCAGATCACAGCAGCAAACCGCGAGTATAGAGACAAGCGGATATGGGGAATAGCAGAAGCGGACAGGGAACCAAGAAGAAGCAAGCCGCGCGAACAGGGCAGCGGACAGAAACAAGCCGCGCGGATAGAAGCAAGCCGCGCGGACAGAATAGAAGGCAAGTCGCAGAACGCGGAAAACAAGCCGCGAACAACTGAGAGCGCACAGAATCAGGAGGAAATGACCGTGTGCTCTGATACCATGTTAGAAAGTAGCAAAAAGGAGAGGACAAGCGAATAAACTTTTGAATAATTGAAACTTTATTATCCAAAAAATGTATATATTACAAAGGTATGCCCTCCCTTATATAGAATGGAGGAGAGATGAGAGAATACAAATAAGAGATGTGGGACTAAAAAATTACAGGACTAAGCGGACTATACAAAACAAACCGCACAAACCGCGCGGTTAGACAGCAGGGCTAACCGCACGGCTACCATCAGAGAGGAAGCGAGACTGCTAGGGTAGACCGCCAGACCGCCCGGTCTCCAAGCCGGCTGAGACAAACCGCCAGACCGCGCGGTCTTCAACCCGCCAAGACAAACCGCCAGGCCGCCGGGTCACCAACTTCAACAACCTGAGAAGGCACCAGAAGTGCAGAAGGAGTTACCTCCTAGCCCTAAGGAGAGGGTAGATATAGCCAGCACCTCAGCTTCTGAAGATGAGGAGGCAACAAGGGCTAAGAAAAGGAAGTTTCAAGTTTTCAAAAGAAGAAGTCAGAATTATAAGAAGGCATTGCAAACCATAGCACCACAGCCAGCACTACAGCCAACTCCATCAGTAGATTACAGTGCTCTAATGGTTGTTATGCAAATTAAGCTGGATGAGCACAGGAAAGCCATTGAAACCTATGTGGATGAGGGGCACAAGTCTCTACAATTTGATCTAGCCCAAGATATAAAGTCTATAAGATTTGAAATGAATCTTAATAAGAAGGAGATGACAGACTGCTTCCACAAGGGAGGGAATGCAGTGGTATACTTAGCAACTCATCAGGAAAAGATAAAAGCTCAAGTAGATGACATTGCACTGAAGCAAGGATATGTTCTTGAGAACCAGATCAGAATGAATGATAACTTAACTGCTTCCCATAATACAATTGTCACAGAAATGAAAAACATAGCTGCTGGACTGACAACTTCTATTGCTACTGCTAAGGCAGATTTTGATAAAGCACTGCAAGAGAGCTTAACTGCTGTTACAACTGCAATTCAAGACTCTCAGAAGTTGATAACTGACAAACTCCAACGGTTGAAACCTTTCTTTAAAGATGGAGTCAACTATTTGGATAACCAAGTGAGATTTCAGAAAGATGATGTCAGAGATCATATAGAAAGAGAAGTCATAAAGGGGGATAGGGTATTAGTCAAAGCTAGCTCTGATCATGCTAAGTGGATTTCTAATTCTATCAGAGCTACTCTGGGTTATCCTCCTCTTTGTGATGATGACAATGTTGCAGAATCTGGGATACATCCTGCATATCTAGGAGGGGAGCAACCAGAAGTGGCTCAAGTCATCTACCCTCCTCCATATTTTGATATGGTTCAAGCTGATATACAATCAATATATAGCCCACCAGGGGGACACCAAAATGTCATCATAGAGAAGGTTGTTCAGCCAGTATCTGAGGCTATGCAAGAAGCTCTGCAGAAAGAAGAAGAAGTCAGACTGTCTAAGAAGAGGTTCAGGGAGCAAGCTAAACAAAGACCTGACTTTGAGCAGTGGAGCCCCACTTCAAGAAACATTATCTTAACTGCATGGAAAGCTACAAAAGATAACATTCAAGACAGAAATAAATGGTTTTCTGAATTGGAATGGAGGAAACATGAGACAAGGCAAGAAGCAATAGTGCAATATAGAAGAAAGGCCAAGATGGGAAAGCTACCTCCTACTGCTCAGGAGCCTAGCAAGTACTTTCCCAAGCCTTATCATTATTTTGAGAGGCAAAAGATCAAAGCTGAAGAGGTAAAGAAGAAGGAGCTGAAAGGGAAAAAGCCTGCTGAAACTGAAGATGCTGAAGCTTCTGTGCAATCCAAGATACAGTCTGGAAAAGGGATAGTGATCAAAGATGCTGATCAAAAATAGCATAGAAATTTTCTTAAGTTTACTATGTAATCTTTTGATGTTAAACATTCTGTAAACTTTTGAAATATGAATATGACAAAGCTGTTAGAACAATATGTTGTGTGATAAATTTATTTCATAATTGTTCTGAGAAAATGTCTATATATACATGTTTGATTAATACATGTTATGTGTTTTCCTGTTATAGAATCCTGCTCTACATCATGCTAAGATTTTATTCTGTATGGTGTATATCATTGACTAAGGGTTATGACTTCTCCAAATAGGGGGAGATTGTTGGGTACATTGGTCTAAATGTACCTGATTTGAAGAAGCCTCACCCTACTCAATGATATACATCAAAATGTATTTGATGTGTTTTGAGTTTACTTGTGCAGGTTAAGTATTTACAGGAAAGAAGAAAAAGTTTCTAAGTCCATGTGTCGACACCCTGAGGGAAAGTGTCGACACTTAAGAAGACTTGTGTCGACACCCAGGCAAGCAGTGTCGACACTTGGAGTCATTGTGTCGACACCAGGGATGCAGAGTCGACACCAGAAAGAAAGTGTCGACACAAGGAGCTGTGTTGACACTCAATGAAGAAAAGTGCAGTGAAGCTGTGTCGACACTTAGCAGTTGTGTCGACACCCAGTGAAACTGTGTCTACATCAGAAAGTGTCGACACTTGGAGGCTGTGTCGACACTCAGCAAAAGTCAGCAGAGTCTAAGTATAAGTGTCGACACCCAGAGCAATGTGTCGACATACAGCAGAAGAGTCAACACTTGAAGAAAGTGTCGACACAAGAAAGAATGTGTCGACACTCAGCTGAAGACTCAACACTTGAAGAAAGTGTCGACACAAGGAGC
The DNA here is from genome assembly GCA_039583875.1 of Platanthera guangdongensis. Taxonomy (NCBI): domain Eukaryota; kingdom Viridiplantae; phylum Streptophyta; class Magnoliopsida; order Asparagales; family Orchidaceae; genus Platanthera; species Platanthera guangdongensis. The sequence goes on from CM077164.1 coordinate 134,811,009, forward strand.
TGTGTAGACACTTAACAAAGTTCAAGAATATTCTAAGTACAAGTGTCGACACAAAGGAGATGTGTCGACACTCAGCAAAAGTCTCAACAGAAGAAGAAGACACAAGGAGCTGTGTCGACACTCAGCAAGTATCAACACTGAAGACATGTGTCAACACCAAGAAGAAGTGTCGACACATAATAAGTTCAACACATGAAGATGTGTCGACACTTAGAAGAATACAACAAAGTGCTGAAGAACAAAGTGTTGTGTCGACACTCAATATCAGTGTCGACACATGAAGAAGAAGCAGTGTCGAGATATAAAATCTACAACACAAGGAGTTGTGTCGACACCAAGTAGGCTAGTGTCGACACTTAGTCAACTTGTGTCGACACTTAGTCTATAAGTGTCGACACTTAAAGACAGACAGTCTCGACACTTTCAGACAGTTACAGAATTTTCAAGAACTGACTGGATGACTTGACAGCTGCCATTCCAGCCGGTCTACTGCACCTGTCGGAGTTGTCAGAAATCAGTTATGAACCGGACCAGCCGGTTACCATGAAGAAGGCCTATAAATAGGCTTACACTGTCTACAAAAATAGAGGATTGAACACAAGTTCAAGTGATCATTAACAAGAAGAAGATCTAGCTATTCCTTGAAGAATCTAGTGAAGATCTAAGAAGTTGAGAGAGAGAGAGAGAGCTCCATCCAAGAAGACAGCCGTTGGAACCAGGATGAGAAGAAGGGTTCAGATTTTGTTCTGAATCTTAAGTAGCAGAGATCAAGGATCAACTGCAGAGAAGATCATTCTTATTGTGTTCTACATTCAAGAAGCTTTGAAGAAAGCCAAGTCAGTTTGATCACAATTGAGTTCTTCCAAGAACTCATCAAGAAACCCACAACTCTTCTCTCTTTTCACTGAGTTGTAGAGATTACATTTTTGTATTCATATTTTCTTGTAGGATCCTTAGGGATCTGAGTTTGTAAGCCTGTAATTATAAAGGCTGAGTGTAGGGCTTGAGTGCCTGAGTGTAGGAGAGTTGTATCTCTGAGTGTAGGCCTGTTGTGGCTGAGTGTAGGCCTTGGTGGCTGAGTGTAGGCTTTGTGAAGAAGCTGAGTGTAGGCTTTGTGAAGAAGCTGAGTTGTAGGGCCTTGGGCCTGAGCTGTAGGAACCTGTTTTGGGGTTCTGAGATAGTGGAGAAGTTTGGCCGAATCTAGTACACTGCTAGATAGGTGAAGGGGGAAAGTGGATGTACCCAAACCTTGGGGAACCACTATAAATCTGAGTGTCTACTGTGTGCTTGTGGAATTCTGTGATTGCTAATTGTGTGCTGTGATAAAGTAGATATAATTCTGTGTTATAATCTGAATTCTGCCTAAAAAGTTAAAAAGATTTAAGTCACCTATTCACCCCCCCTCTAGGTGATTAGGTACAATATCTTTCAGATTTTATCTTTATGATGCTTAATAAAAAGTGTCCTATCTATAATACCTCTAGAAAATTTATGCTCTAATAAGAAGCTAGCTAAGGTCTCATACCAAGCTCTTGGAGCTTGCTTTAAATCATAGAGAGCTTTATGCAATCTAAAGACATGAGAGAGATAGGTTGGAGAGATAAAACCTAGTGGTTGCTCCACATATACTTCTTCTTTGAGATCTCCATTCAGAAAAGCACTCTTAACATCCATTTGATAGACTTTAAACTTCTTGATAATGCAGCATATGCAAGGAAAATTCTTAGAGCCTCAAGTCTTGCAACAGGAGCAAATGTTTGATCATAATCAATGCCTTCCTCTTGTCTATAGCCTTGAGCTACTAGTCTTGCCTTGTTCCTCATAATGTTGCCTTCTGCATCCAATTTATTTCTGAATACCCATTTGGTTCCAATGACTGGGTATTCTTTGGGTCTTGGAACCAATTCCCAAACTCTACATCTCTCAAATTGATTGAGCTCCTCTTGTATTGCAATGATCCAGTGGGGATCTTGCTCTCCATCTTTAATGGTTTAGAGCTCATGTTGAGAGAAGAAATAAGCAAACATCAAGTCAGGGTTGAGTTGATGCCTTGTTTGCACACCAGCTGAAATGTCACCAATCACTTGAGATCTAGGGTGATCTCTAAGTGTGACAAAATCAGTAGGAGGAACTGGTTGAGCAACAGCTTGGGGAATAAATTCCTCTTGTCGAATTTCATTAGTTGTTGGAAAGGGTTCAGTCACCTCTATGCTATCTTCTTCACTGTCTTCTTCAACTTGTGGAGATGGATGTATTAGAACCTCTTGGGCGAGGCTTAGATCATCCAATGTCTCACACAAGTGAGGTACCTGCAAAGTGTTGTTGGTAGAAATTGCTTTCTCCTTAAAAAATATGTTAGCTTCATCAAAAGTTACATGTACAGATTCTTCAATTTTTAAAGTGGATTTATTTAACACCCTATAAGCTTTGTTGACTTGGGAATATCGTAGAAAAATTCCCTCTGCAGCCTTAGCTTCAAACTTTCTAATGTATTTCTTGGCATTGTTATGAATATAACATATACAACCGAATATTTTAAAATAGGTGATTTTAGGTTTCTTCCCTTTAAGCAATCCATATGGAGTCTTATTTTTAAGTTTATGTATCAGACTTCGATCCAGTACATAGTTTGCTGTGCTCGCAGCCTCTGCCCAAAAGGATAGGGTCATGTAAGCATCTACAAGTAATGTGTCTGTATCTTCAATTAAGGTTCTATTCTTCCTTTCAGCTACCCCATTTTGTTGAGGAGTTCTAGGAGCTGAGAAGCAATGTCTGATACCTTCCTTCTCACAGAACTCATGCATAAGACGAGACTCAAACTCAGTACCATGATCACTTCTGATCAATGCAACTTGAGTAGAGTACTCAATATGTATGGTCTTGAGAAAATCTGTAAGAACCTTGAATGTATCTGACTTAGATCTCAGAAAGAACACCCAAGTGAATCTTGAGAAGTCATCTACTATAACTAGAGTATAAGATTTCCCTCCTAGGCTATGCACATCAATAGGGCCAAAAAGGTCCATATGTAGCAAGTATAGGATCCTAGGTGAATCACTTTTATTAACTGATTTAAAACTAGATTTAGTTTGCTTTCCTAAGTGACAAGCCCTATAGAGGCCTTCTTTCTTATAGGGACCAGAAGGCAAACCTTTAACAAGGTTGTCTTTAGATATCCTAGCAATGTTTTTCATATTAATATGACCGAATCTTTTATGTCATAAATCATTTTGATTGCTAACAAGATTAAGTAAATATATATCTGATGTTGCAGAATGAAAATCAACTACATATATATTGCCTTGTCTATTTCCAATTAAAACAGTTTGGTTTTCTTTAGTAGAAATAATATAAGAGTTAGAGTTAAAGTATACCTGATAACCTTCATCACATAGTTGACTTATGGAGATGAGGTTATGTTTTAGTCCACTTATATATGTAACCTTTTTGAAAGTGACTGCTCCAATCTTAACTTCTACAAAGCCTTCAGACTGACCACAATTTGAATCACCAAAGATCACCTTTGGTCCCAGTTTGGACTTATAGTTATTTAGGTTGTCCTTGATGTCATTCATATGCTTGGAGCTCCACTGTCCAGATACCATTGTTGATTTAAAGCTGGACATCCCTTTACCTGCAAAGAAAACAATTAGTTATTTTTGACCCAAATTACATTGGGTCCTTTATTTTTCTGATAAGAAAAACTTGATATAACTGAGAATTCAGGTTGGGATTTATATCCTAAGGGATGGTATCTCCTAGGTGGAATTTCCCAATCAGCAAGTAGATTAAAAGGTTTTCTAGGTTGATTAAGGTTTCTGTTAAAATCATGATTTTTGTTAAGTCTGACTGGATTTGACGAAGAGTTGTAAGTTCGTCGACCGGAGTTCGACAAAGTGGGATGAGATCGCCGATCTCTGCTTAGAGAATGAATATATTCATTTTCTGTGCCCCAAGTTCGTCGATCTCTGCTCGACGAAACATACAAGATTTGTCGATCGCAGTAAGACGAATTATTATGGCTAATATTCGCATTCATAGATCGTCGATCGGAGTTCGACGAACTAGCCACATTTCATTGATCTGAGCTCGACAAAATCTGTTGAACTTTGATTTTACTTAGAGTTTTCTTGTTTTTGTTCTGTTGGTTTTTAGTTTTAAGCAAGTCTTCTGTAGGTTGCATATTGTTTATTACCTCTTTTTCTTTAGCTGAAACAAATTTTATAGGGGTTGATAAAATGTTTTTCTTAAGTATGGAAGGTAAGCTTGATGGAGCACCTAACCCCAGTTTGCCATTCAGTCTGACATTGACTGTACTTGTAATGTCCATCAGCTTAAGGCTTCTCCCATTGAGAGATTCCTCAAGTTGCTTAGCCTCACATAATTCTATTTTTAGGGAAATAATTTGTTCATTAGCTAAGACTAAATCATCTTTAAGCTTAGTGTTTTCAGCAAATAAATTGTCAAATTTAGATTGCCTATCTCTTAGTATTTTGATTTATTTTTCAGATTTTATTTGGTCATTGCATAATGATTTGAACTTGTTTTTAAAATCAGTGGAATTAAAATCAAAGGAAGAGATTACTTGATCATCTTCTGTCTCAGATTCCTCTTCTGATTCTTCAGAATGAATTTCTACTTGATCTTAAGCATCAGGCCTGCTGTATGAGGCATTAATTGCCATGAGGCAAACTTCTCTTGCCTTGGCTTCTTCTTCATCTTCACTGGAGCTGGAAGATGATGTCTCTTCATCAGTGTCACTCCAGGTTTCAGCAATGAAACCTTTTTCCTTTCTTTTATATTTGCTGGAGGAGTGTTTGTTTGAATTCCTGCTGGAGTTCTTCTTATTCTCTTTTTCTTTTCTCCTGTCTCTTTTCTGAGCTTCTGGGCATTCAAAAAGAATGTGCCCAGGCTTTCTGCATCCAAAGCATACAATCTCCTTGGTAGGAGTTCTGTCATACGTAGGCTTATCATCACTCTTGGAGGTCCTTCTCCTGAAGTCTTTCTTGGCCAGTTTATAGAATCTTTTGGCCATGAAACTCATCAGCTCTTCATTGGCAGGAAGGGTTTCAGATTCTTCTGTTGCTTTGAAAGTAATGTTGTGCTCCTTCCTTGATGAAGTTGAGGCCTTCAGTTCAGCAGCCTCTCTAGTCTTGATTAATTGCTCATAGGATTTGAGCTTTCCCAAGAGAGACTCAGTAGATATCTCATTCATGCTTCTGACTTCTTTGATTGGCCAGATCCTGGAATCCCAAGTGCTGGGGAAGCACATCAGGATCTTGTCATTGATCTCAGTCAAGAAGATATCTTTATATAGGGTTTTTAGTTCATTGATGATAACATTGAGCCTGTTATACATCTCAGCCACTGATTCAGATTCCTCCTTCTTGAAGTTCTCATATTGGGATATCAGGAGGGATCTTCTATCCTTTCTTTCATCGACTGAGCCTGCCACCATCTAGTTTAAGGAGTCCCAGATCTCTTTTGCAGTGGTGCACTCAGCCACCTTCTAGAAGATATTATCTGACATGGTTTGAGCCAATATATTCATAGCTTTAGCATCAGCTATTTTGGCTTTCTTCTGAGCATCAGTCCACTCAGGTGGTGGAACTGCATGAGTGCTAGAAGTTGTTGTAGATGTGGATGCTATTGGTTGAGGAGGACCTGTCAAAATAGAGTTGAAAATGTCCTCATCAATAGAATTCATGTATAGCTTGATTCTTGCCTTCTAGATTGCAAATTTGTTGAAGTTGTAGACTGGAGGTCTGGTGCTAGCATAATCTTTATTTTGTGTCATTGCTGTAATAACATAAAAACTAAAGAAGAGAGAAACAGTCTAACAAGGATCTTTGTTCAGATGTGAATCTGTGAAACCAAAGATAACCTAGCTCTGATAACAATTGAAGGATGGTATGAAAGATACCACCACTGGTTAGACTGTTTAACTCTAGAGGGGGGGGGGGGGGGGGGTTAATAGAGTATTTTAAAATCCTTTAGATTTTTATTTTAGAGTTAAAAATAGTGACACTAATAATTGAAATCAGAAAGGTGCAAAAATAAATCTAAGCTAATCAGCAATCAGCACACAGAAAGAAATAAAGTAGCATCACAAACGACACAAGAATTTTATAGTGGTTCCCCTAAAACTTGGGTACATCCACTCTTCTAACATCCTGGTAGGAATCCATTCAGGTTTTTTTGATCAGGTGCCCTGCCACCAATCAGGTTTTTGCTCAAGTGCCTGTCACCATAAGATCTACTTCAGGTAGATCAGGAAACCCTACAGGCTTTTGATCAGGTGCCTAAAAACCAAATCAAGTCTTTTGATCAGGAGATTTTCAACCAAGTAGTTAACTTTTGAAGGGAGCTAGAACCCTGTGTACAGTGGGATGGAACAAATAAACTAGATGTTGTCTTCTCTTTCTCAAAGCAATAGAGAAGGCTTATGGATTCTTGATGGTGTCAAAGCTCCCACTGAGATGAAGATTAGTTCAGGAAGATTGAGAGCTTTGCAGGGTGAGTAGGTCTTCTAAAAAAGATTCTCCAGAAAGCTGTAGACAGATAGAAATTGATTGTCTCCTTTTAGCTTGCTGGAGGAAGAACTCTTGATGAAGACAGTCAGAGCCTTTTTCTTGAATAATTTTTGGTGTCTGTCCTTTTCTCTATGTGTTCTGCTATTCATGTTATCTGTTGTCGACTAAAAGAGAAAAATATCTTTTTATATATCTCTGTCTAATTTCTCCTTTGAATTTGGATTGTCTGCATTGAATGCTGACTGCCTGGAGAATGAAAATCCGGTTGGAGAGAATATTGCATTAATGGATTTCCCCAACTGTCTCATTAAAAACGACAAGTAATATTCCTGATGAAGACCATAATCAATGTTGCCACTAACGGCTAGATTCAGAGAATATAAGCATTGATTATTCAGGAATTACTAAAAGAGAATAAGGACAAAATGAGGAAAATTCCAAGTCTGGAACTGCACAGCAATTGTGGACTAGAGAACAGATTTTGTCGACTTAAGATCAAAGATCGTCGAGCTGAGAAATCTTGTTCGTCGACCTGGGAATCCTTATTCATCGACCTGAGTACCAAGTTCGTCGACCTGAGAACCAAGTTCGTTGACCTGAGATCAGCTAACTGCTTACTGTGAAAAACTTCTCATTTCTGTGCTCCAAAATCGTCGAGCTGATAATGTAACTTCGTCGACTAGAGTTCAGAGAAAGCATTCTGGACTAAAAAGTGTTGAAGTTGATCTACCTGAATTCGCCGACCTGAGTTCGAATATTGTCGAGCTCAACTCAGAGAATTTACTCAGAGTTCATTGAGGGAAGCACGACTTTCGTCGAGCTGAGTTTGACGAACGTCGAACTCTCTTTCCTGAACTTGATTTTCTTCTAAGTCTGGAGTATTTTTCAGTCATCTGCTGGCTGGTCCATGTGTGGTTATTTCTAAGGACTTAGCCTAAACTCTAGGACACAGACATGACCCTGGATATATATGTTGGGTCAATTATCCTAGTTAGTGAACCTAGCCCAAATCAAACTAGGGATCCAACAGAGACTTTGTAGGGTGCAAGAAATATAGGAAAAGCAAGGATGAAACTTGTTAATTCTAAGGGATAAGGCTGACGTTATGGAGTATCAATAAGCTATATCTACTGCTGAGTCAGAATACATACCTGTAGGGAGCTGCTGTTCACAGTTGTTATGGATCCAACATCAGCTCCAGGACTACAACATCAAGTTTGTTAAGTCATTTAGTGCTTTCAAGACTGAAAAGGACTAAAGTGTCTATCAGAGAGGATAATAGAAGATGCTCCTGTTGAGGGGGAGCAAGTCATGATGCTCTTATTGAGGGGGAGCAAGTCCAGCAGTTGCAGGAATAGGTGCGCTTCCTAATGAGAGAGCAAACTGCTGCAATAGTGGATCAAAGATCAACATTGCTGATCTACATGTCCTAAGGACAATGCACAAACTGAAGGGGAGATCAACCCTGAACTCCCTTCTCTAGAGATTCTTTATGACATAGTCATAAATTTCTCTGACTCTGAGGTGGAATGTTGCTGCTGAGAAGACAATGCTGCTGCTGAGAAAAGGAAAAATAAAGAAGTCCGGCACCTCCCTAACTATAGTTGCTTCTACATAAATCATAAAGGGGGAGGACTGGCATTAGCTCAAGTTAATCAAGGATGGACCACTCAAGTTTTAGGTGGTTTCATTGAACTGTTGTGTCAGTGGTATAAACACAAGAGGTATGATCTCTAGTTAAGTAGTATGATCACTAGTGTAGTGGAGTAAGGATAGGATCAAGAGAATTGTTTTCCTATGATCCTTTCACCTCCCTCATTAGATAACTGCCTTTTTGAAGAATCCAGAAAGGGGGTGGTGTGGGAGAGCAATACTTGATGTGACCAAGTCATGTTGAGTAAGTTCATATACTTAGAGGAGTGGGATAACAATGACTACATGTTAAGTTAGTGCATTTTACTTTCCCACTTCCAAGGGGTATAAGGAAAGTGCTTCAAGTAGTATGAGCAGAGCAATGACTACATTTTGAGTCAGTTCTTTTTTTCTTGGAAACATTCAAGTGGTATGAGGAAAGCAATGACTTGACATGTTGAGTCACTGCATTGGATTGGAGAACTTTGAATAAGCTTACAGCTGCATTAAATTTATATGTTTTATATATTGGGAATATTTCCCTTCAATGTTCCCAGGATTTGGATTTGAAGAGGCATCATCATCAATATAAAGAGCATTATTGTATTTGATTTATGTTCAAATTCAATGTGTGCAAGATGTTCTTTGGAAGAAGTTTAGATAGGTTGTCTAAGTGACAATGTTAGGTGGACACAAGGAAGAATGCTGGACAGATAAAAATTTATCTAAGTCCACAGAAGTTGAGTGAAGCCAGTTCACTCAACGCCATATATCAAGGAAGGATGTTGGAAAGATAGAAAATTGTCTAAGTCAACAGGCATTGAGTGAAGCCAGTTCACTTAACGACAGATGTCAACAAGCGCTGAGTAAAAGCATGAACAGTCAAAGCCCAACAGTTTGCAAAGTAAATATGCGGCTAAGTCCAAAGGCGTTGAGTGAAGGCAGTTCACTCAATGTCGTACAACACGTAGCGTTTAGTAAATATAAGACTGTCAAAGCTTCAGCATTGGCAAGGAAGAAATTCAGCTAAGTCCATAGGCATTGAGTGAGGACAGTTCACTCAATGCCATATATTAAGAAGCATTGAGTAAAGACAAGATAGTCAAAGCTACAATATTGGCAGGGAAGAATTCTTGTTAAGTCCAGAAGAGTTGAGTGAGGACAGTTCACTCAACACTAGAGAAAGAAGCGTCGAGTAAAGAGAGAGTCAAAGCTTTAGCATTGACAAGCAAGATTTTTGGTTAAGTCCAGAAGCATCGAGTGAGGACAGGTCACTCAAAGATAGAGATAAAAGCATTGAGTGAATGCAGTTCACTCAATGCCTCAACAAGAAGATAGGCAAACACAAAAGCATTGAGTGAAGACAGCTCACTCAAAACATTCATAAAGATGAAAATCAGCAACGTACAGAAGCATTTAGTGAAGGCAGTTCACTTAATGCCTCAGCAAGATGGCAAGCTTCAGAGAAGCGGCTAAGTCCAGATGCATTGAGTGATGAAGGCTGACTCAATGCACTCATCGCCTATCAACAAAAAGTTGTCTAAGGATAAAAGCATTGAGTGAAGTCAACGCACTCAATGCCTGGCAGTGTAGATTATTTGGCTAAGTGTTTTTTCCCTGAGTGAAGGCTGTTCACTCAATGCACTCAATGCCTGGGATGAACTGTCTGGATTTGGCTAAGTCCATATATACTGACGTCAGCAAATGTCAGCAAAATTCAAAAGAGTTGTGGGGAGCCTACAGTGCGTGACAAATGGCGTCATATGCCTACTGTGCTGCATTTAATGGAAAAGCAAGATTACAGCTGGCAAATCCAAGTGGGCCCATGGGTCAAGGAGTCGTTGGACGTCGGATAATTAAATGCAATCAGATTAGAGAGAATAAATTAACTTTTAGAGATTTAAATTTTTGCAAAGCGGCAAAACTTCATCCTCTTCCTTTGGCCATTGTTGCAGAGCCTGAAACAGAAGTTCAAACCGCTGATCTAAACATTCAAGCAGTTAGATGTTATGGTTTTCACCTGCAACAGCAAGTTCAGAGAAATCTCAGAGGAAGAAGCAGTCAAGGATAACCCTTGCTACAACAAGATAGCTGTTGTGATCTGCATCTTCAATAGCAAGTTCATAGTATCATCTCTAAGAAAGAGGAAGCAGCAAGGCAATCCCTAGCTGAAGCATCTTCACAGTTCAAGCTCATCTTTCCTAAAGAACATTTTCTGGAGCTGTGAAAAAGACTGGGCAGAAGGTTATCTGATTGAAGAATATTTAGAATTTATATCTCTTTTGTCTTCATCAGCAAGTTCAGAAACCTATGTTTCTGAGTTACTTCTCAGTATAAGCAGTGTCAACTTGAAGATCAACCATCTTGGTGTTGTGAAGAAGGTAGGACTGAGCTTTCTCAGTTCTGAAAAAAGTAGACTCAGAGAATCATCTCTCTGGAGTCAAAGTTAGGGCTTAGTTATTCTCAGTCTAGAAAGGCAGACTCAGAGAACATCTTCTCTGGAGTCAAATCATCATCAACAACCTCTTTACTTTGTGTATGATCTTAACAGATCTAAGTGTAGGCCTAATTATAATGGCTGAGGTAAGATCCTTGTGTGGATCTGAGTTGTAGTGCTATCCACCTAGCTTTAGTGTAGGACTTGTGCTCAAGTCTGAGGTAGGTGATCTTTAGATCACTGAGCTGTAGGAGCAAGCTTGCTCTGAGTTGTAGGACCTTGTGCCTAAGGTAGGTCTTGGAGGACACTGAGAGATCCTGTAGGATCCGTGTTGTAAGATTTTAGGAGTTGAAATTTGGAGAAGTGCCTTGTTTGACAAGCTGTTATAAGGGTGGGAGGGATAATGGACGTACCCATAATCTGGGGAACCACTATATATTTTGTGTATGCTTTGTGTGATTGTTTTGAAAGCAGAACATAACTAAATCACAACACACCAAAATAAAAGATTGTCATAAAAGACTAAGAAACCTATTCAACCCCTCCCCTCCAGGTGTTAGCTACCCTTGAAACTAAAGACATTCGACCATGACTACTGTTATTGTCCAAGATAAGGATTTTTCTAGTAAGCCTGTAGATCAAAAAACATACAGAGTAATTATTGGCTCTCTTCTTTATCTCACAGCTTGCAGGCCTGATATAATGTTTGACACGAGTGTTTGTGCAAGGTTTCTGGTTGATCCTAAAGAGTCACATCATAGTTCTGTACAAAGAATTTCAAGATATCTTAAGGGTACACCCGAGATGGAATTCTGGTATACTATAGAAGCAGAATTTGAATTATATGGATATTCTGAAGCTGATTATGTAGGATGTAGATTGGATAGAAAAAGTAACTCTGGAACATGTCAATTCCTAGGTGTTAGACTGACTTCTTGATTCAGTATGAAGCATACATTAGTCTCCACCTCAACATCAAAAGCTGAATATATTGTAGCTGGAAGTTGTTGTTCATAGATTCTATAAATGCAAAATCATTTACTTGATTATAACTTGAATTTCACCAATTCCACAATATTTTGTGATAGTCCAAGTGTTATTTCAATCGCATCAAATCCTTTCTTGTATACCAGAACAAAGCACACAAAGATTAGACACCACATTCTTAGAGATAATGTTGAAAAGAGGAATATTTCACTAGAATATGTGACTTCTGAAAAACAGTGGGCAGATATTTTTCACAAAGGCTCTTGATGAAACCAAGCACAACTAATTTATCAATGCTTTGGGTATGCTTGATAAAGCTTAGTCATTATAAATCTCTCAATTTTAATTACAAATATTGTTGTGAAAAATCTGCAAAAGACTTGAAATTTAAGTCTGTATTTGACGTATCATTGAATAGAAGTTGATGGAACGTCAAATTCTATTCAACCCAACGTCTAAAGATGATGTTTATGAAGAGTTTTATATCAATTCAATGCATGCTTCGATTATGATATTTTCATATACGTTAAAAAGAAATCGATGTTACGTCTACTAAAGCAATATTTATGCCCTAATTTCTCGACAACTTCGTATTTTCCCCAAACTCTTCATCTTCCCCACTCTGTTTTCTGTCTACTTTTCTCTCTGTTCTTCCTTGTAATCTTTGCAGGTACTCAAATAATTATAATAATCAAATACTTTTAATGTTGACTAAGAGAGAGTTATTGGATGTTCTTATTCAAGCCCTAACACTATTAGTTACTGGATTTACAAAGGAATTCTTTATTTTTAGAGATGTATGCAATGGTAAACTTCAGATACTTCAAAATCAGGTAAATGAGCTATCAAGTTCTGTGCAACATCTTAATCAACAAGTTGATCAAATTTTACTCCCTGCCGAAGTCTTTAAATCATTCTTTTGAGATTTAAAGAAGGGAGTGAAAAATCGAGGCAGGTGTTGAAGCCAAAAACTGGCCTCAACGAGAGTTCAGACCTTGGGTTATGGCCAACACCTACTTCTCCCAATCCTCGACCCAAGACTAGCCATAAAGAACTGGAAACTGACCCTAAGCCTCAGCTCTGAGGTCCCTCCACTAACCCGAAAGTTCTCTGAGCACTTCTCCTCCAAAGCCAAATGATGGGCTAGGAGTACCTCAGAAAGCTCTAGAAGGCAAAATAAGAGTATGAGAGAGTCCGCCTTCTAAGGTATCCTGTGGGTCTATCTATAGAGTTTCAATATCTGGTCTGCAAAAAACGTACTTCTGCTACCATAAAATTACTAAAATGCCCCTAGACTGGTCTGCCAATTGTCAAACTCCGATGTTCTGAAGAGCTAAATGCAAACTAGGGGTATTTAGGTAATTTCAGGTCTGGGTCCCACCTGGCGGAAGCTCTTCCTGCTGAGCTCTGTAGGAACACGGCTTGCCCCGAGCGCAAGCCTACACACCTACCCCGGGCGGGAACCAAAGGCTAACGGGAGCGTTGAGTGGAGAAGCATCACACAACGCTGAAGGCTGGCTGGAGCGTTGAGTAGAGAAGCATCACTCAACGCCAAAGGCTGGCTAGAGCGTTGAGTGGACAGGCATCACTTAATTCCAAAGTCAAACGAGAGCATTGAGTGGAGAAGCATCACTAAATGCCAAAGGCTGGCTGGAGCATTGAGTAGAGAAGTATGTTCGATCCCTAGTTGATTTGGGCTAGGTTCACTGACTTAGGTTGTGACCCAACTTGTATAGCCAGGGTCAAGTTTGTGTCCTAGAGTCTAGGCCAAGTCTTTAGAGTCAACTTCAGATGGACTGGCTATCAACAAGACCATCAGAGACTCAAGAATTAGAAGATTTCCAGACTAAGTAAAATGAGTTCGACGTTCGTCGAACTCAGGTCGACGAAATGCGTTCTCAGCTCGACGATCTTTAGATATTTCTCTGAGCTAAGCTTGACGATCTTTGTTCTATGTTCAACGAAGACTGAGATACTTCAACAAGCTAAAGTCAGGGTAACTCCAGATTTTTCTAAGTCCAACTTCAGGCTTTGGTCGATGAACAAGAATCTGAGCTCGATGAACTTGGACCTCAAGTTCACAACTTCTCAGGTCGACGAAGTCAACTTGTTAGGTCGACGAACTCAGTACTTTGCGCGAAGATTTCTGGATTTAGAGGATTTGTGTCAACACCAAGATCAATCAGTCAACACAGAATATTTTGACTAAGTCCAGAACTGTTCCTTGGTCGACGAATTATGGTCTACGATTTGAATCCTTCTCAGTCAGAGACTTCTCAGATTCTAAGTCCACAATCATTCTTCGGTCGACGATTTTGGATCTCAGTTCGACGAATGATGACTGTCAGTTCGACGAATATTGTAGCAGAATTGACAAGTTTCCCTTGAAGACTAATTGCTATTGTCTGGTCGACGAACTCATCAGCTCAGCTCGACGAACTGTGAACTCAGCTCGACGATTCCTGTTCTTCGTTCGATGATTCCAGACTAGGTCTTCTCCAGTTTTCCGTCCCTTTTCTTGGCGATGATTCCTGAGTAATTAATGCCCAATCTTCTCGGAATGTTACCGTTGGAACGAGCATTGATCATGGATTATTTCATGCCGTTTTTCCATGGGACAGTTAGGGAATTCATTGATTGTCGCTTCCTTCCCAGGCCGACTGCATTAACTGCTCAAAGTTTCAAATTTCGAATGTTCTTCAGTCAGTCTTTAGTAAGAAAAGAAAAGATCAAGCAGTGACACAAAGACAGAAATCACAATCAAGACCAATCTTACAAAAATCAAAAGTTTTCATACCCTGCAATCAGCCTAAGCAAGAGAACATCATCAAGAAGAAGAAGAACATTCAATCACTATCAAGAGTCTTCTTACTTCAATCCTACAGGACAACTTCAGAAGGACAACAATCTCTATCTGTCAAAGAAGTTCCTGAGGCAATCTCAGGTCAATGCAATTAAGTTCTTGAAGACCTGTCACCCTGAAGCAGTGTTCTAGATTTCCTGATCCCTTCAAGATCTCAGGGGGAGCAATCTGCTGAAATCAATCCATAAGTCTTCTCAGTTATTATTGAGAAAGAGTAGACACCATCACCCCTTTTCTATCTTCTGTACAGGGTTTTAATTCCCTTCAAAATTATTCCTAGTTGCAAGTCTCCTACCAAAATACTTGAGGTTTTGGTTTTTGAGCACCTGAACAAAAGCTCATTGGTGTCAGGCACCTTATCAAAAACCTGACTGGATTCCTACCAGGGTGGTAGAAGAGTGGATGTACCCAGGTTGGGGAACCACTATAAATTTCTTGTGTTGTCTGGTTTCCCTCTTTCTTTTGTTTTGACTTTGTTCAGTGATTTACTAGGTTGTTGTGCTTATTATTTTATTTGCTAACCTGTTCACCTAGGATTACCGCAAATGTTGTAAATAATTTTTTAAGAGACCACAATACTCTATTCACCCGCCCTCTAGAGTATTTCAGATCTAACCTGCACTTTCAAAGTATCACTCAACACCAAAGGCTGGCTGGAGTGTTGAGTGAAGAAGAATCACTCAACGCCAATGTCTGACGAGAGCGTTGAGTGGAGAAGCATCACTCAATGCCAAAGGCTGACGAGAGCATTGAGTGGAGAAGCATCACTCAACACCAAAGGCTGGCTAGAGCGTTGAGTGGAGAAGCATCACTCAATGCCAAAGGCTGGCTGGAACATTGAGTGGAGAAGCATCACTCAACGCTAAAGGCTGGAGGGAGCGTTGAGTGGAGAAGCATCACTCAATGCCAAAGGCTGGCTGGAGCATTGAGTGGAGAACAATCACTCAACGCCAAAGGCTGGCTGGAGCGTTGAGTGGAGAAGCATCACTCAATGCCAAAGGCTGGCTGGAGCGTTGAGTGGAGAAGAAACACTCAACGCCAAAGGCTAGCGGGAGCGTTAAGTGGAGAAGCATCACTCAATGCAAAAGGACAATAGGCTTCTGCCATCCTGAGGCGCGAAGCCCTGCACCTGCCCAGGGCGGGAGCCTTCCCGCTGAGCCCTGATTACGCCATAGCCTGAGCCTTAGATCCGCATTCGACAATCATAACCTTAAGTCGAAGTCCCAGCTCAACGAGTTGAGCTCGACGAACTGGTGTTCGACGAAATGGTGCCACTCGACCCGGGGGTGAGAACCTTCCTAGCTAGTTATGGCGAGAGCACTCCCGCACAATTTCTTACTTGATCCAATTATAAGTCCAAATCAAGTTCAATCCTAGTCCATTGAGGATCTTGGTCCTACTCAGCGAATATGGGGTTGTACACAATCTCACCACTTTGCGAGCTAGCCTTGGGCTCGGAAAGGCACGTCGAATCCCAAATATTCGGTGAGTACTGGCTGACCTCGCAGGGAATCTTTCTACAGACTCCACCTTCGTCCTATAAATACACAGCTGAGTTTGTCCCTCAGGCCACCTCTGTCGTAATTACTCTCTGCTTGAGCCTCTGTCGTGCCATTAAAATGCGTGCTAAAAACGTTGAGAAGCCGCTCTCGGCAGTGCTCTAGGCCCGCCACGCTGCAGCCCAGGCGCGGGCTCGTGCCAACTATGCCAAGGTTTCCCCTTGGTTGATGGGCAAGAGGCCTGCCGGCGAGAAGGTAGTGGGGGAGAAATCCTCTTGCGAGAAGCCAGCTGGCGGGGGCTCCCTCCGAAAGAAGAAAACGAAGAAGGCCAAGTCCGTCAGGCGAGACCTATTGACGGAGAACCGAGAACCGCCTACCCCAACTCCTGACAGTGACGAGGTCCCTTCTTCCCTGCTAGTGGAACACTTCTCGCCTTTCTCCCTTCCTGTAAGCGCGGAATGTTAAAAATCTTGAATGTGGTTGCATACTGAAGTACCGCTCATCTCATAGGGGATAGTACCAAGATATGTCGCTGACTCTCCACTGGTGTATACAGAGGCGACCCGGCTTCACAATAAGGGTCCACCGTCCACTACGAGGGCTGCACCGCCAGTCACGGGGGATGAACTGCCAGTCATGGGGGATGCCATTCCCAATTCCGGCCGATCGCGCCGATCCGGCTCTCGATTTCGCCATCACTCCCGGAGGGGTTATCTCTGAGCCATCCGCTCCGGCGTTGGGATCACAACTTCTGGCGAGAGAGGGCATCTTTGTTCCCTCCCAAGGCGAGACTGAGACCCCGGAGCGTAGAACATTTCGTCCGGGCTGAGGCAAGAAGCTCCATCTACATTTCGGAAAGAACTCAGAGGGCAAGCCCGGCCTCTCTCACCAACCATCAGGGGAGGGTATCCATCGCTCCAAAGGTACGTGAGAACCTCCCAACTTTCCTTTCACTCCTCTCCTATTCTGACCAAAATCTATCATCCATGGCCAAAGGAGCAAGAAGCGGAAGGAGAAGGAGACGAAGATGAAGAAGAAGAAGAATAAGAAGAAAGGGAAGTCTCACCCCTCCCCTCCGCCAGCGAGATGGAAGACTTTCTCGAGGCCTCCGGAAGCGGCAAGGCGCGGAGGCAGAGGATTGTGGGAGACTTATCGAAGCTCATGTGACAGTAACGGGTTAAATCCGTAGCAGTGAAGAGGATCCACGAGATGATGGAGCGACGGCGGGTGCTCGTTGAGCGGGACTGCTCCTACCTCTTTGGTGGGGCGGAATCCCAAGATACGCTTTCCGCCGAAACCTCCCCCGGAAGACACGTCGCGCGGATTCGAGATCAGCTCCGCCTGGCCAACCCGGGGCTAACCACCCTAACAGCTTTCTTTGACCCGCGAGACCCTCTAAGGTCTGGCAGGCGAGAACTAGGTCATTGGCGGTGGGTGTCGTACTAAGCTCTTGACACCAACCTCTTCTTTTCTCCTCCTCCCAGCCTACCCTTCTCCTTTGTACCCCTTGCGCCTTTCGGCATTGGACAATTTTCATAAGGCCTATTTGTTATTATCATTATTATTATTATTATTGGTATTATCGTTTGGGGACTCTCACCCGGCGAGAGCCCTTTTATATCTGTGTTCTTTGGCACTTTGCGAATGGCCGATTCATACGCCTTGCTCGACACTTCTAGCGCACTGAGATGGTTTGTATTTTTCCTAGCCCTCCATGGAGGTTATCGCTTCGTGCAGGTCCAAGGAGAGCTGATGGGATAGGATGGAAATCAAGGAGTCAAGATGTCCGTATTTTTGACTCGTTGACCGTTCTCCCGCCGTATTTTTTAAGAAAACTCATAATTACCGCATCTTCTATAAATAGGCCGATCCACCTACCTCATTTACTCCCCAACATTTACTTCCATCATCCCGAGCCTTCGTCCCCCTGTCAATTTCTTTTGTCGATCCCTGCGGTGCAAAGGCTCTCTCCTCCCCGACTTTTTCTCCTCTCTTTTTTTCTTCAAGATGCCAGGCGAGAGCGAAGGTCATTCCAAGTGCGCGCAAACCTTCCTACACAATGCCTTCCCCCCTGCCGGCTGACCCTGGAGGAGTTCAACATGATAGTCTCCAACTTCATCCCACCCGGTTCACCGCGCGAAACCCTTGGAACGATAATAGAGTTAACCTCGCGCCGGCCGGGGAGCTCGCCATTCCCCTGGATAACTTTGAGGTGGGATTTCGCCTCCCCCTCTAGCCGAAAGTGCGCCTGGCCCTTCAGTATTATGGGGTGGTGCCGGCCCAGCTCAACCCAAACTCCGTCGCGATTCTGATGGTGTTTGTCTACTACATGCAGGAGGAAAGGATCGAATTTAGCCTACCAATCTTCAGGAAGATATTCAACTTTGGCACGAAGGGCGAGGTGGTCTTCTTCCTCGGACAATTGGTGAAGACAAGCGGTCTCGCCAACAAGAACCATCACTGGGGATAGAGATTTGTCCTTGCCTCTGGTGATTTTGGAAACATTCCGCTTGCGCCCGTTCAATATGACGATGCGACCTACAAGCCTCCCGCTCTTGGGGGCGTGAGGGCGCTCTCGTTGAATTCTTCGGGACAAAGGTTTTCGACGTCCCCTTCCTGCGGCGAGACCTGGATTCCCTCCAACCAGTACCCCCCAGCGAAGTTAATTTTTCGGACTTAACCTGTAACCTTTCGTTTCGAGAGATGGGGCTAATCAGCTATGAGACTCGCAGGTGAGCGAGACATTCCCTTACACCAGCCTTTTGACAAAACCAGGGCACTCACCGACACCTTTGCTCTCACCAAGTCCGCCACAGTCGCATGTCAGGAGGAGCCGAGAACCTCTTCCATGCCAAGCGCCACGAAGAGGAAACCAGGCTCCCACTCAGCCCCTCCTCTCAAAAAATCGAAGCCGTCAGCCATGGACAAGAGCAAATCTATCGCACCGAATCCCGCCGAGGTCCCCGCGGAGACCCCTTCTGTTGTGGTCGAGACGGTCTCCACCCGGCCCGCCGCTGAGGCCCCCGTCGAGACCACTTTTGCTGCAGGCGAGACGGTTGCCTCCCAGCCCGTAGTCGAGACCCCTGCTGAGTCCTCTCGCAAGCTAGTACCAAAACATCATCCGAATTTTGGCTTCGGCGAGAAGTACAAGGATGCGGAGGGCTAGCCCTTGAACCAGTGGGATCATACCTCCAACCACATTGTGCTCTCCACACTTCTCCCCTCCTATAGGGAGCGGGACACAAGCTTCGGCGATGTCTTTGTGTTGGGCTACGACCTCCACGATCGGGAGGACGCCAACACCTTCGACCAGACGATAACCCGGGACCTTGTCCTTGACGCCGCCCAGGGCTAGCTTCGCGCGGTCCAGCTCTCGCACATGGGTGGACGTCACACCATCACCATCGAGCGGAACCTTGTTTATATGCTCAGGCGATGGATGCTGCTGTGGCGGAAGTTGCCACCCGAAGGCCGAGCCGGCTTCCACTCAACAACTTCTCTCCACTCGCCCGACCACTGAGGTAAGCAGGATCCTTCAATGTTTCTCGTTCTCCTTCAACATTTTTTTTCATCTATACACCCCTCGCGTAACCGGACCCTCTCGCAGGATTCCGTGGAAGCCGACCTTTCTCGCGAGAGAGTGGCCCGCGTCGAGGGCAATAACCAGCTATTGCTGGCCGAGGTGAAGTAGTTGGAAGAGGCCCTGGAAATGGCCCAGGCGCGCCATCGCGGGAGGAGAGAGTCGAGCACCGCCACTACTCCGCATACGAGATCTACGTGATCATTCAGGAGAACACGCAGGCCACCACCAAGATGGTAATCGAGGTTCCGCAGGAGTCGGCGGTCTTGAACAAAGGAGGCAAGACCCTTACGGCACGAGGAAGCCTTCCCTGGCTGTTCGACCCCATCCCCGAACCTTCGGGAGAGGAAGACTCTCCGACCAACGATGCGACAGAGCTTGTACTGAACGTGGAAATTGGCGTAAGCTGACCCGGCGAATCCTCCGGCTACACCCCAAGCGAAAACTCCAGCGGGAGCTCCAGCGAAAGAGCTCAATAGCCTCCGTTGTAATCTTGCTTTGATTTTTATACATTCATTTTTGTGGACTTTAACTTTTGTAACTTTTGTAAGGGGAGAGATTCCCCCACTAATACTTTACTCTTTTTACATTATGTTGCAAAATTTTGCTCTGTCGCTGGAATGTTTGTTACTTTTGTGCCAACACTAGGCTCTTATGATCTTAGGTGATGACCGCCTTTCGTTTAAAGAGTTGGACAAGTAAAACCCGCCAGAAGGGGCCTGACGAGAGCCATGCCAACAGGACTGTGTCGGGAACCCCGCTGAGAGGTGTTTGTCGGGATCCCTGGGGAGACGGATGTGGCAAGAGCCCTACCTAGTGGGTTATGTCGAGAGCCCTGCCGAGAGACGGGCCAAGAGCCTCACCGATAGAATTATGCTGAGAACCCTGCCGAGAGCCTGGCCGAGAGCTCTACTGGGAGGGTTATGTTGAAAGCCCTGCCGAGAGCCTGGACGAGAGCCTTGCAGGGAGGGTTATACTGAGGGTCCTGTCGAGAGGGGTTTGAGCCATCCCATACCTTCTTAGGACTGAAGTTAGTTATTTGTAAACCTGGTAACAAGGGCTTTGTGAATCCATCATGATTTCAACAACCCTGTCTGCTTGACGTAAACATGATTATCATGTCCACCCAGGAACACTTAAACAAAAAATCCCCCTTTTCCTTCATCCCCCCAAGAGATCGCACAATCCTGCCAGCTAGTGAGAGCCTGGCAGCGGGTCTACTCGGGGTCGTGTTTAGTTTCTCAATTCTTTCCTCAAACTCCTTTCCTTTCCCCCCAGGTGTGCCTACAGCCCTGCCCGGCTAATGAGAGCCTGTACAGCGAGTTTACCTGGGGCCGAGCGTGCCTTCCAGCCCTGCCAGCTAGGAGAGTCTGCATAGTGGAATCACCACTCGAGGTATTACCTTACCCCCCCCCCCCTCCCAGGCGAGCCTACGGCCCTACCAGCTAGTGAGAGCCTGACAGCGGGTCTACCCAGGGCCGAGTGTGCCTTCCAGACCTGGCAGCTACTGGGAGCCTGAGCAGCGGGATCCTCTCGGGGTCTTGCTTAGTTTTAAAACTCTTTCTTCGAACTCCTTTCCTTATCCCCTCGTGTGCCGACAGCCCTGCCCAACAAATGATATCATAGACAGCGAGTCTACCTGGGGTCGAGCGTACCTTCCAGCCCTGCTAGCTAGGAGAGTCTGCGTAGAGGAATCACCACTCGAGGTATTCCCTTACCCCCTAAGCGAAACTACGGCCCTGCCAGCTAGTGAGAGCATGCCAGCGGGTCTACCCGGGGTCGAGTGCGCCTTCCAGACCTGCCAGCTAGTGGGAGCCTGAGCAGCGGGATCCTCTCCGGGTCTTGCTTAGTTTCCCAACTCTTTCTTTGAACTACTTTCCTTTCCCCCCAACTGTGCCTACAACCCTGCCGGCTAATGAGAGCCTGGATAGCGAGTCTACCCGGGGCCGAGCGTGCCTTCCAGCCCTGCTAGCTAGGAGAGTCTGCGCAGCGGAATCACCACTCGAGGTATTCCCTTAACCCCCAGGAGAGCATACGGCCCTGCCAGCTAGTGAGAGCCTTACAGCGGGTCTACTCGGGGTCGAGTGCGCCTTCCAGACCTGTCAGCTAGTGGGAGCCTGAGCAGCGGGATCCTGTCAGGGTCTTGCTTAGTTTCCCAACTCTTTCTTCAAACTCCTTTCCTTTCCCCCAGGTGTGCCTACAACCCTGCCCAGCTAATGAGAGCCTGGACAACGAGTCTACCCGGGGCCGAGCATGCCTTCAAGCCCTGCCAGCTAGGAGAGTCTGCGTAGCGTAATCACTACTTGAGGTATTCCCTTACTCCCCAGGCAAGCATACGACCCTGCCAGCTAGTGAGACCCTGGCAGCGGGTCTACCCGGGGTCGAGTGTGCCTTCTAGACCTGCCAGCTAGTGGGAGCCTGAGCAGCAGGATCCTCTTGGGGTCT
The DNA here is from genome assembly GCA_039583875.1 of Platanthera guangdongensis. Lineage (NCBI taxonomy): Eukaryota > Viridiplantae > Streptophyta > Magnoliopsida > Asparagales > Orchidaceae > Platanthera > Platanthera guangdongensis. Next base: position 134,832,985 of record CM077164.1, read on the forward strand.
TGCTAACTACCAACCTCTTTTTCCAATGCTCAAAAGAAACTAATCTTGAGAAAACTTGATGAATTTATTATTAAAAAGTAAAAATTATAATCTTCCCCCCACTAAGGGTAGAAGCACTTCAGGTCATCGCCGCTCCAAGCATGACTCATGGATTCCACTTCCACATTCTGGAGGTGGTATCCCCTGACCCCAGGGCCTTTCTACAGTATAGGGTCTTTCCCAGTTGGAGTTGAGCTTACCAACGGCTGCCGACCTTCCCGCGACATCGACCTTCTTCAAGACCAAGTCCCCTTCCTTGAACTGCTTTATACTGACATGCTTGTCGAAGTACTTGGCCATCCTTCATTTGATCTCCTCCTGCCTGACTGCAGACACGTCACGAAGTTCCTCCACCATGTCTAATGAGGGTCGTAGCTCCGCCTCATTCCCTTCCCTCCATGCTTCGCCTCCTCTGCCTGCCTCCGCGACCCATGGGGATTGAACCTCAAATTCCATAGGTAGGACCGCCTCACAACCATGCGAGAGTTTGAAGGGGGTTTCGCCAGTGGCCATGTTTGGGTTTGTTCGTAGAGCCCACAACACCGAGGGGAGCTGCTCCACCCAGTTCCCCCTTAGGTTCTCCACCTTCTTTTTGAGCAAGTTCACTATATTTTTGTTTGCCACCTCCACCTGGTTGTTTCTCCTGGAGCGGTGAACATAGGCAAACCTGAGATCGACACCCAGCTGAGTGCAGAAGCTTATGAACTCCTCGCTTGCAAACTGTGGACCATTGTCCGTGACAATGGATTGAGACAACTCGTGCCTCCAGATGATCTCTCCCCAAACGAAGTTCCTGATGACTTGGGAGGTTACCTTGGCCAGCGCCTTGACCTCCAGCCATTTTGAAAAATAGTCGATCATTACCAAGAATAACCTTCTTTGCCCACTCGCCGAAGGAAACAACCTAACTAGGTCCATCCCACAAATGGCAAAGGGCTATGACGTTGTGATGCTTCGAAGTCATTGAGCGGGCAGGAGCTGGAAGGGGGCGTAGAGCTGGCACTTTTGGAACATCCTCGCAAACTCTACCACATCCTTCCTGAGGGTGGTCTAGAAGTATCCCTGTCTGACCACTCTTGCCTCCAGCATTCTACCTCCCGAGTGTCTTCCACACTCCCTGGAGTGCACCTCCTCCAAAATCCTTGGCATATCTTCCTCCACCACACATCGTGCCAGAAGGCCCGATAGCATCTTTCGATGTAAGGTTCCTTCATGCATAAAATAGTGGGCCACCTTATGACGAAATCCCTTTGTCTCCTTGACCACTTCGGGAGGTTGGCCGTGGCGAAGAAGGTCACGAAGGGATGCACCCATGAGGGTCGCTGATCCACTTCCATCTGCTCCCCCTCCTCAATTGTCGGATGAAATAGCTCGGTCAAGGTTCCCCCCTCGGGGTCCAAGCTTGGCCAATCAGTCCGCTGCTTCATTCTCTTCCCTAGGGACATGCTGAATTGAAAAGGCTCGGAACCCACCAATGATCACCCTCGCCTTGGTCAAGTACCTCTGGATGTTCGGCTCCCAAGCTTCATATTACCCCCCTGATTTGGGATGCCACCACTAGTGAATCTGTGAACACTTCCACGTCATGTATCCCGAGCTCTTTAGATAACCGCAACCCAGCTATGACGGCCTCATAATCCGCCTAATTATTGGTGACTGGGAAGTGCAGGGCCACTGCTTGCTCTATGGTGACCCCCTGGAGGCTCACGAACACTACCCCTCCTCCAAGGGAATGTTTCCCTGAAGCTCCATCAACGTACATCCTCCACACTTCCCTTGGCAGTGCTTCCTCCCCTTCCAACTCTATGATGTAGTTCGCCAAGAATTCCGCCGCCACCTGCGCCTTAATGGAGAGCCTCAGCACGAAAGAGACGTCGAACTTGCTGAGCTCAATGGACCACTTGGCCAACCACCCTGAGTGCTCCACCCCTTCAAAGATCTTGCGCAGTGGGTGGTCGGTCACCACCTTGATCGAGTGGGCCTGGAAGTATGTCCTGAGCTTCCTGGCCGAGATGATTAGAGAGAAAGCCAACTTTTCTAGGATGGGGTAGCGTAGCTCATCCTTATTCAAGATCCTACTAACATAATAGACGGGTAACTGCCTCTTCCCATCTTTTCTTACCAACATAGAGCTCACAGCCTCAGCCCCTACCCCAAGGTACAAGTCTAAGTCCTCTCCCTACTTTGGGCTCTGCAGGAGCGGCTCTTGGGATAGCTGCCTTCAATGCCCGGAATGCCTCCTCACATTCCTCTGCCCACTCAAACTGTTTGTTCCCCCGAAGTATTTTGAAGAAAGGCGAGCACTTCTCCCCCGCACGAGAGAGAAACCAACTCAACCCGGCCAGATTTCCCGTCAAGCGTTGGACCTCCTTGGCATTGCGAAGCGATTCCAACTCCACGATGCCCTTCACCTTATCCGGGTTAGGCTCAACCCCCATCGAGGTTAGAAGGTGTCCGAGTGACTTGCCCCGTCTTTCCCCGAAGACAGACTTTTGGGGGTTTAGCCTCATCTTAAATCTCCTTAGGGTCACGAATGTCTCCTCCAAGTCAAGCAAGTGTGACTCCACATCCCTGCTCTTTATCATGAGTTTCACGACGTAGACCTCCAGATTCCTTCCCCTTTGGTTTCTAAACAACCGATCCATCATTCGTTGGTACGTAGCCCCCGCATTCTTTGGCCCAAAGGGTATCATTTTATAACTAAATCATCCCTCCCTCATGATGAAGTAAACATCCTTGACATCGTGGGGATGCATATGGATCTTGTGATAACCTGAAAAAGCATCCAAAAAAACTCATAACAGAAAAACCGACGGCTAAATCAACCAGCGTGTCGATCTGAGGCAGGGGGTAGCAATCCTTAGGGTATGATTTATTCAATAAAGAAAAGTCTACAAACATGCGCCACTTTCCATCACCATTCTTTACCATTATCACATTGGAGACCCAGCCTGGGTACTGGATCTCCGAAATGAAACCTGCGTCGAGAAGCTTCTTCACCTCCTCACGGATGGGATCCTCCAGCTTGGTGGCGATGGTCCTCATCTTCTGTCAAATGGGGCACATCGTCGGGTCCAGGTTTAGGCGGTGGCAACCCACATAAGCGTCAATGTTCGGCATGTCCGCCACACTCCAGGCAAAGATGTCAACATTCTTTTGGATGCACTCTCGCATCCTTGCCTGGTCTTCGGGACGTATGCCCTCGTTGATCCTCACCTTATCTACCTTCCATGCCTTGCTGATGACCTCCATTTCCACCACTTCCTCCGCCAGCTCCAGCCGAGCTTGCTCCCTGCCGGCCCTTTCCTCCTCTCCTCCCAGCTCCTCCTTACCTTCTACCATCTCAACCCCCAATGCCTCCAACAGACCTCCTCCAGAAAACTCCACTCCTTCTCCCCTCTGGGTCTCCCCCTCCACTTCTCCCTCTACCTCTTGCTCTCCTGCTACCTTCTCTATAACCTCACTTAGGCTCTCCCCTTATTTCTCCACAACCTCTTCCTCAACCTCATCCCCAGCCTCATCCAGGCCCACTACTCCCTTCCTTGCAGCTTCCTCTCCAATCTTCTCCCCGACCTCACCTAGGCCCATCTCTCCTTCCCATGCAGCTTCTCCTTCCCTCTCCATCTACTTTCCTAGCCACACCGCCTCCGCCATCCAAGATATGGTATTAATGGCAGTCACGTAGCACTGCCTTGCCAGCATCAGGTCCATACTAATCTTGACCTGCACTCCTCCGCGGTTGAACTTTGGGCATTGATGGAACGAGGAGGGGATGAAATGAAAGGCGCTGATGAGAGGACGCACAAATATTGTGTTGTAGCTGCTCGGAGAATCAACGATGATGAACCGACAGTTCCTCGATAACCCCCCCCCCCCCCCCCCCCCCAACATCACATGCAGCCCTACCCCTCCCTCGACTTCCTTTCGCTCCCCCCGAGAACCCGGACAACGATACATCTGAGGCTAGGACCCTCCAAGCTTCCACCTTCATCTCATCAAAGGCCTTCTTGAAGATTACATTCACCGAGCTCCCGTTGTCCACCAGAATCCGGGAGACCATGAAATTCTTCATCGCCGTCTGTGAAAGAATTGGTTTCAAGATAACCTAATACACCTAGATGGGGGGTGAATAGGTTCAAATCCTTTTTATTCTAAGACAGATAATAAACTCTAGTTTTCTGTTGATTATACTACTAACACAGCAAACACATCACAGAAATATATCCAATCACAGAGTACACAGGATTTATAGTGGTTCCCCAAGTATTGGGTACATCCACTTTCCCCCTTCGTCTATCTAACAGTGTGCAAGATTCGGCCTAACTTCTTATCTTCACCTCAGATCCGCAGATCTTACAGCTCAGAACACAATCAAGGTTCCTACAACTCAGAGTGAGTCCACACTCCTACAGCTCAGGCACACAGCCCTACCTCAGCCTTCAACAAGGCCTACACCTCAGAGATAACAATCTCCTAAAACTCAGGCTTACAGCCCTACCTCAGCCTTCAGCAAGGCCTACCACTCAGAGAAAATACTCTCCTACACTCAGCCTTTATAAACACAGGCTTACAAATCATGTAACGGCCCGGCCTAGAGCTCAGAGGCTGTCGTACCCCACATGGGCCGAACAGCTTGTCTCACCCATTGGTCCGCTATAGGGCTGCAGCCCAATACACCCCAATGCCTCTCCCGCCTATTTTTCAGTAAGGCGCGTTGTTGGCGCTAGGTATCGAACCCGCAACCCTTGATAACACTCTCTTCCACCAAAGCTCATCACCAACTGAGTTGCAGCTCAATTGGTGATGAGCTCTGGTCGAAGAGAGTGTTATCAAGGGTTGCGGGTTCGATACCTAGCGCCAACAACGCGCCTTGCTGAAAAACAGGCGGGAGAGGCATTGGGGTGTATTGGGCTGCAGCCCTATAGCGGACCAACGGGTGAGACAAGCTGTTCGGCCCATGTGGGGTACGGCAGCCTCTGAGCTCTAGGCCGGGCGGTTACAACTCAGATCTATAAAGATCCTACAGAAAATAGATTTAAGTTTGTAATTAACCACCACCCAGATAGAGAGAGAAGGGATGGATGGTTTCTTGATCAGTTCTTGGAAGAAACTGATGGCAGAGAACAACCACTCTTAGCTTTCTTCAAAGCTTCTTGAATCTGAACTCAGTAAGGTTGAACTCCTGTGAAGTTGATCTTCAATCAGCTCCTTTCTTAAAATTCAGAACTCAATCTGAATCCTTCTTAGCAGATTGGTTCAGGATCTGCACTTGAGGGACTTTATGATGAAAGCCCCTTTCTTCTTTGGAGCTCTTTCTCTCCAAATACTTCTGTTTATCTTTCTTCAGTATTCTGTATTGATTGGTATAAATTCTTCTATTTGTTCTTCTTCTGTTGAAGGAGTAAGCCTTTATATAGTCTTCCTCCATGGTAACCGGCTGATCCGGTTTCTAACAAACTTCTGACAGCTTTGACAGTTGCAGTAGACCGGTTAGAAATGGCAGCTGTCAAGTCATCCAGTCACTTCTTGAACTCTATCTCTGTCAGCAAAATGTCGAGACTGAACTTCATCATTTGTCGACATAAGTAGACTAAGTTTCGACACAAGTGTAATAAGTGTCGACACAAGTGAACTAAGTGTCGACACAAGCCTTGGTGGTGTCGACACATCTCCTTTGTTGTTGTTAATGCTTCTCGACACAGGCTTCTATAGAATGTGTCGACACTGATTCTGTGTGTCGACACAATCGTTTCTCTTCTTTAATATAGTTGAAACTTTGTTGTGTGTCGACACAAGTCCTGTGTGTCGACACAGTTGATGTCGACAAGGTCTTCTGTGTGTCGACACTGCCTCTTGGTGTCGACACAGTTGATGTCGACTAAGCTTCTGTGTGTCGACACTGCCTCTGTGTGTCGACACAGTTGATGTCGACTAGACTTTCTCTGTGTGTCGACACAGCCTCTGTGTGTCGACACAGTTGATGTCGACTATGCTTCTCTGTGTGTCGTCACTGCCTCTGCATGTCAACACAGTTTCTTCTGGTGTCGACACAGCCTTTCCAAGTGTCGACACAATTAACTCCAAGTGTCGACACAGCTTTTCTCAAGTGTCGACACATTCCTTCACAAGTGTCGACACAACTTCTCCTGGTGTCGACACACAGACTTAGAAATTTTCCTGCATTCCTACATTTACTTAACCTACACATATAAACTCAAAACAACATCAAATACACCTTGATGCATATCATTGAGTAAGGTGAGGCTTTTCAAATCTGGTACACATTTTCCAATGTATCCAACAATCTCCCCCTATTTGGAGAAGTCATAACCCTTAGTCAATGATATACACCATTCATAACAAATACACATTATGATGTACAAAAAATATTATATGACAGGGTAACTGCTATCAAAACATATAGAATATATCATCATAGAATAATAATTCTAACACAATGAGAATTAATTAATGTTTTGTTTCAACTTACAAAAATTTCTTAATCAAAAGTTTACATAGATTTTAAAATACTGAAGATTACAAAGTTGTAAAATCTAGTAAATCTAATCTAAGGCTGCTCTGGCTCCTTGATGACTATGCCTTTGCCTGATTGGATCCCGGCTTGTATAGGAGCATCAGTGTCATCAGCTGGCTTTTTGCCCTTTAGATTTTTCTTCTTTTAGTCTTCAGCCCTTATTCTTTGCCTTTCAAAATAATGAAAAGGCTCAGGGAAATATTTGCTAGGCTCCTGAGCATTAGGAGGTAGCTTCCCAGCTTTAACCTTTCTTCTATATTGAACTATGGCTTCTTGCCTGGCTTCATGCTTTTGCCATTCTTGTGTAGAGTACCATTTGCCCCTATCATGAGTCTTATCCTTTACAGCTTTCCAAGCAGTCAGTATAATGTTCCTAGAAGTAGGACTCCACTGCTCAAAATCAGGCTTCAACTCAGCCTGTTCTCTGAATCTTTTCTTAGACAATAGAGCTTCTTGCTCTTGCAAAACTACCTCTGACACTGACTTGTCTACTTTCTCAAGGATAATATTTTGAGCACCTTCTAGAGGGCTGTACATAGACTGTACTTCTTGGTGAATCATCTCAAAATTAGCTGGAGGATAGATAACTTGAGCAACTTCAGCTTGAACCCCTTCTAAGTAAGCAGGTTGTATAACAGACTCAACCACATTGTCATCATCACAGAGGGGTGGATATCCAAGTGTAGCTCTGATGCTATTAGATATCAATTTAGCATGGTCAGATCCTGCTTTGACTAATACTCTCTCCCCCCTTTATGACTTCTCTGGCAACATGATCCCTGAGGTCATCCTTTTGAAATCTGATTTGTTCATCAAGAAACTTAACACCATCTTTATAGAATGCCTTTAACTTCAGGAGCTGGCCAGAAATGGTCTTTTGAGATTGCTCAATAGCTGTTTTACAGCAGCTAGGCTTTCCTGTAATTGCTTGTCAAACTCTGCTATGGCATTAGGCTTTGCTTCTGGCTGGGCAGTTGCAACATTCTTCAGTTCTGTAACAATCACATTATGTGATTCTGTCAGATTTTCATTCATTTTAATTTGATTCTCTAGGACATAGCCTTGCTTGACAGCTATATCATCAACTTGAGTCTTGATCTTTTCTTGTTATGTGGCTAGGAAAACCATAGCATTTCCTCCTTTGTGGAAACAATCAGTCATTTCCTTCTTATGCTGATTCACTTCAAATCTTATAGATTTAATATCTGTAGCCAAGGAGAGTTGTAGATCTTTGTGAGTTTCATCCATATACTTCTCCATGGCAATCCTTTGTTCATCTAGCTTTACTTGTAGAGAGACTAAATAAGGAGCTATAATCTATAGCTGGGGCAGATTGTGGAGCAGTAGATTGTAATGCCTTCTTGTAGCTTTGGCTTCTCCTTTTGAAGACCATTAGCTTCCTCTTCTTAGCTCTTGTATCTTCTTCAACCTAAGATGCTGAGGAACTAGCTATATCAACTCTATCTTTAGGACTAGGAGGCAATACCGGTTCAGTTCTAGGTTGCTCCCCATGAGTCCCATGCTGCTCCTCCCCCTGATACCCTTGCTCCTCACCCACAATACTAACTTGCTCCTTCTCAATATTGATTTGCTCCCCCTCAAAATCTGCTTTCTCTCCCCTCAAATTTAGTCTGCCCTAAATCAGGGAACAACTCTTCAAGAGTGAACTCTTGATGAGTAGGGACTGGAGATGTCACAACCCGCATTTTCTCAATAATAAATAAATCAGAGCACGAGATAACTACGAGCTGTGATGCCACGTCAAGCAGGGGATAACTGCTGACGCTCAGGCAACACTCTAGTCCTTCAAAACATAAGTTAAAATGAATAGAAAACTGATTTTTAAATTAATTGGCCGTATCCCTCGGCTCAGTGGATAAGATAGTCCACAGTTTGAAAACTATTTTTATACGTAGCGGAAAAATACTTCATTTATGCCTAACATCCTAAAAGAGCGCATAAGTGTCCTAAGAGGACAACTTACACTATGCAAGACCCTAGATTTTAATTTATAATATTTATAAAGAAAACAACTTTTTACGCATTTGGAAAATAATGTTTGAGCTTTCATAAAACATGCTGATCATGCAATACATATAGTAGTTCTTTATAGGTTTTAAAGTAACTAGCAACCTAGCATAAAACATTCCCAGAGAGCAAGTGAAACTACCACAAAACAGGTAAACTAGCAGCTAAGCAAAGTCTTAATTTCACAAAGGAAAATCACCAACGGGCGTCAACAACCTGACACGAACCCGCTGGCGAGCATGTATGTCTGTACTACTACAAGGCAAAAGAACTACCTCAACAAGTGAGGAAAACACTGCCACAACGCAGTACACAGGGAAACTCCTGAAACTAGCCGCACAGCCGGCTACAGACCTGAACCTGAGGCATTCAAAAGAAGAACACCTCAGCAAGAAATAATGAAACAGGAGGCAAAGAAACATCAGATAATAATCGAATGAAAAGAGCAGAAAGAAAAAGGGTTACCAACCCTGCAAGAGAGATGCTGAAAATCTCAGCTAAAGGATCCAAAAAGGGACAAAATGTAAGTAAAACAATAAGTAAAGTGAGAGAAATGCAACAAGTACTATAACGTACCAAACTCCGCCCAAGCCTGCAGAGACAAAAAGGGTACCAATATGCATCAAAAGAACAGTATGAAAGGAACTAACAGTCCTAAACTTGTAAATCGTTAGCACTGGCACAAATCCCAAACCTGTGTCGGAGACTAAGAACAATCACAACCGAACAACCAGATCCAGGTGTCTCAAGAGTACTAAAGGGGCCGCCACAGGGTCCACACACATAGAGTTCCAACCTCTTACAGCAACCCAAAATGTCCAAAGGAGGGAATAGTGGTGGCCACGGCTCGAACTCTCCCGGTACCATACTCCTTCAGAAACCCAGCTACCACATGCTAAGGATCCACGATTCGGCACCAAAACTAGCTGACAACACCACTTAAAAACTACCAAGTTCTACAACCAAAACCCGCCAAATTATTTCCCCCTACCCGCCGAATTATTTCCCCCTACCCGCCGAATTATTTCCCCCTACCCGCCGAATACAATCTAAAATAAATACTGAAACTTCCTAGTTTAGGCCGACTACACGCCCTAACATAGGAATATTTCTAGTCTCATCTATACTATTCCGGTATTCTACGACAAGGAGAATAAATAAGGCGAAAAACAACCCATGGAGGCACGCAAGAGGGGAGAAACCCACTTGCCTCAAATCGACCTTGAAAACGTCCTCCCAAAATACTCCAACACGTAGATCCGTCCAAAAGGGGGCACGCGGAGACGAGATCTACGAAAAAACGGACAACGGGGGTTAGGGCCGAAAAAACTAAGGCGAAACGGTCACCGAAACGGGAAAAACTTACCGCGATCTCGAAGCTCTCGCCGAGAGCTTTCCAACACCGCGATCGGATCGAAAATCCGTCCACCGGATCGGCGGTGGCGGCCGCCGGAAGATTCGCGAACGGAAGGGTTCCGCACACGCCAAAATCTCGCACGGGGGCTGCAGGCTCGGGGAAGAAGAAGGGAATTTCTTCTTTAACTTATATATATATATATAATTAATAATAATAATAATAATAATAATATATTTATTATAATAAAACAAATTAAAAAAAGGGGGGGGGTCCGATCGGTGAGAATGATTCTCACCGATTCGGTGAGATTCGGTGAGAATCGGTGAGAATCATTCTCACCGATTCTCTACTATCGTTATATATATATATTTTTTTATAAATTAATTAATTCTTTATATATATAATAATAATATTTATTATTATTTAAAACAAAAGATATAACATATATCGTTACGGAGGGCCAAACCCGCGCCGAATCGAACGAAATTCGCACCGTAGGCGAATGACGACGCTACGAATCCAACGGCGAAGTCGAAATCGGATTCCGACACACCGTTTTCGAGATAATAATTTCTAAAGTTAACGGCGTACGCGAAAACATACAAACTACAATCGAGCGCCGATGCTCCAAAAATGCTCGGAACGCGACGAAACTTGACGAGCAAGTCTAAAATTAGCCGATCTAATTTCCTAATATAAAATTTTCCACTCCCGTCGCAAATCCCAAAATTTGGCCGGTCAAACCTAACGAACGCAAACGCGCTACGACAAAGTCAGTAACAAGATCCGACGAACAAAACTCGGGCAAATTTCTCCCGAAGCCAAAACACAAGCATTCCCCAAGAGGCTCCACCGAGTCACCAAACAGACTCCGGCTCGCTAGGGAATGTTGCAACTAGGCATCACCAAGCCACGCAGGGAATCTAAAGAGCTAAGAGCACGCTCTAACAACGTCACATGACCAACACGCGCTAACATAACGCTCTGACGTCATAATACGTCAAATAAGAAATAAAATAAACCACTGGAAAATCGGGGGCGTTACAGTCACTCCCCCTAAAAGAAAGTTTCGTCCCGAAACTTTACGCATAAAACACTTCTACCATAGAAGGAAAAGAAAATAACCAAGGGTTATCGAATGCTTACCGAGCACAGCTAGGAGAACAAATGAGGATGCGCCTCCCTCATGGCTGACTCCAACTCCCAAGTCGCGCTCTCCACGTCTTGGTTTCTCCACAGAATCTGTACCATCGGTATTGTCTTTCTCCGCAACACTCGATCTTGCACATCCAGAACACGAATAGGAACTTCCACGTAGGAAAGGTTAGGCTCCAACTGGGGAACTGCATCCAGAACTTGTCTGTCACTTAGCACACACCTCCGCAGTTGGCTCACGTGAAAAACATTGTGCACGCCAGGAAAATTTTCAGGCAATTTCAACTTGTAGGCTGACACACCAATCCGCTCCACAATTTCAAATGGTCCCACATACCTTGGGTCCAACTTATGGTTCTTACCGAACCTCTTCACTCCAACCATCGGGGAAACCTTAAGGAATACCATGTCCCCCACAAAAAATTCCAAAACGGACCTACGCCGATTGGCGTTCTTCTCGTATCGCTCTTGAGCTATCCGAAGCTTCTCTCGAATAAGCTTTACAGAGACTTCCATTTCTTCTAAGGCATCTGGACCTAACATCGGCCTCTCACCAACCTCAGCCCAAAATAGAGGAGTTCTACATCGTCTTCCATATAGCGCTTCGAAAGGAGCCATTTGCAGACTCTCTTGATAACTGTTATTGTATGCGAACTCCATCAACCTCAAGCATTCATCCCACGCTCCTCCGTGGTCTAATATATAACAACGGATCATATCTTCCACAATCTGATTAACACGCTCCGTTTGACCATTGGTCTGTGGATGATATGCGGTAGAATATCTCAAGTCAGTTCCCAATCCCTCTTGAAGGCTCTTCCAGAAACGAGACGTAAACCTGGAGTCTCGATCTGATACTATACTTACGGCTACTCCATGTAATCTGATAACTTCATTCAAATATAGCTCCGCTATCCTTTTCATCGAGTAACCAATCTGAAAGGGTACGAAGTGCGCACACTTTGTTAATCTATCTACAATCACCCAAACAGAGTCATGCCCTCGGGAGATCTCGGCAAACCAGTAATGAAATCCATTGAGATACTCTCCCACTTCCAAGTTGGAATCTCTAAAGGCGCTAATTTTCCACCAGACCTTCCATGATCAGCCTTAACTCTTTTGCACGTAAAACATTCTGACACAAACCTTACAATGTCACCCTTCATCCCAATCCACCAGGCAATCTGTTTCAAGTCCTTATACATTTTTGTAGACCCTGGATGGTAGGCCACACTTGAACCGTGTGCCTCACTGCACAACTTAACTCGAATGTCTCGAAAATTGGGGACGCAAAATCTACCGCGGTACTTTAGAGTACCCGCGTCATCGATCGAAAAGTCAGGCAGCTCCCCCTTCTCAGTTCTATTATGAAGGTGCAAGTAGATCAGGATCGTCCTTTTGATGAAGCCTCGTAAGAGAAATCCATGAAGGCTCAGACACTTCCAAACTGCTTGGCGAGTCACATCTACCAACTGAAATATCCATTAAAAGGAACTCTTCTACTAACAACTCAGTGGAGAGATTGAAAATTTTCCCTGTCTTCCTGCTCAAGGCGTCGGCTACCACGTTAGCCTTACTCGGATGGTATAGGATCTCCACTTCATAATCAGCCACATACTCTAACCATCTGCGCTGGCGCAAGTTCAACTCCTTTTGAGTGAAGACGTACTTCAAACTCTTATGATCTATATAAATCTTGCACTGCGTGCCATACAACAAGTGTCTCCATAATTTCAATGCATAAATAACTGCTGCGAATTCCAAGTCATGCGTAGGGTAGTTCCTTTCATGAATCTTAAGCTGTCTTGACCCATACGCAATCACTTTTCCTTCTTGCATCAGCACACAACCAAGACCCACGTGGGATGCGTCCACGTAAACGACATAGTCTAATCCTTCCATAGGCAATGTCAATATCGGAGCAGTGCACAGTCTATTCTTTAGCTCTTGGAACGCTTCTTTGCACTTATCGCTCCATACAAATGCTGCATTCTTCTGCGTCAATTTGGTCAATGGCGCAGATAACGTAGAGAAACCCTCTACAAATCTTCTATAGTAGCCAGCCAACCCTAGGAAGCTTCTTATTTCTTTGGGTGTGGCAGGCCTCGTCCATTCCATAACTGCGGCTATCTTTTCTGGGTCGACAGAGATTCCATCCTTGTTAACCACATGACCCAGGAAAGAAACCTGAGGCAACCAGAACTCGCATTTACTTAGCTTGGCGAACAACTTATGGTCCCTCAAGGCAGATAAAACTAGACGCAAATGTTGGTCATGCTCCTCAACATTGCGTGAATACACCAACACATCGTCTATAAATACGACTACATACTTGTCCAGAAAGTCCTTGAAAACCCTGTTCATCATGTCCATGAAAGCAGAAGGTGCGTTGGTCAAACCAAACGACATCACCAAAAATTCAAAATGTCCATGTCTGGAACGGAAGGCAGTCCGCGGGATATCTGATTCACGGATCCTTAACTAGTGGTAGCCCGAACGAAGGTCAATCTTAGAGAACACGACGCTGCCTCGCAGTTGATCAAACAAATCATCTATCCTCGGCAACGGATACCTATTCTTGATCGTTACCTTATTTAGCTCTCTATAATCGATGCACAACCTCATCGATCCATCTTTTTTCTTGACGAACAAAACGGGAGCACCCCAAGGCGAAGAACTCGGCCTTATAAATCCGTTCTCAAGCAACTCGTCTAACTGGATACGCAACTCCTCCAGTTCGCGTGGGGCCATCCGGTAAGGCGCCTTGGCAATAGGACGCGTACCCGGCTCCAAATCTATAACAAACTCCACGTCTCGATCAGGCGGGAGACCAGGAAGGTTAGCTGGAAAGACAGCAGAAAAATCACGAACCACCGGGATCTCCTCCAAACACGGCAAACTAACCTTGGTTTCTAAAACCGAAACCAAACAAGCAAAACATCCGGAACCTACAAGCTTCCGAGCACATACCGCCGATATAGTCGGAGAATCTGGGCGCGGATAACCGTAAACACTCCCGGGCTGACCGTTGTCCATCCTGAAGTCCAAGCGTTTACCCTTGCATTGGATCACAGCATCATATCTAGACAACCAGTCCATGCCTAGGATCACATTAAAGTCTTCCAGATCCAACAGCTTCAAATCAGCAATCGCGAGAAAATCGTCTAGTAAAATCGGACAACTCTGAATACCCTGATCCGAAACTACAGATTCCCCTGAAGGAAACTTGACACAGAACGCATCACCAACACGATCGAGATCCAAACGGTAACGCTCTACGAAGGCCCTAGCCACAAACGAGTGGGTAGCGCCGGAATCGAACAGAACACGCGCCCAACGGTTCTTTACCTTAAATCGTCCTATAAAATTGCACACGCGACTAAGGAAGCGAACGCTCAAAACTATAACTATGAGCTAAACATTAAAACTAGGGGAGAATCTAACCTGATATCACTTGCGTGGACGCCTGAGCTTCCTCCATAGAGACCACATTCAACTTTCCTTTTCCCTTGTCCACTCGCTGCGGCGGCGGCAAGGCCTGAAGAGGAACTGGCTGCAGAGTAAGCTGAGCTTGCGGGCACTGATACTTGAGATGACCCTCTTGACCGCATAAGAAACAACTTCTCGTCTTCTTCCAGCAATGGGCAGCATCGTGCCCCGGCTTCTTGCATACAGAACAAAGCAAGTCTTTCTTTGGGATCCCTTGGATCGCATGAATCTGCTCTTTCTTCTGAGCTCCTAATCTTTGATAGCACCTTTCAAATGGATGGCCCGGTCGGCCACAGAAACTGCATACCTCTTTGTTTCTCTTCCTCGGAGCAGCGTCAGGGACCTGAGTACTCTTACCCTCATCAGACTTTCTTTTATCTTTTCTCAGTTGTTGACCTCGATTCTTGGCGTTATCAATTGCCACTACCTTTAAGGCAGCTTCCACCATACCAGCATAACTTGAGGTCGCATAGGCACTTGCTAATTGCTGGACGTCACTCCTTAGCCCAGCCAGAAATCGCTTGCTTCTATTTTCATCGGAACTCACCAAGTCTGGGGCAAATCGGCTTAGCTTACTAAACTCGATTTCGTACTCACTAACCGTGAGCTGCCTCTGCTTTAAGTGCAGGAAATCATTCATCAGACGGTCCCTCTCGACCGATGGCAGAAACTTGCTTAGAAGTAGCTCCTTAAAGGACTCCCAGGAACACCCGTCCTTCAGACCTTCTTTCTCCCTCAGCCACCAGCCCTTTGCCAACCCTTTGAGCTGGTATGCGGCTAACATCACTTTCTGATCATCAGTGATCCCGGAGTATGAGAACATCTCCTCGATTGATATCATCCAATCGTCTAAGACCATGTAATCTGCCTTGCCATCATACGTCGGAGGCCTAAGTCGCTGAAACTGAGAAATAAAGGTCATCTCTGGTGGCAGCACGACCGGAGGCACCAGAGGAGCGGGGGAACAGGGACAGCTTGACCCACAACAGGGTCCTGAACTCTCGGAATCTGCCCTGCCACAACTGCTAACAAGGACTGGACCTGAGACTGCAAATCCACTACTTGCTTTGACAAGGCTTCATTGCTTTGTCGCAGACCTTCTATCACTGCGCTGCTCTGCGCACCAGGACATAGCCTTGCTTGACAGCTATATCATCAACTTGAGTCTTGATCTTTTCTTGTTATGTGGCTAGGAAAACCATAGCATTTCCTCCTTTGTGGAAACAATCAGTCATTTCCTTCTTATGCTGATTCACTTCAAATCTTATAGATTTAATATCTGTAGCCAAGGAGAGTTGTAGATCTTTGTGAGTTTCATCCATATACTTCTCCATGGCAATCCTTTGTTCATCTAGCTTTACTTGTAGAGAGACTAATAAGGAGCTATAATCTATAGCTGGGGCAGATTGTGGAGCAGTAGATTGTAATGCCTTCTTGTAGCTTTGGCTTCTCCTTTTGAAGACCATTAGCTTCCTCTTCTTAGCTCTTGTATCTTCTTCAACCTCAGATGCTGAGGAACTAGCTATATCAACTCTATCTTTAGGACTAGGAGGCAATACCGGTTCAGTTCTAGGTTGCTCCCCATGAGTCCCTTGCTGCTCCTCCCCCTGATACCCTTGCTCCTCACCCACAGTACTAACTTGCTCCTTCTCAATATTGATTTGCTCCCCCTCAAAATCTGCTTTCTCCCCCTCAAATTTAGTCTGCCCTAAATCAGGGAACAACTCTTCAAGAGTGAACTCTTGATGAGTAGGGACTGGAGATGTCACAACCCGCATTTTCTCAATAATAAATAAATCAGAGCACGAGATAACTACGAGCTGTGATGCCACGTCAAGCAGGGGATAACTGCTGACGCTCAGGCAACACTCTAATCCTTCAAAACATAAGTTAAAATGAATAGAAAACTGATTTTTAAATTAATTAGCCGTATCCCTCGGCTCAGTGGATCAGATAGTCCACGGTTTGAAAACTATTTTTATACGTAGCGGAAAAATACTTCATTTATGCCTAACATCCTAAAAGAGTGCATAAGTGTCCTAAGAGGACAACTTACACTATGCAAGACCTTAGATTTTAATTTATAATATTTATAAAGAAAACAACCTTTTTACGCATTTGGAAAATAATGTTTGAGCTTTCATAAAACATGCTGATCATGCAATACATATCGTAGTTCTTTATAGGTTTTAAACTAACTAGCAACCTAGCATAAAACATTCCCAGAGAGCAAGTGAAACTACCACAAAACAGGTAAACTAGCAGCTAAGCAAAGTCTTAATTTCACAAAGGAAAATCACCAACGGGCGTCAACAACCTGACACGAACCCGCTGTCGAGCATGTATGTCTGTACTACTACAAGGCAAAAGAACTACCTCAACAAGTGAGGAAAACACTGCCACAATGCAGTCCACAGGGAAACTCCTGAAACTAGCCGCACAGCCGGCTACAGACCTGAACCTGAGGCATTCAAAAGAAGAACACCTCAGCAAGAAATAATGAAACAGGAGGCAAAGAAACATTAGATAATAATCGAATGAAAAGAGCAGAAAGAAAAAGGGTTACCAACTCTGCAATAGAGATGCTGAAAATCTCAGCTAAAGGATCCAAAAAGGGACAAAATGTAAGTAAAACAATAAGTAAAGTGAGAGAAATGCAACAAGTACTATAACGTACCAAACTCCGCCCAAGCTTGCAGAGACAAAAAAGGCACCAATATGCATCAAAAGAACAGTATGAAAGGAACTAACAGTCCTAAACTTGTAAATCGTTAGCACTGGCACAAATCCCAAACCTGTGTCGGAGACTAAGAACAGTCACAACCGAACAACCAGGTCTAGGTGTCTCAAGAGTACTAAAGGGTCCGCCACAGGGTCCACACACATAGAGTTCCAACCTCTTACAGGAACCCAAAATGTCCAAAGGAGGGAATAGTGGTGGCCACGGCTCGAACTCCCCCGGTACCATACTCCTTCAGAAACCCAGCTACCACATGCTAAGGATCCACGATTCGGCACCAAAACTAGCCGACAACACCACTTAAAAACTACCAAGTTCTACAACCAAAACCCGCCGAATTATTTCCCCCTACCCGCCGAATTATTTCCCCCTACCCGCCGAATACAATCTAAAATAAATAC
Organism: Platanthera guangdongensis; assembly: GCA_039583875.1. Classification (NCBI taxonomy): domain Eukaryota; kingdom Viridiplantae; phylum Streptophyta; class Magnoliopsida; order Asparagales; family Orchidaceae; genus Platanthera; species Platanthera guangdongensis. Next base: position 134,850,729 of record CM077164.1, read on the forward strand.
TGAAACTTCCTAGTTTAGGCCGACTACACGCCCTAACCTAGGAATACTTCTAGTCTCATCTATACTATTCCGGTATTCTACGACAAGGAGAATAAATAAGGCGAAAAACAACCCATGGAGGCACGCAAGAGGGGAGAAACCCACTTGCCTCAAATCGACCTTGAAAACGTCCTCCCAAAATACTCCAACACGTAGATCCGTCCAAAAGGGGGCACGCGGAGACGAGATCTACGAAAAAACGGACAACGGGTGTTAGGGCCGAAAAAACTAAGGCGAAATGGTCACTGAAACGGGAAAAACTTACCGCGATCTCGAAGCTCTCGCCGAGAGCTTTCCAACGCCGCGATCGGATCGAAAATCCGTCCACCGGATCGGCGGTGGCGGCCGCCGGAAGATTCGCGAACGGAAGGGTTCCGCACACGCCAAAATCTCGCACGGGGGCTGCAGGCTCGGGGAAGAAGAAGAAGGGAATTTCTTCTTTAACTTATATATATATATATATATATATATATATATATATATATATATATATATATATATATAATTAATAATAATAATAATAATAATAATAATAATATATTTATTATAATAAAACAAATTAAAAAAGGGGGGGGGGGGGTCCGATCGGTGAGAATGATTCTCACCGATTCGGTGAGAATCGGTGAGAATCATTCTCACCGATTCTCTACTATCGTTATATATATTTTTTTATATAAATTAATTAATTCTTTATATATATAATAATAATATTTATTATTATTTAAAACAAAAGATATAACATATATCGTTACGGAGGGCGAAACGCGCGCCGAATCGAACGAAATTCGCACCGTAGGCGAATGACGACGCTACGAATCCAACGGCGAAGTCGAAATCGGATTCCGACACACCGTTTTCGAGATAATAATTTCTAAAGTTAACGGCGTACGCGAAAACATACAAACTACAATCGAGCGCCGAGGCTCCAAAAATGCTCGGAACGCGACGAAACTTGACGAGCAAGTATAAAATTAGCCGATCTAATTTCCTAATATAAAATTTTCCACTCCCCACGCAAATCCCAAAATTTGGCCGGTCAAACCTAACGAACGCAAACGCGTTATGACAAAGTCGGTAACAAGATCCGACGAACAAAACTCGGGCAAATTTCTCCCGAAGCCAAAACACAAGCATTCCCCAAGATGCTCCACCGAGTCACCAAACAGACTCCGGCTCGCTAGGGAATGTTGCTACTAGGCATCACCAAGCCACGCACGGAACCTAAAGAGCTAAGAGCACGCTCTAACAACGTCACATGACCAACACGCGCTAACATAACGCTCTGACGTCATAATACGTCAAATAAGAAATAAAATAAACCACTGGAAAATCGGGGGCGTTACAGGAGATACTCTTATCTCTGGAGCATTATCAGTAGCAGATGTATCCTCCATGATATCACCTTGTGCTTGACTGTGTAGTTGAGTTGGCTGATCAACATCAATCAAAGATTCAGTTAGAATTTCATCCTTATCATTAAGAATTGATTGATTAACCTCATGTATTACCTCAAGTATTATTTGTGTAGCCATTTCACTTTCCAAGTGAGTTGTCTCTTCCTCAACATGAGGCTCCCCCTGCACTTGTGCACCATCTGTAGGGTCTTGTGCAGGAATATCTTGTGCTGTAGATTTCTCAGGAATCTCTTGCCTTTCTTCCTCAGGCATATCCTTAGTCAGGACCCTATCCCATCTGGATATAATCCTTATGTCCATCCTTCTTATGTGATTTATCTTAGTCCCAGCTGACTGTTCCATCACTTCAGGTATTGTTCCAGCTAAATACAAACTCATTATCCTTCCCAGATTTGGCTTCTTAAGACTTTGCTTAATCTTTCCAAAAATTACTAATGACCAATCTGTAGTTAGGCTGTAGATGATTCTGGTCATAAGGCTGAATATATAGGCAGAAATCCTATCATGCCCCCTGGCTTACAGAGAATCACTTTTCCTACAACTTCAGACAAGAACTTCCCTTGCATATTCATGCCTTTCCTGTTCAAAGCTGAGCCAATCTTCATGGTGGAATCCAGTCCACACCATTGAAGTGCTTCTCTTAGCTTAGATGCGGGTACATCTTCTTCTTGTGTTTTTGGCAGGTGACTAACTTTCCTTAAACTCTTCTGGGTGATTTTCACCTTTACTCCATGGACTGTGGATCTAATTTTGAGTCCAGTTTGATCTAGGGTATCAGCACCAAATAATTCTAGTATTTCTTTCTTCCAAATCTTAGTTGGTTCAGAAACTAAGAATTCCAGACCATTTTCAGCTATTAGGGTTATTACTCCTGTAATTTCTGATTTTTCTCCATCAAATGCATTTCGAACTAGTTCGTATCCTTCATTGACATTGTCCTCGATCTTTGGCGCCATTGTTGTTGAGAGAAATCTTGTGTGAGGGAAGAGAGTTTGTCGACACTAGATTCTGGTCTCAAGAATCTGGAGAGCATGTCGACAGGGTTTGTTATTGACCTATTTATACCTTTTTGAACAAAGAAGGTCAAAAGGCGCATCAACAATCACTGAATGTGTCGACACTGTTGAAAAGTGTCGACACAGACTTCTTAAGTCTCGACAACGGTGTTGACTTCTATGTGTCGACACCAATTATGATGTGTCGACACAAATATCCTTAACTGACGACACAGTGTTTGAGTGTCGACACAGACATCTACATCTATACTCTAAGTGTCGACACCACATCTGGATGTGTCGACACCACTTCTTTGAAGTGTCGACACCGATTCTCTAGATGTGTCGACACCATTTTCCTAGAATGTCGACACCAACTACTATGTGTCGACACCACTTTTCTAGAATGTCGACACCACTTCTCTGTGTCGACACCGTTTTGCTGGATATGTCGACACAGTTTTACTTAGCCAATTTTGTTAAACTAATCTATGTTCAACATTCCTAATTCAATTTTAAACTAATTGAATTTAGTTTCATCTAGAGGCTTAGTAAACATATCTACAATTTGATAATCTGTTTTGACAAATTCTAGTGAGATGTCCTCTTTCTCTACATGTTCTCTAAGAAAATGGTATCTAATTTCTATATGCTTAGTCCTACTATGTGAAATAGGATTATTAGCAAATAGAAATAACACTTGTAGAATCACAAAGCAAAGGTGTTCTACTTACCTGAACACCATAGTCTTCTAGCTGGTGATGAATCCACAACAGCTGTGCACAACAACTTCCTGCTGCTACATATTCAGACTCAACTGTGGAAATTGCCATACTAGTCTGCTTCTTACTGCTCCAAGACACCAATCTTTCTCCTAGAAATTGACAGGTGCCTGTTGTGTTTTTCTTATCTTCTTTGCATCCAGCAAAGTCTGCATCTGAATATCCAGTCAGTAGAAAATCTCTATTCTTAGGGTACCAAAGGCCTAGAGTAGGTGTGCCCTTAAGATATCTCAAAATCCTCTTAACAGCAGTATAATGAGATTCTTTAGGGCAGGATTGGTACCTAGCACAGACACATGTAGCATACATGATGTCAGGTCTACTAGCAGTCAGATAAAGGAGGGAGCCAACTATCCCTCTATAAAAAGATTCATCTACAGGTTTTCCTGCATCATCTTTTCATAAAGGCATACTTGTCCCCATTGGAGTTCTCATGGTAGTGGATGATTCCATACCATACTTCTTAATTAACTCCTGGGTGAACTTAGACTGAGATATGGACAAGCCATCTTCAGTCTGTCTTACTTGGAGACCCAAGAAGAACTTAAGTTCTCCCATACTGCTCATTTCAAATTTCCCTTGCATAAGTTTTGTAAACTTTCTACAATGCTTACTTTCAGTAGACCCAAATATTATGTCATCAACATATATTTGGACTAGGATTATCTTTCCTTTGGATTCCCTAAGGAATAGAGTCTTGTCTATTTTCCCCCATGAGAATTTATTCTCAATGAGGAAATTAGATAGGGTTTCATACCCAGCCCTTGGGGCTTGTTTCAACCCATACAAAGCTTTCCTAAGTCTATAGACATAAGAAGGATAGAGTGGATCAACAAAACCTGAGGGCTACTCCACATATACTTCCTCTTTTAGATTTCCATTTAGGAATGCTGATTTTACATCCATTTGGAATACCTTGAATCCTTGATATGCTGCATAAGCAAGGAACATCCTAATTGCTTCCAGTCTTGCTACTGGGGCAAAGGTTTGATAAAAGTCAATACCCTCTTCCTGCATGTATCCTTTTGCAACAAGTCTTGCTTTAATCTTCACAATGATCCCACTCTCATCCAGTTTGTTCCTAAAGATCCACTTTGTTCTAATGTTGTTGTGGTCTTTTAGTTTAGGAACTAACTTCCAGACCTTGCACCTTCTGAACTGATTCAGATCCTCTTGCATCGCATCAATCCAATGTGGGTCTAGAACAGCTTCTTCAAATTTTTTGGGTTCCACTTGAGATAAGAAGCTAGAGCAAAGAACTGTGTTCAGATTCCTGCTCCTTGTTTGTACTCCTTGTCTTGGATCACCAATTATCTGATTTGCTGGATGATCCTTTAAGTGTCTAATAGCTGGAGGTAGTCTATCTTTAGGTTGAACACCTCCAGTCTCTTCATTATGCTGCACCTCTTGGTTTTCATCAGCATCTGGAGAGTCTTGTACTCCCCCTAGACAGCAGCCACCATTTTCCACTTCCTGATTTGCAGATGAATCTTCTGTAATGGTAAGCTTGTCCATTCTCTCAGTTATACCTGTAGAACTGCAGGAACTACTTGGCAACTCACTGTTAATAAGTCTTGTTTCATCAAAGACAACATGTACATACTCTTATACAACTTGAGTAATCAAGTTGTAGACCCTATATGCCTTACTATTGTTGTTGTACCCAACAAATATCCCATCTTGGGATTTGGCAGCAAACTTAGTTAGAAAAGACTTGCCATTGTTAAGGACATAACACTTGCAACCAAAGATCCTAAAATAAGATAAGTTTGGTTTTCTGCCCTTCATAATCTCATAGGGTGTCTTTTTGTGGCTTTTGGTGATTGAAGCCCTATTGATCACATGACATGCAGTGTTTACTGCCTCAGCCCAGAAATATTCTGGGAGAGAAGTGTCACTCAATAGAGTTCTACTAGCCTCAATCAGTGTTCTATTCTTCCTTTCAGCAATACCATTTTGCTGTGGTGTTCTAGGTGAGGAGAATTCTTGAAAAATCCCAAATTCTTCACACAGTCTTGTCATACTCTCAGTTTGAAATTTAGTGTCATGGTCACTTCTGATTTTGACCACTATACTGTCCAGCTCATTCTGAATTTGTTTGACAAAACTATATAAAACACTTGGGGTTTCAGATTTTTGTCTCAAAAAGAACACCCATGAATATCTAGAATAGTAATCTACCACTACAAAAGTGTAGACCTTCCTACCTAGACTATGAACTGGCATAGGACCAAATAGATCCATATGCAAGAGGTATAGACACCTCACTGAATCCTTGTTTTCAAGGCTATGAAAGGAGGATTTGGTCTGCTTGACTTTTTGACAAACTGAGCATATTCCATCCTTTATACACTTAACTTGAGGACCATTCCTCACTAACTCTTTGCTAAAGAGTTGGCCAATACTCTTGTAGTTAAGATGGGCCAGCCTCTTGTGCCATTTAACACAATGAGAGCCTCTCTCATCAGCTACAAGACAAATAGGAGAAACATTGTTCTCACACTCAAAGTTAAGACAGTACACATTTCTTTTTTATATCCTATCAATATGACCTTTTGATCACTTGACCTTTTGATATGACAACCATTCTTGACAAATGAAATGTCATAACCTATATCACACAGCTGACTTATGCTAATTAGGTTATGTTTCAAACCCTTTACATAGGCCACTTGAGTGACTGTAACTGAGTTATTAGAAATGTTACCAAAACCTTTGATGACTCCCTTTTCAGAACCACCAAAGATTACTTTTGGCCCATTCAGTATAGGTGAGTAGTCCTTCATCAATCCCCTTATTCCAATCATGTGCCTGGAACATCCACTGTCCAAGTACCATATAGGGGCATGACAACTTGGACTCACCTGCAACACAGATTACTTAACCTTAGAACCCAAATAACTTTTGGGTCCTTGGTGCAAGTTAGTCTGAACTTTAACAAATCTTCCTGCAGCTTTTCTAACAGGCAGACTGCTACTTACCTTCACACTGATATTGTGCCAACAGTCTAAGGTAAAGTGGCCTATCTTGCCACAGCACCAACACTCAAACTTATTATACATTTGTTTATGTACAACTTTAGCTGAAATATTTACAGCAGGTCTGTTGTTTTGTGCTGGGGATTTGACTCTAGAATTGAACTTAGCAGTCCATGCATTTTTCTTAAACCCTAATCCAGCCTTACCCTTTTGAGACACAAACTCATCAATCAAGGGTAATACTGATTTTGGTTTAGAAAAACCAGCTACAATCTCCTTTTCTTTCTGAAGTCTATTCTCCAAACTTTTAATCTGATCATTTTTAAATGTGATAGTACCCATCTGAATAACAGTAATGTTTTTCAGTCTGGCTATCTCATTCAACTTCTGATCCAGCAACTTCTCTGAATCAGATACAGCTATCTTAAGATCTGCAATTTCCTTAGCCTGAGTTTTGGCCAGATTTTTGCTTTTCTTTAGTGCCTGCAACAAGTCCCCATTTTCATCTATCAGCTGATGAATATCACCTTTAGACTCAAACCCATCCACATCACTTGATGCAGATATTGCTGACTCTGACCCAGTACTAAGATCTGAATTTCTAGAAAAACATTGTACCTTACTAGGACCAGGCTGATCCTGGCACTTGTCTTCTTTTGATACAGCCATCAGTCCCTTGCACTGATGGTCTTCTTGTTCATAGATAGAGTTCAGCACTTGTAGAAACTCATCTTCTTCATCTGCTGCATATTGACCAATGTTTGCCTCAGCTTCAGATTCTGACTCTGAAGATGATTGGTCTGTCAAGCTCTTTTCCTTCTTAGCAACAAAGGATTTCTCATTCTTGCACTGGTGTTGAATCTTCTTTTTATCAGCAGAATCTTTTTTTTTGTTTGGACACTCAGCCACAACATGTCCAGGCCTATTACAGCAGTATCAAACTATCTTCGATGTCGTAGATTTGCTTGGCTTAGACCTGCGCCTGTCCTTTCTGGATGACTTCCTCTTTTGATAATAGTCATCCTTAGGCTGAGATGTGGAGGGCTTAGACTCCCACTGCTTCTTCTTCAGTAATCTCTGAAACTGCCTTGTGAAGGCAACAAAGTCTTCATCTGAGTCACTGCTGTCTGAACTTTGGTTGTCTGAATTATCTGAAGTAATTTCAGCAACTATCTTAGGAGGTGATGGAGACATCCTCATATTCTTCCTAGTGGCTTCAACCTTGAAGGCCACAGACTTTTCTTTATGCTCCCCTTTTGCACTTTTCTCTTCCTCTTTCCTAGCCATCAGCTGCATCTCATATGATAGCAATTTTCCAAACAAAATTGGAGGAGAGATATCTGCAAGTTTGGCCACTTCCCTAATGGCATAAATCTTAGTGTCCCAATCCTTTCTCAAGAATCTTAGGAATTTATCATTCAGTTCATATGTACTGAAGATTCTTCCATAGGACATCAGCTCATTTACTATTCTGTAGAACTTTTTATAACACTCAGTTATACTGTCAGACTTTCCTTGTCTGAAACTCTCATATTCCTGGTCCAGCATAGACTTTCTATCTTGTCTGACTTCTTCAGAACCCTCCATGTAAACTATCAAAGTATCCCACATTTCCTTGGAGGTCTTGCAGTGAATCAAATTTTGAAAGGTTGTGAAAGTGCAGCTAGATCTGATATACTCTAGAGGGGGGTGAATAGAGTATATGGTGCTTGAAAACTTTTTACAACAATTGTTGTAATCTGAGTGAACAGGGAAGCAATTATTAAATCTAATCACAGAACAAAACTAATCACAAACTAATCACAGAACAATCACAGTCAGAAACAAAAATAAAGACAAGCAAGCCAAAAGACATAAGGAAATATAGTGGTTCCCCTAAACTTGGGTACATCCACTCTTCTACCACCCTAGGTAGGAATCCACTGCAGGATGAGTTGATCAGGTGTCTTGGGCACCAATGAGCTTTTGATAAGGTGCTCAAAAACCAAATCAGATTTTTTGATCAGGTGTCTTGCCACCAATGAGCTTTTGACAAGGTGCTCAAAAACCAAGCTCAAACTTTTGAAGGGAGTTTGAGAAACCCTTTACAGAGATGGGGATGAGAGAGTGATGGAAGTCTTCTCTTTCTCAAAGCAGCTGAGAAGACTATGTGGATTTGATGGTGTCAAAGCTCCCCCTGAGTCCTTGAGATGTTCAGGAAAAGAAGCTTTGCTATAGGGTGATAGGCCTTCAGAAGTTGATCTCCAGCAAAAGATGATTTCAGCAACAGCTGAAATGTTAGGTGTCTGGAGTCTTGAAAGATGTTGGCCTTGAACACTTGAATCACAAGAGATCAGAAGATTTCAGAAAGTTTGATCTCCTTGGATGTGTGTTCTTCAGAGAATTCTTTGAGATAGAGAATATTTTGTGCTTGTTCTTCTTGTCTGTGTTCTAAGGATTATTGATGTATGTCTAAGAGATTCAAAAAATAACTTGTCTTTTATTCTCTGGTACTGAATAAAAAAACATCCTCTGTCAAGAATAGTCGTTGGCCTGCATTAATTGCATCCTTAATTGCAAAATGTCTTCTGGAGGAAAGTCCACAGAAATATTCCTTGAAACTTGGTCCAGAAATAAATGAAAACGGCTAGAAAATCTTCTGAATTAATTGCAGAATAACTCCTTAACTGATCTGAATTTGAATCTTGAAAAATCCTTGAAGTCATCAGAAAATCGTCGAACTGAGCTCTGCTATCGTCGAACTGAGCTCAGCGATTTGGACTTAGACAGCACCAAAAAAAACGTCGATCTGAGCTCAAAGATCGTCGAACTGAGCTCAGAGATAGAGATCCAATATTGAGTCAAGATCGTCGAACTGAGCTCGCAGATCGTCGAATGGCGTTTGACGATATGTGGAAGTTGAGCTCAGCGATCGTCGAATGGAGTTCGACGATCTGTCAAAGTTGAGCTAGACGATCGTCGATCGGAGTTCGACGAATCGTCGTGCTGAGCTCGACGATATGACTTAGTCTCAACTGAAAGATTCTTGGTCTTGAGGGCAACTTTCAAACCTAGACTTCTAACTCTTAGACTCAATTCTAATTGACCTTTTGAGCTATACAGGAGGTCAAACATTGGTTTCCTAGAGACATAGTGATCCTGACCCAAATCAGTAATAGGGTGTTCCAACAATCCCCCCCTATTTGGGTTAGGATTACTATTTACAGAGTTTGGAAAAATTAAAATGACAACATACAAGCAACAATACAGAAAAGCAAAAAGCTGGACATTGCAGAACCACAGATATATATCATCCCAGATAATAATCAGAAATCAGAGTTATTGTCACCTTACATAATCATTTCTTCTCCTTGCTCTTAATGAGTTTGATTTCTCTGTTGGGGTTGAGAGCCTCCTTCTTTGATCTTGTATCATCTGCTGCACCTAAAGAGGTTTGCTGTTTGGGCCTGGGAACTATAGCTTCAGGATGCAGCTCCATGTATCTATCAGAATCAAAGAATTTGCTTGACCCATATCTTTCCAACTCTTTCTTTCTCTGTTTAGACATTGTAGTGATGTTGGAGGAGTCTTTGCCTTGCTCTCTAGCTTTCTTAATCTGATCCAGTGCAGCAAGCTCTTTCATCCTTGCAGTCCAAGCAACTGGATTGTTTTCAGGGTCTTCAAATGGCACTGGTGGCTCATATCTATTAGATGGATTGTCCTGAGGAGGCCTGGATGAAACTATTTCCTTTAGTTTATAGGGAAAAGGACCAGATGTTGTGTCAGATGAGATTTGTCCTTCCCTTGAGTAGGGATGTTGCCTTGAATATCCTTTAGAGTAAACCTGGAATTCTCTTTGATTTCCTCTATAATTTCCTCTTCTGGATTGAGAGCCCCTGGACTAGCTTCCCCTATGATAGGATCTGGCATATGGCTGATAGGGGGTTTGACTTCTAGCTGAGGGTTGAGCAGCTGAACTTCCACCTGCACCTGCATCAGGAGGAGGTGGTGGAGGAGGATGAGGATGTTGAAATTGGGAAGATCCTTTTTCATATTTCCTTTTCTTCTTCATTGCTTTGAGTTGATTCTTTGAGTACTGCATCCAGTGCTCAGTTATGGGGCAATCATGAAGAATATAATATGGTATGTCATTGTTGTTCTTGACCTTGGCTGGAGGTACTCTCTTCATGGCTTTGCTCCTTGCCTTTCTCTTTCTGGCAATAGTAGCAGAAGAATCATCAGAATTTGTCTTGAACTCATCACTTTCAGAACTTTGATCATCATAAAGAACATCAATCTTTTTCATCAAATCTTGCTTGAGCTGGATTGAAGCAGAAGTAGATACAGAACTGGTAACAGGAGTTGAAGCAGCAGCAACAGCAGCAGATACTGAAGGTGTGGCAGTTGAAGTTGAGGCAGAAGCAGAGGTTGAAGCAGTAGCAACAGCAGGAGATACTAAAGGTTCTGGAGTATTAATAACAGCAGTTGGGGCAGCAACAGTTTCACTTGCAGAAACAGCAATATCAGCAGCAGAAATATCATCAGAAAATATAGAGGGCTCAACATCATGTGCCTCTGTCATAAGGATATCAGTAGAAACTGGAACATCAGTAGCAACAACATAAACTGAGTTAACAAAGGAAGTTATGATGCTGGGGTCACAACAAGAGAAGGGCACAAGGGCCTTGTACAAATCCTCTGGGGGCTGGATAGCAACTGTCTCTGGAAGACAACTAAGGTAGGCTGAATCAAATGTTGACAGCAGAGATCTGAGGTCTATTGAAAAGACTGCAACAGGAGGTGGAACTGGATCTTGAAGAACAGCAGCAGCAACAACAAAAGAAGAAGAAGCAGCAGACACAGCAGGCAGGCTCACTTTATAGGGCATCTCCCGCTGCCTAGATACAGACAAGGCTGGATCAAGGCACACTGCTGAAGGGGCTGTCTGAGGGAATAAGAAGGAGAGCCTGGCAGAAAGAGCTGCCACTGACTGGAGTATTGGATCCAAGGAGGTCTCCAAAAGAAGAGATAGCCTGGGGGCTAGCAATTCATAAATCCTGTCAGCAAGGGCTGGAAGATCTACTTGCTCAGCAGTGACTGGAGCAGAGGTAGAGGATGGAGGTGTAGCTGAGGGTGATGGTAGAGGAGAGCTGGTGAATTGGGGAAGAGATGGTTGAGGTGTGGGTAAAGTGGTGATGGAGGACAGTGGGATGGAGATGGATGGTGTGAAGGTGGGTTGATCAATGATCTCTTGCAGAAGGTCTTGGTAAGATGTTGATGATGAGGGCAGTTCAGGAGGAGAGGAGGGTGAGTCATCCATGAAGGAATCATCAATAAGGTTGAATGAGGGAATGGGGGGTGATGAAGTGGCAATATCTGGTTGAGGGTAGGAGTATAATGGATGGAAGGGTTCTTCTATGGTTGGTAGAGTAGGGATTGGAGATGGTGTAGAGGTTGGAGAAGGGCTGGAGATGATGATGGTGGATGGAATTTGAATGGTGAATGGAATTGGAAGAGATGGAATTGGAGGAGGAGGAGAGGCAGCAGCAGGCAGGTCATCTGCATGGGCAGAGACCTGAGGGGAAGTGAATCTGATAGTCCTGGTGCCTGAAGGTGTGCTGGAAGAGGGCCTGCTAGGCTTGATGATCTGCCTGTCACATTTACCAAATAGGGCACAGGACAGTCTCTTGGAAGCATTAATGTGTATCCCAGAGGATACTAGCAATGCAGGGCATCTATTCTGGAGAAAAATGCCTAAGATCCTTCCAAAATTTACAAAACTCTTGTTAATTTTCTTCTTAATTAGGTCAAAGAAGACCTCTCCCCAGTTCAGATTCTTCATGTCCACTATGGCTCCCATTAAGCAGAGCTGATACCTGGAAATTGTATCATGGGAAGAGTGCTTAGCCAATAGGACCTTTCCAACTACATCATCCAGGAATCTATATTCCACAAACAGATTCTTCTTCAACAGCTTGCTAGGGTTGGCCTCAGAATGACCCATTCTTGCAAGCAAGTCAGCATATTCTTCTCTAGATAAGTCAGCAGAGTCTCCACCAGTACTTAACTCAAAAACCTCTGTCAGAATTGCTGGGGTCAAATGTACCTGGGTGCCAGAGATTGATCCAACAATGGTGTTTTGATCCTGATTGTGGGCAGTGTAGACCCACTCTTTAATTTCATCAGCAGCAAGTTTAATCCTGGTTGTCATGATAGTAGCGAGTTTCTGCTCTTTGAATAGCTCCAAGATGTCCTGGAAAACCTGATCTGTCGTGCTGAAGGATTCCATGTCAATGTCAAAGTCAGCATCAAATTTCATGGCGGCGAGAACAGCAACAGAAACATCCATAGTTACTGGAGGTTGTTTGACATATACTTCTTATTTGATGTCTCCATTTAGAAATGCACTTTTGACATCCATCTGATATACCTTGAATCCTTTATGTGCTGCATAAGCTTAAAAGATTCTGATGGCTTCCAATCTTGCAACTGGTGCAAAAGTCTGGTCATAGTCTATTCCTTCCTCTTGAGAGTATCCCTGAGCAACTAGCCTTGCCTTGTTCCTTAGAATTACTCCTTGATCATCCAGTTTGTTTCTGAACACCCACTTTGTTCCAATAATGGAGTGATCCTTAGGCTTTAGCACTAGTTCCCACACTTTGTTCCTTTCAAATTGATGCAACTCTTCTTGCATTGCAATGATCCAGTGTGGATCTTGCTCTGCATCTTGAATGGACTGAGGTTCAATTTGAGATAGGAAGCAGGTGTGCAACAGGTTTTGGTTGACCTGATTTCTGGTTTGCACACCAGCTGAGATGTCTCCAATTATTTGGGAAATTGGATGGTCTCTTGATGTTACTAAATCAACAGGGGGTGTTGATTGTTCACCAACCTGTGTTGTTGTTTCCTCTTATGGTACAACAACTGGCTCTTCAAGTTGTTCTTCAATGTGTTGAATACTTTCTTCATCTTCACTGCTTTCATCGTTTTGAGTAACCTGTAACTTGTTCAAGTCTTCAACAAGAGAATGTTCCTACAAAGGTTCTATGGTAGAAGAGATCTTCTCCTTGAAAGACATGTTAGATTCATCAAATGATATATGAACAGATTCCTCAATTTTTAGATATGATTTATTATAAACCCTATAAGCCATGCTGATTATGGAGTATCCCAGAAACACTCCTTCATCAGCTTTAGCTTGAAATTTTGCTAAATATTTCTTGTCATTATTATGTATATAGCAAATACAACCAAAAATTCTAAAATAATCAACTTTAGGTTTCTTCCCTTTGAGTAATTCATAGAGAGTCTTTCCCTTTAGTTTATGTATCAAACTTCTATTCAGCACATAGTTGGAGGTGTTCACTGCCTCTGCCCAAAAGGATAGAGGAAGATGAGCATCTGACAACAGTGTAGTGGCAGATTCAATAAGGGTTCTATTTTTCCTTTCAGCTACCCCATTTTGTTGAGGAGTTCTAGGAGATGAGAAAGTATGCCTGATCCCTTCACTCTGACATAACTCTTGCATAAGAAGAGAATCAAACTCTGTCTCATGATCACTTCTGATCCGGGCAATGTGAGTATTGAACTTAATCTGTATACATTTGAGAAACTCTGTCAGACACTTAAAGTTATCAGACTTCTTCCTTAGAAAGAACACCGAAGTGAATCTAGAGAAATCATCTACAACTACTAAAGTGTAAGATTTCCCTCCTAGGCTTTGTACTGTGATGGGTCCAAAAAGATCCATGTGTAACAGATACAATATCCTAGGTGAATCACTCTTATTAAGTGACTTAAAACTATTTTTAGTTTGCTTGCCTAATTGACAAGCCCTGCAGAGTCCTTCCTTCTTGTAGGGGCCAGAAGGTAGTCCTCTAACAAGGTTGTCCTTGGATAGCCTAGCAATAGCTCTAAGGTTTAGGTGTCCTAGTCTCTTATGCCATAAAATATTTGGTCTACAAACAGAATTGAACAGGCAAATATCTACATCTGTTGAAAGAAAATCTACTAGATAGATGTTACCTTTCCTTTTACCTGTCAACACAGGTGTGTTGTCTTCTAACATGATTTTGCATAATGCTTTGTTGAAGGTCACCTGGTAGTCTTCATCACACAGCTGACTGATGCTTATTAAGTTGTGCTTCAGTCCTTCCACATAAGCTACCTTCTTGAATGTTACTGATCCAATCTGGACTGCACCATATCCTTTAGTTTGTCCAAAGTTTGAATCACCAAAGATAACTTTGGGTCAAGCTTGGCTCTAAAGGATGTAAGGTTGTCCTTGTTTCCTGTCATGTGCTTAGAGCACCCACTATCCAAGTACTATTGCTCGTTAGATGTTGGATAGGTCTTCACCTGCACATAAAATAATTCATTTGTTTCTGACCCAGTTTACCTTGGGCCTAGGTTGATAACCTTTAAACTCTGAAATAAAAGACATCCCAGGTTGACTCTTATAACCTTCAGGATGATATCTCCTTGGATGTATAATCCATTCAGTATAAGGGTTAAAGATTTGGGATGAAGGACCCTTAGGATTGGATTTTGATTTTCCCTTGAAAGAATTTCCAGAGATCTGACCTCTGTTCGACGATCGTGGAGCTGCGTTCGACGATCTTAGGTCAGATCGTCGAGCTCCATTTGACGGTCGACTATGGCAGAGTTCAGGAACTTGAGATCGTCAACCTGAGTTCGATGATTTTGCCTGAGATCGTCGATCTGCGTTCGGCGATCGTCGATCTCCGTTCGACGATTTCTGCTGGGACTTAGTTTTCTTGGGTAGATCAGAATTTTTCCTAGCTACCCCTACAACTCCCTTTCCTTTATCAGAAATGAACTTGATTGGAGTTGTTAGAAATATGGGTTGGCTGGATGAAGCACCCAAGCCCAGTGTACTATTAAATCTAGAGTTCACTGTGCTTGTGATGTCCATCAGCTTGATACTTCTCCCATTAAGGGATTCTTCAAGCTTCTTGGCCTCAGATAGCTCACTTTTCAGTGAAGCTATCTGCTCCCTACAGCACTCCAACTCCTGAGAGAATTTGAGGTTTTCTGACTTTAGGGTATTATGTTCAGATAAATGATTTTTGAGAGAGATAATTTCTTTCTCAGATTTTAGCAGGTCTAAACATAATGCTTTAAACTCAGATTTAAAGTCCTCTGAATTAAAATCAAATGAACTAATTACCTGATCTTCTTCAGGTTGAGTCTCTGAATCTGACTCTGACTCTTCTTCATCTGAATTATGTTGAGAGGCATTGATTGCCATCATGCAGAACTCTTTCTCTTCTGCATCATCTTCATCATCACTGGAGCTGGATGAGGCTTCTGTCTCCTCTTCAGTCTCACTCCAGGATTCAGCAACAAACCCCTTTCTTGTGTGTTTGTTTTTTGCTTGAGGAGGGTTTTCCATTGCCATTCCTCTTGGAGTCTTTCTCCTTTCTTATTTCTTTCTTGTCCCTTCTGTCCTTGTTTTTGTTTTCTGGACAGTCAGGAACAATGTGCCCTGGTTTCCTGCAACCAAAGCAAACAATTTCTTTATTATTAATTGACTTATCATACCTTGACTTATCATGCTCCTTGTATGATATCCTTCTGAAGTCCTTTCTGGCTATCTTGTAAAATCTTTTGGCCAACAGACTGAGCAGTTCATCATTGCCTGTGACTTTGTCTTCAGGCTGATCTTCAGTTGCCTTGAAGTCTATTGTCTTCTCTTTTCTTGTGGCTGGTGAGGCAGCCTTCTGTTCTTCTTCTCTATTCTTGATGAGTAGCTCATAAGATTTGAGCTTACCCAATAGAGCTTCTGTGGTGATCTCATTCAAACTTCTGGCATCCTTGATTGGCCAGATTCTTGAATCCCAAGTGCTAGGGAAGCACATTATAATTTTGTCATTAAGTTCAGTTAGTGAGATCTCTTTATCCAAGGTCCTGAGTTCACTGACTATTAGACTGAGCCTATTGTACATATCTTCAACTGACTCAGCTTCTCCCTTCTTGAAATTCTCATATTGAGATATGAGGTGGGATCTCCTGTGCTTTCTCTCATCAGCTGAGCCTGAGACTATTTCAGAGAGTTTATCCCAGATTTCCTTTGCTGAATTGCATTCAGCTACCTTTTGAAAGATATCATCAGACATGGTCTGGGCTAAGATGTTCATAGCGTTGGCATCAGCTACCTTCCATTTCTTGATATCAGCATCTGTTCCTGATGGAGGTGGAACGACATTTGTATTTGAGTTCTCTGGAGGTCTTGGACAAACTGTCAAAACAGAGTTAAAAATATCCTCGTCAATAGAATTCATGTATAATCTAATCCTTGTTTTCCAAAGTGCAAACTTGGATAGATTTCACACTGGAGGTCTGGTGCTAGCATAATCTTTGTTTTGGGCCATGATTTGTGAAAACAAAACCTAATAATAAACTCAAAAGAAAACAGATCTAACTAGGGATCTTTGGGTTCAGGTGTTAGCCTGTACAACCACCAAGGTGTGGTATGTTTAACCAACCTCGCTCTAATACCAATTGAAAGTGCAGCTAGATCTGATATACTCTAGAGGGGGGTGAATAGAGTATATGGTGCTTGAAAACTTTTTACAACAATTGTTGTAATCTGAGTGAACAGGGAAGCAATTATTAAATCTAATCACAGAACAAAACTAATCACAAACTAATCACAGAACAATCACAGCCAGAAACAAAAATAAAGACAAGCAAGCTAGAAGACACAAGGAACTATAGTGGTTCCCCTAAACTTGGGTACATCCACTCTTCTACCACCCTAGGTAGGAATCCACTGCAGGATGAGTTGATCAGGTGTCCTGGGCACCAATGAGCTTTTGATAAGGTGCTCAAAAACCAAATCAGATTTTTTGATCAGGTGTCTTGCCACCAATGAGCTTTTGACAAGGTGCTCAAAAACCAAGCTCAAACTTTTGATGGGAGTTTGAGAAACCCTTTACAGAGATGGGGATGAGAGAGTGATGGAAGTCTTCTCTTTCTCAAAGCAGCTGAGAAGACTATGTGGATTTGATGGTGTCAAAGCTCCCCCTGAGTCTTTGAGATGTTCAGGAAAAGAAGCTTTGTTATAGGGTGATAGGCCTTCAGAAGTTGATCTCCAACAAAAGATGATTTCAGCAACAGCTGAAATTTTAAGTTTCTGGAGTCTTGAAAGATGTTGGCCTTGAACACTTGAATCACAAGAGATCGGAAGATTTCAGAAAGTTTGATCTCCTTGGATGTGTGTTCTTCAGAGAATTCTTTGAGACAGAGAATATTTTGTGCTTGTTCTTCTTGTCTGTGTTCTGAGGATTATTGATGTCTGTCTAAGAGATTCAAAAAATAACTTGTCTTTTATTCTCTGGTACTGAATAGAAAAACATCCTCTGTCAAGAATAGTCGTTGGCCTGCATTAATTGCATCCTTAATTGCAAAATGTCTTCTGGAGGAAAGTCCACAGAAATATTCCTTGAAACTTGGTCCAGAAATAAATGAAAACGGCTAGAAAATCTTCTGAATTAATTGCAGAATAACTCCTTAACTGATCTGAATTTGAATCTTGAAAAATCCTTGAAGTCATCAAAAAATCGTCAAACTGAGCTCTGCTATCGTCGAACTGAGCTCAGCGATTTGGACTTAGACATCACCAAAAAAAACGTCGATCTGAGCTCAAAGATCGTCGAACTGAGCTCAGAGATAGAGATCCAATATTGAGTCAAGATCGTCGAACTGAGCTCGCAGATCGTCGAATGGAGTTCGACGATATGTGAAAGTTGAGCTCAGCGATCGTCGAATGGAGTTCGACGATCTGTCGAAGTTGAGCTAGACGATTGTCGATCGGAGTTTGACAAATCGTCGTGCTGAGCTCGATGATATGACTTAGTCTCAAACTGAAAGATTCTTGGTCTTGAGGGCAACTTTCAAACCTAGACTTCTAACCCTTAGACTCAATTCTAATTGACCTTTTGAGCTATACAGGAGATCAAACATTGGTTTCCTAGATATATAGTGATCCTGACCCAAATCAGTAATAGGGTGTTCCAACAGGTTGAATCATCTATGTCACTTACTATGATATTTTGGGCTCTTTTATCCATAGTTGCCAGGATGATCTCATCCTTAGTCATCTCTGAAAAATCTTTGTGAATTCTTTGGTTTGCATCTAGAACTGACAACTTCATTGGAATATAAGGACCTTCCTTTACTGTAATGTAGATCCTTAGATCAGAAGCCTCCATAAATAATCTAACCCTTTCTTTCCATATTCCAAATATCTCCTTCCTGCATATGTGTAATTTCATAGAACCTAGTTCCTTATGATTTTCACCTAAACCCATTTTCTTGATCTTGAATCTGCCTTATGGATCTAACTCAGACTGTTAAGTCCTTCTTTGAGTAACCTGGATCTGATACCACTTGAAAGAATTGGTTTCAAGATAACCTAATACACCTAGAGGGGGGATGAATAGGTTCAAATCCTTTTTATTCTAAGACAGATAATAAACTCTAGTTTTCTGTTGATTATACTACTAACAAAGCAAA
Source organism: Platanthera guangdongensis (assembly GCA_039583875.1). NCBI lineage: Eukaryota > Viridiplantae > Streptophyta > Magnoliopsida > Asparagales > Orchidaceae > Platanthera > Platanthera guangdongensis. The sequence goes on from CM077164.1 coordinate 134,869,457, forward strand.
CACATCACAGAAATATATCCAATCACAGAGTACACAGGATTTATAGTCATTCCCCAAGTATTGGGTACATCCACTTTCCCCCTTCGCCTATCTAGCAATGTGCTAGATTCGGCATAACTTCTTCTCTTCAGCTCAGATCCGCAGATCTTACAGCTCAGAACCCAATCAAGGTTCCTACAACTCAGAGTGAGTCCACACTCCTACAGCTCAGGCACACAGCCCTATCTCAGCCTTTAACAAGGCCTACACCTCAGAGATAACAATCTCCTACAACTCAGGCTTACAGCCCTACTTCAGCCTTCAGCAAGGCGTACCACTCAGAGAAAATACTCTCCTACACTCAGCCTTTATAAACACAGGCTTACAACTCAGATCTATAAAATCCTACAGAAAAAAAAAATTAAGTTTGTAATTAACCACCACCCAGATAGAGAGAGAAGGGATGGATGGTTTCTTGATCAGTTCTTGGAAGAAACTGATGGCAGAGAACAACCACTCTTAGCTTTCTTCAAAGCTTCTTGAATCTGAACTCAGTAGGGTTGAACTCCTGTGAAGTTGATCTTCAATCAGCTCCTTTCTTGAAATTCAGAACTCAATCTGAATCCTTCTTAGCAAATTGGTTCAGGATCTGCACTTGAGGGACTTGATGATGAAAGCCCCTTTCTTCTTTGGAGCTCTCTCTCTCCAAATACTTATGTTTATCTTTCTTCAGTATTCTATATTGATTGGTATAAATTCTTATATCTGTTCTTCTTCTGTTGAAGGAGAAAGCCTTTATATAGTCTTCCTCCATGTTAACTGGCTGATCCGGTTTCTAACAAACTTCTGACAGCTTTGATAGTTGCAGTAGACCGGTTAGAAATGGCAGCTGTCAAGTCATCTAGTCACTTCATGAACTCTATCTCTGTCAGCAAAATGTCGAGACTGAACTTCATCATGTGTCGACACAAGTAGACTAAGTTTCGACACAAGTGAACTAAGTGTCGACACAAGCCTTGGTGGTGTCGACACATCTCCTTTGTTGTTGTTAATGCTTCTCGACACAGCCTTCTGTAGAATGTGTCGAAACTGATTCTGTGTGTTGACACAATCACTTCTCTTCTTTAATATAGTTGAAACTTTGTTGTGTGTCGACACAAGTCCTGTGTGTCGACACAGTTGATGTCGACAAGGTCTTCTGTGTGTCGACACTGCCTCTTGGTGTCGACACAGTTGATGTCGACTAAGCTTATGTGTGTCGACACTGCCTCTGTGTGTCGACACAGTTGATGTCGACTAGACTTTCTCTATGTGTCGACACAGCGTCTGTGTGTTGACACAGTTGATGTCGACTATGCTACTCTGTGTGTCGTCACTGCCTCTGCATGTCAACACAGTTTCTTCTGGTGTCGACACAGCCTTTCCAAGTGTCGACACAATTAACTCCAAGTGTCGACACAGCTTTTCTCCAATGTCGACACATTCCTTCACAAGTTTCGACACAGCTTCTCCTAGTGTCGACGCATGGACTTAGAAATTTTCCTGCATTCCTGCATTTACTTAACCTGCACATATAAACTCAACAACATCAAATACACCTTGATGCATATCATTGAGTAAGGTGAGGCTTCTTCAAATATGGTACACATTTTTCAATGTACCCAACAGTCTGGATCACCAAGGCAACGTAGAACGAGTCTTCGTAGTCAGGCATATCTTTTACCGAGAACGTGATCTTTTCCTCCAATGGGGGGGGGGATCTGGGAGGTCGAGGCGATGCTCCTTCTAAACATAGTTTGAAAGCTCCCCTTATGGGTAGCTTCGATACCCATACCCCCATGGATCACCCTGATCCATCCTCGGGCCCCCACGTCCACTCGGTCTTCACACCTATCCTCTCCTCCTCCTGGAAAAACATCCTTAATCCTCATGGGGGTTTGTTGTTGGGCCTGCACCCTTGCCCCCCTCATCTCCAAAAACTCCGGGCAGGTGGCTGTTGCATGACCCTCCTCCTGGTGAAAGTCACAGAAGGGAAATGCCACCCTGCCTTCTCTCCTCCTTGCTCCTCCCCGAGCTCCTCTCCTTCCTCCTCTTCCCCTCACTATCTTCATCGCTTCCTACTGCGGCGGGAGAGGGACCCTATGTCCCTGCCTCCAGGCCGGCTGGTTGAACCTCCTTTGCTCACGGTGGTTGTCCCTACCTTGGAAACCACCACCCTACCCCTGAGGGTGTCCTTCCTAGGTCCTCCATCCCAACCTGTTATTCGGCTCTCTTGACCCCCAACCTTGTTGCTGCCCTTGTACTCGGGGTTCCTCTCTCCTTCTCTCTTCTCTCTGCTCCATCTGCTCTTTCTACCTCCCTGCTCCCAGCTCTTTCCCATCATCCTCTGCCAACTTGGCCAACCTCCTAGCAGATTCCGGATTAGCCTCCTTGATCTCGATCTCCTTCGCCACCCTCTCCATCAACTTCTCGAAGGAGAGGGGGGAACTCTCTTCAGCTCCATGCTAAAGAAGCTGGGCCTCAACCCCAGGGTGAAGGCAATCATCATCGTGTACCATGGCATCTCCTGCACCTGCAGGATCTCCTCCTGAAACTTGTCGACATAGCATCCTAACGTCTCCTCCGACCTATGCTTGATGGCGAACAAGCACTCTACTCCCTTCTTCCTCTTCTTGGATGTTCAGAACCTCAGCAAGAAACCGCATCGCAGATCTTCGAAGCAATAAATCAAACTTGTGGGCAACTATTGGAACCAGTCCCTGGCCTTCTCCTTCATAGTGATTACGAAGAGCCTACACTTGAAGGCATCCAACATTTTCCTGATGGAGATGGCATCTTCAAACCACTACACATGCTACGAGGGGTCGTCCCTCCCTGTATAGTAGGTCATGTCTGGCTCCCGGAACCCCTCCGGAACTGGAGCTGAGATCATAAGCTCACTGAAGGGGCTCCCACCCCCTGCCTGCCGAGAGGGCTCTTCGTACGACCTCGGCTCGCTCGCCCTGTCCGCACTGGTCTGTCCCGGGAACAGCTCCCTCCTGGGGACATCCCTTTCTGCCACCTCTGCTGGAACATCCTTCTAGGGGCGCTGTCCGGGAGCGTTCTCGCCCAATGATGGAGCAGCCGCCACCGGGACCTGAGGAGTCTCCCACTCACCTCTTGAAATTTTCTTATATCAGCCACGGTCCACGCTCACTGCACCAAAAATGTTGAAGCCAAAAACTGGACTCAACGAGATTTCGGACCTTGGGGTGTGGCGGACACCTACTTCTCTCAAACCTCGACCCATAACTAGCCACAAAAAATTGGAAACTAACCCTAAGCCTCAGCTGTGAGGTCCCTCCACTAACCCGGAAGTTCTCTGAGTGCTTCCCCTCCAAAGCCAAATGTTGGGCTAGGAGTACCTCAGAAATTTCTAGAAGGCAAAATGAGAGTATGAGAGAGTCCACCTTCTGAGGTATCCTGTCGGTCTATTTATATATTTTCAAAATCTGGTCTGCAAAAAACGTACTTTTACTGCCCTAGAATTTCTAAAATGCCCCTAGACTGCTCTGCCAATAGCCAAACTCTACTGTTCCGAGGAGCTAAATGCAGACCAAGGGTATTTAGGTAATTTCAGGTTTGGGTCCCACCTGGCGGAAGCTCTTTCTGCTAAGGTCTGCGGGAACCCGACTTGCCACGAGCATAATATAATGCCCCAAAACTCGGAAATGATCTAGTATCGTCTTAAGGACAATCTGGGGCCTGACAAGGGTCACACGGCCTTGGACATGGGCATGTCCATGGCCGTGTTCTGCTACGAGTTCGATGATTTTTCGTGTGGTTGACAAAATGCGTTCGATGATCTTTGGATGTCGGGTACACGACCTGAGACATGGGCGTGTCCTGCTTTGTGTCGGCAGGGTGGTGTAGAGTGAGGCACACGGCCTGGGACACAGGCGTATCCCGGTCGGACACAGGCGTGTCCAGGTCAGACACAGGCGCGTCCAAGGTCGTGTCCTTTTCTGTGTTTGACGGGCTGTGTCGGGTGAGGGACATGGCCTGGAACACGGGCGCGTACTGGTCGACACGGGCGTGTCAAATGATTGACACGGGCGTGTCTAAGCCCGTGTCCTGGTCGGGTCGTGACGGCTTCCTGTGTCGCTTGAGGGACACGCCCCGTGACACGGGCGTATCATAAGCTGACACGGGCGTGTCAAGCAATACACGGGCATGTCGGAGCCCGTGTCCTGCTCTGCTTTCGATGATCGTGTTCAGATCGTGAGACATGGCTTGTGACACGGGCGTGTCACAAGTCGTGTTCGGCCCAGGAAGTTGATTTTAAGAGCGAATTAGGGCCTTTCGTTCTATTTGGAAATGATCCGACGGCCTGGAGTACTCCCTGGTATGTTATATTTGGGAGTGTAGGGTTTACTCCTCATTTTCCTTTAACCATTCTCTTTCTAAAGTGTTAGAGAGAGGGGAGAGCAAGGAAGAAGGAGAAGGAGAAATCTGGCCGCCGGTGGAGCTTTGGAGCCCCAAATCGCGAGTCGAGTCCAGATCCGTGGAGCCGAGGCCGTTGCGATGCTTTCCATCTAGCTACTTTTCCATGGCACCCAAGAGAACTTCTAGGGTAACGATTCTCTTCTTGGACATGTGAAGTCCTCTTCCTTTCTGCATAGGAAACTCGTTCTCGCTAGTATGCGGTGAGTGTAAGGTATTCCTTCGGGTGGACATGAATAGTCCTCCTAGTTTTGCATGTAGAGTCCGAAATTAAAGTACGGACATAGGAATGGTGTGTGAAGCCTACCCGGACAAGTTGGTCAAGATCGGTGATGTTTCTTTATGCATGTATAGTCGGAGAAGACTCCGTGCCGATGATTGTTTTCGGGTTTTCTACGTGGTAGATTGCAATAGGGAGCCTTGGGTACTAACCCCAAGGTGCACTCGAAAAACTGGGCAGATGTGTGGTTTTGCCATCTTGGTGGCCTGGGAGCTAATTTGTACAAAACTGGGTTATGTAATATTGTATGATCAATACTCGGGCTTCAGGGAAGCTTAACCCGCGCCGATGACGTAAGTTGACGTAGCGATGTAAGCAACGGGTTGAGTGGAACCGTTCCCGCTCTATGCGGTTCGTTTTAAGGGGCCTGCCGATGACATAGAGGGCGGGTCTTAGGCATCGGCTGGAAAGACTCAAATGCTCACGATGTTGCCGTCCTGGGGGCGGTGGTGGACCGGGTTCCCCGAGAATGTTCCTAAGAGCACGAGGTGTGTGGTCGTGCATGCCTATGCTTGTGGTGAAGTGTGCTTAAACTGTACTTTCACTATCTTGTTTTGTTATACTAATAAAATGCAGGGAACGAGCACTGTCGCCCCGACTTAGGGGTGGGGTCGTTATAATTTAGTCAGCCTTAGCTGACCGTTGCTTTTGTTTGCCACCGCTGCGGTGGAATGTTGATTGCAGGTGTTGCGGAGCCTAGTGGCAAGTAGCGGGCTGAAGCCCTGGTTGCTGTGTAGGCCCTCGAAGGCCAAAAGACAATGTTTACTTTTATGCTCATGTATGGTCGGCCTGTGTGCCGATGTTTGGAAGACATTTATTATTTAAAGTAAACTCTTGTAAGGCCATAAGGCCAAGTACTTTGTGTATTTGTACGTTCATTCCTACTTTGGGGTTTTTAGTTGACATTCATGTTGTGGTTAGGGTTCTTATAACTGTGTTTAAAAGCTTCTGCTAGAATGCTCTGAGTTATGACGCGTGGTCCTTTGGCAGTAATTTGGTATTAATACGTAACTCCACTAGCTGTCCGTGGTATATGGCATGGGGCCCCGATTGGACCGTCTGTTATATCCCATGTGACAGATGGGGGTGTTACACAAAAGCCTTCACACCTACCCCGGGCGGGAACCAAAGGCAGACGGGAACATTGAGTGGAGAAGCATCACTCAACGCCAAAGGTTGGCGGGAGTGTTGAGTGGAGAAGCATCACTCAACGCCAAAGCCTGGCTGGATCATTGAGTGGAGATGCATCACTAAATGCCAAAGTCAGATGAGAGCGTTGAGTAGAGAAGCATCACTCAACGCCAAAGGCTGACTAGAGCGTTGAGTGGAGAAGGATCACTTAATGCCAAAGTCTGGCTAGAGTGTTGAGTGGAGAAGCATCACTCAATGCTAAAGTCTGACGAGCACGTTGAGTGGAGAAGCATCACTCAATGCCAAATGCTGGCTAGAGTGTTGAGTACAGAATCATCACTCAACGCAAAAGGCTGTCTGGAGCATTGAGTGGAGAAGCATCACTCAACGCCAAAGGCTGGCTAGAGCATTGAGTGGAGAAACATCACTCAACGCCAAAGGCTGGCGGGAGCATTGATTGGAGAAGCATCACTCAATGTCAAAGGCTGGTGTGAGCGTTGAATGGAGAAGCATCACTCAATGCCAAAGGCTGTCTGGAGCGTTAAGTGGAGAAGCATCACTCAACGCCAAAGGCTGGCTGCAGCATTGAGTGGAGAAGCATCACTCAACGCGAAAGACTGGAAGGAGCGTCTAGTGGAGAAGCATCACTCAATGCCAAAGGCCAATAGGCTTCCACCATCCTGAGGCGCGAGTCCATGCACCTGCCCAGGGCGGGTGCCTTCCCTCTGAGCCCTGATTACGCCATGTCCTGAGACTTAGATCTGCGTTCGGCGATCATAACCTTAAGTCGAAGACCCAGTTCGACGAGTTGAGCTCGACGAACTGGTGTTTGACGAAATGGCACCACTCGACCCCTAGGCGAGAACCCTCTCGGCTATTTATGACGAGAGCACTCCCGCACATTTTCTTACTTGATCCAATTATAAGTCCAAATCAAGCCTAATCCTGGTCCATGGAGGATCTTGGTACTACTCAGTGAATATGGGGTTGTACAGCAGGAATTGAAGGATTCAATATTCAGACTGTGTTCGAACTTATAATACAAATATCAAAGAAATTTCAGAAAGATTAAATAAGGACACAATCTGAAACATGATTTCTAATGATGAAGAACTCAATAAAAAAACTAAGTGTGAGCATGATTCGAGATATAATGATAGCAGATAGTATTGTCTTGATCTCAGAATCAGAAGTGGCTCAAATGCCTGCTATATAGGGGGAGAATCCATTTGTCTTAATACGAAGTACTCAAGGATAGAAAATGTCAAAAGATATTTAGCTTGAGAAAGCTTTTGAAACAATTAGAGAAAGAGAGGAAGCTGAGTTCAAAGCTTCTGAAGATGACTTCGTTGATATGAAAAGATTTTTCTAGCCAAACTACAAGCTAAGGAATCTGGGAAAAGAAATGTTTCTGATTTACCCATCACTCTTCTAGAAACAATTTTGATCATAATAAATATGTTGAGAAACATCCGGCTGCTCAAATTGTGGACATCACTGGACATTATCACAAAAGAATATTAGGTTTGGGTTACAATCGGGATACATATATTCCCTATGAAAGTGAAAATCCAAGGATGATAAGCTTTATAAAAGCATCCATCACTGAAACATCAATAATAAAAGAAATACAGAAAGATACGTTTCCTGACAATTTACTGAAATCTTTTAATGAACTATTTGTAATAATTTTAAGCAAAGGGTATACACTTAATTCAGCATCATATAATGCAGAGGCAAAAGTTCAAAATTTGTTTAATGTTTATCAAGGGATTTAGAGTCATCCAGAAAAGGCAAGAAGGGTTTATTTTGAATTTGTTGAGAAGATGTTAAAGAAATTATATAGTGCATTTACAACTTTTCTTACTTATAAATATAAGAAGTGATATTGCTTATTGAAGACAAAAGATTTACTTTGTGGTATATTCAGTTGCCTCTTGTATATATCATTTATGATTCTTATCTGTGATGAGTATATGTTCGGTCAAAATTTTGTATTCTTATTGCTGTATATTTGTAAAATTACTTTTGAAGTTTTGTAAAATTTGTTAAGTTAAATAAGGGGAGATTGTTGGAAAAGATCCTTATGATTTATCTTAAAAATTTATTTTTAGTGATTTTACATCCAAAGTTTATTAGCTGTAATGTATAGTAGTGAGGGTAATTTGGTCTTAGAAGTCCTAAGATGTTATTGATATAAAGAATATAAGAAAGGCATACTGAATTTAAGAGAAAAGTCATGATTTGTCATCATACATCGATTAGAAGTCGACCCAACTTCGATTGGAATTCGACGCTACTTTGAATAGAAGTCAGGGAAATTGAAATTGATAAGTCGACAACATTCAAAGAACTATATTGAGGCATACTTTCACATTATATAGACGAAACATTGACTACATAGATATTCTTACAGACAGTCAGAATTCGTTGTTGCTTCGATTAGAATTCGATGTTACATTGACTGAATTTATTAATAGAATACATTTTGAGGTTTTCAATCAGAATTATTTCAAGAAGGGGTTTGCATAACAAAATCTTATAGTCGTTAGAAGATGACAATCCATATATATATATATATATATGATGAGATACAACGGAGAAATAAGAATGATGCACTATTATTGAATTCACACATCAAACATCAACTACAGACAATCAAGAAATTCATATCAGATCATGATAGTTTGATTTCGACGAAGAAAGTTTGGAAGATCATCATCAACAATTGAATTTTTTCCGTCAATAAGTCGATCGTTAGAGTATTGCTGAATCTGCTAAAGAGAATTAGTTCTTCTTCTTCTCAATAAGAAATTGTATCAGGTTTAGAGAAGATTCAATGATAATCTGGGAATAGGGCTCATAATATTTATGATTTAGATATTCAGAGATTCATCAGAAGTTTCAGAAATCATCATTGCTAGTCCTTAGAAATCTGCTGAGAAGACACAGAGAGAAGATTAATTTTATCACAGATCTTCTTTCGTTCTCTTCTTAAACTTTGTGAAAGGAGTTTTGAAAATCCCTCTTCAATGGATTAAGTGAGAGGTTCTGAGAGTCTGCTTGAGAAAAGACTCAAATTATATTAATTTAAGACCACCTTATCAAAAGCTCTGGTGTTGTTTCTAAGAATCTCCTGATCAAAAGACTCAGGCACTGTGATAGTGAATTCTTATCAATGGGGTAGAAGAGTGGATGTACCCAGTTTGAGAGGGAACCACTATAATCTTTGTTTCTTCCATATTTATGTGTTTATTTTCATTTCTGTGCTATGATTTTATATACATGTATTTATTTCTGGTTGATTATTGATGTATATGCAAATTTTGTGAATTAAACTAAGTATTTAAAACAAAATTTTAATCTATATTTGTAAAATTTCATAGATACTGAGAGGACATCTCTGATACCATGTAAAACACTCGTTACAACAGAAAACGGGAAACCAGGCGCATGAACACTCAACCTATCCGGGTCCAAATAACCAGATGCAAATACAAGAATAAGAAACTTGTACTATCAAAAAAATCTTTGCAAGGTGATGTATACATGGTGAGACATGATTCTCCAATGTACCCGATGGAAGCAAATTACACGGCAAAAAAAAATAAGCCACATGGACTGAAAAAGTAACCGCACCGCTACGTAGTCCGCTAAGACCGACAGGTCGCCAGACTGCAACATAGTCGCACGGACTGCCCGTTATTCCAATGCTAAACTCTAACAGTTGATCTGCAAGCTGCCAGATCACGTGATCTGCTGCCGAACTGAACCAAACCGCCAGATGCGGACAACTTATTGGACTGGGAAACTAGTTGCAGAAGAGAGAGACCGCCTAGTCACAAATCACGATTTGTTGTTAACCAGTGGTTGCTATCCGCAGATTCCGTACTGTCCCTGACGGCAGTCAGAACCAAGTCCATGGATTTCCAGCTCTATCCACACAACCTGCACAGCACAAACCGATCAAACTCCTCAGACCCTCGGATAGAAAACCCTAACTACAGCAACATCCCATGAGTTCACTTACTGTTCAGTTGGTTTTCTTTGATGTGATATGGGGGCCTATTTTTAGGCACAGAGAGGAGTGTGATCACCTCCCTAGCTGATAGGATCACCAACCTATCTCGCGGCGGATTCCATGCTCAACTGGAGACTTCATGTTGATTGGACTTAGAGGTATCTGATTGATGATATATGCCGCACAAGCCATCCCTTCTGCCCAGAAGGCCTTAGGAATGCCTTTACCATGAAGACAACACTTGCAGGTCTCCGTCAGATGACGGATCTTTCAATCTACTACTCTGCTTTGTTGTCGAGCATGCCCACAATAAAGCTCTCTCCGAATTCCATGCTTCCTGCAAAAGTTAGAGAACATGTTTGAATTAAATTCACCTCCATTTTCGGTTCTCAACTTCTTGATCCACAAGCCAAGCCGGCCCTCCGCAAGCTTCTTGATCTCCATGAATAAATGAAACGCGCCCGACTTCAACTTCATGAAGTACACCCAAGTATACCTCAAATAGTCATCAATTAACACCAGCATATACCTGCTGCCTCCAAGAATGGTTGTGACGATCTGTCCCAATAGGTCACCATGGATGCACTCCAATGGTTTAGAACACCCGGTGTACGACTTATCAAACGTGAAGCAATAAGACTCACCGTATTGACATCCTACGCAAACATGAATGTCGCCGAAGGATGACAACCTAGGCAAGCCTTTCACAAGGCTCCTTTCTGCCATTACTTTCAACTTGTCCATCCTGACATGTCCCAATATTTCATGCCAGATAGTCGCACTATCATTGGCCATCATTCGATCAACGTAAGAACTTGTTGAAGCCACAACTAAGTTCTCATTCGTTCTCCCTGTATAAGCGACGTCCGTTCTCCTTATATAAGCGACGTTTGCTGACTAAAAGATAACCTTGCAGTCCTTCTTAAAGTGGTCAAGCTGGTTGCATCTATAGCACATTGGCCCTTCTTTCCTCTTCTCATCATGCCTATAAGCATATCTATCCTCTTGCTGATATGTAGTAGAAGGTCCATAACCAGCAACTGACTTCTTCTTCTTGCCCCATCTCCTTTTCTATCCTGAAAAATGTGCCACACCATCTCCTCGAGAAATGGTGACTGCAGCCATCTGACTTGCTAAGCTCTCATGCGAAGCCAGCAGGTTTTCCAGCTCTAGCATAGACGGCTGAGTGGGCCAGCCTTAAACATAAGTAACGAAGGCCACATTCTCCTTCCACAAACCGCGGATTATGTGCCTCATAAGCTCCGCTTATAAAATCGACTCATCAGGGTCCCACGCTAAAATCTCAGTGCATAAGTTTTCCATCTTCAGGAAGAATGACGAGACAGACAAATCTCTTTGAGTGGCTCCCTCCAACTCATTCTCCAAGAACTATAGTCGGGCTACATTCTTCCTGTTGAACAACCCATCAAGGGAAGTCCAAATCTCCGCAGTTGGCCGACATCCGATGATGTGGTTAATGAGTTCTGATGAGATAACACGCTTGAGAGTAAACTCTGCTTTCATGTTTATCTTCCTTCATGCTCTCAATGCTCCAGTATTGTCAGCATCAGTAGCCAACTCTTGCCTTTCGCCTTTGCAAACGACCTCCCAAAAGGTCCACTCCTATAAGATAGCTTTCCATACATAACATCCACTTTTTAAAGTTAGTCAATGTAAGAAGCTCAATTCCAAGACCTCTTGAAATACCACCTTCCATTGCACTAACCCTGGTTACTTAGACTCACAGAAGCAATGAAGCAAACTGCCGGATGATCCGCTGCTCAGGCCTTTGTTCCTTATGATACTGTTGGGTATTGTATCCACAACGTACCTGATTTGAAGAAGCCCCTGAACAAGCTAAGGTAAATAGGCAATGTTTTTGACAAATTATTTCAAGTTGTGCTTGCAGTTATTCCACGCTAAGTGCACACCAATGTCAGGGTGCAGTAGGTCAATATACACGGGTCTGCACGACGTAATCCCTCGTTGAGCAGATCAGTGTGTTGGCCTACGTGTACTCTCTCTATTGGAGTGCACTTACTTTCAAGTACAGGGCTGTAATCTTGCAAGAGCAGACAAGGAGCAAGGATGGGTCAAGGAGCTCATCATGGGTGGAAAGACGAAAATTCGTCTAAGTGAAAATCGACGAGAATCGCCAAGTGATTCTCGCCGATTCGGCGAGAATCACAAGTGATTCTCGCCGAATCGTCGAGAATCAGTGGCTGATTCTCGCCGACTCGATCCAACTACACTTCAAAGCAAGCAACTATGATTCTAAGTAAGAATCGACGAGAATCACCAAGTGATTCTCGCCGATTCGGCGAGAATCACTAGTGATTCTCGCCGAATCGTCGAGAATCACTGGCTGATTCTCGCCGTCTCGACCCGAGCTGAATCAGTGCGTGCAACCAAGTCAAATTCGACGAGAATCATCTTTGATTCTCGCCGATTCGTCGAAAATCACCTTTGATTCTCGACGACTCGACGAGATTCACTTTCGATTCTCGCCGATTTTGACTTGGCAATTTTTCTGGAAATTCCTGAACCGGATTCTGCCGCTGTCGATGTTCTGGACCGAGATTTGGGGATTCTCCTTGTGGGTCCCTCAACGGTCATATTGAGTTGTCTACAGTATAAATAAGGGATTATTTTTGAACAGCACTACTACGGAATAAAATACACAGAAAGAAGCCGAGCACGAGAAAACCCTAAGATCGCGAAACTACTCCGCCGCCGCCGTCGCCGCTCGCGCTAGTTGGTCGCCGCTGTTGATCGCGAATCTTCCTGATCCTCCGGCGACAGAAGCTTAGCCAAGCTTAGAGTCTCACGCGTCTATCCAGAGATCCCTTGTCTCTCGATTTGTTGATCGGGAAAAACTTCCCTGTCCGAATCGATCGAGACAACCGATCCTCGTATGACTGTTGGTAGACCTAGCTAGCTTCGCTACGAAGTTTGGATCTCTAAAGAACAGCAGCCGCACATCGTCGTCGCCGCCGAACCCGTGAACCGTGCCGCCGCCCATCTTGCCGCCGACGGCTCCGGGGAGATCCTCTCCAAGAGAGATCTAGGGTTGTGTACTCTTTGTGGACCTCAAGAACACGTCGTCAACAAAGAGGGACACCTCTGTCTCCAAACGTAGTTTGTATCTCTTGTACATTCTATTTTATTTTTGGTTGTAAAGGAACAGTGGTTCCGTGGTGTAAGGGTTGGGTGCAACCCGTTTTGTGGGAGTGTTGACTCCTACGTGTGGAAGGGTTCCTTCCGATAGTGCAGGGATTGGATTTCAATCCTGTTGGAGAAGAGACCGAGTCGTCCCTTGGTGGGAGATAGGTCGAAGGGGGAAAGTGGATGTACCCAAGTCGGGGAACCACTATAAATTGCTTGTGTATTCTGTGTGCTGTGCTGTTTATTTTTATTGTGCAGGTACATTCGTAAATTCCGCAAAAACGCTGCACGTCACCTATTCCCCCCCCCCCCCCCATAGGTGAAGATAGTTGACACTAGGTGGACTTTCAAGTGGTATCAGAGGGAGGTTACTCATCAAAAAGGTTAACACCTTGAGTTGAATCCTGCCACTAGTGTCAAGAAGAAGACAAACATCTACTATGGACGGGCTCAAGTACACAGGCAAGATCCCAGTGTGCACCAGGCTCAACTTTCCTATCTGGAAGGAAAGGATCAGGTTCTACATGGAAGCAGTTGATCCTCGACTCTTCATGATCGTGGAGGAGGGACCGTATGTCCCCACTAAGGCATCCACCATTGATCCTACCCAGAAAGTGCCAAAGAAACTTTCTGAAATGGACAAGGACGAGATGGTGCTAGTAGGACTTGACAAGAAGGCGCGAAACATTCTGGTCAGCGCGGTTGATGACTCAATGATGCAAAACTTCAGCAACTGCAGGACAGCACAGGAGATCTGGCAGTGCCTGATCATCCTAATGGAGGGCACGGATGAAGTGAGGGATGATCGAAGATCCCTCCTGAATCAGACATATGAGGCCTTCAGACAAGGGCCTAAGGAAGAGATCGGAGTCACCTACGAGAACTTCCTCAAGATTGTCAACGCCCTCAAAGGATACGGAAGAGTATTCACCAATGGTGAACTCAATGATAAATTCCTTAGGTCCCTTACCAAGGAATGGGACACAAAGATCTGCGCCATCCGAGAGTTTGGCAGACTAGCTGAAACAGACCCGCAAATCCTGTTTGGGAAGCTGATGTCCTTTGAGCTTCAGCTGAACACCAGGAAAGCAGAAGAAGAAGCAGAGAAGGCTGTAGCCAAAGAAAAGACTGTGGCTCTAAAAGCCAGTCACTCCAGAAAAGGCAAGGGTGCGATTTTATACCGTGCCAAGAAAAAGGATGAGGAGGAGGACTCCGAGCCATGCTCCTCCAGCTCAGAGCTGTCGGAGGAGGATTTCTCCCTCATCACTCGAGAGTTCAAGAAGTTCCTCAAGATGAGGAATCAAAGAAAGAGAGACGGCTCCTCCTCCAGGCATCAGAAGAAAAATTATTCTTCTGACAGGTATGCTTCTAGACCGAACAAACATCGCTCCTCTGACATTATTTGCTTTGGATGCAATAAGCCAGGACACGTCGTGGCCGACTGCTATCAAGGCAAGAGAGAAAAAGGGAAAGAAGAGGAGCACAAATCTTCGAGAGATAAGAAGAAAGAGCGGAGCTACATCGCCAAAAGGCCAAAGACACTGAGTGAGTCTGATTCCTCAGACTCCAGTGATGATGAGGAAGCCTACTTCGGGCTGGTGGGTCGCTCCGACTCAGAAGGCGAATGCCCCCCATTTACTGGGAAGGTAAAAGCTCACACCCCTCTCTCCGACTCTGACTCTGATCCTGAGTCTCAGGATGATGAACCTGAGGATAGCCTTTCGGCCCGTGAAGCTGAGCTCCTCGAGAAGTATGAGCTTCTGCTCAACACTTTCGAGGAGTGCCGTAAGAGACTGAAGGCTGAGAAGAAGGAAGTGAAGTTCCTTAAGGGTGAGTGTGTATCCCTAAGGGAAGAGGTCACTAGCTTGATTTCTCTCCGACAAGAGCACCTTGACCTGACTTCAAAGCATTCAGAGTCTTTAAAGCTCCTTGATCTTAAGCAGGAGGAAGTCGACAAGTTGGAAGAACAACTTGCAGCAGAAAGGAAGATCGTCAAGAGCTTCTCTATGCCAAAACAGTTCTTCCAGTCGTTGATACCTTCTCTGCTCAGGCCAAAGGAGCTGGCTTGGGGCATGTAGGGGTATCTGATTCCTCATCCAGGAGAAACAGGAACCAGAGGAAGAATAAGGCCGCCAAGAAGGCCTCTGCTGATGAAAAGGGTAAGGCTCCTCTTAGTCCTGTTGCGTTCAGAAAGCCTAGCTTTCCTTGCAACCAACATGACTTTGAATCAACCTTTGGTCATCATTTCCGGCCCTCGGTTGCAAAGCCAAAGAGCCGATATGATGGTTGGACCTTTCCCCGGAACTTCGGTGAGAGTGCCCTCAAGGCACCTTATGAGGAAATCCACATGGGAAATTATGGTCAATTCTCTAGCGGCCATAATGGAAAGCAGGCACCAAAAGCCAAGCCTGTTATACAGAAGGTGACGAAGTCATGTGACTGCTGTCACCATGAGGCCTCCACCTCCAGATCTAAGGCCCCAGCTGTACCCACCATTCCCAGGGTAAGGCAGGAGCCTAGGAAGAGGTACAACAGATTCGACTGTTGGTGCTGTGGCAAAGTCGGTCACTTTGTCGTGGATTGTTGGTTTAATCCAAGGTATTACGAGACTCCCTATGTTAGCACTGCGAGGCCGACCACTCGTAGGGTTAACCAACCGAGGGGGAGTGTGCTAACCAGGAATCTAGGACCCAAGTTCGATTGGGTTCCTAAGGCAAATTAATTTTGTTTTGCAGGAATATCCAAAGGCCACCAAAACGCCTATCTGGTATTTGGACAGTGGATGCTCCCGGCATATGACTGGGACAAGAAGCCTGCTGCGTGATTACACTCCAGTCGAGAATGGACCCAAAGTCATCTTTGGAGGGTCAGATCGAGGAGTCACCAGAGGTTACGGTATGATTTCCAACGGTATAATCTCTATCACCGACGTGGCTTATGTTGAAGGGTTAAACCATAACCTGATCAGTGTAAGTCAGTTATGTGATAAAGGTTATGACGTTAAGTTCTGCAAGGATAAATGTCTGATAATTTCACGTACCTCTTCTGAGATGGTATTGTCAGGCATTAGGAGCAGAAATATCTTCTGCTTAGATTTCCTCAGTGTAGATTCATCTACCCCCGTATGCCTTGTGGCAACAGGCAGTGCATCTCTTTGTGATCAATGGCACAAGAGATTGGCACATATTAATTTCAAGACAATTAGTATGCTGTTTTCTAAGAACTTAGTACGGGATGCTCCCAGTATCAAGTGCATCAAAGATAGCCCCTGTCCTGCATGCCAGATGGGCAAACAGACTCGGGCTACCTTTAAGTGCATCACTGACAAAGACTCTTCCCGATGTCTTTACCTCTTACATATGGACTTGTTTGGTCCAATGCAAGTTCATAGCTTGGGAGGCAAGTCCTATACGCTAGTGATAGTTGATGATCATTCTCGGTTTACATGGGTGTTCTTTTTGAAACGAAAGTCAGATACGTTTGACATCTTCACTAGTTTTGTCAAGCAGGTTCAGAACGAATTTAACTGCTCAGTGGTCAAAATCAGAAGTGACCATGGAACAGAATTCGAATCTGGTGCTATGACAGAATTTTGTGAAGAACAAGGTATCTTTCATGAGTTTTCCTCCCCGCGCACTCCTCAGCAAAATGGAGTTGCGGAGAGGAGAAATAGAACTCTCATTGAAGCCTGCACGACAATGTTGAAAGACGCTTCTCTCCCGGAATACTTCTGGGCAGAGGCTGTCAATACAGCTTGTCATGTACAAAACCGAGCATTGATCAACAAGCATCATCGTAAGACGCCTTACGAGCTACTGAAAGGCAGGAAACCAACCATGGCCTACTTGAGGATTTTTGGTTGCAGATGCTATGTACTGAATAATGGGAAGTACCCGCGTACTAAATTTGGTGAAAAATGCTTCGAAGGCATATTCATGGGCTATAGTTCCCACAGTCGGGCATATAGGGTCTTCAATAAGAAAACCCTAGTGGTAGAAGAATCAATAAATGTTGTATTTGATGAAGGAAGTTTGCTTAACAGCAATTCTTCCAGTGGTATTCTTGAAGATGCATGTGCACGACTTGATCAGCTGAGTCTGGATGAGACCGCTAAAGATGACACTCCTAAGTACGTCAAAGTTTCCACTTCCACGTCATCTGAAAATGTTGAAGATCAAAATGGAACAAATCTCTTAGAAGAAAGAGAAGCCCAAGAAGTAGTCGAAGCTCCAGACGCCAGACTTCTAGAGCTCCGGCACGTGAGGGATCATCCTAGAGATCAGATCATCGGAGATCCTCGTGTCGGTGTCAGAACTCGAAGAGGTACTATTAACAAAGTATTGCATCTTAGCTTCCTGTCACAGGTTGAGCCAAAGAAGTTCGACGAAGCGAACAAAGACGCGACATGGATTTTGGCCATGCAAGATGAACTACATCAATTCGAACGATGCAACGTTTGGACGCTGGTTCCCAGACCACACAAGCAGAATGTGATTGGCACCAAGTGGATCTTCAGAAACAAACTGGATGAACATGGTGTCATCATAAAGAACAAGGCCAGGCTGGTAGCTCAAGGTTACAGACAGGAGGAGGGGATTGACTTCGACCAGACCTTTGCACCGGTAGCAAGGCTCGAGGCAATCAGATTGTTCCTGGCGTATGCTTCGCACAAAGGATTCACAGTCTATCAAATGGATGTGAAATCAGCATTCTTGAATGGAGACCTGAAAGAGGAAGTATACGTTGCTCAACCCCCAGGTTTTGTCAATCCTACTTATCCCAACCATGTTTATTTTCTCAATAAAGCTTTATATGGTTTAAAACAAGCTCCGCGAGCTTGGTATGAGACTTTATCTAGTTTTCTTCTTGAGAACAAGTTCTCTAGAGGTAAAATAGATAAGACATTGTTTCTTAGGGAAGTCAAAGGCAAGATTTTGCTGGTGCAAATCTATGTCGATGACATTATATTCGGCTCAACGGACAACAATCTGTGCAAAACATTTTCTAAACTTATGCAAGGAAAGTTTGAAATGAGCAGTATGGGAGAGCTCAAGTATTTCTTGGGACTTCAAGTGAAACAGTCTGAGGATGGAATCTTCATCTCTCAGACGAAGTTTACAAATGAACTCCTTAAGAAATTCGGTATGGAGAATGCAACCTCTATGAGGACTCCAATGGGATCCACTATGTCTCTGGATAAGGATGAGAAAGGTAAACCTTTCGATGAAACCAAATACAGAAGCATCATTGGATCCCTGCTCTACCTTACTGCCAGTAGACCGGATATTATGTTCTCCACATGTGTCTGTGCCCGGTATCAGGTGAACACTAAGGAATCTCACTATGTCGCTGCAAAGCGAATTCTAAGATACCTTAAAGGTACTCCAAATCTTGGCTTGTGGTACCCGAGAAATAATGATGTCGAGCTAATAGGCTTTTCAGATGCTGATTTTGCAGGGAGCAGGGATGACAGGAAAAGCACCTCCGGGACGTGTCAATTCCTCGGCAGGAGGCTTATCTCATAGAACAGCAAGAAACAGAATTGTGTTGCGACCTCCACAGCAGAGTCTGAGTACATCTCGGCAGACAGCTATTGCGCACAGCTCCTATGGATCAGAAACCAGTTAGCTGACTACGACCTTCAGTTCAAGGAAATACCAATGTACTGCGACTCCTCCAGTGAAATTGCCATTGCGAACAATCCGGTCTCGCACAGCAGAACGAAGCATATTGAAGTGCGCTACCACTTCATTCGGGAGCACGTGGAGAACAAGGACATTTCTCTCTGTTATGTCCCTACGGACAAGCATATTGCAGATATATTCACAAAGCCCTTCGATGAAGCCAAGTTCAGTCTCTTCAAAACTGAATTGGGAATGCTAAATTATGAGGAATGAAGACCACCGAAGCTCCAGGATCATGCATCTAGAGGGAGCCTCTGCAGGTACTCAAGATGAGCACAGGCACAAGAACTGAGGGGCAGCAAGATACTCAAGTATGAGCACAGGAGCAAGAACTGAGGGGGAGCAAGGGGTCAAATGCTACAGACCCCGATTTGCAGAAGCCGAAAAGGGGGAGGTTACCCTCTCGGCTACGGCTAAGGTGGCTCCAAGCTTGCTCTCAAGAAATTGGTACTGGTCATGAATAACTCAATTTCCAGTTTATGATTTTCATTCCTATACGCTTTATTCACCTTAGCTTGTAGGGTTTAGGCTTCTTCAAATAGGGGGAGATTGTTGGGTATTGTATCCACAACGTACCTGATTTGAAGAAGCCCCTGAACAAGCTAAGGTAAATAGGCAATGTTTTTGACAAATTATTTCAAGTTGTGCTTGCAGTTATTCCACGCTAAGTGCACACCAATGTCAGGGTGCAGTAGGTCAATATACACGGGTCTGCACGACGTAATCCCTCGTTGAGCAGATCAGTGTGTTGGCCTACGTGTACTCTCTCTATTGGAGTGCACTTACTTTCAAGTACAGGACTGTAATCTTGCAAGAGCAGACAAGGAGCAAGGATGGGTCAAGGAGCTCATCATAGGTGGAAAGACGAAAATTCGTCTAAGTGAAAATCGACGAGAATCGCCAAGTGATTCTCGCCGATTCGGCAAGAATCACAAGTGATTCTCGCCGAATCGTCGAGAATCAGTGGCTGATTCTCGCCGACTCGATCCAACTACACTTCAAAGCAAGCAACTCTGATTCTAAGTAAGAATCGACGAGAATCACCAAGTGATTCTCGCCAATTCGGCGAGAATCACTAGTGATTCTCGCCGAATCGTCGAGATTCACTGGCTGATTCTCGCCGTCTCGACCCGAGCTGAATCAGTGCGTGCAACCAAGTCAAATTCGACAAGAATCATCATTGATTCTCGCCGATTCGTCGAAAATCACCTTTGATTCTCGACGACTCGACGAGATTCACTTTCGATTCTCGCCGATTTTGACTTGGCAATTTTTCTGGAAATTCCTGAACTGGATTCTGCCGCTGTCGATGTTCTGGACCGGGATTTGGGGATTCTCCTTGTGGGTCCCTCAACGGTCATATTGAGTTGTCTACAGTATAAATACGGGATTATTTTTGAACAGCACTACTACGGAATAAAATACACAGAAAGAAGCAGAGCACGAGAAAACCCTAAGATCGCGAAACTACTCTGCCGCCGCCGTCGCCGCTCGCGCTAGTTGGTCGCCGCTGTTGATCGCGAATCTTCCTGATCCTCCGGCGACAGAAGCTTAGCCAAGCTTAGAGTCTCACGTGTCTATCCAGAGATCCCTTGTCTCTCGATTTGTTGATCGGGAAAAACTTCCCTGTCCGAATCGATCGAGACGACCGATCCTCGTGTGACCGTTGGTAGACCTAGCTAGCTTCGCTACGAAGTTTGGATCTCTAAAGAACAGCAGCCGCACATCGTCGTCGCCGCCGAACCCATGAACCGTGCCACCGCCCATCTTGCCGCCGACGGCTCCGGGGAGATCCTCTCCAAGAGAGATCTAGGGTTGTGTACTCTTTGTGGACCTCAAGAACACGTCGTCAACAAAGAGGGACACCTCTGTCTCCAAACGTAGTTTGTATCTCTTGTACATTCTATTTTATTTTTGGTTGTAAAGGAACAGTGGTTCCGTGGTGTAAGGGTTGGGTGCAACCCGTTTTGTGGGAGTGTTGACTCCTACGTGTGGAAGGGTTCCTTCCGATAGTGCAGGGACTGGATTTCAATCCTGTTGGAGAAGAGACCGAGTCGTCCCTTGGTGGGAGATAGGTCGAAGGGGGAAAGTGGATGTACCCAAGTCGGGGAACCACTATAAATTGCTTGTGTATTCTGTGTGCTGTGCTGTTTATTTTTATTGTGCAGGTACATTCGTAAATTCCGCAAAAACGCTGCACGTCACCTATCCCCCCCCCCCCATAGGTGAAGATAGTTGACACTAGGTGGACTTTCAGATACTATGTAAAATTTTACAGATACCGAGAGGACACCTCTGATACCATATAAAAAACTTGTGAGAGCGGAAAATAGGAAACCAGGCGCAGGAACACTCAACCTATCTGGGTCCAAATAACCAGATGTAAATGGAAGAACAAGAAACTTGTACTATCAAAAAATCTTTACATTGTGATTTATACAATGCGAGACATGATTCGCCGATGTATCTAATAGAAGAAAATTACAAGGCAGAGAAAACAAGCCGCGCTGACTCAAAAAGTAACTGTCGGCCCTGCTGCTAACTGCTACGGAATCCGCTAAAACCTACAGGTCGCCAGACTATAACCTAGCCGCACAGACTGCCTGTTATTCCAATGCAGAACTCTAATCGTCAATATGCAAGCCGCCTAACCTCACGGTTGCTAGCCGCCATATCGTGCGAGCTACTGCCGAAGTGAACCAAGCAGTCTGATGTGGACAGCTGATTGAACTTGGAAACTAGTTGCAGAAGAGAGAGACCGCCTAGTAGCAAACTGCGACCTGCTGTTAACCATTGTTTGCTATCTGAAGAGTCTACACTGTCCATAACCATAGTCAGAACCAAGTCCTTGGCTTTCCAGCGCAATCCACACAACCAGAACAATACAAACCGGTCAAACTCCTCAAATCGCTCTGATAGAAAACCCTAACCGCAGCAACCTCCCACAAGTTCTCATACTATTCAGTTGGTTTTCTTTGATGTGACAGGGGAGTCCTATTTATAGGCACGGAGAGGAGTGTGATCACCAGCCTAGCTGATAGGATCACCACCCTATCTCCCGACGAGCACCAAGTGTATCTGCCAAGTTGCGGATACACAACCAGACCGTTGCAACTATATAAGATAGATAGTCTGCATGGATTGCACCACCAAGGCCGGACATCAAGCTAATCTGCCTTGTCGCCAAGGCCCAGCCAGACTTCAGCATACATGTGGACTCTGTGAATATAGCCCCATTTTCCCTCCCGTGGAAAGCTCTAGTCCGCACGCGCCAGCAGAAAGTACTCCAGTCTGCATACTCGAGCCCGAAACCAAAGCGCACATGGCTGACAATTGTCAAACTAGACGAACATATGCATCATTCCGCGCAGACCGCATGACCTTCCAGACTAAGCAAGTTTGCAGACCCCGGTGAACTTTGACACCAATCCGATCTAACCAGCGAACTCTGCGGTTACCTCCAACCACGCCACTAGAACTAGACCAAGGCACATGTCATGCCGATCTCCCGAGCTCTGGTCCAGTCTACAACCCGGACTCTACGAAATTCAACCAAGTCCACACCTCGTCAATCTTGGTGAGCTCTGCGGATAGCGAACCTATCCGTGATAGCAAACCTATCCGCGATAGCAAGCCAAGTTGAAACACCTAAGTTTGCTTTATGCTGTGAACCACACTATTGGGTTTAACCCTAACTGGAAGATTTATGACGACCTCTCTCAAGGTTCGCATATAACTTCTCTTACCCATGAGTGATCTTCTCATATCCACAACCTCTTAGAAAACTAGGATACAAATCTTAAATCAAAAAGCACAATCACGTTCTATTTGTCCTTTAATGACCTCCTAGCATTCATGTCCTTTCAATAAACTAGAGTGTGGATCTTAAATCAGAAAACGAGTTCATGAAATAAAATTTGAAGCAAATAAATGTAAGATAAGTCGAAGAAAATGAAAAATAGAAAGCTTGCTAATTTATAAAAGATAAAGTAAAATCATTTCATTCTAAAATTCATCATTATCAAGTGTTAAGAGAAAGTTAGATACTCGTCATGATGGGGGAAGCACACACAAAAGTAGAGAAAAATATTATTCCAACAAAGCTTGAATTGAAAAGTGCTAAAGTAGGAAAGAAAATACAAAAAACTACACTACAGATAGAAATGAAAATTACAACTAGAACTGACCAAAATTACAAAGTTTCAGCCCCAAAATCTCACTCCTCAGCTCAAGACCTTTACTATTATTTATAGAGTTCTCCAGTGATAAGTCAAGCCCCCTGGTCACTCTCATGACCAAGGCATGTCAACCACGAAACTACCTCCATAAGAATCCCGTGAAATACTAGGAGAGAAACAGCCAAGAGTCATTATCCAACAGGTCATGCCCTTAGGTAACGATAGTGACCTAGGCATGTCTTGACCGAGTCTGGAAAACGATGGAAACAGCATGATATGCAGTTAATCCGTCAGTTCGGGAAGGTGTTACGCCCTATAGTCATGCTCGTGACCTGGGCGTGTTGGATATAATGTCACACCGGCGTGAATGGATGGAATGAAGGCCTGGCTATGCCCATTGAGCTACTGGACACGCCCTCCTGTCATGCCCATGAAAGGGGCGCATAACCTTAATCCTACGTGGCGGCTTCTCTAGAGTGTTGAAGAATGGGCATGGTGCGCGGGATTGGTCACGCCCCTGACTAGGGTGTCTAACTTTCATTTTTTGTAAAAACTCATTGAAAAAGTGCCCAAATTCGTCAGTGAGCTTTAATTTTATAATTACAGCCCAAAATAACCTGAATTACAAAAAAACATTTAGAGGTTATTTAGACAAAAAAAGTAATTAAAATAAAACTAATTATTGAAATAAAATTATATAAAAATAACGAAAAATTAGAGTTATCAAATACCCCCATTCTTACCATTTGCTAGTCCTGAGCAAAAATCTTCCACAGAGAGCAGAAAAATTTTCAAAACTATAAAAGAATGATAAACCTATGGAACAACATACGAAGTCTTATGCCTATATGCGTAGAGAAATTAACAAAAAATCTTACTCAACATACACATTATGTTGGGTACATTGGTTTAAATGTACCTGATTTGAAGAAGCCTCACCCAACTCAATGATATACATCAAAATGTATTTGATGTGTTTTTGAGTTGCTTGTGCAGGTTAAGTATTTGCAGGACTGAAGCAAAACTTTATAAGTCCATGTGTCGACACCCAGAGGGAAAGTGTCGACACTTAAGAAGACTTGTGTCGACACCCAGACAAGCAGTGTCGACACTTGGAGTCATTGTGTCGACACCTGGGATGCAGAGTCGACACCAGACAGAAAGTGTCGACACAAGGAGCTGTGTCGACACTCAATGAAGAAAGTACAGTAAAGTTGTGTCGACACTTAACAGCAGTGTCGACACCTAGAAGAACTGTGTCTACACCAGAAAGTGTCGACACTTGGAGCTGTGTCGACACTCAGCAAAAGTCAGCAGATACTAAGTATAAGTGTCGACACCCAGAATAATGTGTCGACACTCAACAGAAGAGTCAGCACCTGAAGTAAGTGTCGACACCCAGAACAATGTGTCGACACCCAGAACAATGTGTCGACACTCAGCTGAAGACTCAACACTTGAAGAAAGTGTCGACACATGGAGCTGAGTCGACACTTAGCAAAGAACAGAAAGATCAACAAAATATTCTAAGTACAAGTGTCGACACTAAGGGAATGTGTCGACACTCAGCTGAAGTCTCAACAGAAGAATCAAGTGTCGACACAAGGAGCTGTGTCGACACTCAGCAAGTATCAATATAGAAGACTATGTGTCGACACCAAGAAGCAGTGTCGACACTTAACAGATTCAACACAAGAAGTTGTGTCGACACAAAGGAGATGTGTCGACACTTAGAAGAATTCAGCAAAATTCAGAAGATCAAGTACTTGTGTCGACACTCAATTTCAGTGTCGACACATGAAGAAGAATCTGTGTCGAGACATAGTATCTACAACACAAGGAGTTGTGTCGACACCTTGTAGACTTGTGTCGACACTTACACAACTTGTGTCGACACTTGGTCTATAAGTGTCGACACTTAAAGACAGAAAGTCTCGACACTTTCTGACAGTTAGAGAACTTTCAAGAACTGACTGGATGACTTGATAGCTGCCGTTCCAGCCGATCTACAGCACCTGTCAGAGATGTCAGAATTCAGTTATGAACCGGACCAGCAGGTTACCATGAAGAAGGCCTATAAATAGGCTTATACAGTCTATAGAAACTGTTGTTCAGATTGTTGTTCAAATAGTTGAAGTTATTCAAAAAGGTGGTTCACAGAGTTTTTGATCAAGTATCAAATCAAGAAGATCTAGCTGTCCAAGTGCAGATCTAAGAAGTTGGAGAGAGAGGGCTCCATCCAAGAAATTAGCCGTTGGAACTAGGCTGAGAAGAAGGATTCAGTTTTGTTCTGAATCTTAAGAAGCAGAGGTCAAGGATCAACTGCAGAAGGAGTCAATCTAATTGAGTTCTACTTTCAAGAAGCTTTGAAGAAAGCTAAGTCAGATTGAATCCAGCTGAGTTCTTCCAAGAACTCATCAAGAAACTCTCAACTCCTCTCTTTTGTTTCTGAGTTGCTGAGTTATCATTTGTATAATCATTTTTATCTTGTAGGATCCTTTAGATCTGAGTGTTTGTAAGCCTGTAATTATAAAGACTGAGTGTAGGGCTTGAGAGCCTGAGTGTAGGAGATTGAAATCTCTGAGTGTAGGCCTTTTGTGGCTGAGTGTAGGCCTGGGTGGCTGAGTGTAAGCCTTTGTGGCTGAGTGTAGGCTTTGTTGAAAAGCTGAGTTGTAAGGCTTTGGGCCTGAGGTGTAGGAACCAGTTTGGGTTCTGAGACAGTGGAGGAGTTTGGCCGAATCTAGTACACTGCTAGATAGGCGAAGGGGGAAAGTGGATGTACCCAAAGCTTGGGGAACCACTATAAATATCTGTGTCTACTGTGTGATTTATGTTGGTTGTGATTGTTGCATATGTGCTGTGTTATAGTAGATAGAATTCTGTGAAATTAACTGATTGCTGCCATTAAAGTTTAAGAAGAATTAGCTCACCTATTCACCCCCCCCCCTCTAGGTGTTTAGGTACTATATCTTTCAAGTGGTATCAGAGGGAGGTTCCTCAAAAAGAACTAACAGTCTGAGGAGATCCTGATTGGCAGATTCAGTCTAAGTGAATTACAGATTCAAGAAAATCAAGAACCATGGGATCCATGAAATTACCCATATGCAGGAAAGAGATCTCTGGGATCTGGAAGGAAAGGGTAAGGCTGTTTATGGAAGCCTCAGACCCTAGGATCTACATCACTGTAAAGTAAGGGCCTTATGTGCCCATGAAGATATCAGTTCTAGATGCAAATCAGAGAACTCCAAAGGATTTCTCTGAAATGACTAAGGATGAGATTGTCCTAGCCACCATGGACAAAAGGGCACAAAACATTATAGTGAGTGCCATAGATGATGCAACTTTTCAGAATCTAATACACTGTAAGACAGCCAAAGAGATGTGGGACACTCTTATTGTGTATATGGAAGGTTCTGAAGAAGTTAGACAAGATAGAAAATCCTTGCTAAATCAGGAGTATGAAAGTTTTAGACAAGGAAAGGGTGATAGCATAACTGAGTGCTATAAGAAGTTCTACAGAATAGTGAATGAACTCATGTCTTATGGAAGAGAGTTCAGCAATTATGAACTAAATGACAAGTTCCTAAGGTCCCTAACTAAAGATTGGGACACAAAGATTTGTGCCATTAGAGAAATGACTAAGTTGGGAGAAATTCCTCCACCTACACTGTTTGGCAAGTTATTGTCTTATGAAATACAATTGACAGTGAGGAAAGAGGAGGAGAAATCAATAAGAACTGAACACAAGGAAAGAACAGTAGCTTTCAAGACAGAAGCCTCCAGAAAGTGCAGGAATAAGTCATCAACTCCACCTCCAAAGGTAGTTGAATCAGAGTCAGATGAGTCAGCCAGCACAAAATCTGAAAGAAGTGAAAGTGATGAAGACTTTGCTGCCTTCACTAGACATTTTCAGAAATTCTTGAAGAAGAAACAGTGGAGGTCAAGGCCTTCTACTTCAAAAGGAAAAGAAGATTTTTATCAGGATAAAAAGGCCTCAAAGAAGGACAGGAAGAGGACTAAGTCTAGCAAGGCAACTGGATCAAAAATAGTGTGCTATTGCTGCAATAGACAAGGTCATGTTATTGCAGATTGTCCTGAAAAGAGAAAGGAGTCTATTGACAGGAAGAAGACTCATCTCAAAGGCAAGAAAGAGAAGTCTTTTGTTGCCAAGAAGGAGAAGACTCTATCAGATATCTCTTCTTCAGAAACTGAGTCTGATGCTGAGGCATACATAGGGCTGTTTGCTGAAGAAGAAGAAGAAGAATTCATGCAGATAATGGAGTCTATTTATGAACAAGAAGACAGTCAATACCAAGGGCTAATGGCTTTGACAGAGCATGACAAAATCCTGGAGCAGCCAGGACCCAGTAAGGTACAAAGTTCAACTTTAAGTTCAGTTTCTTGTTATAGTACAGAATCAGATTCATCATCATCAAGTGATGAAAGTGTATCTGAGTCTGAGGAAGATATTCATCAGCTAATAGATGAATATAAAGTACTGTTGCAAGCTTACAAGAAAAGCAAGTCCCTAGCCAAAAGTCAGGCAAAGGAAATTGCTGATCTTAAAGCTGCTGCAACAGATTCTGAAAAGCTATTTGATCAAAAGCTTAATGAGATAGCCAGGCTGAAACATATAACAGTGATTCAGATGGGGACTATCACCTTTAAGAATGATCAAATCAAGAGTCTGGAGATCAATCTTCAGAAAGAGAGAGAGCTTGTTGCTAGGTTTTCTAAACCTAAGTCAGTGTTACCTATAATTGATGAATTTGTTCATCACAAGGGTAAAGCTGGACTGGGCTTTACTAGACCTGCAAGGACTGAGCAGTCCAAGTCCAAGGGCAAAGCCCCAACATTCAACAAGTCTGTTGTAGATAAGACAGCAAAGACAGTACCTAAGCAAAGGTATAATAAGTTTGAATGTTGGTGTTGTGGCAAAGTTTGCCATTTTGCAATGGACTGTTGGCACAATGCTAGTGCCAAAGTGAGTACCAAACTACCTATTGGAAAGCCAGTAGGTAGCTTTGTCAGATTGCAAACTAACAAGTACCAAGGACCCAAGAATTCTTTGGGTTCTAAGGTTCATTAATCTGTTTTGCAGGTGAGTCCAAGTGGCCATACCCCAACATGGTACTTGGACAGTGGATGTTCCAGACATATGACTGGAACAAGAGGATTACTAAAGGACTACATTCCAATAAAAATGGTCCAAAAGTCACCTTTGGTGGTTCTGAAAAAGGAATCATCAAAGGATTTGGTAACATTTCTAGTAACTTGGTTACCATTACTCAAGTGGCTTATGTTAAAGGGTTGAAACACAACCTAATAAATATAAGTCAATTAAGTGATGTAGGGTATGACATCTTATTTGTTAAAAATGGTGGTCATATCAAGAGGTCAACTGATCAAGAGATCATTTTGACAGGTTATAGGAAGAGGAAGGTTTACTGCCTAGACATTATGGTTGAGAACAATGGTTCTTCAGTTTGTCTTGTAGCTGATGAGACAGTCTCTCATTGTGTCAAATGGCACAAGAGGCTTGTCCATCTTAACTACAAGACAATTAGCAAACTCTTTAGCAAAGAGTTAGTGAGGAATGGTCCTCAAGTTAAGTGTGTTAAAGATGGTATTTGTTCAGCTTGTCAAAAGGGCAAGCAGACTAAATCCACCTTTAGAAGCATAGAAAACAAAGATGCTGTGAGGTGTTTATACCTCTTGCATATGGATCTCTTTGGTCCAATGCCAGTTCACAGCTTAGGTAGGAAGGTCTATACCTTTGTAGTTGTAGATGACTACTCAAGGTTTTCCTGGGTGTTCTTCTTAAGACAGAAATCTAAAACACCTAGTGTCTTCCATAACTTTGTCAAGCAAATTCAGAATGAACTAAACAGTACAGTGGTCAAGATTAGAAGTGACCATGGTACTGAATTTCAGTCTGATAGCATGACAAAACTATGTGAAGACTTTGGGATATTTCAAGAGTTTTCTTCACCTAGAACACCTCAACAAAATGGCATTGCTGAGAGGAAGAATAGGACCTTGATAGAGGCTGGTAGGACCCTACTAAGTGATACATCACTGCCAGAGTATTTCTGGGCTTAAGCAGTTAACACTGCATGCCATGTTATAAATAGGGCTACCATCACTAAAGGGCTCAACAAGACCCCCTATGAAGTTGTGAAAGGCAGGAAACCAAACCTATCCTACTTTAGGATCTTTGGTTGCAAATGCTTCATACTTAACAATGGAAAGTCTTACTTGACTAAGTTTGCTGCCAAGTCCCAAGAGGGAATTTTTGTTGGGTACAGCAACAACAGTAAGGCTTATAGAGTCTACAACTTGACTACACAAGTTGTAGAAGAATCTGTGCATGTAGTTTTTGATGAGACTAAACTTATTAATAATGAGTTGTCTAGTAGTGTATGCAGCCCCACAGGTTTAACAAAGAAGATGGACCAGCTCACTCTAGATGAAGAATCTACTACAAGACAACAAGCAGAAGACAGTGGCTGTTGTCCAGGGGGAGAACTACATGTACCAATTGCTGATGAAGTTCAAGGTATACAGCATGATGGAGATGCTGAAGAGGTTCAACCAGAAGTTAGGATGCCACCAGCCAACAGGCATCTTAGAGATCATCCAGTAGAGCAGATTATTGGAGATCCAAGACAAGGAGTACAAACAAGGAGCAGAAACCAGAATGCTGCTATCTTCTCCAGTTTTCTATCTCAAGTTGAACCTAAGAAGTTTGAAGAAGCCATACTAGATCCACAATGGACTGAAGCAATGCAAGAAGAGCTTAATCAGTTCAAGAGGTGCAAGGTATGGGAACTTGTTCCTAAACCTAAAGATCACAATATAATAGGAACCAAGTGGATCTACAGGAATAAGATGGATGAACAAGGGGTCATCATTAAGAATAAAGCAAGATTGGTTGCTAAAGGATATAGGCAAGAAGAAGGTATTGACTTTGATCAAACCTTTGCTCCAGTAGCCAGACTGGAAGCCATAAGGATGTTCTTGGCCTATGCAACCTATCAAGGATTCAAGGTTTACCAAATGGATGTCAAGTCAGCATTCCTAAATGGTAATCTTAAGGAAGAAGTCTATGTGGAACAGCCTTCAGGTTTTGTTGATCCAACTCTACCTCATCATGTCTATAGACTTAGGAAAGCTTTATATGGGTTAAAGCATGCCCCTAGGGCTTGGTATGAAACCCTATCTAGTTTCCTCATTGAGAACAAGTTCTCAAGGGGGAAAATAGATAAGACTCTATTCCTTAGGGAATCTAGAGGCAAAGTTATACTAGTCCAAATATATGTAGATGACATTATATTTGGGTCTACTGAAAGCAGCCTTTGCAAATAGTTTGCAAAACTTATGCAAGGTCAATTTGAGATGAGTAGTATGAGAGAGCTGAAGTTTTTCTTGGGTCTCCAAGTTAAGCAGACTGGGAGTGGTTTATCCATTTGTCAGTCCAAGTTCACCCTAGAACTCATAAGGAAGTATGGTATGGATTCATCCAGCACCATGAAGACTCCTATGGGGTCAAGTATGTCTCTCAGCAAGGATGATGCAGGGAAACCTGTAGATGAAACCTTGTATAGAGGGATAGTTGGCTCCCTATTATACTTGAGTGCTAGTAGACCAGATATCATGTATGCTACATGTGTCTGTGCAAGGTATCAAGCCTGCCCTAAAGAGTCTCATTTGACTGCAGTCAAAAGAATACTGAGATATCTAAAGGGCACTCCCTATCTAGGCCTCTGGTACCCTAGGAATGGAGATTTTGATCTAACAGGTTATTCAGATGCAGACTTTGCAGGATGCAAAGAAGATAGAAAAAGCACTACTGGAACCTGTCAATTCCTAGGTGGGAGACTAATTTCATGGAGTAGCAAAAAGCAAACCAGTGTGGCTATCTCCACTGCAGAGTCAGAGTATGTGGCTGCAGGAAGTTGCTGTGCTCAACTTCTGTGGATACAACATCAGCTAGAGGACTATGGATTTCAGGTAAGTAGAACTCCACTCTTCTGTGATTCTACCAGTGCTATTTCAATAGCTAATAATCCTGTATCTCATAGTAGAACAAAACATATTGAAATTAAATATCATTTTCTTAGGGAGCATGTAGAAAGAGAAGATATTTTATTGGAATATGTTAAAACTGATAATCAAATAGCTGATATGTATACTAAGCCCCTAGAAGAAGCTAAGTTCAATAGATTTAAAATTGAACTAGGAATGATTAACTTAGAGTAAGTTTACAGAATTGAAAATGACTAAGTAAAAAGGTGTCGACAAATAGACAAGTCTATGTCGACACAGAATAGTGGTGTCGACACTTCAGGAAAAAGGTGTCGACACATCTAGGAAGTTGGTGTCGACACTTCAGAATATTAGTGTCGACACATGTCAAGTAGGTGTCGACACATCCAATGTGGTGTCGACACTTAAGTTTTACTCAGTATTTACTAAGTAAAGTCTCGACTATGTATCGAGTTATGTTGTGTCGACACATAAAATCTGTTGACTAAACTTGTGTCGACACATATGTGTCGAGACATTATAAGTCAGTGTCGACACTTATTGCCAGTGTCGACACATTTTAAGTTAGCTATCCCGCCTGTTCATCTTCAAAATCAGATAGGTATAAATAGGGTTTTGTCTCTGTTTGTCGACACGCTTTCAAAGTTTCGAGACCAAACTTCTGTGTCGACACCTCTCTTCTCTCAAGACAAATTCTACAAACCCTAATGGCGCCTAAGCTAGAGGAGAACGTCAACGAAGGATATGAGCTGGTGCGCGGCGCATTCAATGATGCTGATTAAGAAATCCAGGCGGTCGTAACCCTAGTCACCGATTCTGGGTTAGAATATCTAGTTTCAGAACCTTCTAAGATATGGAAGAAAGAGGTGCTTGAATTCCTCAATGGAGCCAAGGTGGATGAATCTGGATACAAAATCAAATCCAGAGTTCATGGAGCTAAGGTTAAGGTATCCCCTAAAAGTCTGAGGAAGATTCTCCAGCTACCAAGAACTCAAGAAGAAGATGAGGTTACTGCATCAAGGACCAGGGAAGCTCTAACCTGGTGTGGTCTTGATCCTAAAATGAAGATTGGTTCTGTGTTCAACAGAAAAGGCATGAACACTCAAGGCAAATTCATGTCAGAGATAGTTGGTAAAGTATTACTCAGCAAGCCAGGAGGGCATGACAGAGTGTCTGCCCATATGTTTGGTATTATGACAAGGATAATTTTCACTCTCAAAACTGACTGGGCTAATGTGGTGTTTGAGAAGATTAAAGAAAGCTTGAAGAAGCCCAACCTGGGCAGGATTTTAAGTATTTATCTTGCTGGTGTAATACCTGAAGTAATGAGTACTGCTGCTGGAAGCAAAATAAATCATATGAGAAAGATGGATATGAGGTTGTTCTCAAGATGGGACAGGGTGTTGACTAAGGAGCTGCCAACCCCTGAAAAGATTGTTTCTGAGAAAGAAATACCTCCAAAGAAGAAGAGAAAAACTGCTCCAGTGGCACAAGAGTCCACTAGCAGTTCTGATAGTGAAGAACAGGTTGTCTTCACTCTAGATGAGCATGAGGAAGAGCCTGCAGTGAAGTCTCCTGCTCCTCAAGAGGTTGATGAGATCCAGGGGGAGCTATCTCAAGCTAGCCCCATCCACAAGGATCAAGAGTCCTCTTCCCTTCTTCATCTCAGGATTCTTCAGAGGACTACAAATATTCTAGAGTTCAATATCTCAGGGGGAGCTTTTGCTAACATCATATATCCACTAAGGTTTCTCAGTTATATTTGAGAAAGAGAAGACACCACCACTCTCTCATCCCCCGCTCTAGCAAAACGGGCGTGTCGCAGGGTTCTTCCCGCGAAGTACTTTGGTGTCGACTTCCTTCACGGGCGTGTCGCATGGCGTGTCAAGTTATTCTTGGTTGCAAGTCTCCTGATCAAACCCGTGTCGAGACTTGGGGTTGGTTTTTGACACGGGCAAGAGCACCTGAGTGCTCGGGTTCTCATACAAACGCCGGCTGGTGGCAGTCACCTGATCAAACGGGCGTGTTCGAACCTGAGTGTATGACGGCGAATGAGCACACGGCCCTACCAGGGTGGTAGAAGAGTGTTCATTTCTTGATGTACCCAGGTTGGGGAACCACTATAAAATTCTTGTGTTGTCTGGTTGCACTTTTTCTTTTGTTCTTGCTGTGGCTGTGATAGGTAGGTTTTGTTGTGCATGAGATAGTGCTAGATTAATTTATCTTATGTCTGTTTTTATTTACAACAAAAAGTTTTTTAAGATTTCAAGATACTCTATTCCACCCCCCCCCCCCTCTAGAGTATTGCAGGAAGGAGCATCGCCGCCCCAGTTGGGGGCGGGATCGTTATAATTTGGTAACCCTTATTTTCAAGTCAATCCTCTAGCTGGCCCTCGACGAATGGAAATGTTTAACACACCTGCGTGCCATTGTTCATCCTTGTTTTGAGTATTTTGTTATCCTGGACTGATGCTGGGTTCTGGATCACTGCTTTTTCCGTTAAGATTGGTTGATGGGTAACCAGCTTGACCTACCATTACGACTTCTCTATGCCTGTGAAACTAAAAGAGAAGCTAGGCAGCTAACTGTTAATAATGTTTGATTCATCAAAGACAACATGAACTGGCTCTTCTACAACTTGACTTATCAAGTTGTAGATCTTATATGCCCTACTTTTGTTATTGTACCCAACAAAGATCCCTTCATAGGACTTGGCAGCAAACTTAGTCATATGAGACTTTCCATTGTTCAGTACGTAACACTTACTACCAAAAATCCTAAAGTAGGATACGTTTGGTTTTTTGCCTTTGAAGATCTCATAGGGAGTCTTCTTATGGCCTTTGGTGATAGAAGGTCTGTTAAGGACATGACATGTAGTGTTTATTGCCTCATCCCAGAAATATTCTGGGAGAGATATGTCACTTAACAAGGTCCTACCAGCCTCTATGAGAGTTCTATTTTTCCTCTCAGCATTTCCATTTTGTTGAGGTATTCTACGAGAGAAGAATTTTTGGTGAATCCCTTGCTCTTCACAGAACCTTGTCATGCTTGCAGACTGAAATTCAGTCTCATGGTCACTTCTGATTTTGATCACAGTACTGTCTAGTTCATTCTATATCTACTTGACAAAAGTCTTGAAGACTTCAAGGGTTTCATCCATTCTCTTAAGAAAGAACACCGAAGCAAACTTAGAAAAGTCATCAACAACCACAAGGGTGTAGACTTTCCTACCTAACTTTGAACTGACATAGGACAAAACAAGTCCATATGCAGGAGGTATATGCACCTCACCGAGTCCTTGACCCCAATGCTCTTAAAAGAGGTCTTGGTATATTTTCCCTTTTGGCATGCAGAGTAGATACACTCCTTAGTGCATTTCAACCTGGGGCCATTTCTAACTAACTCTTCACTAAAGAGTTTGCCTATTATCTTATAGTTCAGATGAGCCAGCCTCTTGTGCCATTGGACACAATATGAGACCTCTCATCTATAACTAGGCATATAGGAGAGTCCTTACGTTCACATACAAAATTAAGACAATAGATATTTCCTCTCCTAGTGCCTGTCAAGATGACCCCTTGGTCACTTGACTTCCTAATTTGGCACTCATCCTTGAGGAATCAAATGTCATAGCTAAGATCATATAGTTGGCTTATTCTTATGAGGTTGTGTTGCAAACCTTTAACATAAGCTACCTGTGTGATAGTGATTATGCCATTTGTTATCTTACCATACCCTTTAGTCACTCCCCTATCTAAACCACCAAAGATGACTTTGGGTCGATTATTTACTAGAGTGTGCTCCTTCAGCATGCTCCTTGTTCCGGTCATGTGCCTAGAACAACCACTGTCCAAGTACCATTTCGCGATATGGCCACTTGGACTAACCTGCAAGACATAAGTCAGTTAACTTGATAATAACCATGCCTACCTGCGGCTCTTCTGACAAGTAAGCTCTCTCTTGCTCTCGGCACACTTATATTGTGCCAGCAATCAATAGCATAGTGACCCACTTTACCACAGCACTAGCACTCATAGATGTTGTACCTTCTTTTAAGAGCTAGTCTTGCAGCAATGTTGTCAGTAGTTCTCAGTCCAGAAGGTACAATAAATGTCTTTTTCTTATATTTTCTAGCACCAGTCTGACTTGGGATATGTCTAGTAATAGAAGTACTTGAAATATCTTGAGCCCTACAAGCAGTAGTCTTATTTTCAGAAAACATAATCTTATGGCCTCAGATATGCCCAAGTCTGGCTGGCTGACAGACTTGCCCCTATTCTGATTATGTGTTGGGAGATCCTGAGAACAGGCAACTGCCTTGTTTTTTAGTGTTGGGGCAGGTGCACCAAACACAAATGGTCCATGATGAGCCATTTGAATCTCCTCATGGGCTGCCTTGAAGGCACTAGCACCCTTACTATACTTATCATTCATATGTGCTCTCTTGATCATACCCGTTAGAAGATAAACATCATTCTCTTGAATGAAATAGGAGGCTTGGAGGCCCGTGGATGTGCTGGAGGTTTGCCATTTCCTTTGGGAATGGCAACTCTTGTAGATCCCTTGAATCCCAATCCCTTCTTACCCTTCTAGGAAGTGAAGGTGTCTATCAAGGGAAGTATTGAACTTGGCTTTGAATAACTAGCCACTATTTTTTTCTCTCTCTCCAATAACACTTCCAGGTCGCTTATTCTATTTTCATGGTACTCTAAGGTGCCTATATGAATGAAGGAAATTGTTTCTAGCTCACTGATTTCTTTCATCTTCTGATCAAGCAGTGAAGCTGAATCAACATGCTGGGAAGCAGCAAGCTAAAGGGAGGAAATTTCCTTAGCTTGCTTCTTTGACAACAACTTGTTTTCCTGAAGGCACTCAGAAGGATACCATATTTGTCAATTACAGAATTGACATCTTCCTCAGATTCAGAATCTCCTTCATCTCTTGATGAATGAGCTTCAGAATCTGGGCTGTTCTCATAGCCTGACTCAGAAGAAGACTTGGACAGAGAATGTACCTTTTGATAACCAGGCTGTTCATGGTTGGATTCTTCATCATTCATAGCCATCAGTCCATGACAGCATCTGTCTTCTTCTTCTTCCAGCATAACAGCAACTAGCCCAATGTAGGCTTCATCTTCCTCTTCTCTTTCTGACACTGATGAGGAAGAGTCAGTCCAGCTCTTCTATTTCTTAGCAATGTAGGATTTTTACTTCTTGACTTTGTGTCAGTGACCCTTCTTCTCTATAACTTCTTTTCTTTTGACAGGGTAGTCAGCTATTACATACCCTGGCTTGTTGCAATAGTAGTAAATGATCTTAAATGAAACATGTTTACTTCGTTTAGAATCATACCTGTCCTCCTTGGAGGATTTTTTCCTAGGATGTGAGGAGGAGGAAGGACTGCTTTTCCAATACTTCTTCCTCATCAACTTCTGGAACTTCCTGGAGAAGGCAGCAAAGTCCTCATCAGACATGTTGCAGTCTGATGTGCTTGTCTCTGACCTCTCTGAGTCAGATTCAACATCCCTCCTTGGTGTAGAAAGTGACTTTCTTCTACTCCTCCCTGTGGCTTCAGCTTTGAAGACCACATATTTTTTGTTGTCCACAGACTTGCTGTTTTTCTCCTCCTCCTTCCCGGCAGTCAGCTGCATTTCATAGGACAACAACTTTCCAAACAGTGTTGGTGGTGGAGTGTCTGCAAGTTTTGTCACTTCTCTGATGGCACAGATTTTAGTATCCCAGTCTCTAGTTAGAGATTTGAGAAAATTGTCAATCAGCTCATAAGTGCTGAAGACTCTGCCATATGTCCTCATTTCATTAACTATCCTGAAGAATCTCTCATAGCACTCATTAATGCTGTCAGTCTTGCTCTGCCTTAAAGCTTCATACTCTTGGTTGAGCATCGACTTTTTGTCATCTCTGACTTCCTCTCCGCCCTCCATCTAGACCAACAAAGTGTCCCACATCTCCTTTGAGGTCTTGCGGTGCAAAAAATATTGGAAGGTGGAGTCATCTATGGCCCTAACTATAATATTTTGTGCCCTCTTGTCCAGAGTGGCAAGGATGACTTCATCCTTGGTCATTTCAGAATATGTCTTGGGTGTCTGGACTTTTGCATCCAGAACTTACACTTTCATAGGGATAAAAGGCCCTTCCTCGACTTTGATAAAGATCCTAAGGTCAACTAATTCTATGAACAGCCTAACCCTCTCCTTCTAGATGTCAAACCCTTCCTTCCTACATATTGAAAGTTTCATGGCACCCAGCTCCTTATAGTTCACTCCTGAACCCATAAGGACAATCTTTTTGCTGACCTTGGAGATCTACTCAGACTATTAAGTCTTTTTTGAGTAAAATCCCTCTAATACCACTTGAAAGTCTTTGATTTCAAGGTCACCTAACACCTACAGGGGTGGGGGGTGAATAGGTTTTATGCCCTTTTTCAATTATCTAAACCTATACCAATTTTTACCGTGCTTGATGATTAGTTAGTTTAGCTTTTAAGAACGTCAACTAGAAGACACAGTTATTTTTATTGTGGTTCCCCAGTTTATGGGTACATCCACTATCCCTCTCCGCCTCTCTAATAGTATGTTAGACAAGTCTCTTCCCCAATATCTCGGCTCCTTAAGAGCTTACAACACGATCCCGTAGGACCACTCAGTCTCCTTCATGACCTACGCTCAGTCCTAAGGCCATACAGCTCAGTGATTAAACAATCACCTACCTCATGCTTAAATGCCCTACAACTCAGGCTGGAAGGATAGCCCTACACTCAGATCAATAAATGACCCTACCTCAGCCTCTATAATATAGGCTTACAACTCAGATTCTATTTAGAATCCTACTCTCAGATCCAAGACTGGATCCTACAAAAAATAGAAATATTGATGAATAGTTTGACACCAGAGGGTAATGTCTGTGTTTATCTTCCTTGGCTGAGCAGATTTAAGCCCTATCTTATTCACAGCAACAAGTTGAAAAGATCTTTAGAACTGGGCTGCTTGTGCTGAAAGTAACATGCAGAAACCTCTGCCTCTTCTATTTCAGGAATTAGTCCTGGACTTGCTGTCGCAGATGAAAATTGTAGCAACTATCTCTTTTTGCTTTCAGGTTGACTGAACTGAACAAGACCTTCAGGCTCGGCAGCAATGGCGAGGAAGAAGAAGATGTTCAGCCGCAATACAAAATAAGAAAACCCTAATTGCTTACTTTATTTCAGCCAATCTTTCCCTTTTATATTCAGCAAATCAACATCTCTTTCCATTGTCAACCCAGCCTAAAAAGGAAAAGTTCCAACCTTCCATCTACAGAAAATGACAAACGTCAGCTGCCAGTGCCATTAAGGACATTCTGCATCATTCCCGCAAAGAGTTTGAAATGTGTTGAGTTTGTTGACTTTTGCTGACGTCAGCCATTCTGGACTTAGAAAATTTCTCAGAATCAACTTAGGCATTGAGTGGCATTGAGTGAAAGGCCTTCACTCAACGATTCTGGACTTAGTTACCTTGCTGCTTCCTTAGGCGTTGAGTAAATGGGCTTCACTCAACGCTTTTATACTTGGCTTATTATTTTGCGCTTTTTGCAACTTAAGCATTCAGAGCGTTGAGTGGTTGGCCTTCACTCAACGTCATTTGCCTTAGATTCTTCTGAATTCTGACAACTGCTGAGGCGTTGAGTGAACTGGCTTCAGTCAACGGTTCTGCACTTAGGAACTTTTCTTCTACATGAAGTCATTGAGTGTGTTAGCTTCTCTCAACACCATCTTCCTTCTGCCATATAATTTTACTAGGCGTTGAGTGAACTGGCTTCTCTCAACGCTTTTATACTTAGTCAAATTCCGATTTAAGCTTTGACTGCAACAGCATGACTCAAAACTTTCTTCTACTGGCATTGAGTGAATTGACTTCACCCAACATTTTTGTACTTTAACAGATTTTCCTGTCTTTCTTCCAATGCTTTGACTCTCCCGGTTCGTATCAACGCTTTAGCTCATCCGGCATTGAGTGAGCTATCCTCACTCGATGCTTCTGGACTTAGACAGATTGTTCTATCTATCTTCTTTTGCTTTGACAGAAACACCATGACATTGAGTGAGTTGGCTTCACTCAACACCTCTAGACTTAGAATCTTTTCCTTTGCCAAAAACTCTTGTGTCTTTGACCGAGGCAATTTTACACAATGAATTTGCTGCCTAGTGTTGAGTGAGCTTGTTAGATCCCTAATTTGATTTGGGCTAGGTTCACTAACTTAGGATCTTATGACCCACAATGTATAGCCAGGGTCATGGTTGTGTCCTTGAGTCTAGGCCAAGTCCTTAGAATCATCATCATATGGACCAGCTATCAACAAGACTGCCAGAGACTCAAGACTTAGACTTTTTCTAAAGACCAAGTAAAATGAGTTCGACGTTCGTCGAACTCAGGTCGACGATAGTCATGCTCAGCTCAACGATCTCAGAGTAAATTCTCTGAGCTGAGCTCGACAAACTTGGTTCTCAGGTCGACGAACTTTTTACACTATACTTCAACACTTCAAGATCAGAAAACATCTCTTTATTCTAAGTCCAGAGTCAGACTTTGGTCGACGAACTTGATTCTCAGCTCGACGAACTGTGACCACAATAGCTAGAGTTATCCAGCAGCAGTTAAGTGGTCCTCAGCTTGACGGAACAAATTCTTAGGTCGACGAATTCTGGATACTTAAGTTCAACACCTTTATCCAAAAGCATCTGAAATTATTCCAAGTCCAGAATCATCTCCATTCGACGAAGTTACAATATCAGCTCGACGAACTTGAGACACAGAATAAGCTAGTCTGGATAATGTAGTTTTCTGCTTTAGCTCGACGATCTTGGAACTCACCTTGACGAACAGAAGTCATCTAGTCGACAAACTCAGCAACTCAGCTTGACGAACTGTGGACTCAGCTCGATGATTTCTGCTATCAATTCGACGAATCTAGACTTAGTCATTTTTTCCATACTTCTGTCCCAATTCTACTGCAATAATTCCTGAGTAATTAGTGCTCTAATATTCTCTGAATATAACCATTAGAAGAGTATTGATAATGGTATTCTCCAGGATTATTTCCTGTCGTTTTTCCATGGGACAATTGGGGAAATAATTCAATGTTGTTTATTCTCTAGGCCGTCAACATTGATTACAGAAGATTCAAATTTCGAAAGACTAATTTCCTCAGGAAATATAAAAGAGATCTTCTTTTTTTTGATACACACAACATATACAGAATACAGAAGAACAAGAGAGATAGACACACAAAAAAATACAATCAGTCTTAAAAATAAGGATCTCCCTATCTCTGCTCCTTCTTACAAAGAACTCTGCTTATAGAAAACAAGCCCCAGACCAGAATAACATCTGCTTCCTGAAGAAGAAGAACAATCAATCAAATATCAAAGTCTTCCTTCTTCATCTCTGCAGGAAAATTTAAAGGACAATAAGAAATCCATCTGTCAAAGAAGTTCCTGGAGATTTCTCTGGTCAAGGCTGCAGATTGAAGGCCTACTCACCCTGTGCAAAGCTTCCCAGCCTGAACACTTTTACATCTCAGGGGGAGCTTTGACAACATCCCTGAATCCACACAGTCTTCTCATTGTGATTGAGAAAAGAAGACTTTCATCACTCTCTCATCCCCACCTCTGTACATGGTTTTAATTCCCTTCAAAATTAGTCTGGTTCACAAGTCTCCTTCCAAAAGACTTGAGGATTGGTTTTTAAGCACCTGATCAAAATCTCATTGGTGTCAGGCACCTGATCAAAAATCTGAG
This sequence comes from Platanthera guangdongensis, assembly GCA_039583875.1. NCBI lineage: Eukaryota > Viridiplantae > Streptophyta > Magnoliopsida > Asparagales > Orchidaceae > Platanthera > Platanthera guangdongensis. The sequence goes on from CM077164.1 coordinate 134,910,215, forward strand.
TGGATTCCTACCAGGGTGGTAGAAGAGTGGATGTACCCAAGTTCAGGGGAACCGCTATAAATTCTTGTGTTGTCTGGATTGCTCTTTTCTTTTACTTTTGTGTTGTGGCTGTTTGTTAGGATTGCTGTTTTATTTTGTTCCTGCACTAGATTAAATTAGAAGAAAATTTTATAAACCCTGAATACTTTATTCACCCCCCCTCTAGAGTATTCCTGATCTAACAGCTCACTTTCAATTGGTATCAGAGCTTGGATTCCTTGGTGTACACAAGCTAACCATTGAACCAAAGATCCCGTGTTAGATCAGATTTCATCTTGTATCTTTATTTTTATTTAGAATATATACACATCACTGGAACAGAACAAAGACTATGCAAGCACCAGACCTTCAGTTTGCAACCTAAATAGGTTTGCCATCTGGAAGGCAAGAATCAAATTGTATATGAACTCTATTTATGAAGAGATCTACAATTCCATCTTGACAGGTCCTCCTCAAGCCACTGCTTCTACATTTACAGCAGCCTCAAGCACAAATGCAGTTCTATCGCCTGAGTGGACAGAGGCTCAGAAGAAGGCTAAGGTTGTTGATGCCAAGGCAATGAACATACTGGCACAGACTATGTCAGATGAGATCTTCCAAAAGATTGTTGAATGCACTTCAGCAAAAGCCATCTGGGATTCCCTAAACCAAATGGTGGCTGGATTAGCAGATGAAAGAAAAGATGGAAGATCAAACCTCATCACACAATATGAAAACTTCAAAAAGAATGAAGCAGAAATAGTTGAAGTGTTGTACAACAGGCTTAGCTCCATCATCAGTGAGCTAAGGACCTTAGATAAAGAAATCACCTTGACTGAAGTAAATGACAAGATCCTTATGTGCTTCCCAAGATCATGGGATTCAAGGATCTGGACCATCAAGGAGGCTAGAATCCTAAATAAGATCTCCACTGAATCTCTTTTAGGCAAGTTAAAGTCCTATGAATAGCTGATCAAGTCCAGGGAGGCAGCTGAGCAAAGAACACCTCCTCCAGCTAGAAAAGAACAAAGCATAGCATTCAAAGCTGTTGATGAGACAGAGACTCTCTCAATAAATGAAGAACTGATGAGTTTATTTGCCAAAAGATTCTACAAAATGGCAAGAAAAGATTTCAGGAGGAAGTCATCAAGGAAGGATGACAAGGCTAGATATGGTAAGACACCAACCAAAGAAGTTGTGTGTTTTGGATGCAGGAAGCCTGGGCACTTCATCTCTGAGTGTCCAGAGAATCAGAAGAGAGACGAGAAGAGATAAAGATACCAGGAAACAACACAACAGCAGACCTTCTTCCGACAAATACAAGAAGAAGGAGAATGGTTTTGTGGCTGAAACCTGTAGTGAGACTGAAGAAGAATCAACATCTTCTAGCTCTAGTGAAGATGAGGAAGAGATAAGGGCCAAGGAGGTTTGCCTCATGGCAATTGATGCTTCCAGGAGCCATTCAGAAGAAGATGATTCAGACAATGAAGCAGCCTCAGATTCTGAAGCTGACAAGGTATTGTCTTATTTTGATTCCAGTTCTGATTCCTTTAAATTTGAATTCAAAACAATGTGTATAGATTTAATAAATTCAGAAAAGGAGATTAAAACTTTTATGGAGAAACTAGGAATTTTAAAAAATGTAAACTCTGAAAATGATAGATTAAAAGATGAACTGTGTTTAGCTAATGAACAAATAATAATGTTAAAGACTGAGCTTTGTGAGGTTGAACAACTTGAGGAAACTATAAATGGAAGAAGCCTCAAGCTGATGGACATCACAAGCACTGTAAATGCTACACTCAATGGCAAGCTAGGCTTGGGTGCTTCATCAGGTTTGCCCCCTATTCTCAAGAAAAATATTTTGACAACCCCAATAAAATTTGTCTCTGCTAAGGGGAAAGAAAAATTAAATAATAACAAACAATGGAAAATATTCCCACATCAATAGGTCAGAAAACCAAAAATCAGAAAACCTCAAGTAAAAATAATGTTCAGCAGAATTCGTCGAACTTAGATCGACGAAATGCAGCCAGTTCGTCGAACCCAGATCGACGAACTCTGAACGAAAACTATAGTTATAATTATTCATCCAACTACGATCGATGAACTCTGTATGGTTTGTCGAGCAGAGGTCGACGAACGCGGGGCACAGAAAATGAATACATTCATTCTCTGGGCAGAGATCGACGATCTCAACCCAATTCGTCGAACTCTTGTCAACGAACTCACAGAAATTCGTCGAACGCAGAAAGACTTAATCAAAACTTTAATTATAATAGAAACTTAAATAATTCCAGGAAAGCTTTTAATCCACTAGCTGATTGGGTCATACCACCTAGAAGATATCACCCTCTAGGATATAAATCTTCAACCAGAATATTCTGTTATTTCCAGCTTTTCATACCAGGAAAGTAAATGACCCAAGGTAACCTGGGTCAAGAACATTCAACTATTTTCATTGCAGGTGAAGAGCTGTCCAGCAAACAATCAAACATGGTACCTGGATAGTGGGTGCTCTAAGAAAATGACTGGTAGCAAGGACATCTTACACAACTATAAGTCCAAGTTGGGGACAAAGGTTATCTTTGTGGATTCCAAATGTGGTCAGTCAGAAGGTTTTGGAGAAGTGAAGATTGGAGATGTTACTTTCAAGAAAGTAACATATGTCAGAGGACACAAGCATAACCTCATCTCCATAAGTCAGTTATGTGATGAAGGTTATCAGGTACATTTCAATTCATCTTCTTGTACTATTGCTAATAAAGAAAACCAAACAGTTTTAATTGGAAATAGACAAGGAAACATTTACTAAGTTGATTTTCTATCTGTTAATTCTGATATCTGCTAACTTAACTTAATTAGTAACCAGAATGATTTATGGCATAAAAGACTAGGTCATGTTAATATGAAAAATATTGCTAGGCTATCTAAAGACAACCTTGTTAGAGGTCTACCTTCTGATCCCTACAAGAAGGAAGGTCTCTGCAGGGCTTGTCAACTAGGCAAGCAAACTTAATCTAGTTTTAAATCTATAAATAAAAGTGATTCACCTAGGATTTTGTATTTGCTACATCTGGATCTCTTTAGACCCATTGCTGTACAAAGCCTAGGTGGGAAATCCTATACCTTAGTCATTGTAGATGACTTCTCCAGGTTCACTTGGGTATCCTTTCTGAGATCTAATTCAGATACCTTCAAGGTTCTTAGAGATTTTCTCAGGACCATACAGATTGAGTTCTCTACTCATGTTGCATTGATCAGAAGTGATCATGGCACAGAGTTTGAGTCTCTTCTTATGCATGAGTTCTGTGAGAAGGAAGGTATCAGACATTGCTTCTCAGCTCCTAGAACTCCTCAATAAAATGGGATAGCTGAAAGGAAAAATAGGACACTCATTAAAGCTGCAGGTACATTGCTTGCAGATGCTTACACGCCCCTAACCTTTTGAGCAGAGGCTGTGAGCACAACAAATTATGTCCTGAACAGGAGTTTAATTCATAAACTAAAGAATAGGACTCCCTATGAATTACTTAAAGGAAAGAAACCTAAAATCAACTATTTTAAAGTATTTGGATGTATTTGTTATATTCACAACAACAACAAAAGATACATTAGAAAGTTTGAGGCTAAGGCGGAAGAGGAAATTTTTCTAGGATATTTCCAAGTAAGCAAAGCCTATAGGTGTTGGAACACCCTATTACTAATTTGGGTCAGGATCACTATGTCTCTAGGAAACCAATGTTTGACCTCCTGTATAGCTCAAAAGGTCAATTAGAATTGAGTCTAAGGGTTAGAAGTCTAGGTTTGGAAGCTGCCCTCAAGACTAAGACTCTTTCAGTTTGAGACTAAGTCATATCGTCGAGCTCAGCACGACGATTCGTCGAACTCCGATCGACGATCGTCTAGCTCAACTTCGACAGATCGTCGAACTCCATTTGACGATCGCTGAGCTCATCTTCAACATATCGTCGAGCTCCATTCGACGATCTGCGTGCTCAGTTCGACGATTCTTGACTTAGTATTGGTTCTCTATCTCTGAGCTCAGTTCGACGATCTTTGAGCTCAGATCGACGATATTTTTGTTGATGTATAAGTTCATATCGCTGAGCTCAGTTCGACGATACCAGAGCTCAGTTCGACGTTTTCTGATGACTTCAAGGATTTTTCAAGATTCAAATTCAGATCAGTTAAGGATTTATTCAGCAATTATTTCAGAAGATTTTCTAGCCGTTTTCATTTATTTCTGAACCAAGTTTCAAGGGATTTTCAAGGAATATTTCTGTGGACTTTCCTCCAGAAGATATTTTGCAATTAAGGATGCAATTAATGCAGGCCAACGGCTATTCTTGACAGAGGATATTTCTTCTATTCAGTACCAGAGAATAAAAGACAAGATTTTTTGAATCTCTCTCAGACATCAACAATCCTCAGAACAAAGACAAGAAGAACAAGAAAAATATATTCTCTGTCTCAAAGAATTCTCTGAAGAACACACATCCAAGGAGATCAATCTTTCTGAAATCTTCTGATCTCTCTTGTCTCAAGTGTTCAAGGCCAACATCTTTCAAGACTCCAGACACCTAACATTTCAGCTGTTGCTGAAATCATCTTTTGCTGGAGATCAACTTCTGAAGGCCTATCACCCTACAGCAAAGCTTCTTTTCCTGAACATCTCAAGGACTCAGGGGGAGCTTTGACACCATCAAATACACATAGTCTTCTCAGCTGCTTTGAGAAAGAGAAGACTTCCATCAATCTCTCACCCCCATCTCTGTAAAGGGTTTCTCAAACTCCCTTCAAAAGTTTGAGCTTGGTTTTTGAGCACCTTGTCAAAAGCTCATTGGTGGCAAGACACCTGATCAAAAAATCTGATTTGGTTTTTGAGCACCTTATCAAAAGCTCATTGGTGCCCAGGACACCTGATCAACTCATCCTGCAGTGGATTCCTACCTAGGGTGGTAGAAGAGTGGATGTACCCAAGTTTAGGGGAACCACTATAGTTCCTTGTGTCATCTGGCTTGCTTGTCTTTATTTTTGTTTCTGGCTGTGATTGTTCTGTGATTATTTTGTGATTAGTTTAGTTCTGTCATTAGATTTATTAATTGCTTCCCTGCTCACTCAGATTACAACAATTGTTGTAAAAAGTTTTTCAAGCACCATATACTCTATTCACCCCCCCCCCTTTAGAGTATATCAGATCTAGCTGCACTTTCAATTGGTATCAGAGGGAGGTTGGTTAAACATACCACACATTGGTGGTTGCACAGGCTAACACCTGAACCCAAAGATCCCTAGTTAGATCTGTTTTCTTTTGAGTTTATTATTAGGTTTTGCTTTCACAAATCATGGCCCAAAACAAAGATTATGCTAGCACCAGACCTCCAGTGTGCAATCTATCCAAGTTTGCACTTTGGAAAGCAAGGATCAGATTATACATGAATTCTATTGACGAGGATATTTTTAACTCTGTTTTGACAGTGTGTCCAAGACCTCCAGAGAACTCAAGTACAAATGCTGTTCCACCTCCATCAGGAACAGATGCTGATATCAAGAAATGGAAAGTAGATGATGCCAAGGCTATGAACATCTTAGCCCAGACAATGTCTGATGACATCTTTTAAAAGGTGGCTGAATGCAATTCAGCAAAAGAAATCTGGGATAAACTCTCTGAAATAGTCTCAGGCTCAGCTGATGAGAGAAGGGACAGGAGATCCCACCTCATATCTCAATATGAGAATTTCAAGAAGGGCGAAGCTGAGTCAGTTGGAGATATGTACAACAGGCTCAGTCTAATAGTCAGTGAACTCAGGACCTTGGATAAAGAGATCTCACTAACTGAACTCAATGACAAAATTCTAATGTGCTTCCCTAGCACTTGGGATTCAAGAATCTGGCCAATCAAGGATGCCAGAAGTTTGAATGAGATCACAACAGAAGCTCTATTGGGTAAGCTCAAATCTTATGAGCTACTCATCAAGAATAGAGAAGAAGAACAGAAGGCTGCCTCACCAGCCACAAGAAAAGAGAAAACAATAGCCTTCAAGGCAACTGATGATCAGCCTGAAGACAAAGTCACAGACAATGATGAACTGCTCAGTCTGTTGGCCAAAAGATTTTACAAGATGGCCAGAAAGGACTTCAGAAGGAGATCATACAAGGGGCATGATAAGCCAAGGTATGATAAGTCAATTAATAATAAAGAAATTGTTTGCTTTGGTTGTAGGAAACCAGGGCACATTGTTCCTGACTGTCCAGAAAACAAAAACAAGGACAGAAGGGACAAGAAAGAAAGAAGAAAGGAGAAAAACTCCAAGAGGAATGGCAATGGCAAACCCTCATCAAGCAAAAATAAACACACAAGAAAGGGGTTTGTTGCTGAATCCTGGAGTGAGACTGAAGAGGAGTCAGAAGCCTCATCCAGCTCTAGTGATGATGAAGATGATGCAGAAGAGAAAGAGTTTCTGCATGATGGCAATCAATGCCTCTCAACATAATTCAGATGAAGAAGAGTCAGAGTCAGATTCAGAGACTTAACTTGAAGAAGATCAGGTAATCAGCTCTTTTGATTTTAATTCAGAGGACTTTAAATCTGAGTTTAAAGCATTATGTTTAGACCTGCTAAAATCTGAGAAAGAAATTATCTCTCTCAGAAATCATTTATCTGAACATAATACCTTAAAGTCAGAAAACCTCAAACTCTCTCAGGAGTTGGAGTGCTGTAGGGAGCAGATAGCTTCACTGAAAAGTGAGCTATCTGAGGCCAAGAAGCTTGAAGAATCCCTTAATGGGAGAAGTATCAAGCTGATGGACATCACAAGCACAGTGAACTCTAGATTTAATAGTACACTGGGCTTGGGTACTTCATCCAGCCAACCCATAGTTCTGACAACTCCAATCAAGTTCATTTCTGATAAAGGAAAGGGAGTTGTAGAGGTAGCTAGGAAAAATTCTGATCTGCCCAAGAAAACTAAGTCCTAGCAGAAATCGTCGAACGGAGATCGAGGATCGCCGAACGGAGATCGACGATCTCAGGCAAAATCGTCGAACTCAGGTCGACGATCTCAAGTTCCTGAACTCTGCTATAGTCTACCGTCGAACGGAGCTCGACGATCTGACCCAAGATCGTCGAACGCAGCTCTACGATCGTCGAACAGAGGTCAGAGCTCTGGAAAGTTTTTCAAGGGCAAATCAAAATCCAATCCTAAGGGTCCTCCATCCCAAATCTTTAACCCTTATACTGAATGGATTATACCTCAAAGGAGATATCATCCTGAAGGTTATAAGAGTCAACCTGGGATGTCTTTTATTTCAGAATTTAAAGGTTATCAACCTAGGCCCAAGGTAAACTGGGTCAAAAACAAATGAATTATTTTATGTGCAGGTGAAGACCTATCCAACATGTAACCAGCAATGGTACTTAGATAGTGGGTGCTCTAAGCACATGACAGGAAACAAGGACAACCTCACATCCTTTATAGCCAAGCTTGGACCCAAAGTTATCTTTGGTGATTCAAACTTTGGACAAACTAAAGGATATGGTGCAGTCCAGATTGGATCAGTAACATTCAAGAAGGTAGCTTATGTGGAAGGACTGAAGCACAACTTAATAAGCATCAGTCAGCTGTGTGATGAAGGCTACCAGGTGACCTTCAGCAAAGCATTATGCAAAATCAAGTCAGAAGACAACACAACTGTGTTGACAGGTAAAAGGAAAGGTAACATCTATCTAGTAGATTTTCTTTCAACTGATGTAGATATTTGCCTGTTCAATTCTGTTTGTAGACCAAATATTTTATGGCATAAGAGACTAGGACCCCTAAACGTTAGAACTATTGCTAGGCTATCCAAGGACAACCTTGTTAGAGGACTACCTTCTGGCCCCTACAAGAAGGAAGGACTCTGCAGGGCTTGTCAATTAGGCAAGCAAACTAAAAATAGTTTTAAGTCACTTAATAAGAGTGATTCACCTAGGATATTGTATCTGTTACACATGGATCTTTTTGGACCCATCACAGTACAAAGCCTAGGAGGGAAATCTTACACTTTAGTAGTTGTAGATGACTTCTCTAGATTCACTTGGGTGTTCTTTCTAAGGAAGAAGTCTGATAACTTTAAGTGTCTGACAGAGTTTCTCAAATGTATACAGATTGAGTTCAATACTCACATTGCCCTGATTAGAAGTGATCATGGGACAGAGTTTGATTCTCTTCTTATGCAAGAGTTCTGTCAGAGTGAAGGGATCAGGCATACTTTCTCAGCTCCTAGAACTCCTCAACAAAATGGGGTAGCTGAAAGGAAAAATAGAACCCTTATTGAATCTGCCACTACATTGTTGTCAGATGCTCACCTTCCTCTATCCTTTTGGGCAGAGGCAGTGAACACCTCCAACTATGTGCTGAATAGAAGTTTGATACATAAACTAAAGGGAAAAACTCCCTATGAATTACTGAAAGGGAAGAAACCTAAAGTTGATTATTTTAGAGTTTTTGGTTGTATTTGCTATATATATAATAATGAAAAGAAACATTTAGCAAAATTTCAAGCAAAAGCTGATGAAGGAGTGTTTCTGGGATACTCCATGATTAGCAAGGCTTATAGGGTCTATAATAAATCATCTCTAAAAATTGAGGAATCTGTTCATATATCATTTGATGAATCTAACATGTCTTTCAAGGAGAAGATCTCTTCTACCATAGAACCTCTGCAGGAACACTCTCTTGAAGAAGACTTGAACAAGTTACAGGTTACTCAAAAGGATGAAAGCAGTGAAGATGAAGAAAGTATTCAACATATTGAAGAACAATCTGAAGAGCCAGTTGTTGTACCACAAGAGGAAACAACAACACAGGTTGGTGAACAATCAACACCCCCTGTTGATTTAGTAACACCAAGAGACCATCCAATTTCCCAAATAATTGGAGACATCTCAACTAGTGTGCAAACCAGAAATCAGGTCAACCAAAACCTGTTGCACACCTGCTTCCTATCTCAAATTAAACCTCAGTCCATTCAAGATGCAGAGCAAGATCCACACTGGATCATTGCAATGCAAGAAGAGTTGCATCAATTTGAAAGGAACAAAGTGTGGGAACTAGTGCCAAAGCCTAAGGATCACTCCATTGTTGGAACAAAGTGGGTGTTCAGAAACAAACTGGATGATCAAGGAGTAATTGTAAGGAACAAGGCAAGGATAGTTGCTCAAGGATATTCTCAAGAAGAAGGAATAGACTATGACCAGACTTTTGCACCAGTTGCAAGATTGGAAGCCATCAGAATCTTTTTAGCTTATGCAGCACATAAAGGATTCAAGGTATATCAGATGGATGTCAAAAGTGCATTTCTAAATGGAGACATCAAAGAGAAAGTATATGTCAGACAACCTCCAGGTTTTATCTCTCCAACTTATCCTCATTATGTTTTTAAATTGAACAAAGCATTATATGGTCTCAAGCAAGCTCCTAGAGCATGGTATGAGACCCTAACATACTTTCTTTTGTAAAATGGATTTTTGAGGGGTAGAGTAGACCAAACTCTTTTCATTAGAACCCATAAGTCCCATACCCTACTAGTACAGATTTATGTAGACGATATTATTTTTGGTTCTACTGACTCAAAATTGTGCAGAAGGTTTTCCAACCTAATGCATTCTAAATTTGAAATGAGTAGCATGGGTGAGCTATCCTTCTTCCTAGGATTGCAAGTCAAACAACATGCTGAAGGCATCTTTATTTCTCAAACCAAGTATGCAAATGAATTGGTTAAGAAATTTGGCATGTCTGAAGCATCTTGTATGAAAACACCTATGCCTACTAATGCTGTATTGGATGCTGATGAACATGGGAAACCTGTTGATCAAACAACATATAGAGCAATGATTGGCTCTTTACTGTACCTTACAGCTAGTAGACCAGATATAATGTTTGCTACATGTATATGTGCTAGGTTCCAAGTAAGCCCTAGAGAGTCACACCTAACACTAGTAAAAAGGATTCTCAGGTATGTTAAAAGTTGTCCAAATCTAGGTCTCTGGTATCCAAAAGATTCAGCATTTGATTTAACTGGATTTTCTGATGCTGATTATGCTGGATGTAGAATTGACAGGAAAAGCACCAGTGGAACTTGTCAGTTCCTTGGTGACAGACTTGTCTCTTGGTTTTGTAAGAAACAAACTTCTGTGTCAACTTCAACTGCTGAAGCTGAATATATGGCTGCAGGCAGTTGTTGTTCACAAATCTTGTGGATTCAAAACCAACTCCTAGACTATGGCTACAACTTAGAGAAGTCTAAAATCTTTTGTGATAACACCAGTGCTATTTCTATAGCTCAAAATCCAGTCCTCCATAGTAGGACAAAACACATAGAGATTAGGAATCACTTCTTAAGGGATAATGTTGAAAAGAATAAAATTGAACTGCAATATATCCCAACTGATTTACAAAGGGGAGATATTTTCACCAAGCCCTTGGATGAAAAGAAACACACCTTCTTCCTAAATCAGTTAGGAATGTTAGATGGAGGAAGTCTAAAATAATATCCAATATTTTAAAACTTTAAAAATTGACCAAGACTAGGCAAACATCTTGATTTTTCTTAGTGTCTAGAGTTTTTCTGGTCTCTGAACTGCGCTCGACGATTTTCCCCCAGATCGTCGAACGAAGATCGACGATTTCCGAAATCGTCGACCTGAGTTCAGCGTTACTCAGATAGTATGGACTATCTCTTCCGGTCAGCGATCGTCGAACGGCGCTCAACGATTCGGTTCTCTGAACGATCGTCGAACAGAGCTCGACGCTCTCCAATATCGTCGAACGGAGATCGATGATGTTGAAGACTCTTCAGATTCCTTTAGAAGCCCCGATCGTCGAACTGAGTTCAACGATCTTTCCATTTCTGCGTCGAACCCTAATATAAAATTCATTTTTCGCTGTCGTTCTCCTTTGCGCTTTCGATTTCTCTGCAAAAACTTTCTTTCCCTCCAAACATTTCTGCACTTGGTCGTTTTGTTTGTTGAATCTTTGCAGGTAACTATGGCTGTTTCTGTTGCTGTTCTCACCGCCATGAAATTTGATGCCGGCTTTGACATAAACATGGAGTACTTCAGCACGACAGATCAGGTCTTTCAGGACATCTTGGAGCTATTCAAAGAGCAGAAACTTGCTGCAATCATGACTACAAGGATTAAGCTTGCCTCTGATGAAATTAAAGAATGGGTCTACACTGCCCACAATCAGGATCACAACACCATTGTTGGATCCATCTCTGGCACACAGGTACCCTTGACCCTAGCAATTCTAACAAAGGTTTTTGAGTTAAGTACTGGTGGAGATTCTACTGATTTGTCTGGAGAAGAATATGCTGACTTGCTTGCCAGAATGGGTCATTCTGAGGCCAACCCTAGCAAGCTGTTGAAGAAGCATCTGTCTATGGAATATAGATTCCTAGCTGATGTAGTTGGGAAAGTCCTATTGGCTAAGCACTCTGCCCATGATACTATTTCAAGGTATCAGCTCTGCTTAATGGGAGCCATAGTGGACAGGAAGAATCTGAACTGGGGAGAGGTCTTCTTTGACCTAATTAAGAAGAATATTAATAAGAGTTTTGTAAATTTTGGAAGGATCTTAGGACTTTTTCTGCAGCATAGGTGCCCTGCATTGCTGGTATCCTCTGGGATTCACATAAATGCTTCCAAGAGACTGTCTTGTGCCCTTTTTGGTAAATGGGACAGGCAGATCCTCAAGCCCAGTAGGCCCTCTTCCAGCACTCCTTCAGGCACCAGGACTGTCAGAGTCACTTCCCCTCAGGTCTCTACCCCTGCAGATGACCTGCCTGCTGCTGCCTCTCCTCCTCCTCCAATTCCATCCACAATTCAAACTCCATCCACCATCATCATCTCCAGCCCTTCTCCAACATCTACACCATCTCCAATCCCTACTCTTCCAACCACAGAAGACCAATTCCATCCATTATACTCCTACCCTCCAACAGACATTGCCACTTCATCACCCTCCAATCCCTCATTCAACCTCATTGATGATTCCTTCATGGATGACTCACCATCCTCTCCTCATGAGCTACCCTCATCCTCAACATCTTATCAAGACCTTCTGCAAGAAATCATTGATCAACCCACCTTCATACCATTTATCTCCATCCCACTGTAATCCATATCCACCTTACCCACACCTCAACCATCTCTTCCTCCCTACACTATCTCTCCACTACCATCACCAACAGCTACACCTCCATCCTCTACCTCTGCTCCAATCACTACTGAGCAAGTAGATATTCCAGCCCTTGCTGACAGGCTTTATGAATTGCTAGCCCCCAGGCTATCTTTTCTTTTGGAGACCTCCTTGGCTCCATTAATCCAGTCAGTGGCAGCTCTTTCTGCTAGGCTCTCCTCTTTATTCCCTCAGGCAGCCCCTTCAGCAGTGTGCCTTGATCCAGCTCTGTCTGAATCTAGGCAGGGGGAGATGCCCTATGAAGTAAGCCTGCCTGCTGCTGTTCTTGCTGTTTCTTCAGTTCTTGCTACTGCTACTGCTGCTGATGATGTGTTTCCAGATCCAGTTCAACCTCCTGTTGCAGTCTTTCCAATAGACCTCAGGTCTTTGCTCTCAGAATTTGATTCAATGTATTTCAGTTGTCTGCCAGAGAAAGCTTGTCTTCCAGAGACAGTTTCTATCCAGCCCCCAGAGGATTTGTTCAAGGCCCTTGTGCCCTTCTCTTGCTGTGACCCCAACATCATCACTTCCTTTGTTAACTCAGTTTATGCTGCTGCTACTCCTACTGAAAGCAGTGTTGTTGTTTCTGATGTTGCTGCCCTTTCTGCTGAAAATTTTGTTGATACTATTGATGATACTGCTGATGAGTCAATTTCTAAGGAGATCCTTATGACATAGGCACATGAGTTTGAGCCCTCTGTATTTTCTGATGATATTTCTGCTGCTGATATTGCTGTTTCTATTAGTGAAAATGCTGCTGCCCCAACTGCTGTTATTACTGCTCCAGAACCTTCAGTATCTGCTGCTGTTGCTGCTGCTTCAACTCCTGTTACTAGTTCTGTATCTGCTTCAATCCAGCTCAAGCAAGATTTGATGAAAAAGATTGATGCTCTTTATGCTGATCAAAGTTCTGAAAGTGATGAGTTCAAGACAGATTCTGATGATTCTTCTGCTACCATTGCCAGAAAGAGAAAGGCAAGGAGCAAAGCCATGAAGAGAGTACCTCCAGCCAAGGTCAAGGACAACAATGACACACCATATTATATTCTTCATGATTGCCCCATAACTGAGCACTGGATGCAGTACTCAAAGAATCAACTCAAAGCAATGAAGAAGAAAAGGAAATATGAAAAGGGATCCTCTCAATTCCAACATCCTCATCCTCCTCCACCACCTCCTCCTGATGTAGGTGCAGGTGAAAGTTCAGCTGCTCAACCCTCTGCCAAAAGCCAAACCCCCTATCAGCCACATGCAAGATCCTATCATAGGGGAAGCCAGTCCAGGGGTTCTCAATCCAGAAGAGGAGGCTATAGAGGCAATCAAAGAGATTTCCAGGTTTATTCTAAAGGATATTCAAGGCAACATCCCTACTCCAGGGAAGGACAAATTTCATCTGACACAACCTCTGGTCCTTTTCCCTATAAATTGAAGGAAACAGTTTCATCCAGGCCTCCTCAAGATAACTCTTCTAATAGATATGAGCCACCAGTGCCATTTGAAGACCCTGAGAACAATCCAGCTGCTTGGACTGCAAGGATGAAAGAGCTTGCTGCACTGGACCAGATTAAGAAAGCTAAAGAGCAAGGAAGAGACTCCTCCAACATCACTACAATGTCTGATCAGAGAAAGAAAGAGTTGGAAAGATATGGGTCAAGCAAATTCTTTGATTCTGAAAGATACATGGAGCTGCATCCTGAAGCTGTAGTTCCCAGGCCCAAACAGCAAACCACTTTAGGTGCAGCAGATGATACAAGATCAAAGAAAGAAGCTCTCAACCCCAACAGAGAAATCAAACTCATTAAGAGCAAGGAAAAGAAATGACAATGTAAGGTGACAATCATCTTAACTTCTGATTATTATCTGGGATGATATATATCTGTGGTTCTGCTATGTCCAGCTGTTTGCTTTTCTGTATTGTTGCTTGTATGTGTTATTTTAATTTTTCCAAATTCTGTAAATAGTAATCCTAACCCAAATAGGGGGAGATTGTTGGAACACCCTATTACTAATTTGGGTCAGGATCACTATATCTCTAGGAAACCAATGTTTGACCTCCTGTATAGCTCAAAAGGTCAATTAGAATTGAGTCTAAGGGTTAGAAGTCTAGGTTTGGAAGCTGCCCTCAAGACCAAGACTCTTTCAGTTTGAGAGTAAGTCATATCGTCATGCTCAGCACGACGATTCGTCGAACTCCGATCGACGATCGTCTAGCTCAACTTCGACAGATCGTCGAACTCCATTCGACGATCGCTGAGCTCATCTTCAACATATCGTCGAACTCCATTCGACGATCTGCGAGCTCAGTTCGACGATTCTTGACTCAGTATTGGTTCTCTATCTCTGAGCTCAGTTCGACGATCTTTGAGCTCAGATCGACGATATTTTTGTTGTTGTATAAGTTCATATCGCTGAGCTCAGTTCGACGATAGCAGAGCTCAGTTCGATGTTTTCTGATGACTTCAAGGATTTTTCAAGATTCAAATTCAGATCAGTTAAGGAATTATTCAGCAATTATTTCAGAAGATTTTCTAGCCGTTTTCATTTATTTCTGGACCAAGTATCAAGGGATTTTCAAGAAATATTTCTGTGGACTTTCCTCCAGAAGACATTTTGCAATTAAGGATGCAATTAATGCAGGCCAACGGCTATTCTTGACAGAGGATGTTTCTTCTATTCAGTACCAGAGAATAAAAGACAAGATTTTTTTTGAATCTCTCTCAGACATCAACAATCCTCAGAACAAAGACAAGAAGAACAATAAAAATATATTCTCTGTCTCAAAGAATTCTCTGAAGAACACACATCCAAGGAGATCAAACTTTCTGAAATCTTCTGATCTCTCTTGTCTCAAGTGTTCAAGGCCAACATCTTTCAAGACTCCAGACACCTAACATTTCAGCTGTTGCTGAAATCATCTTTTGTTGGAGATCAACTTCTGAAGGCCTATCACCCTACAGCAAAGCTTCTTTTCCTGAACATCTCAAGGACTCAGGGGGAGCTTTGACACCATCAAATCCACATAGTCTTCTCAGCTGCTTTGAGAAAGAGAAGACTTCCATCAATCTCTCACCCCTATCTCTGTAAAGGGTTTCTCAAACTCCCTTCAAAAGTTTGAGCTTGGTTTTTGAGCACCTTGTCAAAAGCTCAATGGTGGCAAGACACCTGATCAAAAAATCTGATTTGGTTTTTGAGCACCTTATCAAAAGCTCATTGGTGCCCAGGACACCTGATCAACTCATCCTGCAGTGGATTCCTACCTAGGGTGGTAGAAGAGTGGATGTACCCAAGTTTAGGGGAACCACTATAGTTCCTTGTGTCATCTAGCTTGCTTGTCTTTATTTTTGTTTCTGGCTGTGATTGTTCTGTGATTATTTTGTGATTAGTTTAGTTCTGTGATTAGATTTATTAATTGCTTCCCTGCTCACTCAGATTACAACAATTGTTGTAAAAAGTTTTCAAGCACCATATACTCTATTCACCCCCCCCCCTTTAGAGTATATCAGATCTAGCTGTACTTTAAATAGGGTTTTTAATAAATCATCATTAAAAATTGAAGAGTCCATTCATGTTATTTTGATGAAACTTACACGTCTTGCAAGGAGAAAGAGATTTCTACCAATAGCCCTTTGCAGGTACCTCACTTGTGTGAGAGATTGGATGAACTAAACCTTACCCAAAAGGTTCCAACATATCCTTCTCCACAAGTTAATGAAGAGAGTGAAGATGAAAGCATTGAAAGAATTGAACTTCCTCCAACAGCAAACACAATTCCACAAGAGGAATTTATCCAAGATGCTATTGCACAACCAACTCCACCCACAGATTTAGTCACACTTAGGGATCACCCCAGATCTCAAGTGATTAGAGACATATCAGTAGGTGTACAGACAATACATCAACTCGATCAAGATGTCATGCATGTCTGTTTTCTCTCTCAGGTTAAACCTCTATCCATCCATGATGCAGAGAAAGATCCCCACTGGATCATTGCAATGCAGGAGGAATTAAACCAATTTTATAGATGTAGAGTTTGGGATTTGGTTCCAAGACCCCAAGACTATCCAGTCATTGGAACCAAATGGGTATACAGAAATAAACTGGATGCCCAAGGAGTGATTGTGAGGAATAAGGCTAGGCTTGTTGCTCAAGGTTATAGGCAAGAGCAAGGGATTGACTATGACCAAACATTTGCACCAGTTGCAAGGTTTGAGGCCATCAGAATTTTTCTAGCCTATGCAGCATACAAAAAATTCAAGGTGTATCAGATGGATGTGAAGAGTCCATTCCTGAATGGAGTACTTAAAGAAGAGGTTTATGTTGAACAACCTCCAGGTTTTGTCTCTCCAACTCACCCTTATCATGTTTTCAAATTGCATAAAGCCCTTTATGGTCTCAAGCAAGCTCCAAGAGCTTGGTATGAGACCTTAGCTAGCTTTTTGATACAACATAAATTCACTAGAGGCATTGTAGATAAAACATTATTCACTAGGCACCATAAGGATAAAATATTGTTAGTACAAATATATGTAGATGACATTATATTTTGTTCTACTGATTCTAAACTATGCAAGAGGTTTTTTGACCTCATGCATTCTAAGTTTGAAATGAGTAGCATGGGTGAGCTCTCCTACTTCCTTGGTCTCCAAGTGAAGCAGCTACCTGATGGCATCTTCATCTCTCAGGCTAAATATGCTAAAGAGCTTCTTAAAAAGTTTGGGATGGCTGATGCCTCAGCAAAGAAAACACTTATGGCTACTAATGCTGTAATAGATTCTGATCAACATGGGAAACCTATTGACCAGAAGTTATATAGGGGCATTGTTGGGTCCCTACTATATCTCACAGCAAGTAGACCTGACATAATGTTTGTCACATGTCTTTGTGCTAGGTTCCAAGTGAACCCTAAAGAATCTCACCTAGTTTTTCTAAAAAGAATTTTGAAATATATAAAGAGTTCTCCTAGTCTAGGACTTTGGTATCCTACTGAGTCAGAATGTGATTTAACTGGATATTCAGATGCTGACTTTGCTAGATGCAGGGTTAACAGGAAAAGTACCTCAGGAACTTGCCAGTTCCTTGATATGAGATTAGTGTCTTGGTTCTGTAAGAAACAATCATCTGTGTCTACATCAACAGCTGAAGCAGAATATATAGCAGCGGGCAGCTGCTGTTCACAGATGTTGTGGATTCAAAACCAACTCCTAGACTATAGTTACATCTTAAATAATTTAACTCTATTATGTGATAACACAAGTGCTATATCCATAGCACAGAATCCAGTCCGTCACAGTAGGACTAAACATATAGACATTAGACATCATTTCATTAGAGAGTGTGTAGACAAAAATAAAATCAAACCTCTAGCACAGCCACAGGCCTCCAAGCCTCCTATTTCATTCAAGAGAATGGTGTTATATTCTAACGGGTATGATCAAGAGAGCACATATGATCACTGGAAGAATGGTAGATCCAGTAGTGTGAGAAAAGATGCTCCACACTATGGTGATAAGTATAGCAAGGGTGCTAATGCCTTCAAGGCAGCCCTGAGAAGATTCAAATGACTCATCATGGACCATTTATGTTTGGTGCACCTGCCCCAACACTAAAGAATAAGGCAGTTGCCTGTTCTCAGGATCTCCCAACACATAATCAGAATAGGGGCAAGTCTGTCAGCCAGCCAGACTTGACCATATCTGAGGACATCAAGATTATGTTTTCTGAAAAGAAGGCTACTGCTCGTAGGGCTAAAGATATTTCAAGTACTTTTATTGGTAGACATATCCCAAGTCAGATTGGTGCTAGAAAATATAAGAAAAAGACATTTGTTGTACCTTATGGACTGAGAACTGCTGACAACACTGCTGCAAGACTAGCTCTTAAAAGAAGGTACAACATCTATGAGTGCTAGTGCTGTGGCAAAGTGGGCCACTATGTTATTGATTGCTGCCACAATATAAGTGTGCCGAGAGCAAGAGAGAGCTTACTTGTCAGAAGAGCTGCAGGTAGGCATGGTTATTATCAAGTTAACTGACTTATGTCTTACAGGTTTGTCCAAGTGGCCATACCGCTAAATGGTACTTGGACAGTGGTTGTTCTAGGCACATGACCGCAACAAGGAGCATGCTGAAGGAGCACACTCTAGTAAATAATGGACCCAAAGTCATCTTTGGTGGTTTAGATAGGGGAGTGACTAAAGGGTATGGATAAGATAACAAATGGCATAATCACTATCACACAGGTATCTTATGTGAAAGGTTTGAAACACAACCTCATAAGCATAAGCCAACTATATGATCTTGGCTATGACATTTGATTCCTCAAGGATGAGTGCCAAATTAGGAAGTCAAGTGACCAAGGGGTCATCTTGATAGGCACTAGGAGAGGAAATATCTATTGTCTTAATTTTGTATGTGAAAGTAAGGACTCTCCTATATGCCTAGTTATAGATGAGAGGGTCTCATATTGTGTCCAATGGCAAAAGAGGCTGGCTCATCTGAACTATAAGACAATAGGCAAACTCTTTTGTGAAGAGTTAGTTAGAAATGTACCGAAGTTGAAATGCACTAAGGAGGGTATCTGCTCTGCATGCCAAAAGGGCAAATATACCAAGACCTCCTTCAAGAGCATTGGGGTCAAGGACTCGGTGAGGTGCATATACCTCCTGCATATGAACTTATTTGGTCCTATGCCAGTTCAAAGTTAGGTAGGAAAGTCTACACCCTTGTGGTTGTTGATGACTTTTCCAGGTTTGCTTCGGTGTTCTTTCTTAAGAGAATGGATGAAACCCTTGGAGTCTTCAAGACTTTTGTCAAGTATATATAGAATGAACTAGACAGTACTGTGGTCAAAAATCAGAAGTGACCATGGGACTGAATTTCAGTCTGCAAGCATGACAAGGTTTTGTGAAGAGCAAGGGATTCACCAAGAATTCTTCTCTCCTAGAACACCTCAACAAAATTGAAATGCTGACAGGAAAAACAGAACTCCCATAGAGGGCTTTATGCAATCTAAATACATAAGAAGGATTGGTTGGAGAGATAAAACCTGGAGGTTGTTCAACATAAACCTCTTCTTTTAGTACTCCATTTAGAAAGGCACTTTTCACATCCATCTGGTAGACTGTAAACTTCTTGTAGGCAGCATAGGCCAGGAAGATTCTGATTGCCTCCAACCTTGTAACTGGTGCAAAGGTTTGATCATAGTCTATGCCTTCTTCTTGCCTATATACTTGAGCAACAAGCCTAGCCTTGTTCCTCACAATTGCACCATGGGCATCTAGTTTGTTTCTACACACCAATTTAGTTCCAATGACTGGGTAGTCTTTTGGTCTTTGAACTAAATCTCAAACTCTACATCTCTCAAATTGGTTGAGTTCCTCTTGCATTGCAATGATCCAGTGGGGATCTTTATCAGCATCTTTTATGGATTGAGGTTCAACTTGAGAGAGAAAACATGCATGCATCACATCTTGGTTGAGTTGATGCCTTGTCTGTACACCTGCTGATATGTCTCCAATCACTTGGGATCTAGGGTGATCCCTTAGTGTGACAAGATCAGTGGGTGGAGTTGGTTCAGCAACAGCATTTGGAATTAATTCCTCTTATGGAATTATGTTTGCTGTTGAATGAGGTTCAGCATCTTCCAAAGATTCATCTTCACTGTCTTCAACAGCTTGTGGAGGAGAGGGTGCTATAGCTTCTTGTGGAAGGTTTAATTCACCCATTTTCTCACACAAGTGAGGTACCTGCAAGGTGCTATTGGTAGACATTGCTTTCTCCTTGTAAGACATGTTAGCTTCATCAAAATTTACATGTATAGATTCCTCAATTTTTACAGATGATTTATTAAACACCATATAAGCTTTGCTTACTTGGGAATATCTTAGAAAAATTCTCTCTTCAACCTTAGCTTCAAATTTTCTAATGTATTTCTTGTTATTATTATGTATGTAGCATATACAACCAAATACTTTAAAATAAGTGATTTTAGGTTTCTTCCCTTTAAGTAATTCATAGGGAGTCCTATTCTTAAGTTTATGTATCTGTGCGAACGGAAAGAGGAAGTCCGGAAAATGGACGAACAGAAATTTTTGTATTCCAAAAAAGGTATCAATTACATGGTATAGCCTCCCTTTTATAGAATGGAGGAGATAAGAGAGATTACAAATAAATAATATTGTACTAAAAAATCTCATATACAAGCGGTTTAACATAAAAACAAGTCGTCAAGCCGCACGGTTTGGTTAAAGGGCAAGCTGCCCAACAACCATAAGAGAAAGATAACAAGCCGCCACACTAGACCGCCAGGTCGCCCGGTCTCCAAGTCGCCAGGGATAGAATGACAATCCGCCAGAGCACCAACAACAACAAGACATAGGAGAGAACCCGACAGACCGCCCGGTCTGCAGCCCGTGATAGTCAAACCATCCAGACTGCCCGGTCTCTACTTTGTAACACTACCCCTCAAGCTGGAGCATATATATCGATCATGCCCAGCTTGTCGTAAATGTGATGAAAATTGGCGGATACTGGCTTGGTGAAAATATCAGCCAACTCTTTATCGGAGGTGACAAATGGAGTACAAATCTGTTCCTTCAGAATTTCCTCTCGAATGAAATGGCAGTCAACTTCTATGTGCTTGGTTCTCTCATGGAAGACCGGATTTTTAGAGATGTATATGGCGGCTTTGTTGTCACAAAACATAGGTAGAGGATGGTCATAGATCTCTCCTAAGTTGAGCATAAGAACCCGTAACCACTTCAGCTCACACGTGGTCGATGACATACTTCTGTATTCTGCTTCTGCATTGGACCAGGAGACTACCGATTGTTTCTTGCTTTTCCAGCTCACAAGGTTCCCCCCCACAAAGGTGCAAAATCCTTAAGTAGACTTGTGATCTCCTTTGTCATCGGCATAGCTGGAATCAGAGTACGCCTCAACCCTTAGATGGCCATTCTTCTGAAAGAGAAGCCCTTTCCTGGGAGATGATTTAATATACTCCAATATCTTCAGGGCCGACTATAAATGGTACTCCCTAGGAGCTTGCATGAATTGGCTAACCTTGCCAACAACATAGGAAATGTCCGGTCTGGTCACTGTGAGATATATGAGTTTACCAACCAGACGTCTGTACCTTGTTACATCAGAAAGAAGAGGAGAGTCATCTGTCCATGTTTTATCTTCTCCAGTCGCCATGGGGTACCAGGAAGGTTTAGCCCCTGTCAACCCTGCCTCTTTTAACAAGTCAAGAGCATAATTTTGCTGGGATAGGACAAGAGAAGCTGGCTTCCGAGAAATTTCTATCCCCAAAAAGTATTTTGGAGAGCCCATATCCTTAGTAACCAGGTGTTGCCGAAGATGCTTCTTGGTCAAGAGTATCCTGGCTTGATCATCTCCAGTGACAAGAATATCATCATCCACATATACTGCAAGCACCACTAGGCCCAGAGAAGTTTTGCGAGTAAATAGGGAGTGATCAGCAGAACTCCTCGTAAAACCAACAACCGCCACAATCCCGCTGAATTTGTCAAACCAAGCGCGAGGACTTTGCTTTAGGCCATAGATAGCCTTCTTGAGCCAGCAAACCTGTGTCTCCCCCTGAGCAACATTGCAACGCCCCGAAAAATGTAATTGAGTTGGTCATGTAAAAAGGGATTTTGGTGCCTGTATAGGGGTACACGGCCTAGGACACGGGCATGTCCAAGGCCGTGTCTGGCATGGTGTTTTGGCCGATTTTATCCCAAGAAGGACACGGCAAGTAACACGGCTAAATTACACGGGCGTGTCATTTAACACGGGCGTGTGCCTGACCGTGTCAGTACCCGTGTTCAGCAGGATCGTGTCGGTTGGCGTGGCGGTTATATGTGACACGCCCCCAGACACGGGCGTGTCGAGAACACGACACGGGCGTGTCGAGTGAGACACGGGCGTGTCTGAGCCCGTGTGAGTCTCTGTGTTCGACGATCGTGCCTGGATTGAGGCACACGGCCTGGGACACGGCCGTGTGACAAGCCGTGTTCAGCCCAGGTTTGGGGATTTTGAGCGGATCTGAGCCGTTCGTTTTCTTTAAATAAGATCCAACGACCCAGATGGTTTCCTGCTCTGTTAAGGTCGGGAATAGGGGATCAATTCCTCATTTCCTCTCTTTAGCTTTCTCTTTCAAGGAGATAGGAAGAGGAGGAAGAAGGAGGAGGTTTCGGGCTACCAGCGGAGCATTGGAGCACCGATCAGAGAACCGAGAGCGGATCCGTGGAGGGAATCTCGTTGCGAAGATTTCTATCCGGATAGTTTTCCATGGCGCCAAAGGGTACTACAAGGGTAATGATTCTCTACTCGAGCATGTGAAGCTCTTCCCTTTTGCATAGGGAAACCCGCTCCCGCGAGTATGCGGTGAGTGTGCGGTGTTCCTTGGGGTTGACGGGAATAGTCCTCCTTGTGTTGCATATAGAATCCGGAATCGAAGTACGTGCATAGGCATTGTGTGTGAAGCCTACCCGAACATGTTGGTCTGGATCAGCGATGTTGCATTTGTTATGATTTGCCGGAGAAGACTCCGTGCTTTGGGTTTTTGGGTTTCTACGCGGTAGATTGCAGTAGGGATCCTCGGAGGTTAGCTCCAAGGCGCACCCAGAAAACTGAGCGGAATCGTTGTTCTGCTAACTTAGCGGTCTGGGAACCGGCCTTGAACATAACTGGGTTATGTGATTGTTTGGAAATGTCAGGATCCGAGAGAAGCTTGGCCCGTACGTACGTCTTAAGGTGAACTACGCGGTTGAGCAACGGGCAAGTGGAATTGGACCTGGGCTATGTGGTTCGGTGCGAGAGACCAGAAAAGGGGACTGGCCGTTGGCGTAGTCGGGAGCCTTAGACAGTGGTCAGGAAGGCTAAAATGATCATGTTGTTGCCATCCTGGGGTGGTGGTGAAGACGCTGAAGTGTCAGGTTTCACCGTTAATGTGCCCTGAGTGCACGGGGTGTTTGGCCGTGCGAGCCTGCCCCTGTGGCGAAGTATGTTTATACATAATTGTTTAGCTGGGCTAATGATATGCATGGAAGGAGCACCACCATCCTGAGAAAGGGACGGGGTCATTATAATTTGGTCTGCTATAGCTGACCGTTGCCTGTTTGCCACCGTGCGGTGGAATGTTGCTTGCAGGTGCTACGAAGCCGAGTGCAAAATAGCGGGCTGGAGCCCATGTTGTCGTACTGGCCCTCGAAGGCCTTAGCGTATAGTTGTTTTTATTTTGTCATGTGTCGCCGGCCTGCGAGCCGATGTATGTAAGACACTATTTGATAAGTAAACTATTGTAAGGCCATAAGACCATGTATCTTTCAGTGTATGGTTATTTCATTCCAATGGTAGCGTTTGTGGACATTCATGTAAATTGATCATTCAGTTTGGGTTCTTTCTACTTTTAAAATCTTCCGCTAGAATGCTCTGTGTTAGGACGAGTAGTCTTAATTGGATAGTTTGGTTATTAATATGTAACCCTTCCGTCTGTCCGTGGTATATGGCGTCGGGTTCCAGCTGGACCTTCTGTTATATGCCATATGATGGATGAGGGTGTTACAATTTGGTATCAGACTTCTGGTTACAGTCAGGCTTAAATGAATTCATGGGTGAATTCTTTTAAGGGGTGGAAAGCACATGTGTGCGTCATCGTTATAACATCAAAAAGAACCCATGAATGTCCACTTAGGAATGGAAAATACACTTGTTTTGTGGAATCTTAGTGTTCCAATGATTGCTTTTAGCAATTTGGTTGTCGTCTAATCGTGTGTCTTTGCTTCTATAGGCAGCTAGGAGCGGTGCTGGTCAATCACAGCGTCCGCAATCGGCGGAAGGTAGTGCACCGAGAGACATGCCTACTACACCTCCTTCAGTGGAAACCATCAGGATGGTGGCTGAAGCCGTATTTGTGATGATTAATGCCCAACCTGCAGGGCAAATGCACCACGCACCTCTTATCGTGGAGCAAGAACTGGTTAGGGCGGCAGAGCCAAGAGTGGTGGAGCGCGCAGTAGTTGATTTGGTAGAGCCGAGGAGAGCTACGGAGAAGTAGCTCAAGCATGTAATGGGCTTTAATCCCTCAGTATTCGATAGGACTGGAACGCCAGCTCAAGCTGAGGACTGGTTCTCTACGATAAAGAGGGTTTTGACAGCCATGTTAACTGAGGAGTGGCAGAGGACCACCATAGCGACCTTTCTTTTGGTGGGTGAAGCGAGGCTGTGGTGGGATGAGTTGGATTTTCATCTCTTAGTGGGTAGGCAGCTTGCTGATGTGCCTATGGAGGAATTTTCAAGATTGTTCCTGGCCAGATATGTACCCTCTGCTCAGAAGCTTGAGATGGAGAACCAATATCTTGGGTTGACTCAGGGATCTAGAAGCATGGACGAGTACCTCCACGAGTTTACACGGTTGGGTCTGTATGCTGGGGCTATGTTTACGGAAGAGGAGAGGAAGACCAACCGATTTTATGAGGGTCTTCGCGGTGACCTACAGTTACTCCTTGCTGGGCGTAAAGCGCAGGGCTTCCTAGCCTTGGTCAACTCGGCCCGATCTTTGGAAAAGGTTGTGGAGAGGGTGCAAGAGAAGAAGGACCCAGGAGAAAATAAGGCAGAGTTCAAAGTGCCTAGTGCAAAGTCAGGATTCCGCAGATGGAACAAGAAGCAGAGGACTTCGAACTCAGTCCCTTCGTCTGGTGCGTCAGGGGCAATAACAAGTCGAGTCCCAGGAGCTTGCTATAACTGTGGGAAGACGGGGCATTTTGGTCGAGAGTGTTGGAGCGGACGTGCAAAGTCCGAGAGGAAGTCTGGAGCGACTTATGAGGAGAAAGTGAAGGCGTTGGAGTCAACCGCGTCCCATCATGCTCCAGTCCAGCCTAGAGTTTATAATCTTGGTATGCAAGAGGCCATAAAGCAAGCTGACGTGGTGACAGGTATGAGTTAATTTATAGCAGATTAACTTTTGTAGCTATTACCTCTTTTATGTGTTAGCTTACTTCTGTTGTTGCTAGGATTTGTTTTGATTCTCGATTGTCCGGCGAGAGCCTTGTTTGATACGGGAGCTTCGCATTCCTTCTTGTCCGAATGATTTGTGACGCGCATCGGGGTCCCTCCCTCGATGGCAAAAGACAAGCTGGATGTGTTGTTGCCCAATGGGTGCTCAATGCGCGCGGATAAGGTCTGTGTAGTTTAGATTCGGATTGGGGATCAGGAGTTTTGTTTGCGAGCGTTGATTCTACCGTTAGTAGAGTACGATGTAATCTTTGGTATGGACTGGCTCTCGGAGCAGCGAGCTTACATTGATTGCAACTGAAAGGAGGTTGAGTTGGGATTAAATTCTGAATGGGAGACTACGTTTGCGGGCATGAAGTGGTCAGGGAAAGTTTTGATGTCGACCCTTCAAGTGATTAAGGCGGTTCAGTCGGTGCAGAGTTGTTTGTCACTTTAGTGCAAGCTTCAATGTCTAGGCCTAGTCTGGACAGTATCCCAGTTGTGTCTGAGTATCCTGATGTGTTTCTAGATGATCTCCCAGGAGCCCCTCCTCAGCGGGAGATTGATTTTGTTATTGAGTTGGTACCGGGTGCCAAACCGGTATCAAGCTCTCCGTATCGGATAGCGCCAAAAGAGATGACGGAGTTGAAGGTGCAACTGCAAGAGTTATTAGAGCAAGGTTATGTGCATCCAACTTCGTCGCCTTGGAGCGCACCGGTTCTCATCGTTAAGAAGAAAGATGGGAGCTTGTGGCTTTGTATCGACTACCGGGAATTGAACAAGCTTACAGAAAAGAATAAGTATCCGATTCCGAGAATTGACGATCTATTTGATCAGTTGGTTGGGTCAACGGTATATTCAAAGTTAGATCTGAAGTCTGGTTACTACCAATTGAGGATAAGGGAGAGCTTAATCCCAGAGACAACATTCAGTATGGGGTTTGGGCATTACGAGTTCACAGTCATGCCGTTTGGTTTGACCAATGCGCCATCCGTGTTTATGGATCTGATGAACAGGACGTTCAGAGAGTACCTGGACCATTTTGTGATAGTATTTATCGACGATATCCTGATGTACATGTAGTGTGAAGAGGATCACTACAATCACCTGCACATGGTGTTGGAGATGTTGAGGAGAAACTAGTTGTATGCTAAGTTCTCCAAGTGTGAGTTCTGGTTATCCTCGATAGCGTTCCTTGGTCATGTTGTTAGTGGAGAAGGGATAGCTGTGGATCCGACGAAGATATTGGCGATATGGGAGTGGCCTGCTTTGACTACAGTGGCGGAGGTCCGAAGCTTTCTGGGGCTTGCTGGCTACTACAGGCGCTTCATAGAAAACTTCTCGCAGATAGCGCTACCACTCACGACTTTGACTAGGAAGAATCAGAAGTTTGTGTGGTCTTTGTTGTGCGAACAGGATTTTGAAGAGTTGAAGAGGCGGTTGACCA
This sequence comes from Platanthera guangdongensis, assembly GCA_039583875.1. Lineage (NCBI taxonomy): Eukaryota > Viridiplantae > Streptophyta > Magnoliopsida > Asparagales > Orchidaceae > Platanthera > Platanthera guangdongensis. The sequence goes on from CM077164.1 coordinate 134,936,899, forward strand.
CAGCGCCTATTTTATGTTCCCCAAGTGGAACTGAAGGGTTCGAAATCTATAGTGATGCTTCGAGCAGTGGTTTGGGCTGTGTTCTGCTACAACATGAGAGTGTGATAGCCTACGGTTCATGACAATTTAAGACTCACGAGAGAAATTATTCGGTCCATGACCTGGAGTTAGCGGCCGTGATATTTGCTCTAAATCTGTGGAGGCGCTATTTGTACGGTGTGAAAGTCGACATATACACCGATCATAAGAGCTTGAAGTACCTGTTAGATCAAAAGGATCTGAACATGAGGCAGCAGAGGTTGATGGAGTTCCTAGGGGACTATAACTTCAAGATACATTATGTGCCAGGGAAAGGTAATGTAGTGGCGGATGCGTTAAGTCGTAAGGTTCTTGCACAAGCCAACTGGTTATCGGTACATGATGAGAGATTGGTCAGTGAGTTGGAGTCTTTGGAGATATCTTGCGTCGACAAGCAGTATAGTACTGAGGCGAAACTGTTTTGGATCGAGGTGAAGTGTGCCCTAGCTGATAGAGTTCAGCGGGCTTTGATTCAGGATAACAGCATGAAGCAGAGCTTGGATGAATCATTGGATCGGTCAAATTCCCAGTTTGTGGTTGAGGATGGGTTACTAAGGAAGGACGGTCGCCTATGCGTTCCTAGTACGGATAATCTTCGGGAGGAGTTGATGTACGAGGCTCATCATACCAAGTACACAATTCACCCGGGAAGCACGAAGATGTATAGAGACATGAAGAAATTATTTTGGTGGCCAGGATTGAAGAAGGATGTAGCACTTTATGTGGCCAAGTACCAAACTTGTGCCTTGGTGAAGGCGGAGTGCCAGAAGCCCGGAGGTTTCCTGAAGTCCTTGTCTATCCCGGAATGGAAATTTGACGACATATCTATGGATTTTATGCATGGTATGCCGAAGTCGCAGAGGGGAAACGACGACATCTGGGTGGTCGTAGATAGGTTGACAAAGGTGTCGCACTTCATCCCAATCAGGAAGGAAGATCCGGTGGAAAAGTTGGCCAAACTCTATATGGAGAATATTGTACGGTTGCATGGTGTGCCCCGCAGTATTGTTAGTGATCGAGATGGACGCTTCACGTCAAATGACTGGAGGTTGGTGCATAGTCTGTTGGGTACTAAGCTAAAGTTCAACACAGCCTTTCATTCGCAGACGGGTGGCCAAACCGAGAGGTTCAACCGGACGTTGGATGACATGCTTCGCATGTGCGTCCTAGATTTTGGAAAGAAGTCGGAAGATCACATGTACATGGTGGAGTTTGCATATAACAACAGCTTTCAGGCGAGTATTGGAATGGCGCCTTTCGAGGCCTTGTACGGGAGAAAGTGTCGGACGCCATTGTCTTGGTTGGATACGGGCGAGTCGAAGCTTTACAAACGTCAAGCGGTGGAAGATGCCACTTCAGTGATACAGACAGTTCAGGAACGGTTGAAGATCGCTCAGGACAGATAGTCAAAGTACTATAATGCCAAACATAGGAACATGGAGTTCCGTGTTGGCGACTGGGTGTACTTGAAAATCAAACCGTTCAAGGGTATCTCGCGGGTTCGACGCTTGAAGAAGCTGAGTCCGAGATACCTTGGACCATTTGAGATCCTGGAGCGTGTTGGCGAAGCAGCGTATAGATTGAAGCTGTCGGTGGAGTTGAGTGGGCTACACGATGTGTTCCATGTATCAGTGTTATGTAAGGCGGTGCAAGAGCCTTCGCAAATAGTTGCGGTTGATCAAGTGCCAGTTGATTACGAGTTGACGACAAAGGTCAAGCCTATACGTATAGAAGATGTTGAAGTCAAGCGACTCCGCAACAAGGATATCTGAATGGTTAAAGTCCGTTGGGATAATTGCGGATGTGAGGAGCTTTCTTGGGAGCGAGAGCAAACTATGTTGGAGGAATACCCTGAGTTGTTCCATTCAGGTAACTTGTAATTTTGTGTACCTTTACTTAATTTCGGGACGAAATTCCTTAAGTGGGGGAGATTTGTAACGCCCCGAAAATTGTATTTGAGTTGGTCGCGTAAAATGGGATTTTAGTGCCTGTATAGGGGTACACGGCCTAGGACACGGGCGTGTCCAAGGCCGTGTCTAGCATGGTGTTTTGGCCGATTTTATCCCGAGAAGGACACGACAAGTAACACGGCTTAATGACATGGGCTTGTCATTTGACACGGGCGTGTGCCTGACCGTATCAGTACCCGTGTTCAGTATGGTTGTGTTGGTTGGCGTGGCGGTTATATGTGACACGCCCCCGGACACGGGCGTGTCGAGAACCCAACACGGGCGTGTCGAGTGAGACACGGGCGTGTCTGATCCCGTGTGAGTCTCTGTGTTCGACGATCATGCCTGGATCGAGGCACACGGCCTGGGACACGGCCGTGTGCCAAGCCGTGTTTGGCCCAGGTTTGGGGATTTTTGAGCGGATCTGAGCCGTTCGTTTTCTTTAAATAAGATCCAATGGCCCAGATTGTTTCCTGCTCTGTTAAGGTCGGGAATAGGGGATCAATTCCTCATTTCCTCTCTTTAGCTTTCTCTTTTAAGGAGATAGGAAGAGGAGGAAGAAGGAGGAGGTTTTTGGCCGCCGGTGGAGCATTGGAGCACCGATCAGAGAACCGAGAGCGGATCCGTGGAGGGAATCCCGTTGCGAAGACTTCTATCCAGATAGTTTTCCATGGCGCCAAAGCGTACTACAAGGGTAACGATTCTCTACTCGAGCATGTGAAGCTCTTCCTTTTTGCATAGGGAAACCCGCTCCCGCGAGTATGCGGCGAGTGTGCGGTGTTCCTTGGGGTTGACGAGAATAGTCCCCCTTGTGTTGCATATAGAGTCCGGAATTGAAGTACGGGCATAAGCATTGTGTGTGAAGCCTACCCGGACATGTTGGTCTGGATCGACGATGTTGCATTTGTTATGATTTGCCGGAGAAGACTCCGTGCTTTGGGGTTTTCGGGTTTCTACGCGGTAGATTGCAGCAGGGATCCTTGGAGGTTAGCTCCAAGGCGCACCCGGAAAACTGAGAAGAATCGTTGTTCTGCTAACTTGGCGGTCTGGGAACCGGCCTTGAACATAACTGGGTTATGTGATTGTTTGGAAATGTCAGGATCCGAGAGAAGCTTGGCCCATGCGTATGTCTTAAGGTGAACTACACGGTTGAGCAACGGGCAAGTGGAATTGGACCTGAGCTATGTGGTTCGGTGCGAGAGACCCGAAAAGGGGACTGGCCGTTGGCATAGTCGGGAGCCTTAGACAGTGGTCAGGAAGGATAAAAATGCTCATGTTGTTGCCATCCTGGGGGTGGTGGTGAAGAAGCTGAAGTGTAAGGATTCACCGTTAATGTGCCCTCAGTGCACGGGGTGTTTGGCCGTGCGAGCCTACACCTGTGGCGAAGTATGTTTATACATAATTGTTTAGCTGGGCTAATGATATGCAGGGAAGGAGCACCGCCGTCCCGAGAAAGGGACGGGGTCGTTATAATTTGGTCGGGTTTAGCTGACCGTTGCATGTTTGCCACCATGCGGTGGAATGTTGCTTGCAGGTACTGCGGAGCCGAGTTCAAAATAGCGGGTTGGAGCCCATGTTGCCATGCTGGCCCTCGAAGGCCTTAGCATATAGTTGTTTTTATTTTGTCATGTGTGGCCGGCATGCGAGTCGATGTATGTAAGACACTATTTAATAAGTGAACTATTGTAAGGCCATAAGGCCATGTATCTTTCAATGTATGGTTATTTCATTCCAGTGGTAGCGTTTGTGGACATTCATGTAAATTGATTATTCAATTTGGGTTCTTTCTACTTTTAAAAGCTTCCGCTAGAATGCTCTGTGTTAGGACGAGTAGTCTTAATTGGATAGTTTAGTTATTAATACGTAACCCTTCCATTTGTCCGTGGTATATGGCGTCGGGTTCCAGCTGGACCTTCTGTTATATGCCATACGACGGATGGGGTGTTACAAACATACCCCGGAGGTTGCTCCATGTAGATATCTTCTTGAAGATCCCCATAAACAAAGGCATTCTTCACATCCAGTTGTGAAATGGGCCAATCTCTGTTGACAGCCATAGAGAGAAGGACTCGAATAGTGCTGAGACGAGCAACTGGAGAGAAGGTGTCAAAGTAATCCACGCCATAAGTTTGTGTAAAGCCCTTGGCAACAAGCCGAGCCTTGAAACGGTCCACACGGCCATCAGAGAGGAATTTCACCATAAAAACCCAGCGACATCCAACAAAATCGGTGCCAACAGTAGGAGGAATCGGGGTCCAAGTACCCCGTTTAGTGAGAGTAGCGATCTCGTCATCCATGGCAGCCTTCCAATGCGGAATGGTAAGGGCATCCTGATAAGAACGGGGGGGGGGGGGGGGGGGTGGAAGTGGAAGAGAGAGCCATGGAGAAGACCCTGTGAGCAGGCGTAAGCCGATCATATGAAATAACTGCAGCAAGCGTATAATGGGTACAAGCCCGAAGCCCTTTGCGAAGGGCAATGGGGAGGTCCAGGTCAGCAGGCGCCTCAGCATCCGGAGCATCCATGGCGGAGAGAGCTGGCCCAAGAGGAGAGAGTGATGGCAGCGGAGACGAGGGAGATGATGGAGGTGGAGAGGAAGGAGGAGAGTATGGAGATGTAGGAGGAGTAGGAGGAGGAAAGACCTCAGTAGGGTGGGATGGGGTGGTGGGAAGAGGAGGAGGAAGACTAGAGTCGACAGGAAGAGGAGAGGAGCCAGTAGAGAAATAAGGAGCATTTTCGAAGAAGGTAACGTAGCCCAGAAAGACACATTTGGTGGAGCGAGGGGAGAGTTTGTCGCGGGTGGCGGAGGGAGCATGCACAAATGCCGTGAAGCCAAAGATAGGGAGAGGAAGAGGAAATGGATCCTTTCCAGGATAGAGAATGGAGAAGGGCGTTTTACCGCGGAGAACAGTGGAGGGAATGCGATTGATGAGATAGCAAGAAATGAGAACAACATAGCCCCAATAGGAGCGAGGGACATGCATTTGCTTAAGGATGGTGCGAGCAACATCAAGGAGGTGACGGATTTTGCGTTCCGCTACCCCATTTTGTTGGGAGGAGTAAACACAACTTGTTTGGTGAAGAATTCTATGTTGCGTACAAAATGAGGAAACGCCATGACTAATGTATTATTTGGCATTATCAGAGCGTAAAACTTTAATAGAAACATCAAACTAATTTTTGATTAAATTATAAAAGGATTTCCATACATCAAAGAGTTCAGAGCGTTTTCGTAAGAGATACACCCAGGTACAACGAGAGAAATCATCAATAAAAGTTACAAAATAAGAGCTACCCCGACCAACGGTGAGGGTAGGAGCAGGACCCCAGATGTTGGAGTGAACAAGATCAAATGGTCGGGTAGGAGCAACACCCCAGATGTTGGAGTGAACAAACTGACAGGCATCGCACTTGAGAGGAGAACCATCCGGAGGGAGGTGAGGTAGCAGCTAATGAAGAAGACGTGGGGGATGATGCCCAAGGCGGAGATACCAATGTAGGAGATCAGTAGAATAAGAGGAGAAGGCGGAGAGAGCAGAAACGTTGTCGAGGAAGTAGAGGCCGTCGCTCTCAGTCCCAGTAGTAATCGTCCATTGGGAGCTCGGATCCTAAAAAGAGCAAGAAGTGGGAGTGAATGTGACGGAGCATTTAAGCTGCTTGCATAAAGATTGAACTGACAACAAATTGCAAGGAAACTTGGGCACATAGAGAGTGTCGGCCAAGTGAAGAGATGGAGTGACATGAACCACTCCCATTCCATGAACCAGGGAGGGAGAGCCATCAACAACAAGGACCGGAGGCAACCGTTCATGCGTTTCAAGGAGAGAAAAGCAGTGCGGATTGCACGTCATGTGGTTAGTTGCACCAGAGTCGATGAACCATTTACCTTGAGTAACCACGTGAGCACTACCTGAGGAAGTGACCACCGAAGCGGATGGCTTGGAAAATGGGGTGGAAGCGTCACCAGAAGGGTGAAGATGGGGATGCGTCATCCAGCACCGATCCACAAGATGCCCGGTGCGGCCACAGTGGGAACAGAGGAAGTGGGAAAAACTCCGACCACCAGAATGATGGTTGCGACCACCAAAGCCACTACGTCGAGTCTGGTGAGCATATTATTCTGGAGGAGGAGAAGAGAGAAGCGGACGCTGAAGAAGATATGTAACTGCGGCAATGCGAGCGGACATTGTATCCAAGTTGGGAGAGTCCGCTTCACCCAAAATTTATTGGCGAATCATGTCGTAGGAATCAGGAAGCCGGAGGACGTAGCAAACAACAGGCAGTTCTTGAAAGTGCTTGTGTTGTTCGGCAATATCTGCAGAGAAGGGGCAATGTTGAAGGATCTCAGCCCCAAGTGCTTGAACTTGTTGATAAGCAGCAGCGGGAGACATGGATGGATAGGCAAAGAGGTCTGCATATAAGGTATAAATGCGTGACGTCTGAGCCCCCTTGGAGTACAGAGCAGCAAGAAGAAGCTAGGCCTTCTTGACCGTCTCATCATGACGGATAACAAGAAGACATTCATCGGAAAGACTGTTTGCGAGTCAAGTGCAGACAAGCGCATCACTAGCATCTCAGTCATCAAAGTCAGTAGAAGACGTGGCAGGAGGATCATCGGTAAGGTGGTGGCGTTTGCGTTGTTAGCGGAGGAGGAAGGTGAAGGAGACACTCCAATCCAGGTAGTTAGAACAAACCAGCTTGGATACGGTGCCAAGATTCCCGGAGGGAACGGGAGGAGGAGGTGGAGTCGTGACGGGAGTAGCGGTGGTGGTAGAAGAGCTGGAAAGAGCCATGGGAGAAGCCGTGCGGGTAGAGGGAGGAGAGAAAAGCCGCGCGGGAAGAAAGAGGTCGGGCAGAAACAGAAGACCGCATCGGACAGAGGAAGAACCCGCAATAGAGAAAAGGAAGAAGCCGCGCAGGAAGAGAGCAGGCCGCGCGGACAGAAAACCGAGAAGCCGCGAAAAATAGGCCGCTGAGAAGAAGAAGGCCGCGCGAACAAGAGGGCAGCGACAAGGAAGGGAGGCCACACAAACAAGGAAGGAGTGCAGAGTGCGCGAACAGAGGGCAGCGATAAGGAAGAGAGGCCGTGCAAACAAGGGGAAAGAAGGAAACAGGTCGCGCGGGCAGGGAAAAGCACTGAATCAGGCGACCAAGATCGCGTGCTCTGATACCATGTGCGAACAGAAAGAGGAAGTCCGGAAAATGGACAAACAGAAATTTTTGTATTCCAAAAAGGTATCAATTACATAGTATAGCCTCCCTTTTATAGAATGGAGTAGATGAGAGAGATTATAAATAAACAATGTGGGACTAAAAAATCTCATATACAAGCGGTTTAACATAAAAAGAAGTCGCCAAGCCGCGCGGTTTGGTGAAAGGGCAAACCACCCAGCAACCATAAGAGAAAGATACCAAGCCGCCACACTAGACCGCCTAGCTCGCCCGGTCTCCAAGTCGCTAGGGACAGAATGATAATCCGCCAGAGCACCAACAACAACAAGACGCAGGAGAGAACCCAACAGACCGCCCGGTCTGCAGCCCGCCATAGTCAAACCGCCAGACCTCCCGGTCTCTACTCTGTAATAGTATCAAACTCCTGTTCAGTACATAATTTGTTATGCTTACAGCCTCTGCCCAAAAGGATAGGGGCATGTAAGCTTCTGCAAGTAATGTCCCTGCAGCTTCAATCAAGGTTCTATTCTTCATTTCAGCTACCCCTTTTTGTTGGGGAGTTCTAGGAGCTGAGAGCACTGTTTGATACATTCCTTCTCACAGAACTCATGCATAAGAAGAGACTCAAACTCTATACCATGATCACTTCTGATCAATGCAACATGAGTAGAGTACTCAATCTGTATGGTCCTGAGAAAATCTGTAAGAACTTTAAAGGTATCTGACTTAGATCTCAGAAAGAACACCCAAGTGAATCTTGAGAAGTCATCTACAATGACTAGAGTATAGGATTTACCTCCTAGGCATTGTACAGTAATAGGTCCAAATATGCCCATATGTAGCAAGTACAAAATCCTAGGTGAATCACTTTTATTTACTGATTTGAAACTAGATTTAATTTGCTTGCCTAGTTGACAAGCCCTACAAAGGTCTTCCTTCTTGTAGGGACCATAAAGTAAGCCTCTTACAAGGCTATCTTTAGATAGCCTAACAATATTTTTCATGTTTACATGTCCTAGTCTTTCATGCCATAATTCATTTTGATTGCTAACTAAATTAAGTAGACAAATGTCTGAAGGTGCAGAATGAAAATCAACTAAGTATATGTTTCCTTGTCTATTTCCAATTAAAACATTTTTTTCCCTTATTATAAATAATGCAAGATGTTGAGCTAAAGTGTACCTGATAATCTTCATCACATAGTTGGCTTATGGAAATGAGGTTATGCTTGAGTCCACTTACATATGTCACCTTCTTGAAAGTGACTGCTCCAATTTTTACTTGTCTAGAGCCTTCAGAGTGGCCATACTTTGAATCACCAAAGATAACCTTTGGACCCAGCTTGGACTTGTAGTTGTGTAAGATGTCCTTGCTGTTAGTCATGTGCTTGGAGCACCCACTATCCAGATACCATTTCTAATTACTTGTTGGACAGCTCTTCACCTGCAGAGAAAATAATTAATTGTTCTTGACCCAGGTTACCTTGTGTCCTTTGTTTTGCTGACAGGAAAAACTTGAAATCACAGAAAATTCAGGTTGTGATTTATATCCTAATAGGTGATATCTTCTAGGTTGAATTATCCAATCAGCAAGTGGGTTAAGTGGTTTCCTAGTTTGATTAGAGTTGTTGTCATAGTTATGATTTTACTAAGTCTGATAGGGTTCGACGAATAGTTGTGAGTTCATCGATCAGAGTTCGACGAAATGGGATGTGATCGTCGATCTCTGCTCAGAGAATGATCATGTTCATTTTTTGTGCCCCAAGTTCGTCGATCTCTGCTTGATGAACCATACACAGTTCGTCGATCGCAGTAAGACGAATAATTATTATATTGATTTGCGTTCAGACTTCGTTGACTAGAGTTCAACGAACTAACCACATTTCGTCGATCTGAGTTCGACGAAATCTGCTGAACTTTGTTTTTATCTAAGGTTTTTTGGTTTCTGTTTTTGTGATTTTTAAGATTAGGTAATTCTTCTGTAATTTGTTTGTTGTTTATTACCTCTTTATCCTTAGCAGCAACAAATCTGATGGGGGTTGGTAATATGTTCTTCTTGAGAATGGGGGGTAATCTTGATGAAGCACCCAAGCCCAGTTTTCCATTCAATCTGGCATTGACTGTGCTTGTGATGTCCATCATCTTAAGGATTCTCCCATTGAGAGATTCCTCGAGTTGTTTGGCCTCACATAGCTCTGTTTTTAAGGAGTTAATTTGTTCATTAGCTAGATTTAGTTCATCCTTTAACCTAGTGTTTTCAGCAATCATATTTTCTTTATTAGCTAGTCTTTCCCTAAGTGCTGTGATTTCATTTTCAGAGTTTATTAAATCAATACACATGATTTTAAATTCAAATATAAAAGCATCAGAATTATAGTCAAAAGATAAAAGTACCTGATTAGCTTCTGTTTCTGAAGCTTCTTCATTGTCAGAATCTTCTTCTTCTGATTGACTTCTGGAGGCATCAATGGCCATGAGGCAGACTTTCTTGGCCCTTGCCCCTTCTTCTTCTTCATTGGAGTTAGAAGATGTGGATTCATCTTCAGTTTCACTCCAGCTTTCAGCTACAAAGCCTTTCTCCTTCTTTTTATATTTGTTGGAGGAAGGCCTGCTGCTTTGCTATCTTCTTGAATCCTTCTCTCTTCTTCTTTCTTTCCTTTGATTCTCTGTACACTCTAAGATGAAGTGTCCAGGTTTCCTGCAGCCAAAGCAAACTACCTCTTAAGTAGGGGTTTTGTCATACCTTGGTTTGTCATCCTGCCTGGGTGACTTTCTTCTGAAATCTTTCCTTGCCATTTTATAAAATCTCTTGGCAAAGAGACTCATCAACTCTTCATTAACTGTTGAGTCTTCAGATTCTTCAACAGCCTTGAATGCTAGGTTGTGTTCCTTTCTTGCTTGTGGAGGTGTCCTTTGCTCTGCTGCTTCTCTGGATTTAATGAGCTGCTCATAGGACTTGAGCTTTCCCAAAAGAGATTCAGTGGAAATCTCATTTAAGCTTCTGGCATTCTTGATTGGCCAGATCCTTGAATCCCATGAGCTTGGGAAGCACATAAGGATTTTGTCATTCACCTCAGTGAGGGTGATGTCCTTATCCAAGGTCTTCAGCTCATTGATGATTGAGCTCAGCCTATTGTACATATCTGTAATAGATTATGCTTCCTCCTTCTTGAAGTTCTCATATTGGGATATGAGATTGGATCTTCTATCTTTCCTCTCATCAGCTGATCCAGCTACCATTTGGTTGAGAGAGTACCAAATGGCCTTAGCTAATGTGCATTCTGCCACTTTTTGGAAAATGTCATCAGACATTGTTTGGGCCAAAATATTCATGGCCTTGGCATCAACAACCTTGGCTTTCTTTTGTGCTTCAGTTTACTCAGGTGGTGGAAATGCATTAATGCTTGAGGCTGCTGTAGATGTAGAGGAAGTTTCTTGAGGAGGACCTGTCAAAATAGAGTTGAAGATGTCGTCATCAATAGAATTCATATATATTTTTATTCTTGCCTTCCAGATGGCAAACTTATTTAGGTTGCACACTGGAGGTCTGGTGCTTGCATAGTCATTGTTCTGTGCCTTGCTGTGAATATAATCCTTATAGAATAAAAATCAGATCTAACACAGGATCTTTTGGTTCAAGGGTTAACTTATACAACCAAAGGAAACTTGCTCTGATACCAATTGAAAGTAAGGGTTATATCTGAAATACTCTAGAGGGGGGGGTGAATAGAGTATCTTGAAAACTTAAAAAACGTTTTGCTGTAAATAAAAACAGACCTAAGATAAATTAATCTAACACTATCTCATGCACAACAAAACCTAACTATCACAGCCGCAGGAAGAACAAAAGAAAAAGTGCAACCAGAAAACACAAGAATTTTATAGTGGTTCCCCAACCTGGGTACATCCACTCTTCTACCACCCTAGTATGAATCCACTCAGGTTTTTGATCAGGTGACTACCACCAATGAGCTTTTGATCAGGTGCTCAAAAACTAACCCCAAGTCTTTTGATCAGAAGACTTGGACCAAGAATAACTTTTGAAGGGAGTTAAAGAACCTTTTTTACACTGGGGGATGAGAGAGTGATGGTGTCTTCTCTTTCTCAAATACAACTGAGAAGACTTAGTGGATATATGATGTTAGCAAAAGCTCCCCCTGAGATATTGAACTAAGGAAGATTTGAGCCTTTCTGTAGGGTGAGTAGGTCTTCAATATTTTAGCCTTGACCAGATGGTATCCAGGAACTTCTTTGACAGATAGAATATTTGTTGTCCTCTGAAGAATCCTGAGATGAAGAAGGAAGAAGACTCTTGATTTTTGATTGATGTTCTTCTTCTTCTTCAGCTTGCTGTTCTTTCTCTAGTGTAGGGCTTCTGATTTCTCTATTGTGTTATTGCCCTATGTATTCTATTCTTTGTGTTTTTGACGAGAAGGAAGAAGAAAAGCCCTATGCACTGTGTTCTGGAAGAAAGAGGAAAAATCCTTTTTATATTTTCCATGAAATCTTCCTTCTGAATTTTGAATTTCTTCTTTCATTTAATGCTGACGGTCTGGAGAATATTTGCATTGATTGATTTCCCCAACTGTCCCATTGAAAAACGACATGCAATAATCCTGATGAAGTCCATAATCAATGCTGCGTCTAACAGTAATATTCAGAGAATGTTAAGCATTGATTACTCAAGAATTATCGCAATAAACTAAGGGACAGAGGGAGGGAAAGTCCATGTATGGATCTGCACAGAAATCGTTGAGCAGAGAACAAAATTCATCGAGCTGGGTCCAGAGTTCGTCGAGCTTATAAGATATATTCGTCGACCAGATAATAGTTGTTCGTCGACCTGAGATCCAAGATCTTCGACCTGAGAATAGATAACTGCTTTCTCTAGAACCATGCTAATTTTGTGCATCAAGATCGTCGAGCTGAGAATCTAAGTTCGTCGATTGGAGTTCAGTGAAATGTTTCTTGGACTTTTAGAATGCTGAAGTAGAGTGTCCAGAAATCGTCGACCTGAGAACTAGTTTTGTCGAGCTGAGAACTTCTAACTGCTACTTGATAAAGCTTGTCAGGAATGTGGTCTAAGTTCGTCGAGCTGAGAAGATGAATTCGTCGACTGGAGTATGATTCTGGACTTAGAATATTTAAGTGTTTCTGCTTTTAAAATGTTGAAGTAGATGATCCAGAAATCATCGACCTAAGATCCAAGTTCATCGAGCTGATGTTCTAACTTCATCGAATGGAGTTCAGTGAGAAGAATTTTGGACTTGGAATGTTAAGTATAGTGTCCATAGATCGTCGACCTGAGAACCAAGTTCGTCGAGCTCAGCTCAGAGAATTTTTCTCTGAGTTCATCGAGCTGAGCACGACTTTTGTCGACCTGATTTCGACGAACATCGAACTCATTTTCTGAGTCTTTGAAATTTCTCTAAGTCTTGAGTCTTCTGCAGTCTGTTGATGGCTGGTCCATGCAAGGTTGATTCTAAGAACATGGCCTAGAATCTAGGACACAAACATGACCCTAGCTATATATGTTGGGTCATATATCCTAGTTTAGTGAACCTAGCACAAATCTAACTAGGGATCCAATAGATGCACAAGATACTGAAGTGGGGGATGTAGTTCAGCCAGATGGAGCCACTGATGCTCAAGAAGGTGAATCAAGGTTGCCTCCAGTTATAAGGCATCTGAGGGATCACCCAGTACACCAGATCATTTGTGATGCAAGACAAGGAGTGATGATAAGGAGTAGAAGTCTGAATACAGTCTTATACACAAGCTTTCTATCATAAGAAGAGCCTGTTAGAACCCTATTTCTGATTTTGGCAAAGATCCCTATTAGGATGTATTAGATTGACCTAATATGTATAGTCAAGGATCATAGGATTATTTCCAGGTTTGCTCCTTCAGAAAAATTCCAGAGAAATTCATATTTGAAGTTCAGAAATTCAGCTCAAAGAAATTCTCCGAGCTCAGTTCAACGAACTCTGACTTCAGTTCAACGAACTCTGAGCTCAGCTCAAAGAAAGCTGTAAAACTCAGTTCAATGATTATGCAGTTCACATTCTCTGAGCTCAGCTCGACGAACTCCGAGCTGAGCTCCACGAACTCCGAGCCGAGATCAATGAACTCCGAGCCCAGTTTGAAGAAAGCTTTAAAATTCAGTTTGATGATTTCTTTGCAGTATTCAGACAGAATTATTTACAGCTGGCAGAATTAATTAAGGCTTAATTAATGGCGATTACAGCTATCAGATTTAATGCTATATATTCTTATTAATATAGTCGTTTGGAGGCTGCATGAAATATGGATTAAATCAGGATTTAATGCTAATTGATTCCCAAAACAATTACCATTCTCGGGAATGATTCAGCCATTGCAGACAAAGTAAATTCAAATGTTTGAATTATGTTCAGACAATATATAGAGATATTTATGCAGTGCAGAAGGGTAGAAGAAAAAGCAGTGATAGAAAGAAAAAGAAGAACAAAGAAAAGAGTTTCTCCATCAAGCTTTTCTTCCAGGAAACAATATTCATTCTGAGATCAAAGCTTAGAATCTCTCAGATACATATACTGGATGGAGAACTTTTCATTAAAGGCCTACACATTGAAGCAAAGCTTCCTTCTTTCCTGAACCATTCAACATCTTAGGGGGAGCTTTGACATCATCAAATCCACTAGTCTTTTCTCAGTTGTATTTGAGACAGAGAAGACAACATAACTTCTTTTCCCTTTCCTGTGTACAGGGTTATAACTCCCTTCAAACGTTATTATTTGGTTGTCAAGTCTCCTGATCAAAATACTTGGGTTGGTTTTTGAGCACCTGATCAAAAGCTCATTGGTGGCAGGGCACCTAATTAAAAACCTGTAGTGGATTCCTACCAGGATGGTAGAAGAGTGGATGTACCCAGATTTGGGGAACCACTATAAAATTCTAATGTTGTCTGGTTGCCATATTTTTCTTTTGTTCTTGTTGTGGATATGCTAGTTAGATTTATTGTGTCTGTGATTAATTAGTTTATATTTTGCTATGCTTGTGGTAGATCATTTTATCTTAAGACTGTTCTTTACTTACAACATAGTTTGGTATCAAATAGCTTCCTAACACAATAGTTTTTATTAAACAACAAAAATGTTAAAGTTTTAAAGATACTCTATTCACCCCCCACCCCCCCTCTAGAGTATATCAGGTCTAACCCTAACTTTCAGAGCCCAAGAAGTTTGAAGAGGCAATCAAATACTAATTATGGATTGGAGCAATGTAGGAAGAACTGAATCAGTTCAACAAATATAAAGTCTGGAAGCTGGTTCCCAAACCTAAGAGACATAATATCATAGGAACTAAATGGATTTACAGGAACAAGTTAGATGAGAATGATATTATTATCAAGAATAAGGCTAGACTGGTGGCCAAAGGATACAAGCAAGAAGAAAGGATTGATTTTGATTAGACATTTGCCCTAGTAGCCAGATTGGAATCTATAAGACTCTTTCATGCATTTGCTGTCTACGAAAGATTCAAAATCTACCTAATGGATATGAAGTCAGTTTTCCTGAATGGGGACTTATAATAGGAAGTCTATGTTGAACAACCATCAGGTTTTGTTGACTCTAACTTACCTAATTTTGTTTATAGGCTTAGGAAAGCTTTATATGGGTTGAAGCAAGCCCCTAGAGAATGGTATGAGACTTTGTCTAGTTTCCTCATTGAGAACAAATTCTCAAGGAGGAAAATAGACAAGACCTTATTCTTAAGAAAATATAAGGGCAAGATCATCTCCAGATATATGTTGATGACATTATCTTTGGATATACTGATGACAACATTTGCAGGAAGTTTGCTAAACTTATGCAAGATAAGTTTGACATGAGTAGTATGGGTGAGCTCAAGTTCTTTTTGGGACTCCAAGTTAGACAGACTGATGATGGCTTGTCCATATGTAAGACCTTTTTTTCTTTCTCAAACCCAGTGGTCTTATGCCCAAAACCGCCATTTTGCGGTGGCACCAACACTCGGGAAGGCTGCCATTACAAAATGCTGATTCTGTCGGCCTTATCGATGATCAAAGAGAGAGCAGTAATCATAAACTGAATTATAATTGAGTCCACAATCATCATAAGAAAATGAGAAACCATAACAGTCCATAAACATAGAAAAGAGAGAGAGTACTGCATAGAATAGTACAAATGAAATATAAACGTGCTTAAGTCCAGTACATCAGATCCTCACGACAATCTCTTGCGGAAGCTATAAGTAACTAAACACTCATGGAACCAGTAGTTGGTGCTCCTGTGTTAGACTGTCCCACCTCCATGAGCACCGTACTCCGCTGGTGTTGTGTCCCCTGCTGCTGCTCCCTGTCTCCCATCCGGAGCCCCTGTAATGTTGTGGTCTGAAAACCATTAGTCATAAAGACTAAGTCCTATCATCCCCTACCCCTCACCCATGGCTCCTAAGCACCGAGCGTGGAGGAGGAAAGGGAAGCTATGAAGGTGGAGAGTAAGCAAAGCAGGTGACAGTGGAACTATTCTAGCAGTTAATCTATAATGTATAAACAGGTAAGGAAGAAAGGTACAAACTAGCAGTTCTCTAATAGTAAGCAGTAAGGTAAGCAAGTAGAGTAAAGTAACACAGGTAGGAAAAACATTCTAGAAAGTAGGTAACCTTAACTTATACGAATGCCAATACAAACTTATAAGTTAAGGGTTCTTCTGCAAGGCTCCCATCGTATAAAAGTCTCATACCAATTTATACATTGGGGTGTTGGTTGTATGTAAGTATGAGTGTTGTGATATGCTATGTCATGACTCATGCAAGTGCAACTCACACACACGACTCTATGCGCACAGACCTTTAGTTCCCCCTATTTTGGCAGCTAGCTTCACTCCCAGGAACCTCCGTAGTGGAAAACAGAGAAAGTGGGTCGGGCCCCCCACTCCTAGGCGAGTATCCACACTACCAGGCCTAGCCCTTACATATGCCTCTAGAAGGACACAACCTAGAGCCTCCACGTACTATGCTGGCCATATCTACCAGACTTTCTTTGGCCAAGTGTCCCACACTACTGAGTCAACATATCGACGTCGGTGTGAACGACCGTCCAATACTGAAGACCCACCACCTTATTTGTATCCAAATCATTCCGAGCCACCGGCTCCCCGGACTATCCCATCCGTTACATCTACCTTCCGAACCTACCGTCCGGATGGTTAATCAAACTAACCTAACCAACCTCCCGAGCTACCGGGGTGTGTGAATGTGGAACCCTAGTTATGCTAGTTGCTCATGTAGTTTATTATTTCTACTGTTTAGGTTAGCCTAGGACTACCCAAGGTATTCCCCGTGAAGGGCTCTCGAGGGCACTAGAAACTATGATGGTAGCTGAAGCCCTTCATTCCCTTTCGAAAGGCACTTACTATTATTGGTTGTCACCCAACTCCCAATCCCGTTAATGTTGTACTGGATGTAACCCTAGTGCATTTTGACTTTTTCTCTCTCCACGGGGAAGACGATGTTTCGTCGACCCCGAGCACCTCTTAATACTAGTCAAACCTCCCACTCCTCATCATGACTCCCGATGATTATCTCATTTCACTTACCAGATCAATACACTAATATCCCAACTCCCTAGATACACTTTGCACCATATTATGACTTCTGCAGTTTTTACTAAACGCAGACCATCCTAAGCCATATAATGTATACAAAGGGAGGTACTCCAAATTATCATCCAAAATCCCTACAATATTTATTGGAGGTCTATCATGACATGATTAGCCTAAATCCAAAAGTTTATAATTTTCCTAATTTACTTGATAATTTATTTAATTTCCAATGAGATTCAAATGCCTAAGTTTGAACATGAAGTACTTTTTGAGGCATGCAAAATGTTCCACAAAATTATGATAAATACAAGACAACTATTTATCATTAAATTCAAGGTCTCCAATTTTTCAGTAAAATATAAACCTCTAAACATAATTTTTGAACATAATCTACATTAACTAAATTAAAGAGACAAGTACTGCCAATATTCTTCTAAAACTTTTGAGAAAATTCAAGGATGAATATAAAGACATATAAACACTCTAGGTCAACTTTCACAATTTATCAGTGAATAATGAACTGTATACTTGATTTTCTCATAATAATCGAAGTTAATAGGTTAATTAACTAAGTACAACAATTATTCATTTAACAATTGTAATAAAATTCCCATATGAGCATATTGACCTAGAAGCACTACTGATCAAGTTTCATAATTTTCCAATAAATAGTTGTCTTGTATATTATGAAAATATATCTTATAGTTTAATTCATCCCTATTACCAAGACTTCAAGACCCATATGAGCATATTGACCTAGAAGCACTACTGATCAAGTTTCATAATTTTCCATATTACTTGAAAATATATCTTATAGTTTAATTCATCCATAGCACGGATATTAAAGCACATCCAGTGGCTATTGTAACATGCCTCAAACAACTAGACCCTCAGGAGTTGTTTTGTCATGACTAGGTCATGACGAAGCCCTAGGAAGCCCAAGAAGGCCAAGTAAACCTAGGGATGTAGGTAAGACCACTATGGTCTGCAAATAGTAGATTTATGAACCCTAGTTTAAGATGATCATGGGGCTTCACCAAGACTTCAAGACCCCATCATGGCCTCACCAATCCATTGTAAGATTCATCTGAACCCTAAGGGTCCATTGGAGTTAACCCGGGGAGGCCAAGTTGACCTAGGACCACTTTAGGACTAAATTGGGCAAGGTGCCCTAACTAAAGGTAGTGTGCCCTAGTAAAATCCCAACTGACCCTACACGGGGTCTTTCTAAACCTAAGGTGGGGTCAATGGGTCACCAAGTACCCATTGGGGTCAACCTTAGAGGCTAAGTTGACCTAAGTCAACTATAGCCCCGAAGTGGTCAAAGTGCCCTTACCAAGGGACAAGTGACCTACAAGGTGCCAAGTCAGCCCTACCCAACCCTACCTAGGCCTTAGGGGAGATCAATGGGTCACCAAGGATCCATTGGGGGCAACCCAAAAGGTCAAAAAGACCAAAGTCAACCCAAGCCTACTTTGGGTCAACCTAGCCCAAATGGGCTAGCCCAAGCTCAAGCCTCCTCATGTGGCTTCTTTAGGGAATAATGTGCATGGATGGACTACAAAAATTCCTCCAGGTTGACAAAGTCAACTTGGTGACTATGGGAGAGGGTGAGCTCCATTCCATGTTAATGGAGGAGAGAGAAAAGAAGAAAGAGGAGGGAATGAAGGTGATCGGCCAAGGGGAGGCCAAAGGCCACCTTTAATGGCTGAATTCAACTCCCCTAGGGAAGGGGAGAAGTTTCCAGCCATTTCCCCGACCACCAAATGCCTGGTTCACCCCCCTCCTCCATGGCTGAGCCTAGCCATTAATGGCTTTAATGGACATTGATAATCTAGCCCCTCCTCTCTCCAACTGAGGCTTTAAACACCATCAGTGGGTCGAGAGAAGACTTTCCCAATCCTTACCTGAAGAAATCGAGCCTTCAAAAATGGTTTCTCGGCGATCTTCTCGACTTCAGGCCGCCGGTAAGGTCCTCCTCCTCCCCTTTCCTCATGGTTAGATCATAGAAATGCTTAGGTTCAAGGTTCGGGCTCAATTGAGCCCAAATCAATTCCTGGTTTTCATGGTTTTGGGTCGAGAAATCAAATTGGTAGAACCATCGGAATCAGCCCCTCCAGCGGTTGTGTCGCCGCTAGTCGATAGCCACCACCTCGATGGAGGTGTTGGTGGCGGTGGTCGGCCGGGGAAGTGCCGGGATGGGCGGCAGTGGCGGTTGGAAGTGGCTCCAGGCTCGAGCTATCTCAGCCGTTGGCTGGAGGTAGAGGATGAGCCCGGGCCCTTGGATCTGCACCAAAATTCATGCACTAGATTTGATAAGAATTATTTTAATTTCATTTTTATTTTGTTTTTGCCACACTATTTGCAGTAGATGGTTTTAATTTTTAAAAAATACTTAGTCTCCTCTACTGAAAAAGTCACCAACATGAAGTTTGTAGCCCTAAGGGTCTATGGTAATTCAAAATTGATTTTAACTAATTTGGACCTATGGTTGGACTAGGGCATCCATTTTGGTGGGACATATACCTAGGGTATCCTGAGATTAAAATGGGTGTCCACTCTTCATCCCTTGTCCAAATGACCTGAAATTTGGACAAGGGGTCACCCTTAGCTATAATGGGGCCTGCCCAAAAATGGGAATTTTTGGAGATACTTCGGCTATGGTTTTATTTTATTATTTAATAATTTTAGGGTAATTTAATTAGGTGGTCTAATGACCTCCAAACCCTCCCAAATTTTGGTGAGTGGTCCCTGGCCTCATGATATTTCTCTATATAAATTTTCACCTCATTTGGATGTGTTTCGGATAGGGAATGACCTAACCCTAATTTTACCATAACGAGGGATTCTTAAGTAAAAAAGTGCACCTTGAGGTTGAGTGGTCAAATCACCTCAATAGAGGATACGATTTTGACCACTGACTTGGCATGACCTATAACACCCTCATATGGATTATTGGGTGGTCTAGGGTAGTTTTGCCCTAGGATCCAAACTCAAACCCTAAGGAGGGGCTTTTGAGTGTTGTGAAGGGCATGGGGTCAAATGCCCCTATGTGATCTTGAAACTTAGTAGAAATGATGCTAGGGTAGCCCAAGTCCTCTGGTATGAATCTTAGAGGATTTGGAGTTGGATAGACATCTCAAATCCCTAATCCTAGTTTAGGGCATAACCACTTTTTGTGTAGAATAAGACACCAAAACTTATTAACAAGGTGTGAAACTTAGGTAGAATGGACTCTAAGTTAGATAGGACCTCTTGTCAATTTATTGGAATTTTATGAGTAATATTACCAACACCCCCTTTGTTATACATGATGTGGCCCTAAATGGTATTTTATTTATTATGATCACACTGTATATTATAGACTCATGAAATTTGGGAAGAAGGTGTTTTAAGTAAAAATGATTATTCCTGAATTTTGTTATAAATTTTAGTTGAACAACTTTAGTATTTTCTTCACAAGTTTTAAAAGGTACAATTATGGTCAATAAATTATTTAGAGCTATTTACTTGTTGCAAAAATTTTGAAATTAGGCCTCTGATAATTTTAGGTCAATATCCACATGGAGAAATTAATTCATGATTTTTAGATGATTATTTGCAGTATATACTTTACAAACCTATAATTTTGGGGATCTGATGTATAATTTATTCAGAGCTTATTTCCTGCTGAAAAATTGGGAGACACTGGATTTTATGTTAAATAGTCATATTGAATTTATCATATATTTTGTAGAGCATTTGCTTGTCTGAAATGGTTACTTCATGTTCAAACTTGGATTTTTAGATTATTAGAATAAATAAATAAATTATAAGATAAATTAGGAAAATTATGAATTTTGGATTTAGGCTACAAATGTCATTATAGCCCTCCAATAATTATTATAGGGGTACTGGGCGAATATTTTGTGTACCTCCCATTATACACTTCATATAACTTAGGCTGGTCTGCATTTAGTAAAATCGCAGAAATTGAGTTGGAATAATAATTTGGGCACACGGGTTGGGGTTAGAGATTATGCTATTTAGATAAACAATTGGGGACATCTCTGGAAGACAAGTTGAGTAAAGTGTGGAGTTGGCTAGTGTTAGGCGGTGCTCGGGGACGTTGAAAGATCGTCTTTCCCGTGGGGAGGAAGTGTCAAATACACTAGGGTTAGACTCAATACAACATCTAAGGAACTAGGAGTTGGGTATCAACAATTATAAAATAAGTTCCTTGCGAAATGGAGCTTTGGGCGTAATCCCATTGTAGTTCCTAGTGCCTTCAAGAGCCCTTCAAGGGTATACCTTTGGCAGTCCTGGACTAACCTAAATAGTAGGTAAAACTGAAATGCAAGAGTAATTAGAAATAATCTAGGGTTGCTCTCACACTCCCCGGGGTTGTGGGAGTTAGGTTAGGTCACTCGGGTAGTAGGCTCGGTGGTTTTGGTGATGGGCAGGTTGGCCCGGCGAGCTTTGGCTCGGTTGATGTTTGTGATGGTCAGGTTGGCCCGACGAGCTTTGGCTCGGTTGTTGTTTGTGTCGGACGGGATGGTCCGGGGAGCTTTGGCTCGGTGGTTATACATCAAGGTTGCATGTGCATAAAGTAAAGGTGGTGGGTCTTCGGTATTGGAGAGTGGATGCACCGATGCCAATACGTTGACTCGGTTAGTGTGGTTTAGTACTTAGCCAAGTAAAGTCCGGTGCGCCAGCCGACAACAGTACGCAGGATCTCTACATAGTGCACCAGCATTGAGGCGTATGATAGGTCTGACTGGTAGTGCAATTACCGGTTTAGAGGTGGCGAGGCCCAACCCACTGCTTCTGTTTCCCACTACAGAGGTATCCTGGGAGGTTCGGCTCCAGAAAGGGGGAACTAAATGTCTGTGTACACAGAGTCGAGTGGGTTGTTGTACTTGCATGTTCACAGCATGGCATAATTGTATTTCATAGCATAACCATTGCATTCTTGCCTGAAACCTATTGTATAAGGTGGTATGGGACGCTTTATACAATAGGCCATGCAAAACGACCCCTTGGTTTATAAGTCGTGCGAGCGTGCTAATAAGTTAAGGTTTTTATTCAATAAAATATATATCTATTCTTGTTAGAAAACCAACAACCTATCGTATAAATTGGTATGGGACTTTTTATACGATAGGAGCCCCGCAAAAGATCCGTTGGCTTATGTGTTTTCATATAAGTTAAGGTTACTTTTCTTGTTTAGTCTTTCTTACCTGCACCCTGTCTTATATAATATAAAACTGCAAGATTAGTTCCACCGCCATCTGCTTATTTGTCATTCTCCACTTTCATGTCCTCTCCTCTCCTTCTCCCCGCTCGGTGCCTACGATCCATGGGGGAAGGGGTGGGGGATGATAGGGCTTAGTCTTTTAGACTAACGGTTTTCGAACCATATCATTTTAGGGAACCGTGGAACCCAGCATGGATGAGCAGCCCCGGAGGTCGGCATGCTTGGAGATGGGGCAATCTAGTATCGGAGTTCAGACAGCAGGGACTATGAGTCCGGTTCGCTACTAATTTGTTTTAGTTTTGCTTCTACTATGAGAGACATGTAGTGAAGATCTGATGTACTGGGCATGGGCCCAAGATTTAAGTATTTTGTTATATCTGTGGACACACCATTCGTGGAGATTATTATTATATATGTGATTTTCTGTGGACTTGCCTTTTTATTACTTTGTTACAGTTGTGATCAATTTGGCCGGCAAGATCAGTATTTTGTAGTGATGACCTTCCCAGGCATGAAGGTGTCACCGCAAAGCGGCGGTTCTAGGCCTAAGACCCTGGAGTTTTAAAAAAAGGGGGGTCTTGCAAGTGGTATCAGAGCAAACCTCGATCGAAAAGTAGCAGTGCACAACCCCTGGGTCACCCACGCGCGAGTTTAGTTTGGGGACAAACCAAGCAGCGGAAGCAGTGGTGTGCTCATATGGGGGATCACATGTAAATTGTGGACTTTAGTTAGGTTTGAGTAGATTGCTTACTAATGTAGTTTGTTTCATAGCCCCTGGCACAGCCTACGCCACACGGCAAAGTCCAGTAGACTCCGAATGTTGCACCACCTCCCTCGGTCCACACTCCATTCCTACAGTCATAGATGGGACAGACTCTGATAGCTATCTTGGAGGCTTTTAGGGATCAACAGGTTCCATCTCTGCAGCCAAGCCCGGGGGCCAACTTGCTAAGTACTTTCCGAGGACTTTCTTCCCCATCCTACTTGGGGACAGAGTTGGCCGTTCGGATGGAGGAGTGTGTTGGATCCTTAGTTTGATTTGGGCTAGGTTCACTAACTTAGGATGATGTGACCCAACATGTATAGCCTGGGTCAAAGTTGTGTCCTAGAGTCTAGGCCAAGTCCTTAGTAACAACATCACATGGACAAGCCTCCATCAGACTGCCAGAGACTCAAGACTTAGAGTTTTTCCAGAGATTCAGAGATTTCTCAAGAAACTAAGTAAAATAAGTTCGACGTTCGTCGAACACAGGTCGACGATAGTCGTTCTCAGCTCGACGATCTTAGAGAAATATTCTCTGAGCTGAGCTCGATGAACTTCAGTCACAGATCGACGATCCTTGGACTCCACCTTCAGAATTCTAAGTCCAGACTGTTCTCTAGACTCAGGTCGACGAACCTAGTTCTCAGGTCGACGAACTTCATTCTTTGCTCGACGATTTCTGTACTTCCACTTCAACTCTATTGCCAGAGGTTTATCAATTTTTCTATAAGTCCAGAATCATTTTCAGATCAACGAATTCAAGGTTCTTCAGACTTAGCTCGACGAACAATATTCTTTGGTCGACGAATCTTTGGACTATTACAGCATTCTGTCGAGACTATGTTCTCTAGTCTCAGGTCGACGATCTCAGTTCTCTGCCCGACGAATTCTGGAACCAGAATACTAATGTCGACACTGAGAGTATATGTCGACATCAACTAAGTCAACACTAGAAGAATTTGTGTCGACATCCAGATCATCAGTTGACATTGTGGAAAGGCTATGTCGACACCACACAGAAGACTTGTGTCGACACACAGGAGTAATTGTGTCGACACATAATATTTGACAACTCCAGAATAATTGCTGAACTGCAGTCGACGAACACATTTATCAGCTCGACGAATAGGCAAAGATCAAAAGAGACAGCAGTTTAGCTTCCAGCTCGACGATCATGGAACTCAGCTCGACGAACAGAAGTCGTCTGGTCAACGAATACAACATCTCATCTCGACGAACTGTGTACTCAGTTCGACGAATTCTGCCAACTGTTCGACGATTCCAGACTTAGTTATTTCCGGCCTTCTGTCCCGACTCTAATGCGATAATTCCTGAGTAAATAATGCTCTAACATTCTCTGATTATAACCGTTCGAAGAAGAATTAATTATGGTTTTCTCTAGGATTATTGCTTGCCGTTTTTCCACGGGACAGTTGGGGAAATAAATCAATGCCGATTATTATCAAGGCTGTCAGCATTAATTGCAGATGCATTCAAATTTTCGAAATACAGAGAAGAAGAGAATGACGGAGACATAGAGCACAGCATACTGAGAAGCATACAGATACACAAAGAAAAACATTCAGTCTTGAACAATCTGCTCTGTCAACAAGAAGCATTCTCTGATACACAGAAGCACTTGACCAGAAGCTCATCCGCACCTAAAAAAAGAAGAACAACAATACCTATATCTAGAGTCTTCTTTCTTCAAGTACTCCAGGACACTTCAAAAGGACAACTTCAGTTCAATCTATCAAAAAAGTTCCTGAAGATTATTGCTGGTCAAGGATTCAGTTTGAAGACCTATCACCCTGAAGCTTAGCTCCTATTTTTCCCTGATCCATTCTACATCTCAGGGGGAGCCATAAGCTATAATCAAATCCACAAGTCTTCTCAGTTGTATATTGAGAGAAAGAAGACAAAAACATCTCTCACCCATACTGTATAAAGGGTTGTCATCTCCCTTCAAAAGTGATTCCTTGGTTGCAAGTCTCCTTATCAAAATACATGGGTTGGTTTTTAAGCACCTGATCAAAAGCTCATTGGTGTCAGGCACCTGATCAAAAATCTGAGTGGATTCCTACCAAGGGTGGTAGAAGAGTGGATGAACCCAGGTTGGAGAACCACTATAAAATTCTTGTGTCGTCTGGTTACCTCTTTTTCTTTTGTTCTTGCTGTGCTTGTGATTTAGGTTTATTGTTTTCTAGTTTATTAATTTCTGCACTTTTAATTTAGAGTAAAAGCTATAATAGCTGTTAATAATTTTTAAGCATACTCTATTCACCCACCACCCCGCCCCCTCTAGAGTATTTGAGATCTAACTCTCACTTTCAATTGGTATCAGAGGAGGTTCCATTGGTTGTACAAGTTAAATCTTGAACCAAAAGATCCTTTGTTAGATCTACCCATTATTTTATTTTCATTTAAATTATAAACACAACATGGCACAGAACAAGGATTATGCAAGCACCAGACCTCCATTTTGCAACCTTAATAGGTTTGTCATCTGGAAGGCAAGAATTAGGTTATACAAGAATTCCAGTGATGAAGACATCTACAATTCAATTTTG
This sequence comes from Platanthera guangdongensis, assembly GCA_039583875.1. Lineage (NCBI taxonomy): Eukaryota > Viridiplantae > Streptophyta > Magnoliopsida > Asparagales > Orchidaceae > Platanthera > Platanthera guangdongensis. The sequence continues at coordinate 134,962,272 of CM077164.1, forward strand.
ACAGGTCCCCCACAGGCATCTACACCTACAACATCTTCCAGCAACAATGCAGTCCCACCACCTGAGTGGACTGAAGCCCAGAAGAAAGCAAAGATTATTGATGCCAAAGCTATGAATATCCTGGCACAAACTATGTTAGATGACATTTTCCAGAAAGTTGCTGAGTGCACCTCAGCAAAAGCCATTTGGGATTCCCTAAAATAAATGGTGGATGGATCAGCAGATGACAGAAAGGATAGGAGATGAAATCTCATATCCCTATATGAGAACTTTAAGAAGGAGGAAGCTGAGACAGTTTCTGATATGTACAATAGGTTAAGCTCAATTATCAATGAGCTGAAAACCTTGGATAAGAACATCACTCTTACTGAAGTGAATGACAAGATCCTGATGTGCTTCCCAAGCTCTTGGGATACAAGAATCTGGCCCATCAAGGAGGCCAGATGCCTGAATGAGATTTCAACTGAATCTCTATTAGGTAAACTAAAGTCATATGAACAACTGATAAAGACCAGGGAGGCAGCTGAACAATAAACACCTCCAGATGCCAGAAGAGAACAAAGTATTGCTTTCAAAGCCACTAAAGAGACAGAGACTGCAACATCAAATGAAGAGCTTATGAGTATCTTTGCTAAGAGATTCTTCAAGATTGCCAGAAAGGATTTCAGGAGAAAGTCAGCAAGAAAAGATGACAAGCCAAAATATGACAAGACACCAACCAAATAAGTTGTGTGCTATGGATGCAGAAAGCCTGGGCACTTCCTCTCTGAGTGTCCAGAGAACCAGAAGAAAGAGAAGAGAAGAGAGAAGGAAACTAGAAGACAGCACACTAGCAAACCCTCTTCCAGCAAGCACAAGAAGAAGGAAAAGGGCTTTGTGGCTGAGACCTGTAGTGAGACAGAAGATGAGTCAACATCTTCAAGCTCTAGTGAAGATGAGGAAGAAGAAAGAGCAAAGGAGTTTTGCCTCATGGCAATTGATGCCTCCAGAAGTCACTCAGAAGAAGAAGAATCTGAAGATGAAGGAGTGTTTGAATCAGAGGCAGATCAAGTAATGTCCTCTTTTGACTACAGCTCTGAAACATTTTAATCTGATTTCAAATTAATGTGCATAGATTTGATTAATTCTGAAAAAGAAATTAAAATTCTTAGAGAAAAGTTAGGAAACTTAGAGGATGTTCAATATGAAAACATTAGGTTAAAAGATGAATTAACCATGGCAAATGAAAAAATAATTTCACTAAAAACTGAGCTTTGTGTGTCCAAACAACTTGAGGAAACTCTCAATGGTAGAAGCCTCAAGCTGATGGATATCACAAGTACTGTTAATGCCAGACTTAATGGCAAGCAAGGCTTGGGTGCTCCATCAGGTTTGCCCCCCATTGTCAGGAAGAACATTCTATCAACCCCAATAAAATTTGTATCTGCTAAAGGGAAAGAAAAAGTAAATGACAAACAAACAGCAGAAAAAATACCTAAGACAGTAGGACAGAAAACAAAAAACCAGAAAACACATAGTAAAAACAAGGTTCAGCAATTTTCGTCGAACTCAGATCGACGAAATGGGGCCAGTTCGTCGAACCCAGATCTATGAACTCTGAATGCAAACTATAGTTATAATTATTCGTCTAACTGCGATCGACGAACTCTGTATGGTTCGTCGAGCAGAAGTCAACGAACGTGGGGCACAGAGAATGAACATGTTCATTCTCTGTGCAGAGATCGACGATCTCAACGTAATTCGTCGAACTCTGGTCGACGAACTTACAGAAATTCGTTGAACCCAGGAGGACTTAATCAAAACTATAATTCCAACAGCAACTTAAATACTTCTAAGAAACCATTTAATGCACTAGCTGACTGGATCATACCACCTAGGAGATATCACCCTCTAGGATATAAATCCCAACCTAAATTCTCTATTATTTCCAGCTTCTCTTATCAGCAATACAAAGGACTCAAGGTAACCTGGGTCAAAAACCATTAACTGTTTTCTATTGCAGGTGAAGAGTTGTCCAGGGGTAAATCAAACTTGGTACCTGGAGAGTGGCTGCTCCAAACATATGACTGGCAGCAAGTACATCTTAACCAACTAAAAGTCCAAGATGGGGACAAAGGTTATCTTTGGTGACTCCAAATGTGGTCAGTCAGAAGGATTTGGAGAAGTAAGAATAGGAGCTGTCACATTCAAAAAGGTGACATATGTAAGTGGACTCAAGCATAACCTCATCTCCATAAGTCAGTTATGTAATGATGGTTATCAGGTATACTTTAACCCATCCACTTGTTCTATTATTGATAAAAACAACCAAACAGTTTTAACTGGAAGTAGACAAGGCAACATATACTTAGTAAATTTTCTTTCTGCCAAAACTGATATCTGTTTACTTAACTTAACTAGCTATCAGAATGACTTATGACACAAAAGACTAGGTCATGTAAATCTGAAAAACATTGCTAGGCTATCTAAACATAACCTTGTTAGAGGTCTACCTTCTGGTCCCTACAAGAAGGAAGGTCTCTGCAGGGCTTATCAATTAGGCAAGCAAACTAAAACTAGTTTTAAATCAATTAATAACAGTGATTCACCTAGGATTTTGTACTTGCTACATTTGGATCTCTTTAGACCCATTGTTGTACAAAGCCTAGGAGAGAAATCCTACACTTTGGTTATAGTGGATGACTTCTCAAGGTTCAGTTGGGTATTCTTTCTGAGATCAAAGTCCGATACCTTCAAGGTTCTTACAGATTTTCTCAGGACCATACAGATTGAGTTCTCTAATCATGTTGCATTGATCAGAAGTGATCATGACACAGAGTTTGAGTCTCTTCTTATGCATGAGTTCTTTGAGAAGGAAGGTATCAGGCATTGCTTCTCAGCTCCTAGAACTCCCCAACAAAATGGGGTAGCTGAAAGGAAAAATAGGACACTCATTGAAGCTGCAGGTACATTGCTTGCAGATGCTTACATGCCCCTAACCTTTTGGGCAGAGGCTGTAAGCACAACAAATTATGTCCTGAACAGGAGCTTAATTCACAAACTAAAGAACAGGACTCCCTATGAATTCGCTCAAAGGGAAGAAACCTAAAATAAACTATTTTAAAGTATTTGGTTGTACATGTTATATACACAATAACAATAAGAAATACATTAGAAAGTTTGAGGCTAAGGCTGAAGAGGGAGTTTTTCTAGGATACTCCCAAGTAAGCAAGGCCTATAGGGTTTTTAATAAATCAACATTAAAAATTGAAGAGTCTATTCATGTTTCATTTGATGAGACTAACATGTATTGCAAGGAGAAAGAAATTTCTACCAATAGTATTTTGCAGGTACCCCACTTGTGTGAGACCTTGGATGGACTAAACCTCACCCAAGAGGCGCCAACTCATCCCTCTGCACAAGCCATTGAAGAAAGGGAAGAAGAAGTTTAACATAATGAATCTCTACCAACAGCAAATACAATTCCACAGGAGGAATTAATTCCAAATGCTGTGGCACAACCAACTCCACCCACTGATTTTGTCACACTTAGGATCACCCCAGATCTCAAGTGATTGGAGACATATCAGTAGGTGTGCAAACAAGGCATCAACTCACCCAAGATTTGATGCATGCATGTTTTCTCACTCAGGTTGAACCTCTATCCATTCATGATGCTGAGCAGGATCCCCAATGGATCCTTGCAATGCAGGAGGAACTAAATTAATTTGAGAGATGTATAGTTTGGGATTTGGTTCCAAGACCCCAAAACTACCCAGTTATTGGAACCAAATGGGTTTTCAGAAACAAGCTGGATGCCCAAGGAGTCATTGCGAGAAATAAGGATAGGCTTGTTGCTCAAGGATATAGGCAAGAAGAAGGAATTGATTATGATCAAACCTTTGCACCTGTTGTAAGGTTGGAAGCCATAAGAATATTCCTTGCCTATGCAGCATACAAGAGGTTCAAGGTCTTCCAAATGGATGTGAAGAGTGTTTTTCTAAATGGAGTGCTACAAGAAGAGATTTATGTAGAACAACCTCCAGGTTTTGTTTCTCCAACTTACCCCTCTCATATTTTTAAATTGCATAAGGCTCTTTATGGTCTAAAGCAAGCTCCAAGAGCTTGGTATGAGACCTTAGCTAGTTTTCTATTAGAGCATAAATTTACAAGAGGAACTGTAGATAAAACTCTTTTCACTAGACATCGTAAGGACCAAATCTTATTAGTACAAATCTATGTGGATGATATTATATTTGTCTCAACAGATTCCAAATTATGCACGAGGTTCTCTGACCTTATGCATTCCAAATTTTAAATGAGTAGCATGGGTGAGCTTTCCTACTTCCTTGGCCTCCAAGTGAAGCAGCTCCCTGATGGCATCTTCATCTCTCAAGCAAAATATGCTAAAGAACTTCTAAAGAAGTTTGGGATGGCTGATGCCTCAGCAAAGAAAACTCCCATGGCTACCAATGCTGTTGTGGACTCTGATGTACCAGGGAAACCTGTGGATTAGAAACTTTATAGGGTCATTGTTGGGTCCCTATTATAACTCACAACAAGTAGGCCAGATATTATGTTTGTCACATGTCTTTGTGCTAGGTTCCAGGTGAACCCTAAAGAATCTCATCTAATTTTACTAAAAAGGATTTTGAGATATATAAAGAGTTATCCTAATCTAAGCCTATGGTATCCTGCTGAATCAGAATTTGAGTTAACTGGATACTTTGATGCTGATTTTGCTGGATGCAGGGTAGATAGAAAAAGTACTTCAGGGACTTGCCAGTTCCTGGGTATGAGATTAGTATCTTGGTTTTGTAAAAAGCAAACATCAGTTTCAATCTCAACTGCTGAAGCAGAATATATTGCAGCAGGCAGCTGTTGTTTACAGATGCTTTGGATACAAAATCAGCTTCTAGATTATGGGTTCAACATAAATACTCTGTGATAATACAAGTGCTATAGCCATAGCCCAGAATCCAGTTCACAATAGTAGGACAAAACATATTGATATATGACATCATTTCATTAGAGAGTGTGTAGACAAAAATAAAATCAAGCTTGTCTATATCTATACTGATTTACAAAGGGCTGATATATTCACCAAACCTCTAGATGAGAGAAATCATATGTTCTTTGTAAATCAACTTGGAATGATTAATGGAGAAGACTTTATTTAATTTTTGTCTGCACTCGATGAATTTTCCAAAGTTCGTCGAACGGAGTTTGACGAATCGTGGCAAGTATGAGAGATATTCGTCGAACGGAGCTCGACGAACTCTCTGTGAGTGAAACAATTTTCGTCGAACGGCATTTGACGAACTTGCTTCAGAAGATATTTGTCGAACGGAGTTCGACGAACTTGTATCCGTACCGGTCTTTGCTGTTCTCCTGCCCCTCGAGTTCTCCTTATTTCTAAGAAATCTGGGCAGGTAGCCGTTGCGTGACCTTCCTCCTCGTGGAAGTCACAATATGGCAACGCCACCTCCCCCCTTGTCTTCAATTCTTCTGGATAAGATCGACGAATTATTTCATTCAAAATTATTTCGTTAACCTCAGTTCGAAGAATTATTTTTATTTTTGTGGAACGGAGTCTGTCTATTCATATTCTTGAAAACCCAATATTTAGGTTTTCTTCGACCTCCGTCCCGCGCTTTCTATCCCTTTGCACATGATCGTCGTTTCTGTGTCTCTCTTGCAGGTGATTCCATGGCGATTCAGGCAAGCATTCTCACAGGCATGAAGTTCGATACAGGCTTTGATGTGGATTTTGATTCGTTTCAACATTTTGATCCCATCTTCCTTTACATTCTGGAACTCCTTGAAGAACAAGAACTCAAAACCTTGATGATTAGAAAAATCAAATTACACAGCACTGAAATCAGAGAATGGGTCTACACCCTATCACTAACAGAGGAGAATACGCTGACAGGCACCATTGCGGGTAACTCCATCTCCTTAAATCCCGCAACTTTAACTGAAATTTTTGGATTAAGGAATGGAGAAGAGCAACTGGAAATTGAAATAGAGGAATCTGACGTGATGCTGAGCCTAATGGGTTATACTGGAGATAACTCTAACAAACTCTTTAAGAAACACCTCTCTTCCCCTTATAAGTTTTTGGCAGATTTGGTTGGAAAGGTTATGCTTGGGAAACATACTGCCCATGATTACATCACCAGACACCAGTTTCTGGTCATGTGTGCAATTATAAACAAGAAACCAGTGGATTGGGCATATATTCTTTTTGATTTGATACAAAAGAAAAACAATAAAAAAGAAGTCTGCTTTGGAAGGATCCTAGGGATCTTTTTACAAGAGAAGGCTGCTGAATCACTGGTCTCCCAGGCCATATTCATCAATGCCAGTAAAAGGCTCACATGTGCCTTATTTGGCAGATGGGAGAGGACAATAACCAAGCCAACTAAGTCTTCTACCTCTTCCACCCCAGCTTCTGAAGGCACCAGGGCTGTTAAAGCCACTCCCCCACCTCCTGAAGAGATTCATCCAACACCACCATCTCTTCCAGCCCCCCTTCCAGCAACACAAATCCCTTCCTCTCCCATTATCTCTTCAACACCACAATCACAACAACATACTCATGTTCCTACTCCACCTCCATCTCAACATGCTTCATCAGCTCCATCACCACTTGACATCACTGAAATTCCATCTTCCCCTTTTCAAGAAAATCAACCACCAACACCTCCTGATTTCCCCCATGACACCAACATTCCTACACCACCACAATCTCCTCTTCCCCCACATCTCTCTTCCATACCATCTTACCATCTACCAACAGACACCATCATGCAGGATTCAACCCATCCATCCCCATCAACATCTATCATCCCTCCAGATGTTCACATACCTGATGCTCCACTTTCTATCCCTCCCATATTTCGAACTTCTACACCTTCTGCAACACCATCTACCACTCCATCATTGGACCACTCCACCATATCTTCTATCATTTCCATAATCACTCCCCTCCTCAAGTCCCTTATAGCAGAGGCCATTACACCTCTTGCTACCACCATCTCCTCTCTCTCTTACAACATCTCTGCTCTTACTGCTGCCCCGTCCTCAACCAGGGGCCTGGCCTCAGTTCCCACTAAAACCAGGTAGGGGGAGATGCTTGATGATGAAGCAGCAGCTACAGCTCCAGAGGCTTCAGCTCCAGCTCCAGCAGCATATGCTCTAGCTTCAGCAACAGCAGCAGAGTGTACAGAATACATAGTTAAAGATTTGATTGACTTTATTGAAACTGATATGGATTTTGATAAATCAGACTCTGAAGAGCCTAATACTGTTGGTGATTTCATTCTTAATCCCACAGTTAATTTAGAAAATTTGTTGAGTATTTTTGATACTGTACATTTGCATTTCCTTCCAGCTGAGATTACTAAGCCATCCTTGGCTATTATACCATACTCTTCCCCCATCTCTTTAGAAGTTGCTAAGCAACTTAAGGACAGTTTTGCTATTGCACAGTCGGCAGTCACTCCACCTCCAGAAGTAGTGGCTATTCCCTCTTTCCAAATAATACCTTCAGCACCAACATTTGTAATGGATGACTCTCCCATGCCAGATCTACATGAATTGATCTTGGCTGATATTGCAGATGAAAATAAGGCAGCAGCTGAAAGCTCTGTCCAAGTTAGTTCTGATTTTTGTGTAGCTTCTCCTCCAACTCCTGCTGAAACTCCAACTCTTGTTGAAACTCCTGCTCCTGCTCCAGAAAAGCCTGCTATTTCTACTAAAGCTTTGAAATCTTTGGATGATCTATATGATAACCCTCAGGGTTCTGAAAATGATGATGATGAAGATGAGGATGAGGACTCAGATGAGGAGGATATAAAGAAGAGGAAGCAAGTATCAAAGAAAAGAAAAGCTCCTCCTCCTCCCGCTCCTAAGCCTAATCCAAACAATGACACCCCTTACTACATTATTCAAAAGATAACTCCATACAAAGGGATGCCAGCATGGATGTGGCTATCTAAGAATCAGCAGAAGGAAAGGAAGAAGAGTAGAAGATACTATCCTCCACCAGTTCAAAGTTATAGAAAAGATCCACCACCTCCTCCTCCTCCTGCAGCTGGTGCTTCTGGCTCTTATTCTCAAAAGTCTGCCCCCATTGAAACATATCAAAGACATCAAGGGAGATCTCATCATGAAAGCAGCCAGCACAGGCAACAATCTTCAGGAAAACAACATCAACAACAACAACATCAACAAGCTGAAAGTCCTAAAACACCACCCTCTCCTCCTGTTCCTTATGAAGATCCAGAAACAACCAACACAGCTAAAATGGCCAGGTTCCAGAAGCTAGTAGGCCTTTCTATGATCAACAAGGCAAAGGCTGACGGGAAGGATATTTCTGAATACACTACAATGTCCAAATACAGGAGAGAAGAACTGTAAAGGTTTGAAAAGGCTAACAAAATTTTTAATGTTGATGATTATATGAAATTACATCCTAAAGCAGTGGTCCCTAGAGCTACATCACTGAAGATTATAGGGGTTGCTGACATGACAATGACTATGGAACAAGCTTTAAATCCAAACAGGGAAGTAATCTTTACCAAGCCAGGAGACAAGGGCAAGGATGTAAAGCATCAGGAGAAGAAGTAGAAGAAGTGCAATATGAACTATTTTATTTCTATTTTTTCTATCTTAAACTGTTTCATAATGTCTAAACAAAGCTTTTGTGTAAATATATCTGCTGCATGTGTTAATTATCTCTAGTAGATATATCTTTTTCCTGCTTTGTTTACTTTATGTTTTTATTTTGAGTCTATTAGTGACCTCACCCAAATAGGGGGAGATTGTTGGATCCCTAGTTTGATTGGGCTAGGTTCACTAACTTAGGATGATGTGAACCAACATGTATAGCTAGGGTCAAAGTTGTGTCCTAGAGTCTAGGCCAAGTCCTCAGTAACAGCATCACATGGACAAGCATTCATCAGACTGCCAGAGACTCTAGACTTAGAGTTTTTCCAGAGATTCAGAGATTTCTCAAGAAACTAAGTAAAATGAGTTCGACGTTCGTCGAACTAAGGTCGACGATAGTCGTTCTCAGCTCGATGATCTTAGAGAAATATTCTCTAAGCTGAGCTTGATGAACTTCAGTCACAGATCGACTATCCTTGGACTCCACCTTCAGAATTCTAAGTGCAGACTGTTCTCTAGACTCAGGTCGACGAACCTAGTTCTCAGGTCGACGAACTTCATTCTTTGCTCGACGATTTCTAGACTTCCACTTCAACTCTATTGCCAGAGGTTTATCAATTTTTCTATAAGTCCAGAATCATTTTCAGCTCGAAGAATTCATTGTTCTTCAGACTTAGCTCGACGAACACTATTCTTTGGTTGACGAATATTTGAACTATTACAACATTCTGTCGAGACTATGTTCTATAGTCTCAGGTCGACGAACTCAGTTCTCTGCCCGATGAATTCTGGAACCAGAAGACTTATGTCGACACTCATAGTATATGTCGACAACAACTAAGTCGACACTAGAAGAATTTGTGTCGACATCCAGATCATCAATCTACATTATGGAAAGGCTATGTCGACACCACACAGAAGACTTGTGTCGACACACAGGTGTAATTGTGTCGACACAGAATATTTGACAACTCCAGAATAATTGCTGAACTATAGTCGACGAACACATTTACCAGCTCGACGAATAGGCAAAGATCAAAAGAGACAGCAGTTCAGCTTCCAACTCGACGATCATGGAACTTAGCTCGACGAATAGAAGCCGCCTGGTCGACGAATATAACATCTCAGCTCGACGAACTATGTACTCAGTTCGAAGAATTCTGCCAACTTTTCGACGATTCTAGACTTAGTTATTTTCGGCCTTTTATCCCCACTCTAATGCGATAATTCCTGAGTAATTAATTCTCTAACATTCTCTGATTATAACCGTTCGAAGGAGAATTAATTATGGTCTTCTCCAGGATTATTGCTTGCCATTTTTCCACGGGACAGTTGGGAAAATAAATCAATGCCAATTATTATCAAGGCTGTCAGCATTAATTACAGATGCATTCAAATTTTCGAAATACAGAGAAGAAGAGAATGACGGAGACATAGAGCACAACTTACTGAGAACCATACAGAGACACAGAGAAAAACATTCAGTCTTAAACAATCTGCTCTGTCAACAAGAAGCATTCTCTGATACACAGAAGCTCTTGACCAGAAGCTCATCAGCACTTAAAGAAGAAGAACAACAATACCTATATCTAGAGTCTTCTTTCTTCAAGTACTCCAGGACACTTCAAAAGGACAACTTCAGTTCAATCTATCAAAGAAGTTCCTGAAGACTATTGTTGGTCAAGGATTCGGTTTGAAGACCTATCACCCTGAAGCTTAGCTCATATTTTTCCCTGATCCATTATACATCTCAGGGGGAGCCACAAGCTATAATCAAATCCACAAGTCTTCTCAGTTGTATATTGAGAAAGAGAAGACAAAATCATCTCTCACCCCCACTGTATATAGGGTTGTCATCTCTCTTCAAAAGTGATTCCTTGGTTGCAAGTCTCCTGATCAAAAGACTTGGGTTGGTTTTTGAGCACCTGATCAAAAGCTCATTGGTGTCAGGCACCTGATCAAAAATCTGAGTGGATTCCTACCAAGGGTGGTAGAAGAGTGGATGTACCCAGGTTGAGGAACCATTATAAAATTCTTGTGTCGTCTGGTTGCCTCTTTTTATTTTGTTCTTGCTGTGCTTGTGATTTAGGTTTATTGTTTTCTAGTTTATTAATTTCTGCACTTTTAATTTACAGTAAAAGCTATAATAGCTGTTAATAATTTTTAATCATACTCTATTCACCCCCCCTAGAGTATTTCAGATCATACTCTATTCACCCGTTCGGACAGAGGAGTGGCTCCACATTATGTATGAGATGCTGACCGGGATCTGGTGCCCATGGGAGGAGAGGGTGCCCTTGGTCGTCTCTTGCTTGGAGTCCCATGCCAAGAGGTGGTTGAAGACATCTTTGGACACGACGTTTGCTCACAGAGAGGTTGCTGAGATAGCTTGGGGGGATTTTAGGGCCGCACTGTTGGAGCATTTTGTCCCGCAGTCGGCCAGAGATGAGTTGGAAGATAGATTTTTACATTTGAGACAGGGTAGTAAGACAGTGTTGGAGTATCATCGGGAGTTCAACCATCTGGCCCGGTTTGCGTATTCTTACCAGTTGGATGAGGCAGGTTACACCAAGAGGCCCTATAAGGGCCTGAGAGAGGATCTGAGGGAGGCTCTGTTGTTCATGTCCGACTGACCTATTCCTCGGATATTGGAGATGGCAAAAAGGATCAAGGCAGATTGGCATACTACGTGAGGCCGGAAGCGGCCAACCGAGGACCAGGGCCGGGGAGTCAGGAATGAGCGGCGGCGGGGCCGCATCATAGATGGGAGTAGAGTAGAAGACCAGCCTTGGTAGGAGGTGAGACGGGAGCAGAGGGAACCAGTAGTGGTGGCCCCTCAGCCACCCCAAATGCGGGAGGTGCAGAGACCCCAGGGGTATGGCATATCCGCCGCCAGAATGCTTCAATTGTCATCAGGTGGGGCATATCCGGAGGAACTGCCCCATGAGGGGGGCACCACCACCATCACCACCGGATGCCCCGCCAGCTCAGTATTTTGGAGGCCGAGGACGTGGCCGAGGTCGTGGATACCATGGCAGAGACCACAGGAAGGAGAGCGAGCAAGTGTATGCATTGGATCTGACTCAGCAGCAGAATCCGGAGTAAGTGATCACAGGTATGCCAGTTTAATTTTGAGTTTTCTCCTTCCTAGATAGTTAGAGTGTTGGATGTAGAATTGATAAACTAGGAAAGAAAACGACAACTAGATTTCTAAGACTTTAAACTACCCCAGGCATAGTCTTCATCAGCGGCAAGCCTGCCTATACACTGTTCGATACGGGTGCTTCACACTCATTCGTGTCGGAAGCCTTCGTGGAAGGGCTGGAAGGCGTGGAGAAGTTCACAGGCCTGATGATGAGTATACGGCTACCTGACGAATAGGAGTTATTCACCACCGCCCGCTGCAACATGGAGGAAGAGATCGGCGGAAAGATATTTGAACCACCAGCGACGATCATGAAGATGCCATCTTTGATTTGATACTGGGAATGACATGGTTGCGCTGGAACCATGCTCAGATTGACTGCATGTCCAGGAGGATTACTGTGAGGCATGGGGATTCCTTCATCGTCATCGAAGGTATTAGATCTATTCCCCCTCTCTTGCTGTCATCCGTACAAGCCGTCAAGGCCCACTTGTAGGGGGAGGAAGTCTATGAAGTGTTGTATGAGATGACCGAGGCTAAAGGTTCCATCTCGGATATTCTGGTGGTGCGAGATTTTGCCGACGTATTTCCAGAGAAGCTGTTAGGGCTACCCCCGCATCGGGAGCAGGATTTCCGAATACAGCTGGTGCCGGGGTCTAAGCCAGCATCTAGAGCCCCTTACCGGATGGCCCCGAAGGAGTTGACATAGTTTTGGAGCCAGCTGCAGGATCTAGTGGAGGCCGGATTTGTCCAGCCAAGCTCTACACCATGGGGAGCCCCAGTGTTATTCGTCAAGATGAAGGATGGGACACTCAGACTATGCATTGATGACTAGGCACTGAACCGACTGACATTCCGGAATACCTATCCACTGCCAAGCATAGATAAGCTGTTTGACCAGCTGGAGGGCGCTCATTCCTTTTCAAAATTGGACTTAAGGTCGGGTTACTATCAACTGCGGATCCAGGAGGAGGACATACCGAAGACTGCCTTCAATAGCAGATATGGGCTGCTCGAGTTTACTGTGATGCCCTTCGGGCTCATGAATGCATTGTCGGTGTTCATGAGCCTCATGAATCAGGTGTTCGAGGCATACTTGGATATGTTCGTCATTGTATTTATTCATGACATCCTCATCTACTCGAGGACAGAGAAGGAGCACACACGACATCTGATGCTGACCCTGGAGAGACTACGGGAGCACCAGCTCTACGCGAAGTTCAGCAAATGCCAGTTCTGGTTGAAGGAGGTGGCTTTCCTAGGCCATATCATCAGTGGTGCTGGGTTGGCAGTGGACCTGACCAAGATTCAGGAAGTTCGGGATTGACCGCAGCTGAAGTCGGCCTTCGATGTGCGGAGTTTCCTAGGACTTGTCGGTTACTACCGGAAGTTCATGGAGGTATTTTCTCGTATAGCCCTTCCACTCACATCCCTGACAAGGAAAGATATGCCCTTTGTCTGGACCCCGTGGTGCGAGGTGGCCTTCATGGAGCTAAAGGATCGACTCACCTCAACTCCTATACTAGCCCTTCCTTCGGGAAAGGAAGGATTACAGGTCTACACCAACGCTTCCTACCAGGGCATGGGTACGGTGCTGATACATAATGGTCACGTGATAGCATACGCTTCTCGGCAGCTGAAGAAGCATGAGCAAAACTACCCAGTTCTAGACTTAGAGATGGGAGCGGTCATATTTGCACTGAAGGTCTGGCGACACTATCTGTACGGTGTCCACTGTGACATTTACTCCGATCAAAAGAACCTGAGGAATGTGGACATGTAGAAGGAGCTGAAGATCAGGTAGAGGCGATGGGTGGAGATTATAGCATATTATCAGTACGATATGCACTACCACCCAGGGAAGGCAATTGTGGTGGCCGATGCGCTGAGCCGGAAGGCCGCAGACCCTGGAGCAGGAACACAATTGATTGCCTTGGAGTTGGTCTAGATGTTAGATAAGATGCAGATATACTTGGTGTCCGACGATCACCCTGAGCTGTACATGGAGTACCTAGCATCGTTGATTGCCCCAGATGACATTGGAGACCGAGTCAGAGATGGGCAGAGGTAGGATGCCCAGATAGAGCCGATATTCCTGGCCTTAGAAGCAGGCACAACTGGAGATTACTCGCTGAAGGATGGTCTAGTGTGTTTCAGAGGACGGATTTACATACCAGAGGGAGGCCGGGTCCGAGAGGATATCATGACGGAGGCTCATTGCAGTCGGTATTCAGTACACCCAGGTGTTACAAAGATGACTGCGGACCTGAAGAAGACCATGTACTGGCCAGGCTTGAAGAAGGATATGACCTACTTGGTGACCCACTGCGAGGCATGCCAGCTGGTGAAGGCAGAGTACAAGAACCCCGCAGGATTATTGCAGCCACTTTCAATACCGAAGTGGAAGTTTGATGATATCACGAAGGACTTCATACATGGGCTTCCCCGATTGCGGATGGGGAACGATTCGATCTGGGTGATCATTGACCGGCAGACGAAGGTAGCAAGATTTATCCCGATCAGGAAGGATGACTCGATTGGTGTGCTGGTTCGGAAATTCGTGGAGCAGTTAGTCCATTATCATGGTATACCCAGGACGATTGTATCAGATCGGTGATTAGTCCATCTGTGTGACTCATCTGTGTCAGTTTTATCGTCTTAGTTCTGCACTTGAGAGCTATAACTGCTTATATTTATTTACGTGTCTATTTCATGATTAAGTGCATTTTAGGCCCGTTTCTGTGTGCTTTATTTGTTTCTGTGTTTTTGTTGTTCTTTAGCCGTGTCTTGGGAATGTGGTGTGCACTTTTGGTGGCCTATCTGCCTCTTCTACTGGTGCAGTATTCGTGTGCGTGCTCCGGAACCGCTCGGGAGACCTCGACGATACAGGAACACTACGCACGACCACTGGACTTACTGCGCACGACCACTGGTCGTGCGCCACCGATCGTGCTCAATACATTCTCCTTTTTCCTAATTCTGCCCGAGTAATCGCACGAGCACTGGCCGTAGTGCGCACGACCACTGGTCGTGCGTCACTGCATATGCGCGTTTACCCCTTGCTTTCTGCAAATCTGTCCTAGCCAATCGCACGATCAGTGGATTCAGTGCGTACGACCATCGGTCGTGCACCACTGATCGTGCGCATATCTGCTGATGTTTCTATCCAGGTTGCAGGTTTAATTGGAAATGGCGCACGATCATCGACCTACAGTGCGCACGACCACTGGTCGTGCGACACTGAACGTGCACTCTACTTTTGCTGCCTCCATATTTAAGGGCCTGCTCCGCGATTTAGGTCAACACCCGTCATTTTCTTTGATCGAGGAGTGTGCGGGAAGCGCCATTTTACTTCTCCAGCTGCTCCATCACCTCCACCTTCATTGGGAATCCATAACTGGCTATTCCGAAGCTTTCCAAACCCTCTGCTGAAGCTCCCGGCCATTGACGACCTCAAATCCAAGCTTTCCACCGGAGTTGGAGAAGATGACAACCTAGAGAACGGACTCAAAGGCCTTCGAGGTGACAGCTCGTTGGTACCGGAAGCCTCCTTGGACTGAGCCCGGAAGCGGATTGACAACTCACTATTCCGGCCACGACCTGTGGTGGATCTTCACCCTCTGTTGGTTTACTCCTCTTCCCCTTCCTCTGTTGTATGGAATGATATGACATTGTAATGAACTACATGTTCTATTCTATATCTAATGGGATGTTTGTAGTTTTCTTATGCTTGTAAGTTGTGTGTGTGAATGCGCCTCGCCCACTCCACATCCACTCCATACCCTTGTTTCACCCGATTGCACTCCGCACAAGAACACTTACACCCATTAGCTTTTCGGCCACTCGCCCAACCAAAGTTCGACATCGCGGCCGATACACTCACCTCACCTTGTGAAGCGGTGCCTTCGACCCACATAGTTTTAATTAGTTTATTAGATCAAACAACCACAATCTCTCAAGTCCCCTTTTTACTCTTTTTCTAAATATAACCCTCAAAACAATATTTTCTAAACTGTTGTCGCTCTATGCTAATTGCATTCCTCAAGAGACCAACACTCGGGGATTTATTCCCAAACTTTATTACTTATGCGACCAGTGCGCTTACCGATTTACACGAATCAAGTTTTTGGCGCCTTTGCCGGGGAATGCAACTATAGAGTGACTCAGGATGACTGAAAATATTGTTATAAGAGTTAGTGTTTTTGACTGCTGTTTCCTTCTATTGTGTTTGCCGCAGTGAATGCAGGGTCGAGCCATAAGAGATCTTGTCACCTACGACCCAGAGATCAAATGTACTATTCTAGCGCAAAGACGCGCCGCAGCCATCACTTTTGCCCCAATGGGAGACCAGCTGAATATTGATGCAGGCAACCGAGTTGGAGGGATACCTCATGGCGAAAGAAATGCCGACGAAAATGAAGTGAACCCTCCCTTGGTCAGTACCATGAGGGATTATACCACACCTACTATCGGAAGCATATACCCCGGTTTCGGACCATCTATCACCAACCAACAGTTCGAGATTAAACCAGCTATCCTGAATATCATTCAGAACAATGCTCAGTTCTTCAGAATGACCACTGAAGACGCCCATCTTCACCTTGCAGAATTCTCCGAAATTTGCGCCACGTTCCGCTACGCTGGAATCCCAGACGAAATAGTCAAGCTCCGCCTCTTCCCTTTTTCATTAAGGGACAAAGCCAAGACATGGCTTCACTCCCTCCCAACTGGAACAACCACCACCTGGGAGGCTTTGACCACAAAATTCCTAGCTAAGTTCCATCCGGCAGATCTGATCGTGAGCATGAGGCATGCAATAGCCAACTTCCGGCAAGCCGATCAAGAAAGTTTAGCTGAAGTTTGGGAGCGCTTCAACGAGCTGCTGAGGAAGTGCCCTAATCATGGATTCCAAACGTGGAACCTCGTCGAAAGTTTCTACTTCGCAATTGATCCCCACCACCGAGCCATGATCGATGCCGCCTCCGGAGGAACAATCACGAACCTTGCTCCAGATGATGCTCTGAGAATCTTACAAGACAATGCCACCCACAGCGCTTACTGGACCGCTGGAAGAAACATCCCACGAAGCACCAGTGGAGTATTTGCTGTGGATATCCCCAAGCCCGCTGCAGCCGCCCCAGTGATGGCAATCTCATGGCAAGGGTGCGGAAGCACCGACCACCACAGCTTCGAATGCTTAGGAGTTGAGGTACCCGACGAATCTTCTTTTCTGAATGAGTCAGTTAATTTTGTAGCCAATCAAAATAGGGGAGTGCCTTACGGGAACACATACAACCCGGGGGTGAGAAACAACCCCAACTTTTCTTGGAATCCAAACGCATCTGGCCAAAGATGGAAACCGAGGCAGCATCAAAACGATGTGTATGCCTCCGGAAGCCAACTGCGGCCACCTCAACCGAATTACTCCCAAGGCCCCCCCGTCATTAAAAAAAGTTCTTTGGAAGAGGTGTTCGTGAAATTCATTGAAATTTCCCAAACCAACATGACAAATCAAGCCGCCTCGATGCGCAACCTGGAGGCACAATTGGGCCAATTGGCCCAAGTGGTTTCCAAGCGCACCCAAGGCACCTTGCCTAGTAACACCGAAAAGAACCCCCATGAACAAGGCAAAAGCCTTGGGGAGGAAAATTTGGGAAACCGAAACAAACTCGTCATCAATTGTAAAATAAACAACGTCGAAACCCCAGCATTATGCGACTCTGGGGCGTCCAACAACATCCTCACTTTGCAAGATGTTGTGAAGATGCACCTACGAGTCGACATTGAAAATCGGAAGTCGCTTATCTTAGCGAATGGAAATTTGTTTGACACCGAGGGAGGTGTTCGAGAAGTTAAAATCGAGGATAACGGAAAAATTATAACCACTGACTTCCAGGTTTTGGGACAAAGGGAAAATAACTCTATTCCTATATTAGGAGTCCCATTCCTGAGGGCCAGTGGCGCATCCCTCGACTTTTCCAAAGGATGCATCACTTGGCCTACCGAAGATTCCGCCCTTGATAACACATCCATACATTCCTCTCCCATCCAAAATAATAATTTTTTGAGTGTCACAGATACCAAGATAGATTCAGTACCCCCAACATTGGAATAAGCACATCTAGAAGAGAAGACAAAGAAAGGACTCTCCCAGGAGATAGATGAGAATCAAGAGCTATTGGTCAAAGAAGAGATCGAGTGCGCCAAAGCCACGGCTGCCTTTCTACTTCCAGCCAACTATGTTTTTGAGCATCGTGAACTGAGTTTTATTCGGGAGAAATCCCTAGACACTTATTTGTATAACACTGCTGATAACTCTGTTAAGCGATCTGCAGCTTGGGCAGATCCGGTCACCATCACGGTGCCGGACAGGATGCCACAAACCACGAAAATAGGAAAACCCACAGACTACATCCACTGGAAGTCTCCCACGATGGAGAAACTGAAAGAGGCAAAGCGTTTACATGACGAGCGCTACGCTGCCTTCCGACGCGAGAAAGAGTGCAATCGAAGTAAAGGGAAAACCCCTACCCCCAATGCAAAAAGACAATATGCTGTCCTCTCGCACCCCACCGGAGATACTTACCACAAATCTATTTATAGCTGATTGCACCACCATCATTCCACTTTCCCTCCTCTTTCTGTTTTCTCGCTGCTTATGGAACGCTGGTTTGCTCTGTTTTTATTTCTTCCTTTTTCAACTGCAAAGAACTCTTTATTATAACTGCTAATACAGGTATTTGGTCCACCTTAAGGACGGTAAACAAAAGGGCTTTCGGGAGACAACCCAAGTTGGACCATTTGGTCCTGTGCTGTGTTTTGAGTTCTTTATATATATATATATATGTCCATATTTTGTTTTGCGTGCATATTTCAATCGCAGGTGCAGGAAGTTTTGAGGCGCGGCAACTTGGCCGCACTTGGACATCTCGTCACATGACAGGTATGCTCAATTTTGAGCATAGGTACTTCTTACCCGAGCTCTTTTTCACATTTGGAATGCTCATTTTTACTAGTTGTCGAATTTAAGTCTGGGGGAGAACATGCCTGTGGTCACTACACAACACATTTTGTTGCATACCAATCTCTTGTTTAGATATTTCATGATCTCTGTCGCACACACTGAATCACCCACACAAGTGCGCTCTTATCCACGCGCGCAGCTCGAGTCAAATGTATTGTTTTTGTGTAAACTTTAAAATAGTGGTGCTGGCTTCAGATTTCAGAAAAGAGTAGTTCGAAACTCATGCAGTACTCCTAATCGAGTACTCATGTTTTTGTAGAACTAGTATAGATTTAATTTTTCTTTATGCTCGTAGATTTATATTTTTCTACAGATGTAAATATTGTTTGTACTACTCAAAATTTGAATCTGGAGTAATCGATCGATAATGTAGGAATATGTGTAGCCGCCACTAGACTCGTATTGCTCGAGTCGGGAGGAAGGATCATCTTTCTCGGTGGCTAAGAACTTGCCCTAAGCTACTCTTGAAGCATTGGTGCCCGGTTAGTCAAGATTGAGCATGACGTAGGCCATCATTTTGTCTAGTTTGAGCCTTGTTTAGCATTTCCTACCCGTTAACCGTTGCAAGCCAAATTTGTGCCTACCCCTTCTTTGATTCAGCTCCACTCACATTCACCAAGGCTTGAAGCTAAACCCACCATCGCAATCAAATGCTTGAGCTTGTTTAAATTTACTTTTTTGATGATGTTGTGATATGTGGAAATCGTGTAATGTGGTGCTGAATTCGTAAACTTTTTGATTGCTACGTTTGGGGATTGCAAACGAAGAAAAGAAAAAGAAGAAAAGCGAAAAAGAAAAAAATCTGAAAGAATTGCTATGAGAATTCTATCCCCATCCTATTTATTGATTTTGGTCGGGTTAGGCCGTGTACACGCACGGTTTTCAAGCTAAGTTTGGGGGTGTGTTACACGTACATTTCTAAGTGGCTGTATTGGTTTAGGTTTTTGTTCGCTAGCCTTGGTTGCGTGTATCCTTCAGGTTTATCATTGACTACCAAACTTTATCCTAAGCCCCATTCTCTCCTACAAGTCCTACTGATTCACGCTTGAGTTTAACACGCGCAGTGGAGAGAGTGTGAATGTGCAAGCGTATGGTCCCCGACATTGATGGATATCTTTGGAGGTGATCACGAGCTCCGATCTTTGGCAATGCTCACCTTAGTGGCCTGCCTACTTTCTTCCTACACATGATCACAAGATTCTCCAGAATTCTAATTTTGAGCAAATACAATATTTATTTACGCATGTCGAATAGTTTAAACTAGGTAGTATAATTAAAACGTTTTTCTATTATATATACTATGCCCATGATGTATTTGATTTCTCGTCTTACCTTTTTTTGAAATTTCTGAGCTAGCTAGCTATTTTCTAGTTCACGGAGTGATGATTTGCTCGGGGCGTGCAAATGGTTAAGTCTGGGGGTGTGATGAGTCCAAACTTTACACTGATTTTTGGACTCATCTGGGCAAGTTTTATCGTCTTAGCACTGCACTTGAGAGCTATAACTGCTTATATTTGTTTACGTGCCTATTTCATGATTAAGTGCACTTTAGGCCCGTTTCTATGTGCTTTATTTGTTTCTGTGTTTTTGTTGTTCTTTAGCCGTGTCTTGGGAATGTGGTGTGCACTTTTGGTGGCCTATCTGCCTCTTTTGCTGGTGCAGGGTTCGTGTGCGTGCTCCGGAACTGCTCGGGATACCCCAACGATATAGGAACACTATGCACGACCACTAGGCTTACTGCGCACGACCACTGGTCGTGCACCACCGATCGTGCGCAGTACATTCTCCTTTTTCCAAATTCTGCCCGGGAAATCGCACGAGCACTGGCCGTAGTGCGCACGACCACTAGTCGAGCGCCTCTGCTCGTGCGCATTTACCCCTTGCTTTCTGTAAATCTTTCCTAGCCAATCGCACGATCAGCGGATTCAGTGCGCACGACCATCGGTCGTGCACCACTGATCATGCACATATCTGCTAATGTTTCTATCCAGGTTGTAGGATTAATTGGAAATGGCGCACGATCATCGACCTACAGTGCGCACGACCACTGGTCGTGCGACACTGATAATGCACTCTGCTTTTGCTGCCTCCATATTAAAGGGCATGCTCCACGATTTAGGTCAATGCCCGTCATTTTCTGCGATCGGGGAGTGCGCGGGAAATGCCATTTTACTTCTCCAGCTGCTCCATCACTTCCACCTTCATCGGGAGTCCATAACTGGCTATTCCGAAGCTTTCCAAACCCTCCGGCGAAGCTCCCGGCCATTGACGACCTCAACTCCAAGCTTTACACTGGAGTTGGAGAAGAAGACAACCTAGAGAACGGACTTAAATGCCTTCGATGTGACATCTCATTGGTACCGATAGCCTCCTCGGACTGAGCCCGGAAGCGGATTGACAACTCGCTTGTAATGCCCCCGATTTTTCTGCGATTATTTAATTCTCATTTGGCGTTACGTTAACGCATTTATGGCAGGTGCCATTTGTTAGAGCGTGGTCTTCGCTCTTTAGGTTCCTTGTGTGGTTGTTGGTAGCCTTTTTGTCAAGATCCCCTAACAAGCCGGGTCTGTTTTGGTGACCGGTGAGGCCTCTCGGGGGATGCTTGTGTTTTGGCTTCGGGTAGTGATAACCTGAGTTTTGTTCGTCGAAAGTTGATTTCGACTTCGCTGTTGCGTTCGTAGCATGTGTATTTAGCTACGGTGTGAATTTCGTCGAATTCCGAGGATGTTCGGGTTCACGTTATTTTGTATTTTATTTATAATAATGAGATATTATGTATTCTATATAGGTTCTTTTTTTTAGAAGTCACAGTTATGGTGAAAGGGTGGCTGGCAGCATTTGGGTTGGCTAGGGAGAGAAAGTATTTGGGATTTAGCCGCTGCTTATATATTTATATCCTCAGGTTTAGAAATTAGGACTGTTCATTGTCTCTTGAGGAACCGTCGCCTGTTTGAGAGGAAGAAAAACTGCCAACCCTGCTACCCTTCAGACGCCGATTCTAGGAGAGTTAGTGGACGGAATTCGATTCCGAAAGCGGATTTGGATTACTCTCTCCTAGAGCTTCATTCCTACGATAAGAGATTCAATTTTTGTGGTGTTTCTAGGGGTCTCGGAATTTTTGGTTTGATCCTTTTCCGCCATTAAAACCTTAGAATCATGTTTAGGTGCTGTTGCGGCTGGAGCTGAGAGAGAGAGGAAGGGCTGTGCAAGATAAATCGCTGGAATTTGATGCAAGTGGTGCTCCTAACCTTGCCAAGTTTTTCTTCTCCTTTTCATGTCATATTTGTTGCTATCATTCATGTTTCCTAAGATTATTATTTTGCTCTGATTTTCCGTCAAAATCATGTGGGCCTTGAACCATGAATGCTCCTTTATGTTTCTTTTTGCATTTTTCTCAAGTTCCGAAACTCCAAGTCTTCGACCGGATTGTTGTAGTCTTGCTTCTTTTTATTATCAAATTGTTCCCTGTTAATCTCAGTTTTGGGTAGCAATTAGCCTATCAGCCCTAGGACTAGTAGCTGTGAGATTTCATACTTACATTGCGAGTAATAGGGTCGAATTAGGCTAAGAGGTTTGGTCGGAAATGAAGGTGGTTGTACAGGATTGCGGTGTACTCAACGCAGCCAGTTCTGCGAAGATCGTCAACCTGAGTTCGACGAAGATCGTCGAACTGAGATCGACGATCTTTGGTTGCTTGAGATCGATGAAGATCGTCGACCTGAGTTCGACGAAGTTCGTCGAACTGACATTGACGATCTCCGGTTGCCTGAGTTCGGCGACGATCGTAGAGCTGAGTTCGACGAGGATCGTCGAACTAAGTTTGACGATTTTTTGTGTCCGGTGTTTAACGCAAAATCGTCGAACGGAATTCGACGATTTCCTGTGGCCTGCATTTAACATAAAATCGTCGAATGGCGTTCGACGATTTATCTCGTGACCTGTGTTCGACGAAAGGAAAATCGTCGAACGGCGTTCGACGATTTTTCCCGTGACCTGTGTTCGACGAAAGGAAAATCGTCGAACGGAGTTCGACGATTTCCTATGGCTGGAGATCGACGATTCCTGTAAGCTAGGATTTATTCCTTTACAGTTTCTCTTCTTCCCGAGTGATTACCTCCTAGGGGGGATGTCTTGTACTCCTTTCGTTCTTCCTTTGTTTTGAGGGCCAAATTGTGGGTTATGGCAGGTAGTGGTATTTTGACGCTCTAAAGGAGCGGGATGTTTTGTGTGCGAGCCATGGCCGCCACTTTTTAGTCCCAGGTACGGGTTGGGTATTGCTGTGGCCGCCACCCTTTTTATCCCAGGTATGGGCTGGGTTTGTGGTGGTTTTGTGCTGACACAGTGAAATTTTATTTTTATTTGGAACTGTTTTGTTTGGGGGATTGTTTTTGGTCACCAACTCAGGTCCATGTTGTTTACTACTGCCATTAACTCACAAATTAGGATTGTTAGGTGTTTCTTCCTTGTAGAATGCAGCGTATTGTGGCAAGTTTTCTTGTCTTTTGCCTTGTAGCCTCCACAGGATTTGGGCAGGGCTTGTTGTAGTTACCTGGTACTTGGTGTACTTTGGCTTACTTGGGACAATGTTTGCTTTTACTGTCATGTTTACTTACTCTCTTTTGTCCCATTTTGATTTAATGATCTAATTCTGATTTCCTTGTTTTACTTGCTGAGGTGTTCTTTTCTTTTCTGAATGCCTCAGGTTCGGATTAGTAGCCGGGTAGGCGGCTAGTTTTGCTGTGGTGTTGTTGGTGTTCCCTTGAGTTGTAGGGATCTTTCTCTTGTTGTTGTGAGGTAGTTTTTCTATTTTCTTATAGACATACAT
This sequence comes from Platanthera guangdongensis, assembly GCA_039583875.1. Lineage (NCBI taxonomy): Eukaryota > Viridiplantae > Streptophyta > Magnoliopsida > Asparagales > Orchidaceae > Platanthera > Platanthera guangdongensis. The sequence continues at coordinate 134,985,918 of CM077164.1, forward strand.
ACTTGCCAGTGGGTTCGTGTCAGTTTGTTGGCGCCTACTGGTAGTTTTACCTTATGATACTAGATATGTTTATTTTACTGCTACCTTTCTGGAGATAGTCTACTTGCTCTTGGGAAGATTTATGATTGGTTACAAGCTATTTTTAAACCTGAAACACTATAATAAGTAAATCTCATGATCGGCATGTTTATAAAGCTCATACACTACTTTCCAAGTAACGTAAAAAGATCGTTTTCCTACTTATAATATAAAATAAATCTAGAGTCTTGCATAGTACAAATGGACCTCGGGGGACACTTATGCACTCTCATAGGGTGTCAAATATAAATAAAGTATTTTCCGCCGCGTATAAGTATAGTTTTTAAACTGTGGACTAGGTGATCCACCGAGCCGAGGGATACGGCCTCTAAAATATAACTGATTTTTCTAATCATTAAACTTACGAATTTCATAGTCTAGTTAAATGGTGTTCGCCTGAGCGTCAACAGTTATCCCCTGCTCGACGTGGCATCATGACGCGTGTTTTCTTAAACTCTGATACTTCCTAAATTCGGAGAAAATGGGGGTTGTGACAGTTGGTATCAGAGGGAGGTTGCTTGACAATTTGTCGGGCAACCTTTCCTTGTAGGTATTAGATGTTTAGCATCATATCATACATACACCGATATGTCATCAGCACGTCTTGGATGAAGCACGAACACTACACTTATAGCATAACATGAAGTATACGGGGCATATTATGTAGTATGGGATGCATAATATGTGTCTGTATATGGATCCACCATAGGGGCAACATGTGAGGGTTATGTAGTATGGGATGCATAACCTCACCACATGAATGCGACTAGCACGTTTCTTTTTCGTTGCATGAGAATTTTATGTAGTATGGATCCACCATAGGGGCAACATGGATGCATAACATTTTCATGTGTACGCCGCTCTTGACATGCATTAGGGCCTTTTTAGAATGCATAGCACAATCACGCATAGCATAACATTGCATAAGCACAACGTGCCAAACTAAAGATTTGCAGGATGACATATGTACACACATGGTTTTAAATCAGAAAAAAAATATATAAATTCATGCATTCCCAATCTAGGCACAAGAGTTAGTTGATGGTGGTTAACCATCCTATGTTAGGCATAGCATCACTTTTGTTAAACAAATAAAATCCCAGAGCAAGTATAGCAGTTAAAAGTTCATATTTATGTATGTATTGTCTGTACTGGTAGTTTGTTCCAACTATTGTACTAGGTTTTGACCTCTATTTTTATGGTTTTAGGATGGAGAGACGTCCTTCGACCAGGTCGACTCCCCTGTCCGAGGGTGAGTCCTTAGGAGCGCAGAGTGACGCGATGATCGAGAGCCTGCGACGGAGAAATGATTCCTTGACCAGGCAGTTGGTGCAGATGCAAGCCCAGATCCAGTCTCTGGTGGCAGTAGTTGTAGGACCGACTCAGGGGTGCAAGCCCCTGCAGGAGGGTTAGCTGCTCCTCCCCCTCCTGCTCCCCTGAGATCTCCAGTGGTGGTGCCAGCAGTGATGGCCTTTATCTCACAGTTTCAGAGACTTAACCCTCCTACATATGATGGGAAGGCGGATTTCATGGTCATAGATGATTGGCTGATCTCCATGGAGGAGATGTTCTCGTACTCCGGTGTTGCAGATGATCAGAGAGTGATGAGAGCCGCCTATCAGCTAAAGGGTTTGGCTAAGAGCTGGTGGCTTAGGGAAAAGGAGAGCTTGGTGGCTGGTTGCTCTTGGGGATTGTTCAAGGAGATGCTGTTGAGGAAGTTCTTGCCTTCGGTCGAGCGTGACCGACTAATGAACGACTTCCTTCACCTGAAGCAGAGGAACTCACGGTCAGTGAGTACGAGATAGAGTTCAGCAAGTTGAGCCGGTTTGCCCCTGGGTTGGTGAGTGTTGAAGCAGATCGAGTCAAGCGGTTCCTTGGTGGCTTGAGGAGCGAGGTTCAGCAGTTGGCCAGTGCTTATGGATCAGAGACTTATGCAGGGGTAGTGGAGGCTACTCTAAAAGTGGAGGCAATTGAGACCGCAAAGAACAGAGGCCAGCAAATGAGGAAGGACAAGAGGAAGTCTGCTGAAGAGAAGAACCCCCAGGTACTCGATGCTGCTTCGGGAAAGAAGAGAAAGGTAGTGTGTAGCTTCTGTGGCCGGTCAGGCCACCCTGTTGAGAGGTGTTTCAAGAAGGCGGGAGCTCAGAAGAAGGAGCAAGTTCATGCTATTCAAGGTGCTCCTAGGAAGTATGTTTCCTGTTCTGTTTGCAAGCGACCCGGGCATGATGCTGCCCAGTGCTAGTCCAAGGATAAGGTCTGCTTTCAGTGTGGCCAGAAAGGCCATATCAAGACTAGGTGTCCTCATGTCTAGCCTATTCTTCAAGCAGTTCCACTTCAGACTTTACCTCCGCCTCAGCGTGTGGACAAGGGCAAAGGAAAGCTGAACGTGATCTCTTCCAAGGAGGCTCAAGCTTCGACGCAGGTCATCTCAGGTTTGTTGTTTTCCTAGCCTGAAAGTTTTATTTTTCTGGAATGGTTATAGTTTTGTTTTGGTAGTTCTTTAGTCACTTATATGTACTCCTATAGGGAAATTTAAGGTGAAGAACCGCTGGGCATGTGTTCTATTCGACTCCGGCGCTACCCACTCATTTGTGGCTAGAGCTTTTGTAGAGCGATATCGGTTGATTTTAGATCAAGTTCGTGATACCTTCCGCATCAAGTTCCCTTCTAGTGAATCTGTGTTGTCAGATTTGGGCATTCTGGATTGCTCTATTTTGTTGGGGGACTTTCTTGCGAAGGCAGACTTGAAGATAATTGATCTGGAGGACTTCGATGTTATTCTGGGCATGGACTTGTTGTCTAAGTATGATGTGGTTATTCAGTGCAAAGGGAAACGCTTGGACTTCATCAAGGACAACGGTCAGCCTGGAAGTGTGTATGTTGATCCGTGCTAGGATTTTCCTATCATTTCTGCGGTATGTGCTCAGAAGCTGTTTTATTCTGATTGTTTTGCTTGTTTAGTCTCGGTGGTTGGGACTGCTGTCAGTATACCGCGCTTGGAGGAGATTCCTGTGGTTCGTGGTTTCTCTGATATTTTTCCTGATGACCTTCCTGGTCTTCCCCCAGAGCGGGATGTTGAGTTTTTGATTGATTTGGAACCGGGTACGAATCCTATTGCTAAGGCGCCGTATCGGATGGCCCCTTGTGTGTTGGAGGAGTTGCGAGTCCAGTTGGACGAGTTGTTGGCAAAAGGTTTTATCAGGCCGAGTTCGTCGCCTTGGAGTGCTCCTGTTCTATTTGTGAAGAAGAAAGATGGGTCAATGAGGCTGTGCATTGATTATAGGGAGCTGAACAAAGTCACTGTTAAGAACAGGTACCCTCTGCCGAGGATCGATGACTTATTTGATCAGTTCCGTGGTAGCACAGTGTTCTCCAAGATCGATCTTCGTTCCGGCTATCATCAGCTCAGGATCCGTGAGGCAGATATTCTACAGACTGCGTTTAGATCGAGGCATGGACACTTCGATTTTCTAGTGATGTCGTTTGGGTTGACCAACGCACCATCAGCTTTCATGGATATAATGAATCGGGTGTTCAAGGACTTTCTAGACAAGTTCGTGGTGGTATTCATCGATGATGTGTTGATCTACTCTCGCAGTGCTGAGGAGCATGAGCAGCATCTGCGCTTGGTTCTAACGGAGTTGAGGAACCACAAGTTATTCGCCAAGCTGAGCAAGTGCGAATTTTGGTTGCCTCAAGTCTCCTTTCTGAGCCACGTGGTGAATAAGGATGGGATCTCGGTCGAACCGGAAAATATTGCAGCAGTGATGGATTGGAGCAGGCCGGGCACGCCCAAGGAGATTAGAAGCTTCCTAGGGTTGGCCGGCTACTACAGGAGGTTCGTGGAGGGTTTCTCTACCCTGGATGCACCTTTGACCAGGTTGACTAAGAAGAATATGGCCTTTGTTTGCAACGAGAAGTGCGAATAAGCCATCCTGGAACTTAAGAACAGATTGTGCACCTCTCCAGTTCTGACCCTACCTACTGAGGGTGCGGAGTATGATGTGTACGTGGATGCTTCACATGTTTTCCTGGGTTGCGTTTTGATGTAGGCTGGGAAAGTGATTGCGTATGGGTCAAGGCAACTAAAGACTCATGAGAGAAATTATCCTACGCATGGCCTTGAGTTTAAAGCGGTGATTTATGCGCTAAAGCTGTGGAGACATATACTTTATGGTGCTCAGTGCAAGATCTTCACAGATCATAAAAGTCCAAAGTACGTGTTCACTCAGAAGGAGTTGAATCTGCGCAAACGGCGGTAGCTAGAGTATGTCGCCGATTATGATGTGGATATACAGTATCATCCAGGCAAGGCCAATGTGGTGGCTGATGCCCTGAGCCAGAAGGTGGGGAAGATCTTTAATCTCACCACCGATCGTTTAGTGGAAGAGTTCCTCCTGATGGATATTTCCGTGGGACGTTGTGACATGCAGAGCAGTTTGGCAGTGGCAGAGCCGTCTTGGATTGCACTTACCAGGTTGCACCAGAAGGATGATCCGGATCTTCTGCACTTATACCTCAGGACTGAGAGAGGGGAGTTGCCAGATTTTTCTATCGATGATGCGGGTACCTTGAAGTACCGCGGAAATTTTTGCATCCCCGTTGTTGGAGACATCAGGGTTATGATTTGTAGAGAGACCCATGGATCCAGTGTTGCCTACCATCCAGGATCTACAAAGATGTATCATGAATTGAAGCAGATTGCCTGGTGGTATGGGATGAAGGGTTATATAGCCCGATTTGTTACTGAGTGCCACACTTGCAAGCATGTGAAGGTCGATCATAGAAGGCCTGGTGTCAAGTTGACTCCATTGGAGATCCCTACTTGGAAGTGGGAAAGTATTTCTATGGACTTCATTACGGGCTTACCGAGATCTCCAAGGGGATTTGATTCTGTTTGGGTTATAGTGGACCGACTGACGAAGTGTGCTCACTTTGTGCCGTATAAGATTGATTATTCGATGAAAAAGATAGCGGAGCTGTACTTGAACGAGGTCATCAGATTGCACGGTGTGCCAGTTAGCATCATTTTGGATCGAGACTCCCGTTTTACATCTCGCTTCTGGAGGAGTCTGCAAGAGGGTTTGGGTACAGATTTGAGGTATTCTATAGATTACCACCCACAGACCAATGGCTAGACTGAGCGGGTGAACCACATAGTTGAGGATATGATCAGGTGCTACATCTTGGATCACGGTGGAGCGTGGGATGAGCGTTTGCGGCTTATGGAATTTGCATACAATAACAGTTACCAGGAGAGCTTGCAAATGGCTCCGCTTGAAGCCTTGTACGGGAGGCGCTGCAAAACTCCCTTGTTTTGGACCGAGGTCGTTGAGAGGCCTGTGCTGGGTCCGGATGAGCTCGAGGAAATGGAAGTCGCAGTGAAGCTTATTTGAGAAAAGCTTCGTATTGCTCAGGAGAGATATGAGAAGAACGCCAACCGGCATAGGTTTGACTTGGAATTTGCTGTAGGGGACCTTGTGTTTCTTAAGGTTTCCCCGATGGTTGGTGTTAAGAGGTTCGTTAAGAACCGGAAATTGGATCCGAGGTATGTGGGCCTGTTTAAGATTGTTGAGCGGATTGGCGTGTCAGCATATAGGCTAGATTTGCCAGCAAATTTCCCAGAGGTTCATAATGTATTTCATGTCAGCCAATTAAGGAAGTGTGTGCGAAGCAGTGGGCAAGTCTTGGATGCTGTGCCCCAGTTGGAGCCTAATCTTTCATATGTTGAGGTGCCGGTCCGCATCTTGGATACTCAAGATCGGGTGCTGCAGACGAAGTTTATCCCGATGGTGAAAGTTCTATGGAAGAATCAGGATTTGGAAAGCGCGACTTGGGAGCTAAAGTTGGCTATGGGGGAGGCTCACCCTCATCTGTTCCCTTAATTTGATTGGTACGTTTTCTCTCTAGTAGCTCTTGTTTTGTTACTTTCATTCTATAGTAGAAGTAGCGTATATAAAGTTTCGGGACGAAACTTTCTTTTATGGGGAGTGACTGTAACGCCCCCGATTTTTCTGCGATTATTTAATTCTCGTTTGGCGTTACGTTGACGCGTTTCCGGCAGGTGCCCTTTGTTAGAGCGTGGTCTTAGCTTTTTAGGTTCCTTGTGTGGTTGTTGGTAGCCTTTTTGGCAAGATCTCCTAGCAAGCCGGGTCTGTTTTGGTGACCGGTGAGGCCTCTCGGGGATGCTTGTGTTTTGGCTTCGGGTAGTGATAACCCGTGTTTTGTTCGTCAAAAGTTGATTTCGACTTCGCCATTGCGTTTGTAGCGTGGGTATTTAGCTGCGGTCTAAATTTCGTCGAATTCCGAGGATGTTCGGGTTCACGTCGTTTTGTATTTTATTTATAATAATGAGATATTATGTATTCTATATAAGTTATTTTTTTTAGAAGTAGTAGTTATGGTGAAAGGGTAGGTGGCAGCATTTGGGTTGGCTAGGGAGAGAAAGTATTTGGAATTTAGCCGCTACTTATATATTTATAGCCTCAGGTTTAGAAATTAGGACTGTCCATTGTCTCTTGAGAAACCGTCGCCTGTTCGAGAGGAAGAAAAACCGCCAACCCTGCTACCCTTCAGACGCCGATTCTGGGAGCTTTAGTGGACGAAATTCGATTCCGAAAGCTGATTTGGATTACTCTCGCCTAGACCTTCATTCCTACGGTAAGAGATTCAATTTTCGTGGTGTTTCTAGGGGTCTCGGAATTTTTGGTTTGATCTTTTTCCGCCATTAAAACCTTAGAATCCTGTTTAGGTGTTGTTGCGGTTGGAGCCGAGAGAGAGAGGAAGGGATGTGCAAGATAAATCGCTGGAATTTGAGGCAAGTGGTGCTCCTACCCTTGCCAAGTTTTTCTTCTCCTTTTCATGTCATATTTGTTGCTATCATTCATGTTTCCTAAGATTATTATTTTGCTCTTATTTTCCCTTCAAAATCATGTGGGCCTTGAACCATGAATGCTCCTTTATGTTTCTTTTTTCATTTTTCTCAAGTTCTGAAACTCCAAGTCTTCGGCCGGATTGATGTAGTCTTGCTTCTTTTTATTATCAAATTGTTCCCTGTTAATCTCGGTTTGGGTAGTAATTAGCCTATCAGCCCTAGAACTAGTAGCAGTTGGTTTTCATACTTACATTACGAGTAATATGGTCGAATTAGGCTAAGAGGTTTGGTCGGAAATGAAGGTGATTGTATAGGATTGCAGTGTACTCAATGCAGCCAGTTCTGCGAAGACCATCGACCTGAGTTCAACGAAGATCGTCGAACTGAGATCGACGATCTCTGGTTGCTTGAGATCGACGAAGATCGTCGACCTAAGTTCGACGAAGTTCGTCGAACTGAGATCGACGATCTCCGGTTGCCTGAGTTCGGCGAGGATTGTCGAGCTGAGTTCGACGAGGATCGTCAAACTGAGTTCGACGATTTTTTGTGTCCGGGGTTTAACACAAAATCATCGAACGGAATTCGATGATTTCCTGTGGACTACGTTTAACGTAAAATCGTCGAACGGCGTTCGACGATTTTTCCCGTGACCTGTGTTCGACGAAGGAAAATCGTCGAACGACGTTCGACGATTTTTCCCGTGACCTGTGTTCGACGAAAGGAAAATCATCGAACGGAGTTTGACGATTTCCTGTGGCTGGAGATCGACGATTCCTGTGGGTGGAGATCGACGATTCCTGTAAGCTGGGATTTATTCCTTTTCAGTTTCTCTTCTTCCCGAGTGATTACCTCCTAGGGGGGATGTCTTGTCGGCCTTTCGTTCTTCCTTTATTTTGAGGGCCAAATCATGGGTTATGGCAGGTAGTGGTATTTTGACGGTCTAAAGGTGCACGATGTTTTGTGTGCGAGCCGTGGCCGCCACTTTTTAGTCCCTGGTATGGGTTGGGTATTGCTGTGGCCGCCACCCTTTCTATCCCAGGTACGGGCTGGGTTTGTGGTGGTTTTATGCTGGCACAGTGAAATTTTATTTTTAGTTGGAACTGTTTTGTTTGGGGACTGTTTTTGGTCACCAACTCAGGTCCATGTTGTTTACTACTTCCATTAACTCACAAATTAGGATTGTTAGGTGTTTCTTCCTTGTAGAATGCAGCGTATTGTGGCAAGTTTTCTTGTCTTTTGCCTTGTAACCTCCGCAGGATTTGGGCAGGGTTTGTTGTAGTTACCTGGTACTTGGTGTACTTTGGCTTACTTGTGACAGTGTTTGCTTTTACTGTCATGTTTACTTACTCTCTTTTGTCCCATTTTGATTTAATGCTCTAATTCTAATTTCCTTGTTTTACTTGTTGAGGTGTTCTTTTCTTTTCTGAATGTCTCATGTTCGGATTAGTAGCCGGGTAGGCGGCTAGTTTTGTTGTGGTGTTGCTGGTGATCCCTTGAGTTGTAGGGATCTTTCTCTTGCTGTTGTGAGGTAGTTTTTCTGTTTTCTTATAGACATACATACTTGCTAGTGGGTTCGTGTCAGTTTGTTGGCGCCCACTGGGAGTTTTACCTTATGATACTAGATATGTTTCTTTTACTGCTACCTTTCTGAAGATAGTCTACTTGCTCTTGGGAAGATTTATGCTAGGTTGCTAGTTATTTTTAAACCTAAAAACACTATAATAAGTAAATCTCATGATCGGTATGTTTATAAAGCCCATACACTACTTTCCAAGTAACGTAAAAAGATCGTTTTCCTACTTATAATATAAAATAAATCTAGAGTCTTGCATAGTATAAGTGGACCTCGTGGGACACTTATGCACTCTCATAGGGTGTAAAATATAAATAAAGTATTTTCCGCCGCGTATAAGTATATTTTTTAAACTGTGGACTAGGTGATCCACCGAGCCGAGGGATACGGCTTCTAAAATATAACTGATTTTTCTAATCATAAACTTACGAATTTCATAGTCTAGTTAGATGGTGTTCGCCTGAGCGTCGACAGTTATCCCCTGCTCGACATGGCATCACGACGCGTGTTTTCTCAAACTCGGATACTTCCTAAATTCAGAGAAAATGCGGGTTGTGACATCGCTATTCCGGCCACGACCTGCGGTGGATCTTCACCCTCTGTTGGTTTACTCCTCTTCCCCTTCCTCTATTGTATGGAATGATATGACATTGTAATGAACTACATGTTCTATTCTATATCTAATGAGATGTTTGTAGTTTTCTTATGCTTGTAAGTTGTGTGTGTGAATGCGCCTCGCCCACTCCACATCCACTCCATACCCTTGTTTCACCTGATTGCACTCCTCACAAGAACACTTACACCCATTAGCTTTTCGGCCACTCGCCCAACCGAAGTTTGGCATCGCGGCCGATACACTCACCTCACCTTGCAAAGTAGTGCCTTCGACCCACATTGTTTTAATTAGTTTATTAGATCAAACAACCACAATCTCTCAAGTCCCCTTTTTACTCTTTTTCAAAGTATAACCCTCATAACAATATTTTATGAACTATTGCCGCTCTATGCTAATTGCATTCCTCAAGAGACTGACACTCGGGGATTTATTCCCAAACTTTATTACTTGTGCGACCGGTGCGCTTGTCGATTTACATGCATCAATCAGGATGGATGATTTACCTCCAGGGAGTGGAGATCAGTATAGACTTACTTGGGCACTCGGCTAACATTCAGTAAAGCGTTTCATCCCCAGACTGATAGGCAGATGAAACGCACTAATCGGACCTTGTAAGATCTGCTGCGACTCTACATATTGGATCGCGGTGTAACGGCCTCCCCAGCACCATGCTCGCAAGGACGGCCGCCGACACCCCCAGCACCATGCTCGAAAGGGTTCAGCCTAACCAGGTTTGCAGACGATGCACCCCAACCCCTCTCCATAAACAGGTGGGTTGTTGAGGCTGGGGATCGAACCTGAGACCTCCTTGATAAGGTGTTTTCAAACCACTCCTCATCACCAACTGAGCTGCAGCTCAGTTGGTGATGAGGAGTGGTTTGAAAACACCTTATCAAGGAGGTCTCGGGTTTGATCACCGACCTCAACAACTGGCCTGTTTATGGAGAGGGGTTAGGGTGCATGGTCTGCAGACCTGGTTAGGCTGAGCCCTTTCGAGCACGGTACTGGGGGTGTCGGCGGCCGTCCTTGCGAGCGTGGTGCTGAGGAGGCCGTTACAAAAAATTGCACTTTTTATAACGGTCTAGGCCCATCCCATGGGAACCCACTGGCATCGCTGGCCTACCAGGGTCCAGACCCGGGCCCACCACTGGTAGTCAGCCTTTCACATTCAAGCCTACATGCCATGCACCCCAACCCCTCTCTGCGCCTGTTTATCAGCAGCGGTAGGTTGTTGCCACTGGGTCTCGAACCCAGGACCTTGATAAGAGAGCTTTCCTCCACTCCCTCATCCCTAATTGAGCTGCAGCTCAACTGGTGATGAGTGTTGAAAGAACTTTATAGTTAAGCATGCTCGGGCTGGAGAAATCCTAGGATGGGTGACCTCCTGGGAAGTCCCTGTGATGTCCGCTTAACGGGATAATTTCACTCATCAAAGGGAGGCTGTAGCCACCAACAACCTGCATGTGGAGGGAGAGGGGTTGGGGTGCTTGGGCTGCAGCCTGGTAGCGGCGCCATGGTGTCCAGAGTAAGTCCCTTTGGGGCAGGGGCCGGGCCATTACAATAAAAAGTGCACTTTTTTGTAACGGCCTCCCCAGCACCACGCTCGCAAGGACGGCCGTCGGCACCCCCAGCACCATGCTCGAAAGTGTTCAGCCTAACCAGGTCTACAGACCATGCACCCCAACCCCTCTCCATAAACAGGAGGGTTGTTGAGGCCGGGGATCCCCGGCCTCAACAACCCTCCTGTTTATGGAGAGGGGTTGGGGTGCATGGTCTGCAGACCTGGTTAGGCTGAACCCTTTCGAGCATGGTGCAGGGGGTGCCGGCGGCCGTCCTTGCGAGCGTGGTGCTGGGGAGGCTGTTACAAAAAAGTGCACTTTTTATAACGGTCTAGGCCCATCCCATGGGAACCCGCTGGCACCGCTGACCTACCAGGGTCCAGACTCAGGCCCACCACTAGTAGTCAGCCTTTCACATTCAAGCCTGTAGGCCATGCACCCCAACCCCTCTCTGCGCCTGTTTATCAGCAGTGGTAGGTTGTTTCCACTAGGTCTCGAACCCAGGACCTTGATAAGAGAGCTTTCCTCCACTCCCTCATCACCAATTGAGCTGCAGCTCAACTGGTGATGAGCGTTGAAAGAACTTTATAGTTAAGCATGCTCAGGCTGGAGAAATCCTAGGATGGGTGACCTCCTGGGAAGTCCCCGTGATGTCCGCTTAACGGGATAATTTCACTCATCAAAACGAAGTTGTGGCCACCAACAACCCTCATGTGGAGGGAGAGGGGTTGGGGTGCTTGGGCTGCAGCCCGATAGAGGTGCCATGGTGTCCAGAGTAAGTCCCTTCGGGGCAGGGGCCGGGTCGTTACAATAAAAAGTGCACTTTTTTGTAACATCCTCCCCAGCACCACGCTCGCAAGGACGGCCGCCGGCACCCCCAGCACCATGCTCGAAAGGGTTCAGCCTAACCAGGTCTGCAGACCATGCACCCCAACCCCTCTCCATAAACAGGCGGGTTGTTGAGGCCGGGGATCAAACCCGAGACCTCCTTGCTAGGGAGGACGTTACATGCGGCGAGCCTTGGGAGAAGCTGCTGCCACTGATAAAGTTCTCATATAATAACAGCTACCTCTCCAACATAAGGATGGCTCCATATGAGGCCCTGTATGGTCGGAGGTGTATGACTCCGCTGTCATAGATATAGGACGAGGATCCGAAGGCTTTGGGTTCGGAGTTTGTCGAGGACACCGAGGCTCAAGTGAGATTGATATGGGACAGGATGCTAGAGGCACAAAGTCGACAGGCTAAGTATTACGACGCCCGGCATCGTCAAGTGGAGTTCCAGGTGGGGGACCGGGTTTTCTTGAAGATCCGACCGATGCGTGGGGTTTCACGTGTACGGTGCCGGAAGAAGAAGCTCAGCAAAAGATATATGGGGCCTTATAGGATCCGGGAGCGGATCGGTCCCTTGGCATACATGCTGGAGCTACCACTAGAGCTGGCAAGCCTGCACGACATGTTCCATGTATCCTCTCTCAGGAGGGCTCTACTACGCCCGGAGCAGCAGATTACGACCATGAATGGGCCAGTACCCTCTGATCGGTCAGTTCACCTGGAACCGGTCTGGATTGATGATAGGGGAATACAAGTCTTGTGCAGCAAGAAGGTTCCATTAGTCAAGCTCTTGTGGAGGAAACATGGGCGAGAGTAGCATACATGGGAGCCTTAGGACTTGATGCAACAGAGGTACCCGGAGCTTTTTAGTTAGGTTTTAGTCACTTCCTCTCGGGATGTTACAATATTCCTTTCATATTTGAAACCCTGTAGGCCTAACTAGAATTTCGAGGACGAAATTGTTTGTTATATATTGGGATTTGTAACATCCCTCAAACAACTAGACCCCTAGGAGTGGTTTTGTCAGGACTAGGTCATGACAAAACCCTAGGATGCCCAAGAAGGCCAAGTAAACCTAGGGATATAGGTGAGACCACTATGGTTTGCAAATAGTAGATTTATGAACCCTAGTTTAAGATGATCATGGGGCTTCACCAAGACTTCAAGACCCCACCATGGCCTCACCAATCCATTATAAGCTTCATCTGAACCCTAAGGGTCCATTGGAGTTAACCCGGGGAGGCCAAGTTAACCTAGGACCACTCTAGGCCTAAATTGGGCAAGGTGCCCTAACTAAAGGCAGTGTGCCCTAGTAAAATCCCAAATGACCCTACCCGGGGTCTTTCTAAACCTAAGGTGGGGTCAATGGGTCACCAAGGACCTATTGGGGTCAACCTTAGAGGCTAAGTTTACCTAAGTTAACTCTAGCCCCGAATTGGTCAAAGTGCCCTTACCAAGGGACAAGTGACCTCCAAGGTGCCAATTCAGCCCTACCCAACCATACCTAGGCCTTAGGGGAGATCAATGGGTCACCAAGGATCCATTGGGGGCAACCCAAAAGGTCAAAAAGACCAAAGTCAACCCAAGCCTACTTTGGGTCAACCTAGCCCAAATGGGCTAGCCTAAGCTCATGCCTCCTCATGTGGCTTCTTTAGGGAATAATGTGCATGGATGGGCTGCAAATAGTCCTCCAGGTTGACCAAGTCAACTTGGTGCCTAGGAGAGAGGGTGAGCTCCATTCCATGTTAATGGAGGAGAGAGAAAAGAAGAAAGAGGAGGGAATGAAGGGGCTCGGCCAAGAGGAGGCCAAAGGCCACCTTTAATGTCTTAATTCAACTCCCCTAGGGAAGGGGAGAAGTTTCAAGCCATTTCCCAAGCCACCAAAGGACTGGTTTAGCCCCCTCCTCCATGGTCGAGCCTAGCAATTAATGGCTTTAATGGACATTAATAATCCATCCCCTCCTCTCCCCAACTGAGGCTTTAAACACCATCAGTGGGTTGGGAGAAGACTTTCCCAATCCTTACCTGAAGAAATCGAGCCCCACAATATGCAGTTGTAGAAATCGAGCGGCGCCGCCTTCAAAAATGGTTTCCCGGTGATCTTCTCGACTTCAGGCCGCCGACAAGGTCCTCCTCCTCCCCTTGCCTCATGGTTAGATCATAGCAATGCTTAGGTTCAAGGTTCAGGCTCAATTGAGCCCGAACCAATTCTTGGTTTTCATGGTTTTGGGCCGAGAAATCTTCTTGGTAGAACCGCTGGAATCCGCCCCTCCGGTGGTTATGTCACCGCCAGTCGATAGCCACCACCTCTATGGAGGTGTTGGTGGCGGTGGCCGGCCGGGGAAGTGCTGGGATGGGCAGCAGCGGTGGTAGGAAGTGGTTCTAGGCTCGGGCTATCTCAGCCATTGGCTGGACGTAGACGATGAGCCCAGGCCATTGGATCTGCGCCAAAATTCGTGCGCCAGATTTGATAAGAATCATTTTAATTTCATTTTTATTTCGTTTCTGTCACAATATTTACAGTAGATGGTTTTAATTTTTAAAAATACTTAGGTCCTCTACTAAAAAGGTCACCAACATGGCGTTTGTAGCCCTAAGGGTCTACTTTAATTCCAAATTGATTTAAACCAATTTGGACCTCTGGTTGGACTAGGGCACCCATTTTGGTGGGACCTATACCTAGGGATATCCAGAGATTAAAATGGGTGCCCACACTTCATCCCTTGTCCAAATGACCTGAAATTTGGGCAGGGGGTCACCCTTAGCTATGCCAAGGGCCTGCCCAAAAATAGGAATTTTTGGAGATACTTTGGCTACGGTTTTTTTATTTAATAATTCTAGGATAATTTAATTAGGTGGTCTAATGACCTCCAAACCCTCCCAAATTTTGGTGAGTGGTCCCTGGACTCATGATATGTCTCTGTATAAATTGTCACCTCATTTAGATGTCTTTTGGATAGGGAATGACCTAACCGTAATTTTACCTTAACGAGGGGTTCTTAAGTAAAAAGTGCACCTTGAGGTTGAGTAGTCAAATCACCTCAACAGAGGCTGAGATTTTGACCACTGACTTAGCATGACCTTTAACACCCTCATAGGGATTATGGGGTGGTCTAGGGTAGTTTTGCCCTAGGATCCAAACTCAAAACCTAAGGAGGGGCTTTTGAGTGTTGTGAAGGGCATGGGGTCAAATGCCCCTATGTGATCTTGCAACATGGTAGAAACGATGCTAGGGTAGCCCAAGTCCTCTGGTATGAATCTTAATGGATTTGGAGATGGATAGACATCTCAAATCCCTAACCCTAGTTTAGGGCATAACCACTTTTTGTGTAGAATAAGACCTCAAAAATTACTTAAAAAGTGTGAAACTTAGGTAGCATGGACTCTAAGTTAGATAGGACCTCTGGTGAATTTATTGGAATTTTATGAGTAATATTACCATCACCCCCTTTGTTACACATGATGTGACCCTAAATGGTATTTTATTTATTATAATCACACTGTACTGTTGAAGTATTAGACCGGGCGGCTTAGCGGTCTGATCCAGCGGTTTGTTGACCGAGCGGTCTGGCGGTCTCTCTGAAGCCTGGAGACCGGGCGGTCTCTCGGTCTACCTCTGCGGCCTGTTCTATCCTGCTGGAGTTGCCGAGCGGTTAACCCATCTGTCTAACCGCGCGGCCTATGCGGTCTCCATTATTCTAGCCGCTCAGTACTGTATATGTTTAGTCCCACATTGTTTGTATACTCTCTTTCTTATCTCCTCCATTCTATATAAGGGAGGTCATACCTTTGTAAATGATATCTTTTTTGGATAATAAAATTTCAATTATTCAAAAGTTTATTCTCTTGTTCTCTACTTTTTGCTTCTTTTCGCTACTTTCTAACATGGTATCAGAGGACACGGTCATTTCCTCCTGATTCTGTGCGCTCTCTGTTGTTCGCGGCTTGTTTTCCGCGTTCTGCGACTTGATTCGCGACTTGCCTTCTCTTCTGTCCGCGCGGCTTGTTTCTATCCGCGCGGCTTGTTTCTGTCCGCTGCCCTGTTCGCGCGGCTTGCTTCTTCTTGGTTCTCTTCTCCTACTGCTCTTTGTCGCAGCGACCTGTTTCCTTGTCGTCGCGCTCCTTGTTCTTTCCTGCCGCTCCGACTTCCTAGTCGTTGCGGTCTGTCTCTGTCCGCGTGTGTTGTCTCTCTACTCGCGGTTTGCTGCTGTGATCTGCCTGACCGTGCGGGTTGTTCCTTTCTCACCCGCATCTTGGTCGCGGTCACCTGCTCTTCTCCTCACTTCTGTTCGCTCGCCCTTTTCAGTCCGCGCGACCTCTTCCCCGCTGTGTCTTTGACCGCCTTCTAGCAGCTGCTGTGATCTGCCTGACCGTGCGGGTTGTACCTTTCTTACCCGCATCTTGGTCGCGGTCACCTGCTCTTCTCTTCTCTTCTGTTCGCTCGGCCTTTTCAGTCCGCGCGAGCTCTTCCCCGCTGTGCCTTTGCCTCTTTTTAGCCGCTACTGTTCGCGCGGCTTCTTCTGCTTGCCGGGTTCTATGACTACCTCCGGTCTCACCACTACTCCTGCAGCTCCTTCTCCTCCTCCTCCTTCGGGCAACCTTGGCACCCTTTCCAAGCTTGTTGGCTCCAACTATCCCGATTGGAGCGTTTATTTCACCTTTCTCCTTCGTTCTCAACGCAAGCGTCATCACCTCACCGATGACCCTCCTCCTCGCACCTCTCCTGAGTTTGATGACTGGGATGCGAGTGATGCTCTTGTTCGCACCTGGCTGGCCAACAGCCTTTCTGATGAGTGCCTTCCCATCATTCGCCATGATGAGACGGTCAAGGCCGCCTGGCTTCACCTCGCTGCTCTCTATTCTAAGGCGGGCCAGACGTCCCGCATTTATACTCTCTATGCGGACCTCTTCGCCCGCCCTTCCATGTCACCGGCTGCGGCTTATCAGCAGGTTCAGGCTCTTGGTGCTGAAATCCTCCAGAATCGCCCCTTCTCCGCGGACTTGGCCGACCAGCACAAACACTTCCAGGAACTCCTGGTTGTTTGTTATCTTCTTCGTCTTCCCGACTCTTATGATATGATCCGCCAGCAGATCTTCGGTGAGGCGGAATCTCCTACTTTGGATGCCACTGCGGCTCGCATTTCCGCCGTTACTTCGCTCCTCCAGCTGCCTCTGTTGGCCTCCCCCCCTTCCCAGGACTCCTTTGCTCACCAAGCTCAGCGGGGGGGCCCTAGTGGCCGTGGCTCCTCTGGCGGACGGGGTTCCTCCCGGTTCCTCTGCTCTCACTGTGGTCGTACTGGCCATACTATTGACCGCTGCTGGCAGAAACATCCTCATCTTCGCCCTTCCGGTGATGCTCCTTCGGCCTCCGCCTCTTCTGTAACGCCCCGAAACTCAAAGGAGCGAAGGGGGACGTTTTGGGCCAGTTTTGGTTTCTGGCTGAAGGTACACGGCCTGGGACACGGGCGTGTCCCAGGGCGTGTCAAGCGTGTGCCGACACTTAGTCGCGAAGTCGTCGAGTTATACTCGACGATTCGTCGAGAATGGGCACACGGCCTGCGACACGGGCGTGTCGCAGGGCGTGTCGACCCGTGTCGACACTTAGCCGTGAAATCGTCGAGTTATACTCGACGATTCGTCGAGAATGGGAACACGGCCCGCGACACGGGCGTGTCGCCGGGCGTGTCGACCCGTGTCGACGATTATCCCGGGAAAGTCGTCGAGATTCACTCGACGATCGTCGAGACAAGGCACACGGCCTAGGACACGGGCGTGTCCAAGGCCGTGTCATCCAGTCGTCGAACTGCACGCGACGAAATGTCGAGACCTTGTACACGGCCTGGGGCCCAGGCGTGTCAATGTGACACGGGCAAGGACACGGGCGTGTCCTAGAACCCGTGCAGTGCTCGGGTTGAAAACGGGAGAAAATCATGGGGTACACGGCCGGCTACACGGCCGTGTCAGCTGGAACACGGGCGTGTCAGCTCGAACACGGGCGTGTTCGATACCCGTGTGAGGGTCCAGGAGATTCGATTTTGACGGCGAATGCGGCACACGGCCCTGGACACGGGCGTGTGCCAGGCCGTGTTCGGTCCAGATTGGGCATTTCAGCCCCGAATCAAAGCCGTTAGTTTCCTTGATTGAAGATCCAACGGCTGGGGGTTGTTCCTGAGAGGATATACCCGGGAGTTGACTTGAAATCCATCATTTTTCTTACCTTTTCATCTCTCCAAACCCTTGGAGAAAGAGGAGAGTCCTTGGATGAAGAAGAGCTAGATCCGCCATTGGAGGAGCTTCGGAGCTCCGAATCGCAAGCCGACTCCGGATCCACGGAGGCAACGCAAGTGCGGTGATTTCTATCCGATTACTTTTCGATGGCGCCAAAGAGGAACGCAAGGGTAACGATCCTCATCTTGAGCACTAATAGCTCTCTTTCTTAGCATAGGAAGCCCGCTCTCGCGAGTTTGCGAAGAGTTGGAGGCGTTCCTTCGGGTAGATATGTAAAGTCCCCGTTGTTTAGAGTCCGTATGCGAGAACGGACATAGGCATTTTGGTTGAAGCCTACCCGGACATGTTAGTCCGGATCGGTGATGTTGCATTGCATAAGGCCGGAGAAGAATCTGTGCTATTGGTTGTTTTCGGGTTTTCTACGCGGTAGATTGCAGCAGGGAGACATGAGGACTAACCCAAAGGTGCACCCGGAAAACTGGGCGGATACGAGATCTTGCCAACTTGGAGGCCTGAGAGCCAACTCGAACATAACTGAGTTATGTGACTTGCGGTAGAATGGGACTCGGTGAAAGTTTGACCCGCGCAAATGGCTTAAATTGTCGTTGCGAAGTGAGCACGGGTTAGATGGAGCCGTACCCGCTTTATGTCGTCCGGTTAGAGCGACCTAAGGTTACGTGGAACTCGCCGTTGGCATAGATGGGAGTCTTCGGTGGTCAATGGCTTAAATTGACGTGACCAATACCAAGAAGACGAATTGCTCATAGGTTTGGCCGTCTTAGTGGCGGTGGTGAGTCCGGAATGTTAATGGCTTTAATTGACGTGACATCGACCGGTTCACCGAGAATGTGCCCTGAGTGCACGGGGCGTGTGGCCTTACGAGCCAACGTCTGTGATGTTATGGCTATGGTTTTATAGTACTCGCTTATGCTAAGTAAATGCAGGGAAGGAGCATCGCCGCCCCGAGTTGGGGGCGGGATCGTTATAATTTGGTCAGCATTGCTGACCGTTGCCTTGTTTTGCCACCGTGCGTTGGATTGTTGCTTGCAGGTGCAGCTGGACTAAGCGGTCAATAGCGGGCTAAAGCCCTTTTTGCGAAGCTGGCCCTCGAAGGCACAAGTAGAAGTGTTTACTGCTTTATTCATGTATGACCGGCCTGCGTGCCGTGGTTTGTAAAACATGTAATTTTCAAGTGAAACACTTTATAAGGCCTTAAGGCCGATTTTTGGGTGTTTTGTATACATTCCTAATTATTGTAATATTGGACATTCGTGCTCTAATGCTGGGTTCTTGTTTACAACTTATATAAACTGCTTCCGCTAGAATGCTCTGTGTAGGACGTTGAGATTGGTTGGATGGTTTCCATACGTAACCACCCGGTCTGTCTGTGGTATATGGCGTCGGGCCCCGGCCGGACCTACTGCTATATACTATGCGACGGATAGGGGGTGTTACAATTTGGTATCAGACTACTGGTTTTGGTCAGGTTTAAAGTGAATTCGTGGGCGAATTCTTTTTAAGGGGTGGTGAGCACATTGTGTGCGTCATCGTTATAACGGTAAAAGAACACATGAATGTCCACTTAGGAATGAAAATACTCGTGTTTGAGGAACCTGCGTGTTCCTATAATTGCTGTTCGCAATTTTATTTGGTCGCTTGACGGTGTTTTGTACCACTATAGGTGACCGGAAGCGGTGCTAGACAGCCTGAATATCCGGTTTCTGAGGAGCATAATGCACCCGGTGAGGTGTTTGAGCCTCCTCTTTCGTATGAAACCGTTAGAAGGATCGTAGAAGCGGTGTTCGCTGTGACGGGTGCACAGCTAGGAGGAAATGTACAACCCTGCGCCTCTGTTGTGGCTTCAACGCCGGTGGGCGCGATGCAGCAGATGACCTTTGGTAGACCATTGGGGCAGCAGCTGAATATGCATTTAGTGCAGGGAGCGCACACGGTTGAGGAATATTTGCAAGCTTTTCTTATGATAAGTCGCTACCCATGCTTTGAGTCGGATAATGAGCAAGCTACAGTCGATAGATTCTATAATGGCCTACGCGCCGAGTTATGAGTCCTACTGCTAGGACCAAAGTTATTGGTATTCCGAGCCTTGGTGGAATCAGCTAGATCATTGGAGGCAGAGTTGAAGAAGACCCTCCCGATGCCAGCGACCATGGTATCGAACTATACAAACCCCATAAGAGCTGCATCCAGCAGAATGCTGGAGAAAGGGGTTATGAAATCGACTAGTAAAGCTACTTACACTTGTTATACTTGTGGAAAGAAAGGGCACTTTGCCCGAGACTATTGGAATGGTGCTCGGAAGGGTAAGAAACCTATGTCAGGAGCAGTCAAGGATGTCAGTGCAAAGGAAACGACATTCAAAGTGCCGAACACCTCAAAGTCGGCATATCGAAAATGGTATAAGAAGCATAGGACTTCGGGTCCAGCTCCTTCTGGTACTTCTGGGTCGACTACGGGTCAGACCCCGGGCACATGTTTCAGCTGTGGCGAGCCGGGGCATTATGCTCGTGAGTGCCTAAAACCCTGGTGGAAGCCCGTCGTCGTGACAACAGGTATGGTTTAAAGATAGTTTTGCTTTAAATACTTGTTATGCATATTAGCTTAGGACTACTGTGCTAAGCTTTGTTGCAACTTTACTTTATCTGCGAGAGCACCGTTCATTTAGGGAGCTTCGCGTTCCTTTATTAGGAATTTTATTGAGCCTTGGAGTATCTCCTTCGATGGAAAGAGATAAATTGGATGTGTTATAGTCCAATGGTGCTCATTCGGCGAGGGTAGAATTCGTTGCTCTTAGTTTGTGGTTTGGGAATTAGGAGTACGATCTGCAAGCGTCGTTACTTCCGTTGGTGGAGTTTGACGTTATATTTGGCATGTACTGGCTCTCGGAGCAGCAGGCCCATATAGATTGCGGTAGCAAGGAAGTCAAGCTGGGAGCAAGTCGTGAGACGACTCTTACGGGCTTAAAGGGGTCGAGCAAGACGTTGATGTCTGCTCTTCAGGTGGTGAAGGCGGTTCGTGCTGGAGCAGAACTGTTCTTTACACTAGTGGAGGTTGCAAAGCCGAAGCCCGCGTTGGATTGTATTTCAGTGGTATCGGAATACCCTGATCTGTTCCCCGCAGATCTTCCTGGAGCCCCGCCTCAGCGGGAGATAGATTTTACGATCGAGCTAGTGCTAGGTGCAAAGCCTGTGTCACGATCTCCGTATCGGCTAACGCCTAAGGTAATGGAGGAGCTGAAAGTTCAACTGCAGGAGTTGTTGGAGCAAGGGTATGCGCGTCCAAGTCCTTCGCCTTGGAGCGCACCGACCCTCTTTATTAAGAAGAAGGATGGAAGATTGAGGCTGCGTATTAATTATCGGGATGTCAACAAGTTGACGGAAAAGAGCAAGTACCCAATCCCAAGGATCGATGATCTCTGTGATCAGTTGGTAGGGTCAACGGCGTACTCTAAATAGATAAGGGAGAGGGATATCCCTAAGATAACGTTGAGTACAGGACACGGGCGCTACGGGGTTACGGTCATGTCGTTTGGGCTGACTAATGCGCCGTCAGTGTTCATGGATTTGATGAACAGGATGTTCAGGGAGTACTTGGACCATTTCGTGATCGTCTTCATCGACGATATTTTGGTGTACTCGCAAAGTGAGGAAGATCACTTCAAGCATCTTCATCTGGTGTTGGAGACGCTAAGGAGAAATCAGTTGTATGCCAAGTTCTCGAAGTGCGAGTTTTGGCTATCCTCAGTGGCGTTCCTCGGGCATATAGTGAGTGGAGAGGGTATTGCGGTGGATCCGACGAAGATGGTTGCGATACGAGAGTGGCCTGAGCTGGCTACGGTAGCGGAAGTCCGGAGTTTGCTAGAGCTTGCCGGCTACTATAGGCGCTTCGTGGAGAACTTCTCGCGGATAGCGTTACCTCTCACTACTTTGACGAGGAAGGAGCATGAGTTCTTTTGGACGTCGGAGTGCGTGCGAGCTTTTGAGGAGTTGTAATGACGGTTGACTAGGACGCCTGTGCTGACTTCGCCAAGTGGAACCGAAGTCAAAGAGATTTTAATGATGCGTAGGGCAGCGTTTTGGGTTGCGCGCTACTGCAACACGAAAGCGTAATAGCGTATGGACGTGAGTTTTGCCTCGAAGCTATGGAGGCATAATTGTATACGGTGTGAGGCATAATTGTATACGGTGTGAAAGTGGATCTCTACGCCGGTCACAAGAGCGTGAAGCATCTGGTTGATCAGAAGGATCTGAATATACGACAGTGTAGATGGATGGAGTTCATGGGAGACTATACATTCAAGATCCACTACGCGCCTGATAAAGGGAATGCGGTTGCTGACACGGTGAGTCGCCAAGCCCCAGTTCGAGCCAATTGGCTAACGGTGCAAGATGAGCGGTTGGTGCGAGAGATGGAGGCGTTGGGGATCGTTTGTATGAACAAGCAATCAAGTGCTGAAGCAGTTCATGGTAGAGGCTCTGGATGGGTCAAATTCCCAATTCGTCGTGGAGGACGAATTGCTTTGGAGAAACGGTCGTTTGTGCGTCCCAAGTGTGGGCAATTTACAGGTGGAGTTGTTGTACGAGGCACACCATACCAAGTACTCGATTCACCCGGGGAGCACGAAGATGTACCGTGATGTGAAGAAACTGTTTTGGCGGCCGGGTTTGAAAAAGGATGTGGCGCTCTACGTAGCGAAGTGCCAAACTTGCGCCTTGGTGAAGGCGGAGTGCCAAAAGCCGGGAGGATTTCTTAAGTCCTTGCCTATTCCGGAATGGAAATTCGACGACATCTCTATGGACTTTGTGCACGGTTTGCCAAGGTCGCAAAAAGGGAAACGACGCCATTTGGGTGGTTGTCGATCGATTAACGAAGGTGTCTCATTTTATTCCGCATATGAAGGATGATCCGGTGGAGAAGTTAGCAACGTTTTATGTGGATAACATAGTACGGCATCATGGTGTGCCCCGCAGCATCGTGAGTGACCGAGATGGGCGGTTCACATCCAATGATTGGAGGCTGTTGCGACAAATGTTGGGAACAAAGTTGAAATTCAGCACAGCCACCCATCCGCAAACGGATGGGCAGACCGAGAGGGTTAATAGAACCGTGGAAGACATGCTCCGCATGTGTGTCTTGGATTTTGGAAAACAATGGGAGGACCACCTTTATTTGGTGGAGTTCGCATACAACAACAGCTACCAAGCAAGTATTCAGATGGCGCCTTTCGAGGCCCTATATGGTAGAAGATGTCGCACGCCGTTGTCTTGGTTAGAAACGGGCGAGTCAAAGTTGTACAAGCGATCGGAAGTGGAGGATGCTACTTCTTTGGTGAGAACGATTCGGGAGAGGTTGCTTATCGCTCAGGACCGGCAAGCAAAGTACTATAATGCCAAGCACAGGAACGTGGAGTTCGCTGTGGGCGATTATGTATATTTAAAGATCAAGCCGTTCAAGGGTGTCTCGCGGGTGCGACGATTGAAAAAGCTAAGCCCGAGGTACCTTGGACCGTTCGAGGTTCTGGAGCGAGTTGGAGAAGCGGCCTATAGGTTGAAGCTTTCAGTGGAGCTAAGTGGTTTACACGATGTATTCCACATTTCGGAGCTTCGGAACGCGGTGCAAGAGCCTACGCAAGTGATCGCGGTCGATCAAGTGCCGGTGGATAGTGGGCTAACGACAAAGGTCAACCCCGTGCGGATTGAGGACTCGGAGGTCAAGCGACTACGCAATAAAGAGATCAGGATGGTCAAGGTCCGGTGGGACAATTGCGGTCGTGAGGAGCTCTCTTGGGAACGAGAGCAGACTATGCTTGACGAGTATCCGGAGTTGTTCCGCTCAGGTACAAATGTTGTTTTTGTATATCTTTCCTTTATGTAATTTCGTGGGCGAAATTCTTTTAAGAGGGGGAGAGTTGTAACGCCCCGAAACTCAAAGGAGCGAAGGGGGACGTTTTGGGCCAGTTTTGGTTTCTGGTTGAAGGTACACGGCCTGGGACACGGGCGTGTCCCAGGGCGTGTCAAGCGTGTGCCGACACTTAGTCGCGAAGTCGTCGAGTTATACTCGACGATTCGTCGAGAATGGGCACACGGCCTGCGACACGGGCGTGTCGCAGGGCGTGTCGACCCGTGTCGACACTTAGCCATAAAATCGTCGAGTTATACTCGACGATTCGTCGAGAATGGGCACACGGCCCGCGACACGGGCGTGTCGCCGGGCATGTCGACCCGTGTCGACGATTGTCCCGGGAAAGTCGTCGAGATTCACTCGACGATCGTCGAGACAAGGCACACGGCCTAGGACACGGGCGTGTCCAAGGCCGTGTCATCCAGTCGTCGAACTGCACGCGACGAAATGTCGAGACCTTGTACACGGCCTGGGGCCCAGGCGTGTCAATGTGACACGGTCAAGGATACGGGCGTGTCCTAGAACCCGTGCAGTGCTCGGGTTGAAAACGGAAGAAAATCATGGGGTACACGGCCGGCTACACGGCCGTGTCAGCTGGAACACGGGCGTGTCAGCTCGAACACGGGCGTGTTCGATACCCGTGTGAGGGTCCAGGAGATTCGATTTTGACGGCG
Source organism: Platanthera guangdongensis (assembly GCA_039583875.1). NCBI lineage: Eukaryota > Viridiplantae > Streptophyta > Magnoliopsida > Asparagales > Orchidaceae > Platanthera > Platanthera guangdongensis. The sequence goes on from CM077164.1 coordinate 135,010,273, forward strand.
AATGCGGCACACGGCCCTGGACACGGGCGTGTGCCAGGCCGTGTTCGGTCCAGATTGGGCATTTCAGCCCCGAATCAAAGCCGTTAGTTTCCTTGATTGAAGATCCAACGGCTGGGGGTTGTTCCTCAGAGGATATACCCGGGAGTTGACTTGAAATCCATCATTTTTCTTACCTTTTCATCTCTCCAAACCCTTGGAGAAAGAGGAGAGTCCTTGGAGGAAGAAGAGCTAGATCCGCCATTGGAGGAGCTTCGGAGCTCCGAATCGCAAGCCGACTCCGGATCCACGGAGGCAACGCAAGTGCGGTGATTTCTATCCGATTACTTTTCGATGGCGCCAAAGAGGAACGCAAGGGTAACGATCCTCATCTTGAGCACTAATAGCTCTCTTTCTTAGCATAGGAAGCCCGCTCTCGCGAGTTTGCGAAGAGTTGGAGGCGTTCCTTCGGGTAGATATGTAAAGTCCCCGTTGTTTAGAGTCCGTATGCGAGAACGGACATAGGCATTTTGGTTGAAGCCTACCCGGACATGTTAGTCCGGATCGGTGATGTTGCATTGCATAAGGCCGGAGAAGACTCCGTGCTATTGGTTGTTTTCGGGTTTTCTACGCTGTAGATTGCAGTAGGGAGCCTTGGGGACTAACCCAAAGGTGCACCCGGAAAACTGGGCGGATACGAGATCTTGCCATCTTGGAGGCCTGAGAACCAACTCGAACATAACTGAGTTATGTGACTTGCGGTAGAATGGGACTCGGTGAAAGTTTGACCCACGCAAATGGCTTAAATTGTCGTTGCGAAGTGAGCACGGGTTAGATGGAGCCGTACCCTCTTTATGTCGTCCGGTTAGAGCGACCTAAGGTTACGTGGAACTCGCCGTTGGCATAGATGGGAGTCTTCGGTGGTCAATGGCTTAAGTTGACGTGACCAATACCAAGAAGACGAATTGCTCATAGGTTTGGCCGTCTTAGTGGCGGTGGTGAGTCCGGAATGTTAATGGCTTTAATTGACGTGACATCGACCGGTTCACCGAGAATGTGCCCTGAGTGCACGGGGCGTGTGGCCTTACGAGCCAACGTCTGTGATGTTATGGCTATGGTTTTATAGTACTCGCTTATGCTAAGGAAATGCAGGGAAGGAGCATCGCCGCCCCGAGTTGGGGGCGGGATCGTTATAATTTGGTCAGCATTGCTGACCGTTGCCTTGTTTTGCCACCGTGCGGTGGATTGTTGCTTGCAGGTGCAGCTGGACCAAGCGGTCAATAGCGGGCTAAAGCCCTTTTTGCGAAGCTGGCCCTCGAAGGCCCAAGTAGAAGTGTTTACTGCTTTATTCATGTATGACCGGCCTGCGTGCCGTGGTTTGTAAAACATGTAATTTTCAAGTGAAACACTTTGTAAGGCCTTAAGGCCGATTTTTGGGTGTTTTGTATACATTCCTAATTATTGTAATAGTGGACATTCGTGCTCTAATGCTGGGTTCTTGTTTACAACTTATATAAACTGCTTCCGCTAGAATGCTCTGTGTAGGACGTTGAGATTGGTTGGATGGTTTCCATACGTAACCACCCAGTCTGTCTGTGGTATATGGCGTCGGGCCCCGGCCGGACCTACTGCTATATACTATGCGACAGATAGGGGGTGTTACAATTTTGTATCAGACTACTGGTTTTGGTCAGGCTTAAAGTGAATTCGTGGGCGAATTCTTTTTAAGGGGTGGTGAGCACATTGTGTGCGTCATCGTTATAACGGTAAAGGAACCCATGAATGTCCACTTAGGAATGAAAATACTCGTGTTTGAGGAACCTGCGTGTTCCTATAATTGCTGTTCGCAATTTTATTTGGTCGCTTGACGGTGTTTTGTACCACTATAGGTGACCGGAAGCGGTGCTGGACAGCCTGAATGTCCGGTTTCTGAGGAGCATAATGCACCCGGTGAGGTGTTTGAGCCTCCTCTTTCGTATGAAACCATTAGTAGGATCGTAGAAGCGGTGTTCGCTGTGACAGGTGCACAGCTAGGAGGAAATGTACAACCCTGCGCCCCTATTGTGGCTTCAACGCCGGTGGGCGCGATGCAGCAGATGACCTTTGGTAGACCATTGGGGCAGCAGCTGAATATGCATTTAGTACAGGGAGCGCACACAGTTGAGGAATATTTGCAAGCTTTTCTTATGATAAGTTGCTACCCATGCTTTGAGTCGGATAATGAGCAAGCTACAGTCGATAGATTCTATAATGGCCTACGCGCCGAGTTACAAGTCCTACTGCTAGGACCAAAGTTATTGGGATTCCGAGCCTTGGTGGAATCAGCTAGATCATTGGAGGCAGAGTTGAAGAAGACCCTCCCGATGCCAGCGACCATGGTATCGAACTATACAAACCCCATAAGAGCTGCATCCAGCAGAATGCTGGAAAAAGGGGTTATGAAATCGACTAGTAAAGCTACTTACACTTCTTATACTTGTGGAAAGAAAGGGCACTTTGCCCGAGACTGTTGGAATGGTGCTCGGAAGGGTAAGAAACCTATGTCAGGAGCAGTCAAGGATGTCAATGCAAAGGAAACGGCATTCAAAGTGCCGAACACCTCAAAGTCGGCATATCGAAAATGGTATAAGAAGCATAGGACTTCGGGTCCAGCTCCTTCTGGTACTTCTGGGTCGACTACGGGTCAGACCCCGGGCACATGTTTCAGCTATGGCGAGCCGGGGCATTATGCTCGTGAGTGCCTAAAACCCTGGTGGAAGCCCGTCGTCGTGACGACAGGTATGGTTTAAAGATAGTTTTGCTTTAAATACTTGTTATGCATATTAGCTTAGGACTACTGTGCTAAGCTTTGTTGCAACTTTACTTTATCTGCGAGAGCACCGTTCGTTTAGGGAGATTCGCGTTCCTTTATTAGTAATTTTATTGAGCCTTGGAGTATCTCCTTCGATGGAAAGAGATAAATTGGATGCATTATAGTCCAATGGTGCTCATTCGGCGAGGGTAGAATTCGTTGCTCTTAGTTTGTGGTTTGGGAATTAGGAGTATGATCTGCAAGCGTCGTTACTTCCGTTGGTGGAGTTTGACGTTATATTTGGCATGTACTGGCTCTCGGAGCAGCAGGCCCATATAGATTGCGGTAGCAAGGAAGTCAAGCTGGGAGCAAGTCGTGAGACGACTCTTACGGGCTTAAAGGGGTCGAGCAAGATGTTGATGTCTGCTCTTTAGGTGGTGAAGGCGGTTCGTGCTGGAGCAGAACTGTTCTTTACACTAGTGGAGGTTGCAAAGCCGAAGCCCGCGTTGGATTGTATTTTAGTGGTATCGGAATACCCTGATCTGTTCCCCGCAGATCTTCCTGGAGCCCCGCCTCAGCGGGAGATAGATTTTACGATCGAGCTAGTGCCAGGTGCAAAGCCTGTGTCACGATCTCCGTATCGGCTAACGCCTAAGGTAATGGCGGAGCTGAAAGTTCAACTACAGGAGTTGTTGGAGCAAGGGTATGCGCGTCCAAGTCCTTCGTCTTGGAGCGCACCGACCCTCTTTATTAAGAAGAAGGATGGAAGATTGAGGCTGCGTATTAATTATCGGGAGGTCAACAAGTTGACGGAAAAGAGCAAGTACCCAATCCCAAGGATCGATGATCTCTGTGATCAGTTGGTAGGGTCAACGGCGTACTCTAAATAGATAAGGGAGAGGGATATCCCTAAGATAACGTTGAGTACAGGACACGGGCGCTACGAGGTTACGGTCATGCCATTTGGGCTGACTAATGCGCCGTCAGTGTTCATGGATTTGATGAACAGGATGTTCAGGGAGTACTTGGACCATTTCGTGATCGTCTTCATCGACGATATTTTGGTGTACTTGCAAAGTGAGGAAGATCACTTCAAGCATCTTCATCTGGTGTTGGAGACGCTAAGGAGAAATCAGTTGTATGCCAAGTTCTCGAAGTGCGAGATTTGGCTATCCTCAGTGGCGTTCCTCGGGCATATAGTGAGTGGAGAGGGTATTGCGGTGGATCCGACGAAGATGGTTGCGATACGAGAGTGGCCTGAGCTGGCTACGGTAGCGGAAGTCCGGAGTTTTCTGGAGCTTACCGGCTACTATAGGCGCTTCGTGGAGAACTTCTCGCGGATAGCGTTACCTCTCACTACTTTGACGAGGAAGCAGCATGAGTTCTTTTGGACGCCGGAGTGCGTGCGAGCTTTTGAGGAGTTGTAATGGCGGTTGACTAGGACGCCTGTGCTGACTTCGCCAAGTGGAACCGAAGGCAAAGAGATTTTAATGATGCGTAGGGCAGCGTTTTGGGTTGCGCGCTACTGCAACACGGAAGCGTAATAGCGTATGGACGTGAGTTTTGCCTCGAAGCTATGGAGGCATAATTGTATACGGTGTGAGGCATAATTATATACGGTGTGAAAGTGGATCTCTACGCCGGTCACAAGAGCGTGAAGCATCTGGTTGATCAGAAGGATCTGAATATACGACATTGTAGATGGATGGAGTTCATGGGAGACTATACATTCAAGATCCACTACGCGCCTGATAAAGGGAATGCGGTTGCTGACGCGGTGAGTCGCCAAGCCCCAGCTCGAGCCAATTGGCTAACGGTGCAAGATGAGCGGTTGGTGCGAGAGATGGAGGCGTTGGGGATCGTTTGTATGAACAAGCAATCAAGTGCTGAAGCAGTTCATGGTAGAGGCTCTGGATGGGTCAAATTCCCAATTCGTCGTGGAGGACGAATTGCTTTGGAGAGACGGTCGTTTGTGCGTCCCAAGTGTGGGCAATTTACGGGTGGAGTTGTTGTACGAGGCACACCATACCAAGTACTCGATTCACCCGGGGAGCACGAAGATGTACCGTGATGTGAAGAAACTGTTTTGGTGGCCGGGTTTGAAAAAGGATGTGGCGCTCTACGTAGCGAAGTGCCAAACTTGCGCCTTGGTGAAGGCGGAGTGCCAAAAGCCGGGAGGATTTCTTAAGTCCTTGCCTATTCCGGAATGGAAATTCGACGACATCTCTATGGACTTTGTGCACGGTTTGCCAAGGTCGCAAAAAGGGAAACGACGCCATTTGGGTGGTTGTCGATCGATTAACGAAGGTGTCTCATTTTATTCCGCATAGGAAGGATGATCCGGTGGAGAAGTTAGCAACGTTTTATGTGGATAACATAGTACGGCATCATGGTGTGCCCCGCAGCATCGTGAGTGACCGAGATGGGCGGTTCACGTCCAATGATTGGAGGCTGTTGCGACAAATGTTGGGAACAAAGTTGAAATTCAGCACAACCACCCATCCGCAAACGGATGGGCAGACCGAGAGGGTTAATAGAACCGTGGAAGACATGCTCCGCATGTGTGTCTTGGATTTTGGAAAACAATGGGAGGACCACCTTTATTTGGTGGAGTTCGCATACAACAACAGCTACCAAGCTAGTATTCAGATGGCGCCTTTCGAGGCCCTATATGGTAGAAGATGTCGCACGCCGTTGTCTTGGTTAGAAACGGGCGAGTCAAAGTTGTACAAGCGATCGGAAGTGGAGGATGCTACTTCTTTGGTGAGAACGATTCGGGAGAGGTTGCTTATCGCTCAGGACCGGCAAGCAAAGTACTATAATGCCAAGCACAGGAACGTGGAGTTCGCTGTGGGCGATTATGTATACTTAAAGATCAAGTCGTTCAAAGGTGTCTCGCGGGTGCGACGATTGAAAAAGCTAAGCCCGAGGTACCTTGGACCGTTCGAGGTTCTGGAGCGAGTTGGAGAAGCGGCCTATAGGTTGAAGCTTTCAGTGGAGCTAAGTGGTTTACACGATGTATTCCACATTTCGGAGCTTCGGAACGCGGAGCAAGAGCCTACGCAAGTGATCGCGGTCGATCAAGTGCCGGTGGATAGTGGGCTAACGACAAAGGTCAAGCCCGTCCGGATTGAGGACTCGGAGGTCAAGTGACTACGCAATAAAGAGATCAGGATGGTCAAGGTCCGGTGGGACAATTGCGGTCGTGAGGAGCTCTCTTGGGAACGAGAGCAGACTATGCTTGACGAGTATCCGGAGTTGTTCCGCTCAGGTACAAATGTTGTTTTTGTATATCTTTCCTTTATGTAATTTCGTGGGCAAAATTCTTTTAAGAGGGGGAGAGTTGTAATGCCCCGAAACTCAAAGGAGCGAAGGGGGACGTTTTGGGCCAGTTTTGGTTTCTGGCTGAAGGTACACGGCCTGGGACACGGGCGTGTCCCAGGGCGTGTCAAGCGTGTGCCGACACTTAGTCGCGAAGTCGTCGAGTTATACTCGACGATTCATCGAGAATGGGCACACGGCCTGCGACACGGGCGTGTCGCAGGGCGTGTTGACCCGTGTCGACACTTAGCCGTGAAATCGTCGAGTTATACTCGACGATTCGTCGAGAATGGGCACACGGCCCGCGACACGGGCGTGTTGCCGGGCGTGTCGACCCGTGTCGACGATTGTCCCGGGAAAGTCGTTGAGATTCACTCGACGATCGTCGAGACAAGGCACACGGCCTAGGACACGGGCGTGTCCAAGGCCGTGTCATCCAGTCGTCGAACTGCATGCGACGAAATGTCGAGACCTTGTACACGGCCTGGGGCCCAGGCATGTCAATGTGACACGGGCAAGGACACGGGCGTGTCCTAGAACCCGTGCAGTGCTCGGGTTGAAAACGGGAGAAAATCATGGGGTACACGGCCGGCTACACGGCCGTGTCAGCTGGAACACGGGCGTGTCAGCTCGAACACGGGCGTGTTCGATACCCGTGTGAGGGTCCAGGAGATTCGATTTTGACGGCGAATACGGCACACGGCCCTGGACACGGGCGTGTGCCAGGCCGTGTTCGGTCCAGATTGGGCATTTCAGCCCCGAATCAAAGCCGTTCGTTTCCTTGATTGAAGATCCAACGGCTGGGGGTTGTTCCTGAGAGGATATACCCGGGAGTTGACTTGAAATCCATCATTTTTCTTACCTTTTCATCTCTCCAAACCCTTGGAGAAAGAGGAGAGTCCTTGGAGGAAGAAGAGATAGATCCGCCATTGGAGGAGCTTCGGAGCTCCGAATCGCAAGCCGACTCCGGATCCACGGAGGCAACGCAAGTGCGGTGATTTCTATCCGATTACTTTTCGATGGCGCCAAAGAGGAACGCAAGGGTAACGATCCTCATCTTGAGCACTAATAGCTCTCTTTCTTAGCATACGAAGCCTGCTCTCGCGAGTTTGCGAAGAGTTGGAGGCGTTCCTTCGAGTAGATATGTAAAGTCCCCGTTGTTTAGAGTCCGTATGCGAGAACGGACATAGGCATTTTGGTTGAAGCCTACCCGGACATGTTAGTCCGGATCGGTGATGTTGCATTGCATAAGGCCGGAGAAGACTCCGTGCTATTGGTTGTTTTCGGGTTTTCTACGCGGTAGATTGCAGCAGGGAGCCTTGGGGACTAACCCAAAGGTGCACCCGGAAAACTGGGCGGATACGAGATCTTGCCAACTTGGAGGCCTGAGAGCCAACTCGAACATAACTGAGTTATGTGACTTGCGGTAGAATGAGACTCGGTGAAAGTTTGACCCGCGCAAATGGCTTAAATTGTCGTTGCGAAGTGAGCACGGGTTAGATGGAGCCGTACCCGCTTTATGTCGTCCGGTTAGAGCGACCTAAGGTTACGTGGAACTCGCCGTTGGCATAGATGGGAGTCTTCGGTGGTCAATGGCTTAAATTGACGTGACCAATACCAAGAAGACGAATTGCTCATTGGTTTGGCCGTCTTAGTGGCGGTGGTGAGTCCGGAATGTTAATGGCTTTAATTGACGTGACATCGACCGGTTCACCGAGAATGTGCCCTGAGTGCACGGGGCGTGTGGCCTTACGAGCCAACGTCTGTGATGTTATGGCTATGGTTTTATAGTACTCGCTTATGCTAAGGAAATGCAGGGAAGGAGCATCGCCGCCCCGAGTTGGGGGCGGGATCGTTATAATTTGGTCAGCATTGCTGACCGTTGCCTTATTTTGCCACCGTGCGGTGGATTGTTGCTTGCAGGTGCAGTTGGACCAAGCGGTCAATAGCGGGCTAAAGCCCTTTTTGCGAAGCTGGCCCTCGAAGGCCCAAGTAGAAGTGTTTACTGCTTTATTCATGTATGACCGGCCTGCGTTCCGTGGTTTGTAAAACATGTAATTTTCAAGTGAAACACTTTGTAAGGCCTTAAGGCCAATTTTTTGGTGTTTTGTATACATTCCTAATTATTGTAATAGTGGACATTCGTGCTCTAATGCTGGGTTCTTGTTTACAACTTATATAAACTGCTTCCGCTAGAATGCTCTGTGTAGGACGTTGAGATTGGTTGGATGGTTTCCATACGTAACCACCCGGTCTGTCTGTGGTATATGGCGTCGGGCCCCGGCCGGACCTACTGCTATATACTATGCGACGGATAGGGGGTGTTACATCTTCTAGGCCGTCTGCCTCTGTGGCCACGACGTCAGGTAGTGCCCACGTCGTTACCCAAGGTAAATGGCTGATTGACTCCGGTGCCACCAATCATATGACGGGCAACCCTCATTGCTTCTCCCGTCTTGAGACCCATGACCGCTTACCCCCAGTTCGTGTGGCGGATGGTTCCCCGTCCCCGGTTCATGGGACGAGCATGTTTCAACTCACTCCATCGCTTTGCTTGGAGGATACCCTCTATGTCTCGAAGTTTCCGTGCAATTTGTTATCAGTTACTACTTTGTGCCGGCAACTTCAGTGCTCCATCTTATTCACTCTCAGTACTTGTTCTTTTCAGGACCCGAGGACCCAGCGGACGATTGCTACTGGGACTGAGAGCGGCGGCCTCTACTTCCTCGACGATGTTTCCGCTCTCTCTGCCTACTCCTCCTCCACTGATCTCCTTCAGTGGCATCTTCGTCTTGGACATCCTCCTCCTCGGCTTATTCGTCAGCTTCTGCCCCACTTACCTCCTACCAGTTCTCCGCTCAACTGTGATGCGTGTCAGCTTGGCAAACATCATCGCTCCTCCTTCCCACCGAAGCAAGGCCGTGGCTCCTCTCGCATTTTTGATCTTATTCATTCTGATGTATGGGGTCCGGCTCCTACCCTCACAGTTGGTCGGGGCAGTTCCTATTTTGTCACTTTTATCGATGATTTTACTCGCTGTACCTGGGTGTATCTATTAAAAGATTGCTCTGAACTATTTTCTGTTTGACAATCATTTTACTTTATGATTAAGACTCAATTTGCTATTTCTATTAAAGTCTTACGTTCTGATAATGCCAAGGAGTATCTGACTCATGAGTTCTCCGCGTTCTTTCACATACATGGCCTCCTTCATCAAACGACTTGTGTTTACACCTCCCAGCAGAATGGGGTGGCGGAGCGTAAAAACCGTCACCTGCTTGATGTTGCGCGTACTCTCATGACGCAGATGCACGTCCCTCGCTCCTACTGGGGCTACGCTGTGCTTCTCGCCTGCTATCTCATCAATCGCCTTCCCTTCGCGGTTCTCCACGGCCAGACTCCCTTCTCCCTTCTCTACCCCCACCAGGAACCTTTTCCTCTTCCTCTCCGTGTCTTTGGCTGCACGGCCTTTGTTCACGCTCCCTCCGCTACCCGCGACAAGCTTTCCCCCCGTTCCACCAAGTGTGTCTTTTTGGGGTACTCTACCACTCAAAAAGGCTATTCCTGCTTTGACCCCCTTCTCCGCAAGCAGTTTGTCTGCGCAGATGTGACTTTCTTCGAAAATGCTTCCTATTTCTCTCCTTCCTCTTCTCTTCCTTCTCTTCCTTCTGATATCTTCGTTCTTCCACACCTCTCCACGTTTTCCCACCTTCGTCTCCTCCTCCACCCACTCCTTCCCAGTCTGTCTCCCCACCCACCCCTCCACCCTCCTCTCCGCTGCCGTCTCTCTCTAGTCCCGGGCCAGCCTTCTCCGCCACGGACGCTCCGGTCGCTGACGCTCCCGTCGCCGACGCTCCCGTTGACCTGGATGTTCCCATTGCCCTTCGCAAAGGGGTGCGGGAGTGTACTCAACACCCGCTCACGGCTGTTATTTCCTATGATCAGCTTTCTCCTTCTCGCAGGTGTTTTGCCTTGGCTATCTCTGCTACTTCTACTCCCCGTACCTACCAGGAGGCTCTCGCTCTCCCTCATTGGAAGTCTGCCATGGATGAGGAGATGGCTACTCTTACTGAACGGGGTACCTGGACCCTGGTTCCTCCTCCCGTGGGCACTGATGTGTTTGGCTGTTGCTGGGTCTTCGTTGTGAAGTTTCGCCCCGACGGCACTGTGGATCGCTACAAAGCCCGGCTGGTGGCCAAGGGCTTTACTCAGACTTATGGCGTTGATTACTTTGATACCTTCTCTCCGGTTGCTCGCCTCAGCACCATCCGGGTTCTATTTTCTGTGGCTGTTAACCGGGCTTGGGCTATTTCCCAGCTTGATGTGAAGAATGCCTTTCTCTATGGCGATCTTCAGGAGGACGTCTATATGGAGCAACCTCCTGGGTATGTTACTCAGGGGGAGACACGTGTCTGTCATTTGAAGAAGGCCATTTATGGCCTAAAGCAGAGCCCTCGGGCATGGTTCGAAAAATTCAGTGGTATTGTGGCTACCATCGGCTTTCAAAGGAGTTCGGCCGATCACTCCTTATTCATTCGCAAAACGGCCTCGAGACTGGTGGTTTTGGCCGTATATGTGGATGATATTCTCCTTACTGGCGATGACCGAGATGGGGTGGACTTGACGAAGAAGCACCTCCGTCAGCACTTGGTCCCGAAGGATATGGGCTCCCCAAAATACATTTTGGGGATAGAAATCTCTCAGAAACTTGAATAATTGGTTCTCTCTCAACGGAAGTATGCCCTTGATCTTCTTCGAGAAGCAGGCTTGACAGGTGCCAAACCAGCTCATTTTCCCATGGCTGTTGGAGAAGACAAAACATGGACGGATGATTCGCCTCTTCTATCTGATATCACACGGTACAGACGTTTGGTAGGCAAACTCATCTATCTCACGGTGACTAGACCCGACATCGCCTACGCTGTAGGCAAGGTCAGTCAGTTTATGCAAGCTCCCAGGGAGTGTCATCTTCAGTCCGCCCTAAAGATTTTAGAGTATATCAAAGCAGCACCGGGCAGAGGGTTACTCTTTCAGAAGAATGGCCATCTGAGGGTTGAGGCCTACTCAGATTCAAGTTACGCGGATGACAAAGGCGATCGTAAATCCACGTCAGGTTTTTGTACCTTTGTTGGAGGTAATCTCATGAGTTGGAAGAGCAAGAAATAGTCTGTTGTTTCCAGATCCAGTGCCGAAGCAGAATACCGGAGTATGGCGTCAACCACGTGTGAGTTAACGTGGTTGCGGGCTCTCATGGTTGACCTGGGCGAGGTATATGACTGTCCTCTCCCTATGTTCTGTGACAACAAGGCCGCTATACACATATCCAGAAATCCGGTCTTCCATGAGAGAACGAAGCATATAGAGGTTGACTGTCACTTCATTCGGGAAGAGATTTTGAAGAAACAGATTTGTACTTCTTTTGTCACCTCTGACAAGGAGTTGGCAGATATCTTCACCAAGCCGGTTTCTACTTCCTTCTTCCGCATTTGTGACAAGCTGGGCATGATTGATATCTATGCTCCAGCTTGAGGGGAAGTGTTGAAGTATTAGACCGGGCGGCTTAGCGGTCTGATCCAGCGGTTTGTTGACCGAGCGGTCTGGCGGTGACTCTGAAGCCTGGAGACCGGGCGGTCTCTCGGTCTACCTCTGCGGCCTGTTCTATCCTGCTGGAGTTGCCGAGCGGTTAACCCATCTGTCTAACCGCGCGGCTTATGCGGTCTCCATTATTCTAGCCGCTCAGTACTGTATATGTTTAGTCCCACATTGTTTGTATACTCTCTTTCTTATCTCCTCCATTCTATATAAGGGAGGTCATACCTTTGTAAATGATATCTTTTTTGGATAATAAAATTTCAATTATTCAAAAGTTTATTCGCTTGTTCTCTACTTTTCGCTTCTTTTCGCTACTTTCTAACATGTACATTATAGACTCATGAAATTTGGGCAGAAGGTGTTTTAAGTCAAAATGATTATTTCTGAATTTTGTTATAAATTTTAGTTGAACAACTTTAGTACTTTCTTAACAAGTTTTAAAAGGTGCAATTATGGTCAATAAATTATTTAGAGCTATTTACCTGTTGCAAAAATTGTGAAATTAGGTCTTTGATACTTTTAGGTCAATAGCCACTTGGAGAAATTAATTCATGATTTTTAGATGATTATTTGCAGTATATACTTTACAAACCCAAAATTTTGGGGATCTGATGTATAATTTATTCAGAGCTTATTTCCTGCTGAAAACTTGGGAGACACTGGATTTTATGTTAAATAGTCATATTGAATTTATCATAAATTTTGTAGAGCATTTGCTTGTCTGAAATGGGTACTTCATGTTCAAACTTGGATTTTTGGATTACTAGAATAAATAAATAAATTAACAGATAAATTAGGAAAATTATGAATTTCTAGATTTAGGCTAAAAATGTCATTATAGCCATCCAATAATTATTATAGGGGTACTGGGTAATTATTTTATGTACCTTCCATTATACACTTCATATAGCTTAGGTTGGTCTGCATTTAATAAAATCGTAGAAATTGAGTTGGAATAAGAATTTGGGCACACAAGTTGGGGTTAGAGATTATGCTGTTTGGATAAACAATTGGGGGCATCTCTGGAAGACAGGTTGAGTAAAGTGTGGAGTTGGCTAGTGTTAGGCGGTGCTCGGGATCGTTGAAAGATCGTCTTTCCCGTGGGGAGGAAGTGTCAAATACACTAGGGTTAGACTCAATACAACATCTAAGGAACTAGGAGTTGGGTATCAACCAATATAAAATAAGTGACTTGCGAAAGGGAGCTTTGGGCGTAATCCCATCGTAGTTCCTAGTGCCTTCGAGAGCCCTTCACGGGGTATACCTTGGGCAGTCCTGGGCTAACCTAAATAGTAGGTAAAACTGAAATGCAAGAGTAATTAGAAATAATCTAGGGTTGCACTCACACTCCCTGGGGTTGTGGGAGTTAGGTTAGGTCACTCAGGCAGTAGGCTCGGTGGATTTGGTGATGGACAGGTTGGCCCGACGAGCTTTGGCTCGGTTGATGTTTGTGATGTTCAGGTTGGCCTGACGAGCTTTGGCTCGGTTGTTGTTTGTGTCAGACGGGTTGTTTCGGAGAGCTTTGGCTCAGTGGTTATACATCAAGGTTGCATGTGAATAAAGTAAAGGTGGTGGGTCTTTGGTATTGGAGAGTCAATGCACCGACGCCAATACGTTGACTCGGCAAGTGTGGTTTAGCACTTGGCCAAGTAAAGTTCGGTGCGCCAGCCGGCAAGAGTACGCAGGAGCTCCGCTTAGTGCACCAGCGTTGAGGCGTACGATAGGTCTAACTAGTAGTGCAATTACCAGTTTAGAGGTGGGCGAGTCCCAACCCACTGCTTTCATTTGCCACTACGGAGGTATCCTGGGAGGTTCGACTCCAGAAAGGGGGAACAAAAGATCTGTGTACACAGAGTCGAGTGGGTGTGTTGCACTTGCATGTTCACAGCATGGCATAATTGTATTTCATAGCATAACCATTGCATTCAACCCTGACACCTATTATATAAGGTGGTATGGGATGCTTTATATAATAGGCCTTGCAAAACGACCCCTTGGTTTATAAGTCGTGCGAGCGTGCTTATAAGTTAAGGTTTTTATTTAGTAAAATATATATCTATGCTTGTTAGAAAACCGACACCCTGTCGTATAAATTGGTATGGGACTTTTTATACGATAGGAGCCCCGCAAAAGATCCCGTGGCTTATGTGTTTTCATATAAGTTAAGGTTACTTTTCTTGTTTAGTCTTTCTTACCTGCATCCTGTCTTATATAATATAGAACTGCAAGATTAGTTCCACCGCCATCTGCTTATTTGTCTTTCTCCACTTTCATGTCCTCTCCTCTCCTTCTCCCCGCTCGGTGCCTAGGATCCATGGGGGAAGGGCGGGTGATGATAGGGCTTAGTCTTTTAGACTAACGGTTTTTGAACCACATCATTTTAGGGGACCGTGGAGCCCAGCATGGAGGAGCAGCCCCGAAGGTCGGCATACTTGGAGATGGGGCAATATAGTACCGGAGTTCAGACGGCAGGGACTGTGAGTCCGGTTCGCTACTAGTTTGTTTTAGTTTTGCTTCCGCTATGAGAGACATGTAGTGAGGATCTGATGTACTGGGCATGATCCCAAGATTTTAGTATTTTGTTATATCTGTGGACACTCCCTTCGTGGAGATTATTATTATATATGTGATTTTCTGTGGACTTGCCTTTTTATTACTTTGCTATAGTTGTGATCAATTTGTTGGGTTTCTCTATGAGGATGGCACAACACTTGTGCACGCAGCGGAAAAGTAAAAACATCAAGAAAACCCAAAAGAGATGGGATCGGGCCATGGTAGTTGAATCAAGAAGTTAACATACAACTAGACAAAAATTACCTCGGTGGCGTTGAGTCACAACTCAACGGAGATGCTCCAAGCTTCGTGTTTCTACTGGTGGCGAGTTCTACATGGAATGATGTCCACGTCTCTGCAGAAATCCACACGAGCGGGAGAACACTGATCTTTCCATCGTACGGAAAATCGGGAAGGAGAAAGACCGCACCTTGCTTCTCCACGGACTGCTAGGTCCACGCCAGGAAGAGCAACACCAGCGACGATCTCCGGAGAGGAGGAGGTCGACAGAGCGAGCGCGGCGGCGGCGGAACACTTCCGTCGGCGGCGGGATTCGAGATCGGCAGAACGAGCGAACGGCGGAACACTCCCGTCGGCTTCGATTCGATCAGCACGCATACATCTACTTTCCCGAAAACCCTAAGTGTCCTTTTATACCAAAGACATAAATAGACTTACGAATATCGCTATCCGCAGACCACCCAGAAAATTAGGGTTCCAGAATCGGCGAGTATCAGTCGGCGAGAATCGGCGAGAATCACCTAGCAGATTCGGTGAGACTCAGTCGGCGAGAATCTGTTAGGATCGACGAGAATCAGTCGGCGAGTATCACCTACGATCGGCGAGAATCAGAGTACAATACTCGACGATTCTCGCTGAACGTGGGTGGACCATACTCGTCGATCGTCGACCCATGGTCGACGATACTCGACGATTCTCGTCGATCGTCGAGCCGCACTCGACGATACTCGACGATTCTCGTCGATCGTCGAGCCGCGGTCGACGATACTCGTCGATCTTCGGTCGACTATCCTTACCAATCCTTCAAGGCAACATTTTCCCAACCCGACGATCCTTTAAGGCAACACTTTTGCCCATAACCCCATCCAGGTCGGTGATTGGTAACCTTTACCAACACAGTCAATCATCCAACTTCTCCACATCTCTTATGTGCGACCCTGCAGGCTCATATCGCGTTGTCAGTGAGATTACATGTTTGACCACTTCTAGATCACCATGGTAACTCCAACAGACTCCCACTTGATCTTGAAAGTATCAAACCAAAAACCTCACAAACAATGAGTGGCATCTAGCAATGCATCATTGCTCCCCAAGCAATAAGAGTTTATAACTCATAAGCCTTTATGACCAATATATCAGCGTTGTCTTTGTCCCTTTGTCCCTTACATCCGGAAAGAACTAGAGTCATGGACCGTGTCACCCTCGTAATAGCTCAATCCAAGTTTCTTGATCCAGGACGGACTTCCAGAGAATGGTGAGTCCAATATCACATATTGACTCAACCAAGCATGGCCATGCATTTCTCAGTCCAGTTCCATCAAGGGGCCCATGGATGCAATTCTTGTCATACATGAGGGCAAATCCCATATCTGCTCACACACAAACACCCAAATGATTCGTAACATGCCCAACAACCACCCATATCATCAATCTTTCTCAAGGAGGACTTTAGATGGCATCAAAGCACGCTCTTCCTCACTTGATGAATGCTGTGACTTCAGGTCAAAGGACCACAACACCATTGTCAATTGAGACCTACTCGTGACACGATTGAATGACAATCCACAGAGTAGCCTCAGGTTGGGTCTGTCCAGTA
Source organism: Platanthera guangdongensis (assembly GCA_039583875.1). NCBI lineage: Eukaryota > Viridiplantae > Streptophyta > Magnoliopsida > Asparagales > Orchidaceae > Platanthera > Platanthera guangdongensis. The sequence continues at coordinate 135,026,343 of CM077164.1, forward strand.
CAACTTTTTCACTAACAAGTACCCACGTGATGACTTGATATCACAATATCATGACCTGTGGGAACCGGTCATCAGTCAACGCACGTGCTAGCCTTCATGTACCATCATCACCCTTAGCTTCTATGATGATACTCGACCAGGGACCTTTTAAGAATGAAGCTTCAAATAAATCATAGGATCTCACATTCAAGTCACATACTTGATGTCCCATGGAAGCGAACATTCTAAGGGTATGTATTATGTTAACATTTAACTATCATATAGAAAAGCTCATAATAAAAGAACTTGCCATTAATTGTAAGAGAAAAACTAGGTATATTGTTCATCATATGAACAAATAGCCAACAAAATACATGTTTACACGCAATCCACAAGATTCTCGCTAGAGTTGATCATTTAGGTATCGTATACCCATCGATCTAGTATGACTATCATGCTTTCTCTGCGCGAGAGGCTTTGTCAGTGGATCCGCAATATTCTCCTCAGTCGGCACTCTGCAAATGTTCACATCTCCTCGTTCGACAATCTCACGAAAAAGATGAAACTCCCGAAGTATATGCTTGGAGCGCTGATGGGATCTAGGTTCCTTAGATTGTGCAATTGCACCATTGTTATCACAGTAGAGAACTACGGGACCAACAATGCTAGGAACTACATCAAGCTCGCCGATGAATTTCCTAATCCATACAGCCTCCTTCGCCGCATTAGCTGCGGCGATATACTCGGCCTCTGTTGTAGAATCAGCAACTGTCTCTTGCTTGGAACTCTTCCAGCTCACAGCTCCTCCATTCAGGCAAAACACAAAACCTGACTGAGACTTGGAGTCATCTCTATCAGTTTGGAAGCTAGCATCCATGTAACCACTTACAACGAGCTCTTCCTCTCCACCATACACCAAGAACACATCCTTAGTCCTTCTCAAGTACTTCAGGACATTCTTGACTGCAATCCAGTGACACTCACCGGGGTCTGACTGATACCTGCTAGTCATGCTCAAAGCAAAGGAGACATCGGGTCGAGTACATAACATCGCGTACATGATTGATCCAATTGCCGAAGCATATGGAATCAACTTCATGCGGTCCTTATCTTCACAAGACTTTGGACACTGGTCCTTAGAGAAATTCACACCATGAGACATGGGACAAAAATCCTTTCTTGGACTCAAGCATGTTGAACCGCTTCAACACCTTTTCGATGTACGTACTCTGGGTCAAACCCAGCAACTTCTTCAATCTATCTCTATAGATCTTAATACCGAGTATATAAGTCACTTCACCCAAATCCTTCATTGAAAAGCAGTACCCTAGGTTGTTCTTAACAACTTTCAGGGTAGGAATGTCATTCCCAATCAACAGTATGTCATCTACATACAATATCAGGAAGACAACAATGCTCCCACTGATTCGCTTGTAAACACAAGGCTCATCTTCATTCTTGATGAAACCAAACTCTTTGATTTTCTCATCAAAATGAAGATTCCAACTTCGAGAGGCCTGTTTCAGTCCATATATGGACTTATTCAGCTTGCATATTTTAGTGGCTTCATCTGGGGATACAAAACCCTCGGGTTGTGTCATATACACTTCCTCAAGGAGGTTTCCATTAAGGAAAGCCGTTTTAACATCCATCTGCCAGATCTCGTAGTCATAATACGCAGCAACAACAAGCAATATCCTTATGGACTTTACCATGGCAATGGGGGAAAAGGTCTCATCATAGTCAATACCATGAATTTGCTTACCAGTCGCCCTTTGAATGTCTGTACATTCCCATCCATGTCGGTCTTCTTTTTGAAGACCCACTTGCACCCTATGGGTCGAACCCATTCAGGTGGTTCCACCAAGTTCCAAACTTGGTTTGCATACATGGAGTCCATTTCGGATTTCATAGCCTCAAGCCATTTGTCGGAGTCCGGTCCATTCATAGCCTCTTGGTAGGTTGCTGGTTCATCATCATGATCCATAAGCAACACATTACCTATTTGAGACACGAGAAATCCATATCTCTCAGGCTCATACCTCGGTCTACCAGATCTACGTAGGACTTGTGTTCCTTGAGCAGGTTCTGTAGCTACAACATCTTGTAGTCCTGTCTCAGAATCCAATTCCGGTTCATTCACTACATGTGGTTCTTGAACTTCTTCAAGCTCTACCTTTTCAGTCTTTCTTGATAAGAACTCTTTCTCCAAGAAGACACCAGTCCTTGCGACAAACACTTTGCCCTCAGACTGTAGGTAAAAGTAATACCCTTTCGTTTCCTTAGGATATCCCACCAGATAGCATTTATCTGATTTGGGTTCCAGCTTGTCAGGCATTTGACGTCTCACGTATTCCTCACAGCCCCAAATTTTAATGAACGACATACTAGGACGCTTCCCAGTCCATATCTCATATGGTGTCTTCAGAACCGTTTTCGTTGGAGCGCGATTCAATGTCATTGCAGCAGTCTCTAAAGCAAAACCCCAAAAGGAAACATGCAAGTCTGCATGACTCATCATCGAACGTACCATGTCTAACAGAGTACGATTTCTCCTCTCAGACACACCATTATGTTGTGGTGTTCTAGGTGGAGTGAGCTGTGATACAATACCACACTCTTTCAGATGATCACGGAACTCATGACTCAGGTATTCGCCACCTCGATCAGATCAGAGTGCTTTAACCCTTTTACCCAACTGGTTTTCTACTTCATTCTTGAACTCTTTGAACTTTTCAAAGGTCTCGGATTTGCACTTCATAAGATACACATATCCGTATCTACTGAAATCATCAGTAAATGTAACAAAGTAGAAATACCCACCTCTAGCCATGGAACTCATGGGTCCGCATAAATCACTATGTACAACACTCAATGATGCCGCTGCCCCTCCGCCACTACTTGATGACGATCCAGTTGCCGAGGCTCTACAACATAAAGACCTTCGGAGCCGTGATGACGCTATCGGACGACGCCGCTACAACCTCCGCCCGCGGCGTGCTACCCTCACTTGAAGACTATTTTAATTAATTTGTTATGCTTTATTATTTTATGTGCGAATATAAAATTATTCCAATCTTGGTTAATAATTTTATATTCATTTGTGACTTGTAATCTTTAATTATTTTCTGCAAACATTTTGGTGTGTATGTAACCGCCCGGATGGATGAGATTTCATCTCCATCATGGACGGTTGGATCTCTTTTGTAACTCCTATTTAAAGGAGGCTATTATGTGTATGTAACCGCCCGGATGGATGAGATTTCATCTCCATCATGGACGGTTGGATCTCTTTTGTAACTCCTATTTAAAGGAGGCTATTATGATGAGTTATGGGAATGAAAAGAAAACCTAAAAAACCCCCCTTTGAAGAATTCGGCCGCCATGGAGAGAGTCCATTAGCCCCCCCCCCCCCCCCTTTGGTGTGAAGCCAAGCCTTGCCTCCTCCATCCCCGTTCGGTGTGACTCCGGCGTGTCGTCCTTTCGGTGCGACTCCAAGGAAGAAGGTTGCAGCCCATTTGGTGTGAAGCCGGTGGATCCGTGGAGAGAGTGATTCTCCCACCTTATCTTGTGTGATTGTTGTTCTTGGTTGGGTAACTTCTTCCCCTTAGAGATTCTTGCTTTAGATTTTGTGGAGGTTTTTGCAAACCGTTTCTTCCGTGATTTTTAAATACGTCGCTTGCAAATTCCGATTTCGATTTCGTTGTTATTGAACCTCTTGTGATCCGGATTGGGTAGATCCGTTGCGAGAGCGAGACTTGGCCTAGCCTTGACTTGCCCTCCAAGATTGGCACATTTTGGTGTTAACAAGGGAGTTAATCACAACTCGAACTCGACCGCCTATTGAAGTTTTCCGCCGCTCCGAAAATAAATTATTGCTGCATTGAAACGGCTCAAGTTGGTACAATAGATGCTTGTGTAGGTGCGGTGAGTTGTGTGCTTGTTGGAGAGGTAGGTCCTAAGGACGTTGTATCGAGTCCGACAATTTTCTCTTTCGGATTTGGGAGCAAACCCGACCCCTTTTCGCTCGATTTTTGGTCGGAGCCCTCCCCTTTGGTTTTATGTCTTGTGATAATATTTTCCGTTAGCGTATTCGGGCACGAATCACGGTCACCCCTACATCAATTTGGTATCAGAGGCGGTCGTTTCAACTCCCACGTTGCAAACATCCTCTCTACATTTCTTGTTGCCCGATCGGATCTAAAAAAAATCAAAAAATTATTTTTTGTGGTCTGCCAATAGCGGGCTGAAATCTTTATTTTTCAGCAAAATTTTTAAAAAAAACTTTTTAACGATCCACGTGTTCCTCACATCGGGAAAATATAAAAATATCTTATTTTCAGTATAGCTACAGCCCTAGGAAAAATCACCTTTCCAAAATTTCCTAGACCTGAATGCGCACTAGGCACGGATTCGAGTACGCGACACCGTCTACGTCTAGGATGGCTGCGAACGAGCATGGGGATCCCAACACCGGGGCCATAGCAGGGCTATGTAATGAAATGACGGAGCTTAGAAACATGTTGGCACAGATCCTGCAAAATCAAGCAAGGCCACCCCCGCCACCCATTAATGTTGAGCAGCCCAACCGGCGCCAACAAACTCCTGAGTCGGATTCCGATGAGGACTCTCCCCGAGTGCCCCCTCGAGAACACCGCCACGATCGTGCTTACGATATCACTAGGGCCATTAAGATCGACGCCCCCACTTATGATGGCATGGGAGATCCCCAGATCTTACTTACTTGGGTGGTGGATATGGAGTGCTACTTCGATTGGCACACCCTTACGGACCATCAAAAGGTCCAAGTTGCCAGGATGAAGCTAACGGGACGTGCCAAAACTTATTGGCTGAATGTAGAGCGTAGGCTAGGAACCGGGAACAGGGTCCCACTTATTGGATGGGCCGTGATGAAGAACTTGTTGACCGATCAGTACGTTCCCGCGTACCATCGGACACAGATGTTCGACGAGCTTGCCACTCTACGACAGGGCTCCAATTCGGTAGCTGAGTATATGGGAGAACTGAAGGACCGTATGGTGCGTTGTGATTTGAGGGAGATCCCCGAGGTCACCCTATCCAGATTTCGTAAGGGGCTTCATCCCGATATTCAGCGGAAGCTCTTACGATATGGTCATACGGATCTGAACACGACATTTAATGCCGCCCTCGACATCGAAAAGCACTTAGCCTCTAAGGCTCACTCCCGGTATTCCCATGCGAAGGGAAAGTCCACAGCTGGAGCCTCTTCCTCCACATATCAGGATAAAGGGAAGTTTCGGTCTGCCGAGTCAAAGTCTGTCGTGATTACTGCTAGGAATGGCAAGAATCCTGCGAGTGAGCGTGTCCGTATAGGGAAGGTTAGCAAGGCTAACACTACTTGTTACTCTTGCGGCATTCAAGGCCACTATGCCTTTGAATGCCCAACGAAGACTAAAGCCATAGCCCTTCTAGAGTCGACTACCGACCTTGCTGATTTCGTTTATGAGGCTGCTGAGGAGAGTGACCCAGAAGGGGTCCCAAGCGATTTAGAGGACGAACACCCCGTTATGGTGATGCGTTGTATCTTGACCACCCCTCGTCCGTTAGATGACTGGAAAAGGACTAGTATATTTTCCCTGATCTTTAAGAGTGGCGAGAAGTTGTGCAAGTTGATCATTGATAGTGGCAGTTGTGTAAACGTCATCTCTGAGAATGCCATTACACGTATGTCCTTGACTACGCAGCCTGGATTAATAAGGTTACCGTCCCGGTCACCAAGCGTTGCCTTGTACCTCTCTCGATCAAATCCTATACTGACGAGGTGTGGTGTGATGTCCTTCCAATGGACGCTTGCCACGTGTTATTGGGCCGCCCTTGGCTTTACGACCGTGACGTGACACACTTTGGAAGGGCCAACACATATGAGTTTAAATTCAATGGCAAGGTCATTACGTTGAGACCGACCGTCCCGAAAGAGCCAGTAGCTTTGGCTAAGGACACCACTGTTCCAGTCGAGAGGAAAACGTTGAGTCTCGTGGGAAGAAAAGAGTTTGTGAAGGATCCCTTTCTTGACGGGATGATGTACGCTCTAGTTCTTATGAGTGCGAAAGGGGATACGAGAGCATTGGATGAGTTGCCTAGAGAGTTACGGGAATTGTTGGATGAATATAAGGACGTCTACCCGGATGAGCTGCCTTCGGTATTACCACCGCTTAGGAATATACAGCATGTTATAGACCTTATCCCCGGCTCCTCCTTACCGAATCAGCCCCACTATAGGCTTCACCCCGCCGCCCATAAGGAGTTACAGACCCAGATCGAGGATTTGATGAAAAAGGGGTTCATTAGGACTAGTATGAGTCCATGTGCGGTACCGGCCCTTCTTGCCCCCAAGAAGGATGGTACGTGGAGAATGTGTGTTGATAGCCGTGCCATCAACAAGATTACCATCAAATATAGATTTCCTATTCCGCGATTAGATGACCTCCTAGATGTCTTATCGGGCGCCACCATTTTTTCAAAGTTAGATTTGCGGAGTGGCTATCACCAGATCAGGATCCGTGAGGGGGACGAGTGGAAGACAGCATTTAAGTCCAAGGATGGGTTATACGAGTGGCTTGTGATGCCCTTTGGGCTATCCAACGCCCCCAGTACCTTCTCCCGGATGATGACCCATGTCTTTCAGCCTTACATGGGGAAGTTTGTGGTCGTCTATTTTGATGACATTTTAGTCTTTAGTACCACCAATGCTGAGCACGTCTCCCACATGAGATCGGTTCTTTCCACCCTGCGGAAGGAAACCTTATACCTTAATCTCAAGAAATGCACATTCTATGTCACTGAAGTGGAATTCTTAGGCTATATAGTCGGTTCAGAAGGCATTAGAGTTGACCCTAATAAGGTTAAGGTCATGAGGGGTTGGCCCGAACCGACCACATTACGAGAGGTGTGAAGTTTCCATGGGTTAGCTACTTTTTACCGCCGTTTTATTAAAGACTTTAGTAGCATTATGGCCCCCATTAGTGATTGCATGAAGAAAGGTGAGTTCACCTGGACAAGGTCCGCCGCTACTGCTTTCCAACGCATTAAGGAACTTATGACTGAGGCACCTGTCCTACATCTACCTGACTTCAATAAGGTCTTTGAGCTTACGTGTGACGCTTCTGGCGTAGGAATAAGAGGTGTCTTGAGTCAGGAAGGGAACCCTGTGAGTTATTTTAGTAAGAAGTTAGCGGGCGCCAAATTGAATTACTCGAATTACGATAGGGAGTTTTATGCCGTCATTAGATGTCTGCACCATTGGAGGCACTATCTCCTCTCTAAGGAGTTTGTGATCCTCTCCGATCACGAGGCACTGCGGTTCATCAATGGCCAACATAAAATCAGCCCGCGACACGCTAAGTGGGTATCTTTCCTACAGGGTTACACTTTTAACCTCAAACACCTTAAAGGAGCTGACAATCGAGTCGCAGATGCTCTTAGTCGCCTGACCCTGTTACTCACCACTATGGAGGTTAACGTTGTAGGATTCGAGCGAATCAAGGACGAGTACGCCACATGTCCAGACTTTCAGGATGCATATTTGTCTGCCCAAGATAGCTCCCCCATGATTATATCTGCGTTCGTCATTAAGGATGGCTACCTATTTAGGCATGGGAAGTTATGTATCCCGCAGTCATCGCTACGCCTTCATATCATCTGGGAATTGCATAGTGGGGGGTTGAGTGGTCATTTCGGTAGGGATAAGACCATTACGTTAGTTGAGGAGAAATTCTATTGGCCAAAACTTAAGGCAATGGTGGGAAGGGTAGTTAGTAGTTGTCGTACCTGTCAGGTATCCAAGGGCACCAAGACCAACGTAGGATTATATACGCCCCTGCCTATCCCTTCCACGCCATGGGAAGACGTGAGTATGGATTTTGTTCTAGGCCTACCCACCACCTTACGCCGTCACGATTCTATTTTTGTAGTGGTGGATAGATTCTCTAAAATGGCATATTTTATTCCTTGCGCTAGAACCAACGACGCATCTCACATTGCCAAATTATATTTTAAGGAAGTAGTTAGTCACCGGGGAGTGCCGAAGACAATAGTCTCGGATAGAGATGTTAAGTATACGAGCTATTTTTGGAAAACACTTTGGGTCTTGATGGGTACCAAGTTATTGTTTTCCTCAGCCTATCACCCTCAGACCGATGGGCAAACAGAGGTAGTCAATCGGAGCCTAGGAAGCCTCCTTAGATGCCTAGTGAGCGATCACAAAGGTACGTGGGATCTTCTTCTTCCCCACGCCCAGTTGGCCTATAATAATTCCAAAAACCGGTCCACTGGTCTGTCTCCAAATGAGATAGTTCACGGGTACAAGGCCCCTGTGCCTCTTGACTTGGTTCCTTTGCCCCCAACATACAAGACAAGTCAATTTGCACAATCCTTCGCCCAACATATTCATGACCTACATGCACGTATACAAGCTACCTTGACTGCTCAATACGAGTCTTATCAGTCGCACGCTAATCTACATAGGAGGGTGTCGCACTTCAACGTCGGCGATTTGGTCCTAGTCCAGTTAGTTCCCGAACGCTTGCCATCTGGCACCGTTAAAAAGTTGGCACGAAAGCGCGCCGGCCCTTTTCGAATTATAAGGAAACTAGGTGACAACGCTTTCGTGTTGGATTTGCTAGCTGATTGGGGTATCTCCCCTATTTTTAATGTCTCGGATTTGACGTCGTTTGTTTCTCCTCCACCTGAGTTGAATTCTTTGTCGTCTTCTCCCTCCACTAAAATTTCTACTGGGTTGGGGAGTGGTAGTTCGGATGATCTCTCTCTTTCGGTCCCCGCAGGTATAACATCGGATGGTACGTTGCCTTCTTTTTTCCCTACTGCTGACATGTTTCCCAGGTTTCCGAAGACATTTCTCACTCCAGATATGATACTTGCTGCTGAGCCACTTACCACTCCTGATGGTGCTACCTACCGCTTCCTCATCCGTTGGCGTGACCGCCCCCCTTCAGATGATTCATGGGTACTTGCGACAGAGCTTCAACGTTTGGATGCCGAGCTTCTCCGCCGCTATCTCTCGGACCACGCATCGGAGATACGTGATTTTGAGTGGGGGAGGATTGATGCCGCTGCCCCTCCGCCACTACTTGATGACGATCCAGTTGCCGAGGCTCTACAACATAAAGACCTTCGGAGCCGTGATGACGCTAACGGACGACGCCGCTACAACCTCCGCCCGCGGCGTGCTACCCTCACTTGAAGACTATTTTAATTAATTTGTCATGCTTTATTATTTTATGTGCGAATATAAAATTATTCCAATCTTGGTTAATAATTTTATATTCATTTGTGACTTGTAATCTTTAATTATTTTCTACAAACATTTTGGTGTGTATGTAACCGCCCGGATGGATGAGATTTCATCTCCGTCATGGACGGTTGGATCTCTTTTGTAACTCCTATATAAAGGAGGCTATTATGTGTATGTAACCGCCCGGATGGATGAGATTTCATCTCCATCATGGACGGTTGGATCTCTTTTGTAACTCCTATTTAAAGGAGGCTATTATGATGAGTTATGGGAATGAAAAGAAAACCTAAAAAACCCCCCTTTGAAGAATTCGGCCACCATGGAGAGAGTCCATTAGCCGCCCCCCCCCCCCCTTTGGTGTGAAGCCAAGCCTTGCCTCCTCCATCCCCGTTCGGTGCGACTCCGGCGTGGCTTCCTTTCGGTGCGACTCCAAGGAAGAAGGTTGCAGCCCATTCGGTGTGAAGCCGGTGGATCTGTGGAGAGAGTGATTCTCCCACCTTATCTTGTGTGATTGTTGTTCTTGGTTGGGTAACTTCTTCCCCTTAGAGATTCTTGCTTTAGATTTTGTGGAGGTTTTTGCAAACCGTTTCTTCCGTGATTTTTAAATACGTCGCTTGCAAATTCCGATTTCGATTTCGTTGTTATTGAACCTCTTGTGATCCGGATTGGGTAGATCCGTTGCGAGAGCGAGACTTGTCCTAGCCTTGACTTGCCCTCCAAGATTGGCACATTTTGGTGTTAACAAGGGAGTTAATCACAACTCGAACTCGACCGCCTATTGAAGTTTTTCGCCGCTCCGAAAATAAATTATTGCTGCGTTGAAACGGCTCAAGTTGGTACAATAGATGCTTGTGTAGGTGCGGTGAGTTGTGTGCTTGTTGGAGAGGTAGGTCCTAAGGACGTTGTATCGAGTCCGGCAATTTTCTCTTTCGGATTTGGGAGCAAACCCGACCCCTTTTCGCTCGCTTTTTGGTCGGAGCCCTCCCCTTTGGTTTTATGTCTTGTGATAATATTTTCCGTTAGCGTATTCGGGCACGAATCACGGTCACCCCTACACCCAAGAGATCCTCAGCCCTCTCAGTATAACCTGTGAAAGGAGCTTTAGTCATCTTGCCTAGCAAACAAGATTCGCATCGCTCAAATGATTCATAACCAAATGAGTCCAAAAGTCCATCTCTATGGAGCTTGGATATGCGCTTCTCGTTGATATGGCCCAAACGACAATGCCAGAGAAATGTAGGGTTCGAGTCATTTGTTTTTAGTCTTTTATTATTTTCTACATTACAGATCAGATGGTCCAAGTTCAAAACATAAAGACCATTAAACAATTGGGCTACAGCATAACAAACATCATTCTTAAATATAGAACAACAGTTGTTCTTAATTATAAAAGAAAATCCAATCATGTCCAAACATGAAATAGATATAATGTTTCTAGTTATGGCCGGAACAAAATAACAATTATCTAGTTCTATTACAAGCCCACTGGGCAAAGAAAGACGGTAAACCCCTACGGCTACAGCAGCAACTCTTGCTCCATTGCCGACGCGGAGGTCCACCTCCCCTTTACTCAGCAATCTTCTCCTTTCCCAGTTCCTGCACATTTGTACAAATGTGAGAACCACATCCGCTATCCAATACCCAAGATGAAGGAGCAGAAAGGTTTATCTCTATAACGTGAACATTTGAAGCGGAAGTCATACCTCCCTTCATTTTCTGCAGACCTTCAATGTACGAAGGACAATTCCTCCTCCAATGACCAGCCTTGCCACAGTGGTGGCATTTCCCTTCCTTCACCGTGCTTTTCTTTTTCATCAGTGCAGAAGACTTGGGCTCAAGATATGACTTAGGTCCCACCTTCGTCTTCTTAGAGCCCTTGGCCTTGCCCTTGCCCTTATGCACCATCAGTATGGGGCTGGCAGGCTTGGCCTTCTTCATATTGATTTCGGCAGTTCTCAACATGCCTAGGAGTTCGGGCAGTGTCTTGTCTATTTCATTCATGTTGTAGTTCAAGACGAACTGCTCATAACTGTTCGACAACGATTGCAGGATCAGATCTGTGGCCAACTCTTGACCAAGAGGAAAACCCAGCCTTTCAAGGTTCTCTATATACCCAATCATCTTGAGTACGTGAGTCCCTACTGAGTCTCGAACTCCCATCTTGCACTGAAACAACGCTTTTGTGATGTCGAACCTTTCTTGACGAGCCTGCCCTTGAAACATTTTCTTGAGATGCTCGTCAATCTCCTTGCACCCCATGTTCTCATGTTGCTTCTGAAGCTCAGAGTTCATAGTGGCAAGCATAAGGCATTCGACATCTAAAGCATCGTCAGTATACTTCTTATAAGTATCCTTCTCAGCACGGGAAGAGTTCCCGGTCGGTACCTCGGGGGCTTCTTCTTCCAAGACATAGAGCTTTCGCTCTTGCCTGAGAACAATTCTCAGGTTCCTGTACCAGTCCATGTAATTAGTCCCACTGAGCTTATCCTTCTCAAGGATGGCTCTCAGAGACAACGTGGAGTGTGAAACACTTGCCATGGAATTCTACAAGAATTTATGCAGAATAAAATCAGTACCAAAATTTCAAATACAATTTATTTTAATTTGGACTTCAATTAAAACACTCCCACTATTTTATTCGAAATGATAGCCCTCACTAACAATTCGGAGAGTTCATGCGAGCTACTCTCTTAGTGGACAAGATCCGTATTTCACCAACATAATGAGTCAGCTTTGGCTTTCCTCTCACGATGCGGTTATTTAGGTAGGCAACGCTTGCCAATTGCATCCTCATGCAATTATTGTATGGTTGGTGAATAACTCCTTACTCGCATCCATCATATGCTGCATGCCAACCCTATGTCTCTAGGCACTCAACCTTTGAGGTCACCTAGTTAAGTTGGACACGATGTCGACAGTGGGATATCACAATTATCCGCTCGCACCCTTACTAAGATAGATTAATGCACCTTGCTTTGGCAAGCCCACACTTCATCGATCGAGGCAGGAAGACTGTCATCCATCGGAAGGCATCCGAACACTTAATATTTGATGAAGGATTTTAATTATAGGTTAACAATTAACCATGATCAACATTTGATCAATGTGCACATCCAAGGAAAAACAATTTTTCTAAAACCACATGCATCCCCTATATGCACAACCTGACACCATCAACATTTGATAGAAGGAAGGGCTAAATCTGAACATCTGGAAACTTCCAAATCCTCAGACTTACATGCATTGGACAAAGGCAAAGACAACTCAACTAAAGCAGTAGACAAGCTCATCTCTCTATGTTGGATTCAAAATCCAAAACAAAACCGAGGGATGGTTACTGCTAAGGAGACTACATTTTCTAACAATTAGTAATTTTCACGAAATCCCAAACGTTCTTGGCGGGGTACCAAGACTAAATCTAGACATTTAGAACACTTCTAAATCCCTAGGTTTACACGCACTGGAATAACAAAACTTCCAATACAACAATCATGGCCGGAACCTGGCTCTGATACCACTGTTGGGTTTCTCTATGAGGATGGCACAACACTTGTGCACACATCAGAAAAGTAAAAACATCAAGAAAACCCAAAAGAGATGGGATCGGGCCATGGTAGTTGAATCAAGAAGTTAACATACAACTAGGCAAAAATTACCTCGGTGGCATTGAGTCACAACTCAACGGAAATGCTCCAAGCTTCGTGTTTCTGCTGGTGGAGAGTTCTACATGGAATGATGTCAACGTCTCTGCAAAAATCCACACGAGCAGGAGAACACCGATCTTTTCGTCGCACGGAAAATCGGGAAGGAGAAAGACCGCACCTTGCTTCTCCACGGACTGCTAGGTCCGCGCCAGGAAGAGCAACACCAGCAACGATCGCCATAGAGGAGGAGGTCGACGGAGCGAGCGCGGCAGCGGTGGAACACTTCCGTCGGCGGCGGGATTCGAGATCGGCAGAACGAGCGAACGGCGGAACACTCCCGTCGGCTTCGATTCGATCAGCACGCATACATCTACTTTACCGAAAACCCTAAGTGTCCTTTTACACCAAAGACATAAATAGACTTAGGAATATCGCTATCCGCAGACCACCCAGAAAATTAGGGTTCCAGAATCGGCGAGTATCAGTCGGCGAGAATCGGCGAGAATCGGCGAGAATCACCTAGCAGATTCGGCGAGACTCAGTCGGCGAGAATCTGTTAGGATCGGCGAGAATCAGTCGGCGAGTATCACCTACGATCGGCGAGAATCAAAGTACAATACTCGACGATTCTCGCCGAACGTGGGTGGACCATACTCGTCGATCGTCGACCCACGGTCGACGATACTCGACGATTCTCGTCGATCGTCGAGCCGCACTCGACGATACTCGACGATTCTCGTCGATCGTCGAGCCGCGGTCGACGATACTCGTCAATCTTCGGTCGACTATCCTTACCAATCCTTCAAGGCAACATTTTCCCAACCCGACGATCCTTTAAGGCAACACTTTTGCCCATAACCCCATCCAGGTCGGTGATTGGTAACCTTTACCAACACAGTCAATCATCCAACTTCTTCACATCTATTATGTGCGACCCTGCAGGCTCATATCGCGTTGGCAGTGAGATTACATGTTTGACCACTTCTAGATCACCATGGTAACTCCAACACTATTTGGCCGGCAGGATCGGCGTTTTGTAGTGATGACCTTCCCAAGCGTGAAGGTGTCACCGCAAAGCGGCGGTTCTGGGCCTAAGACCCCGGAGTTTTAAAAAAAAGGGGGTTTTACAACTATGGCTTATCTTCTTCCTCCAGCCGACGGGTAGGATTGACCCGTCCTAGAGCTACTTCCAGCCGCCACCGCCGGCCACCCGACCACCTCCCTAGCCGGCCACCACCACCACCTCCGTTGAGGTGGCGGCTATCGCCAGGAGGCGGCACAGCCGCCGAAGGGGTGGATTCCGGCGATCCTGATAAGATTATTTTTGCGGAAAAACCAGGAGAAAACTTCTCCCGATCTGGCTCAATTGAGCCCGCATCTTGGCCCTAATAATTCCTATGATCTACGCACAGCAAGAGAGGAAGGGGAGGACCTTGCTTACGGATTGGAGACGCGTCGATTGCCGGGATGCCATTGGTGGTGGAGGAGTCACCGGATTTCTGCAACTGCATAGTGAAGTAGCTCGAGATCGTCGGGGCAATGGTGGAAACGAAAGCTTGGAGTCCTGTGATGCTTTTAAAATGATAAAATGGGGGAGGGGAGGGGTCTAGCTGAGGTGGCCATTAATGGCCCTAAAGAGCTTGCCTCGGCCATGGTGGTGGGGAGGTGAATTGGGCTCAATCCAGCCAGGAAACGAATGTAAACTCCTCCTCTCCCTCAGAGGTGTTGAATCCAGCCCTTAATGGGGGGGGGAGAAGGGCCTTCCTTCATGGCACTATTAATGGCCAAGAATTTCATTTCTCGGCCATGGTGGTTCTCCTCCCCTAGCCCTGAACAGCCACCAGGATGACCCCTGGCCTTTTCCACACTGAATGGGGGAATGAATCAAGCAATAAAAGGGGTGGTCCTTGGCTTCCCCAAGCAATGAATGGATTCACTCCTTTTCTCTCTCCTCCATTAAAGAGAAATTGAAGCTTTCTTTCTCCTGCCCCTCATGGCCGGTTTTGTTCATGGCTCTAGCCTAAATGCAACCCACTAAGCTAATACAAAGTGGTTAGGAGGTGGTTAGCCCAAGTGGCTAGGGGCTTGAGCTTGAGTTAGCCTTTTGAGCTAAGTTTGACTTGAGCTAGCTTATGGTTGACTTTGGTAAAATTGACCTTTTGTGTCACCATCAATGGGTCCTTGGTGACCTAATGGCCTCCCCTGGGGTCTAGGTAGGGATGGGTAGGGCTGAATTGGCACCTTGGAGGTCACTGACCCTTACTAAGGGCACTTTGACCACTTTGGGGCTAGAGTTGACTTGGGTCAACTTAGCAACTAGGGTTGACCACAATGGGTCTTTGGTGACTCATTGACCTCACTTTAGGGTTAGGAGGTCATGGGTAGAGTCCACTTGGCTAAGGGAAGGTCAATTGACCCTAAGAAGGCTAGTTTGACCCATTTAGGGTACAAGAAAATTGACCATTAATGACAAAATAATTGTGACGAAATATTGTTCGTCACTAAAAGTGAATTTTTTGTGACCAAATTTGGGGGTGGTCACGAAAAGATGATTTTCAATTAATTAGTGACTAAAATTAAATATCGGTCACTAAAAGTAATATTTTTAGTGATGAACATAATATTACGTCACAAAAAAAATTTAGTAACCAAATTAAATTGGGTCACTAAATAATACTATTTAGTAGCGAAATAAAATAGTCACAAATAAGATACAAATCATAGTAAAAAATACTGACATATACCGCCCGAAGGCGCCTCTAATTTTCGAAACCCGCCTCTATTTTTCGGAATGGCACCTCAATTTCATTTCGAAATATATAACCCTAACTTCACGATCTATCTGATCCATCTCCCGAAGGCTCGCGACGACGTTGTTCCCTAACTTCACGATCCCTCATCACGACGACGATGGCGACGAGCCCTAATTTCAAAATCCCTCTCGTCGCGCAACGACAACGGCAATCCCTCTCCCTTTTGACATACTCCGCTCGATCTGATGCTGCTAGTCCTCTGGACGACGACAACCTCCGCTCGATCAAAGGGGTAAACAAGTATCTTCTTCCTCTCTTCTATTTCTGCTTGGATTTTTTCATTTCATCCTCTCTTCTATTGCAGTCATTGCTACCCTTTGTTCCCCGGATGAGAATCTTCCAATCGAGTCAGCTCAGTTATCCGTTATGCAAATGCATCCGGGATGACTGTTGAGAAAGTGGAGAAATAGGTGGAGAAGGAGAATTCCGTCCAAGACGACAACTTAAAGAATATACACTTGATAAAGTTGAGGGCTATGTACAAACAAAAGCTGGACAGTAAACAAAATGAGGTAGGATAACTATTTTTTTTATTCAAAGCACAATGCCAGTAGTTTGTTTTCAGCTTAGTTCACATTTTTATCAGTTTAACTATTAAGTCTATAAGATTTTCTTGTTTTCAGAAGCTTGAAAGGGAGAAGACTCTATGATCAGAGGAGAAGATTTTGAGTTTAATTTGCAACAGCATCAAGCGAGAGTTAGGTGACAAGATAAAGGTATACAAATTCTTCCTCGATGAGTATTTTTTCTATAGCTGGACAATTTAATGATGAACTTGTCTTAGCAGCAGGAGAGAAAGACATCGCTCTCAAAGCTGGTCTTTCATGTACCTCCTGATTTTTCCATCTGATCATAGATGTTGAGAAAGTGTTTCATGTTTACTTGATATTTGGAGGAAAATAGAATCCATCTTCCAGTAGAATGAGCCTGCATTAATCAAAATCTCCATTTTCTTATTATTCTTTCTTCTTACTATGATTTTCTTATCATCCGTTCCTCATATTAGCTGGTAACATCTCGTCATCTTCTAACAGACAATACGCACTTCAACATTTTTCCATCACATACTGTCTTAAAACTAGCTGAATTAATTCTTGTGATAACATTTACGTGATTGCAATGAAAATTACTAGTCATCACAAAAAGAAATATCTTTTGCAGGTATTCTTCGATCATATGCTGAAATTGGGCGGTTTGTTAAATAATTCAAAGGAATGCTACGATCAAATACCAAGAGTTATGTATCTCGCCACTTAGTGTGACTGTTGGTAACAGTTTAAATGGTTCTGAATCCACTCTACTTTGTACTTATTTCCTCTTGCGATTAAATATAAGTTCATGTTTTTTTCAAAGACTTCATACATTTTGTACAGAAACAATCTCAGGGAGAGAGAGAGGGGGCAATAATAGAGAGAGAGAGAGAGAGTGAAATAGAGGGTGACTGGTTTGCTGCTGCGTGCCGGTAAGTGTAGTAGAAGTTCACCAGGCCAGGCCAGGCCCGTTATGGAAAATATGATGGCATGTTTCAGAGGCTTGATCTGTGAGCAGTTAATTGCCGGATATATGCATTCATTATCTTCCCTTCCACCTAAACTTTTATGCCCCCATTTTAGAGAATTGTTTTTTGTATTTTTTGTGTGAGCGAGCAAATATTCGCTAAGAATATATTCATGACACAATAGAACTAGTGAATGCTGATTTAGGACACTTTATATTCAGATTTTTCATCTAATTTTGATTGCAATCAAATATTTCATAATCCCTGAGATTGTTTCTGTACCTGTTGATTGAACCATGTTGGGTTGTCTTCAAATATTACTGTTGTGTGCTATTTTACTGTAAATTGACGCCCTTTATTTTCTATGAATTTAACTAATTTAGAAAAATGTGTTTTTTTCTTCATATAGAGCACAACAAATTATAAGCATATACATAAAAAGATCACAAGCGTTGTGTTGAAATCAACCAATCTTGATATTGTTGTGCAATGCTACGACTAATAGCTTTCTGGATAGAGCAATTGATTCCGAAGAACAGCAGCATAATGATTTCCTTAGACTGGTAAGGCACATGTTCTTCCCTATTTTCTCAAATGTAACTTAAAGACTTCGAGTAGTTTATTAACATTAACATGAGTATGGTCAGGATCATCTTGAAGGCTATCACGAATTATCTGCAAAGACAAAGATATACTTCTCTACTGTAGTTGTTTTATGGTATGCAGAATTCTATGTTAAGGTGGATGATGATGTCCATGCTAACTTAGGTAATATATTTAGTTCAGATATTTTTCAGAGATGCTTCATTCTTTATGATTTTTCAAACATTGAATGAACACTTTATATTCAGATTTTTCATCTAATTTCGATAGAAATTTGTTGCATTCATCTCCTTGAATTGCAAATTAATTGGGTGTACAGTTGCATATGCTTCATGCTTGATCAACAATTTGGTCTTCATCCTCTATGTTGCTGATGGTCAGAACCAATTTCAAAAAAAATTGTTGCTGAAGGATATAGAATTATGCTTGTAAGTTGTATTCTTTATGATTCTTTATAGGTTATAGAGTTATGCTAGTAAGTTATATACACATTTATAGTTATGAATGTAGATATAACTAGCTTTAACCATGTGTTTTTGTGATTTTCTTGAAGGAAACAAAGACAAACACTGGGTAGTTATTGGACACCCAGTTGTGGCATGCCCACTACAAGAAAAGGTGAAAGTTGGACTGGTGAAAGTTGAAAAAAACGGAGGAAGTTTTGGCATACTGAACTTCTCTTTGTTGGACAGGCCGTGAAAGTTGAAAAAAGGAAGAGACCAAAAACGAGGCGCCGAAGATGGAGTAAGGCAATAAGAACGAGCCTAAGAAGAAGAAAGAAAATAATTCTCACGAGCAAATTGTTTATTATAGAATTTTTGTCTTGTAATGGGTTTTGTAGATCTAAAGTGTTATGTTGATTTGTATTGAGGGGTTTGGGCTATCTCCCACCTTCCTTTTTTTTTACTTTTAATAAAGATATATTTTCATTGAGATTCTTTTACCAAATAGATATTCTATTTACTATCATGTCTCATCTTGAAATTTATTTATTTCTATTTAATAGGAAATAATTAAATTTATTTAAAAATGTACGTTTAGCAACGAAAAAAATTGTTGTCACTAAAAAAGTACATTTAGTGATGGAAATTAATGGTCACTAAAGATATACTTTTAGTGAAGAAAAATATATGTCACAAAAATGTACATTTAGTAACGAAAATTAATGGTCACTAAAAAATAAAAATATACATTTAGTATCGGAAATTATTTGTCACTGAAAATATACATTTTGTGACGAAAATTGATTTGGTCACTAAATAAATTTTGTGACGTACATTTTGCAACCACCTTGTGACAGACCAAGTTTGGTTGCTAAATGTCTATAGTGACCAAACCGCAATATTTTGTGACCAAACATTTCGTCACTAAATGTCAATTTTCTTGTAGGATCTTTCAGGCAAGCTCTCATCAACCAACTGAGTCGTGGCTCAGTTGGTTGATGTGAGCTTGCCTGAAAGCTCTTTATCAAGGAGGTCAGGGGATCGAAACCTGGCCTCAACAACCTACCGTGCACCTGTGGTTGGGCCCGGAGATGGGTTGGGGTGTATGGGTCGCGGCCCTGATAATGGACCCATGTTGTGACTCCATGGTGGACCCCTGGGCTGGTGTGATGCCAGGCAGGGTGGCGTGCAGCTGCGATGCCCAAACGTCATCATAAAAGTGCACTTTTATGATGACGTTTGGGCATCGCACCCGAACGCCACCCTGCCTAGCATCACACCAGACCAGGGGTCCACCATGGAGTCACAACATGGGGCCATTATCAGGGCCGCGGCCCAAACACCCCAACCCATCTCCGGGCCCAACCACAGGCGCACGGTAGGTTGTTGAGGCCAGGTTTCAATCCCCTGACCTTCTTGATAAAGAGCTTTCAGACAAGCTCTCATCAACCAACTGAGCCCGGTTAGGATTGACTTAGGTCAAATTAACCACTTTGACTGCCCACAGTGGGTCCTTAGTGGCCCTATGGACTACCCAAGGTGTTAGGGGTGTTGTGGTAGGGTCATGGGATCAAGTTGTAGCCCTAAAGTCAAACCTTAGGTCTAAATGTTGAGAGTGAGCTATAGGCAAACCAAGATGATTTTTCACCTTGGGCATTACCCACTTGGTTTAGATCTTCTGATGGTTTTATCATGACCTAGTCATGATAAAAAAAAATCCTAAGGGTCTAGTTGTTTGAGGGATGTTACAAATCCCAATATATAAAAATAAAAATTTCGTCCCCGAAATTAAGGTTAAGCCTACAGGGGTTTATACTGAAATAAAAGAAACTTGTAACATCCCTAAGGTTTAAGGTATACCTGACTCGAAGAGCTTCGAGTACTTTTTCTACATCAAGTCCAGTGTCTCCCATGTATGCTCCTCCTGCCCATGGTTTCTCCACAGAACTTTGGCGAGTGGAACCTTCTTGCATCGCAAGACCCGCAGTGCCGTGTCATCGATCCTGATCGGCTCCAAGCTGACTGATCGATCTGAGGCCACTAGACCGTCGGCTGTGAAAATCAGCTCCTCAGGGCGTAGTAGAGCCCTCTATAGTGAGGAGACGTGGAAGACGTCATGCAATCCTGCTAACTATGGCGGTAGCTCCAGTCTATAAGCCAAGGGCCCGATCCGCTCCAGGATCCTGTATGGCCCCATATATCTCAGACTGATCTTCTTCCGCCCGCGAACCCGCAAAACTCCATGCGTCGGCCGTATCATCAAGAAAACCTGGTCTCCTACCTGGAATTCCACCTGACGATGCCTCGCATCGTAATATTTGGCCTGCCTGCTCTGGGCTTCCAACATCCTGTCCCAGATCAATCTAACATGAGCATCAGTATCCTACACAAACTCCGAGCCGAGTGCCTGCGGATCTTCATCCTGAATCCATGATAGTGGGGTCCTGCACCTCCGTCCATATAATGCCTCGTAAGGGGCCATGCCTATGCTGAACTGATGGCTGTTGTTGTACGAAAACTCGATCGGCAGCAGCCATCTCTCCCAAGGCTCGTCGCGGTCCAAAATATATAGGCGCAGAAGATCTTCCAATGTACGGTTGGTGCACTCCGTCTGTCCATCGGTCTAAGGGTGAAAAGTCATGCTGAATGTCAACCGACAACCCAGATGGGCCTGAACTGACCTCCACTCCTTGGACGTAAACCTCCCATCACGATCTGAAATGATAGTCCTGGTTACTCCATGAAAGCGCACAAACTGCTCGATGAATCTTCGTACTAATACACTGACCGGAGAGTCCTTCGCCACTGGAATGAATCTGGCCACCTTCATTAGTCTGTTCACTATCACCCAGATTGAGTCATTCCCCATATTAGACCGGGGTAGCCCATGTACGAAATCCATGGCTATATCCTCAAACTTCCACTCCGGTACCCGAAGTGGTTGTAGTAATCCGGCCGGATTCTTACACTTTGCCTTTACGAGTTGGCAAGCCTCGCAATGCATCATAAAATATGTAATGTCCTTCTTCATACCTGTCCAATACATCGTCTTTTTCAGGTTTTCTGCCATCTTAGTGATCCCCGGGTGCACCGAGTATCTGCTACAGTGAGCCTCCGTCATGATGTCCTCGCGAATCCGGCCTCATACCGGTATATAAACCCTGCGTCTGAAACATAGGAGCCCATCCCTCAAGGAGTAATCCCCTGTTGTGCCTTCCTCCAAGGCTCTGAATATCGGCTCTGCCCTCGCATCCAGCCTCTGCCCATCTCTGATGTGATCCTGAATGTCATCGGTGGCAGTCATCGATGCCAGGTACTCCATATATAACTCCGGATCTGAAAGTAAGGGTTAGATCTGAAATACTCTAGAGGGGGTGAATAGAGTATTTAGGGTTTATAAAACTTTTTGCTAATTAACAAACAATCAGTCCTAAGATAAGTTATTCTACCACAGGCTCAGCAAAATATAAACTAACTAAACATAAACACAGCAAACCTAGTTATCACAGCCACAACAAGAATCAAAAGAAAAGAACAACCAGACAACACAAGAATTTTATTGTGATTCCCCAACCTGGGTACATCCACTCTTCTACCACCCTGGTAGAAATCCACTCAGGTTTTCGATCAGGTGACTGCCACCAATGAGCTTTTGATCAGGTGCTCAAAAACCAATTCTCAAGTCTTTTGGTCAGGTGACTTGTAACCAGGAATAACTTTTGAAGGCTGTTAAGAACCCTTTATACAGTTGGGGATGAGAGAATGATTTTGTCTTCTCTTTCTCAGATAAAACTGAGAAGACTCTAGTGGAATTTGATGTTAGTAAAGGCTCCCCCTGAGATATTGAATGGTTTAGGAAGTTGAAGATTTGCTGCAGGGTGATAGGTCTTCAAACTCTTGCTTTGATTAGAAGAACTCCCGAAACTTCTTGACAGATAGAATGTTTGTTGTCCTTTGAAGAATCATGGAATAAAGACAGAAGAAGACTCTTGATTTAAATGGTTGTTCTTCTTCCTCTTCAGCTTGATGTTCTTTTTCTGGTCTAGGGCTTGTTTCTCTGTATCTCAGTGCTCTGTATTCTCTGTGTCTCAGAGTGCTGTCGAGAGAGAGAAGAAGATCCTTATTCTTTGGTTTTGATCACCGTGCTCAGGAAGAGAAAGAAAATCCCTTTTATATTTTCCATATGAATTTCCTTTTGAAATTTTAATTCCTTCCTACATTCATTTCTGACGGCCGGGAGAATATTTGCATTGATTGGTTTCCCAAACTGTCCCATAGAAAAACGACAAGCAATAATCCTGATGAAGACCGTAATCAATGCTTGCTTCTAACGGTAATATTTAGAGAATATTTAGCATTGATTACTTAGGAATTATTGCAATAGAAAAGGGACAGAGAGAGGGAAATTTCTATGTCTGGAACTTTACAAAATTCGTTCAGCAGAATTCGTCGATCTGTGTCCAGAGTTCGTCGAGCAGAGAAGTAAAGTTCGTCGACCAGATAATCTTTGTTCGTCGAGCTGAGATCCAAGATCGTTGACCTAAGAACAGAACTGCTTTCTCTGGAACCTTGCTAATTCTGTGCATCAAGACCGTCGAGCTGAGAATATAACTTCGTCGACTGAGGAACAAAATTCCATGTTTCTTGGACTTGAGAATGTTGAAGTAATGTGTCAAGAAATCGTCGACCTCAGAACTGGGTTCATCGACCTGAGAACTCGTTTTGTCGAGCTGAGAACTTCTAACTGCTACTTGATAAATCTTGCCAAGACTGTGGTCTAAGTTCGTCGAGATGAGAATGTGAGTTCGTCGACTGGAGTGTGATACTGGACTTAGAATACTTAGATGTTTCTGGAATAAGATGTTGAAGTAGAAAATCCAGCAATCATCGACCTGAGAACTAAGTTCGTCGACTTGAGAACTAAGTTCGTCGATTGGAGTTAAGTGAAGAATTCTGGACTTGGAATGTTGAAGTATACTCTAAAAACCGTCGACCTGAGATTCAAGTTCATCGAGCTCAGCTCAGAGAATTCTCTGTAAGTTTGTCGAGCTAAGCATGACTTTCGTCCATGTAGTGTTGACTCTAAGGACATGGCGTAGACTCCAAGACACACACATGACCCTAGCTATACATGTTGGGTCAAACATCCTAACTTAGTGAATCTAGCCAAAATCCAACCAGTGATCCAACAATCTCCCCCTATTTGGGTAAGGTCACTAATTACAGACTCACATTAATATCAAAGCATTAAAACATATATCTGGCATGAAAAATTTAAATGTGCAGCAGATATATATATATACAGAGCTTTGTATCAGAATATAAACAGATAGTTTTAAAATAATCAAAAGACTTAAACAGTTTAAAGTTCATTTCTTCTTCTTGGACTCCTTTGGCTTATCCTCCTTAGCTTTGTCACCTGGCTGTGTAAACTTGATCTCCCTTTTTGGATCTGCTGCTTGAGCTTTTATCATGGTCATGTCAGCAACTCCAATGATGTTAAGGGAGGTGGCTCTTGGAACTACAGCTTCAGGATGTAACTTCATATAATCATCAACATTGAAAAATTTGTTAGCCTTGGCAAACCTGTTAAGTTCTTCCTTTCTGTACTTGGACATTGTAGTATATTCAGATGGATCCTTTCCTTCGGCTCTTGCTTTGTTGATCATGGATAGGCTAACCAATTCCTGGAATCTAGCCATCCTAGCAGTTGTAGCTGACTCTAGATCTTCAAAGGGTACAGGAGGGGAAGCAGGTCTCTTGGGGCTTTCAACCTTTTGATGTTCAGTGAATTATTGTTGTTGATGTTGTTGATGTTGCTGTTTGACAGATGAATAATGCCTTTGCTGGCTGCTTCCTAAAGAGGAGGACCTACCCTGATGTCTTTGATAGGTTTGAAACTGGGTAGTCCTTTGAGTTGAAGAACTGGAAGCACCAGCAGCAGGTGGAGGAGGAGGAGGATCCTTTCTGTATCTTTGAGGTGGTGGGGAATATCTTCTGCTTTTCTTCCTTTCTTTCGGTTTATTTTTGGACAGCCACATCCATGCTGGCATGCCCTTATAAGGTGCAATCTTCTGGAGTATATAGTATGGAGTGTCATTTACTGGGTTTGGTTTTGGGGCAGGAGGTGGAGGAGATTTCCAATTCTTAGACACTTTCTTTTTCTTGGGCTCATCATCTGAGTCCTCTTCATCATCATCCTCATCATCAGAATCTTGAGGAGCATCGTATAAGGCATCAATGGCCTTTAGTACTGATTTATCAATTGGCTTTTCAGCCTGAGTAGGAGCTGGAGGAGGAGCTGGAGAAGGAACTGAAGCTGGAACAGGAGGGCTATACAGAATAGTGCTTTCAGCCACTGTTTTATTTTCTTCTTCTATATCTGCCATGATCAGTGTATCAAGATCAGGCATGGGTGAATCATCCATAACAAAAACTGGGACATGAGGAGATGAGACAATGGGGGAAATAGCATGTGTTAGAGATGGAATGGCTGGAATCTCTGTTACTGCAAAACTGGCCTTTTGTTGCTTAGAAACTTTGGGGCTTATAGGAGAGGTGTAAGGAACTATAGCCATGGATGGCTTGAAGCTGTACTCTGGAAGATTATTAAAATAAGCTGTATCAAAATAGCTCAACAATTGTAAAAGATCAACTGTGGGATTTATAATGAAATCACCAGCAGTTGTTATTGCCTCGGGAACCTGCTCATCTATTTCCATATCAGATTCAATAAAATGAATTAAATCAAATAAATCTTGCTGCTGTTACTGCTGCTGCTGCTAATTCTACTGCTGCTTCTTCATTGAGTATCTCCCCCTGCCTGGTTTCAGTGTACAATGGAGCTAGGCCCCTAACTGAAGAGGGAGGAGCAGAAAGAGCAGATATCTTATCAGCAAGAGAGGATATGGAGGTAGCATGAGGTGAAATAGCCTCTGTTATAATTGTTTTGAGGAGGGGAGTGAGAAGTGCAAGGAGAGATGGAATAATGGAGGGGTCCAATGGCAGAGATGCAGAGGGTATGGCAGAAGGTGTTTCAATGGAAACAAGGGGAGGGATGGAAGATGATGGTGGAGGAGGAGGTAAAGCATCTATCATGTGGACCTCTGGAATAGAAGAAGTATGAGGAGGGGTGGTAAGAAGATTAAAAGATGGGATGTTGTCCAGATGGGGGGTAAAGGAGATGAAGGTGGTGATGGAGCTGGTGTACCGTGGGGAGATGGAATATTTGAATAGGATGGTTGTTGTGATTGGGAAGGAGAGGGTTGATGGGATTCCTGAATGGGAGAGGAGGGAATTTCAGTGATATTTATTTGTGGAGAGAGTGGAGGTGGAGACTGTGCAGGAGATGTAATTGGGGTAATGATGTGAAGTGGTTGTTATTGTTGGTGGTGAGGAGAAGAGGGAATGTGGGAGGTGGAGGGAGCTTCTTCAGTAAGGTGGGGAGAGGCTGGAGCAGCCCTGGTACTCTCAGAAGCCCTAGTGGAAGAGGAAGAAGCCTTGGAGTGCTTGGTGATGGTCCTTTCCCACCTGCCAAAGAGGTCACAGGTTAGCCTCTTGGACGGATTGACGAATATGGTCTGGGAGACCAGGGATTCAATAGCCTTTTCCTTTAGGAAGATCCCTAAGATCCTTCCAAAGCAAACCTCTTTCATTGTATTCTTTTTCTTAATCATATCAAACATGATCTGAGCCCAGTTGACTTTCTTCTTGTTAACCACAGCACACATAACCAGGAACTGGTGCCGGGTTATGTAGTCATATGCAGTGTGCTTGCCAAGCAACACTTTGCCCACAATGTCTGCTAGAAATTTGAACTCAGCAGACAAGTGTTTCTTCAACAATTTATTTGGGGTTTCTCCAGTATAACCCATCATACTCAACATCACATCATATTCCTCAGTATCAATTTCTAACTCTTCTTCACCATTACTTAATCCGAAAATTTCTGTTAGGACAGCGGGAGTAAGAGAAATAGCATTACCCGATACTGTCCCTGTCATAGTGTTCTCATCTGTGGTGGAGGAAGTATATACCCACTCTCTGATCTCAGCGGCAGATATCTTGATCCTAGTGGACAGCAGATTCTTCAATTGCTGTTCTTCAAGGAGTTGCAGGATGTTTAGGAAGATTTGGTCTGAATGTTGGAAAGAGTCAAAGTCCACATCAAATCCTGTATCGAACTTCATCGCCGTAAGACGTCCCGCTGGAATCGCCATTAGTTCACCTGCAAGAGAAAAATGAAGATCAAGTGCAAGGGAACTGAAAGCGCGGGATGGAGGTCGAAGAAAACCTAGATATAAGGTTTTCTAGAATATGAATCAACAAACTCCGTTCCACAAAAAATAAAATAATTCTTCGATCTGAGTTCGATGAAATAATTTGGAGGTAAACAATTCGTCGATCTCAGTCTGAAGATTTGAAGACATTTCGTCGAGCTCCGTTCGACGAAAGTTTTCTGAAGCAGATTCATCGATCTCTAGTTGACGAACACAACTTCACTCAGAGAGTTCGTCGATCTCCGTTCGACGAATATCTCAAGAACTTTCCCCAGTTTGTAGAGCTCCGTTCGACGAACGTTGGCAAATTCGTCGAGTGCAGACAAAAATTAAACTAAGGCTTCTCCATTGACCATTCCAAGCTGATTTATAAAGAACAAGTGATTTCTTTCATCCAAGGGTTTGGTGAAAATATCAGCTCTTTTTAAATCAGTGTAGATATAGACAAGTTTAATTTTGTTTTTGTCTACACACTCTCTAATGAAATGATGCATGATGTCTATATGCTTAGTTCTACTGTGATGGACTGGATTCTGTGCTATGGATATAGTACTTGTGTTATCACATATTAGAGTTAAATTATTTAAATTGAAACCATAGTCCAGGAGTTGATTCTGAATCCACAATATCTGTGAACAGCAACAGCCAGCTGCAATGTATTCTGCTTCAGCAGTTGTTGTGGACACAGATGATTGTTTCTTGTAGAACCAAGACACTTGTCTCATACCAAGGAACTGGCAAGTTCCTGAGGTACTTTACCTGTCTACCCTGCATCCAACAAAGTCAGCATCTGAATATCCAGTTAAATCAAATTCTGACTCAGTAGGATACCATAGGCCTAGACTAGTACAACTCTTTATATATCTCAAAATTCTTTTTAAGAAAATTAGGTGAGATTCTTTAGGGTTCACTTGGAACCTAGCACAAAGGCATGTGGCAAACATGATATCAGGTCTGCTAGTTGTAAGATATAATAGAGACCCAACAATGCCCCTATATAACTTCTGGTCAACAGGTTTCCCATGTGGATCAGAATATATTACAATATTAGTTGTCATAGGTGTTTTCTTGGCTGAGGAATCAGCCATCCCAAACTTTTTGAGAAGCTCTTTAGCATATTTAGCTTGGGAGATGAAGATGTCATCAGGTAGCTGCTTCACTTGGAGACCAAGGAAGTAGGAAAGCTCACCATACTACTCATCTCAAACTTAGAATGCTTGAGGTCAGAAAACCTCTTGCATAGTTTAGAGTCAGTAGACCCAAATATGATGTCATCCACATAAATGTGTACTAAAAAGATTTTATCCTTATGGTGCCTAGTGAATAATATTTTATCTATTATGCCTCTAGTGAATTCATGCTCTATGAGAAAGCTAGCTAAGGTCTCATACCAAGATCTTGGAGCTTGCTTTAGACCATAGAGGGCTTTATGCAATCTAAATACATAAGAAGGATGAGTTGGAGAGAGAAAACCTGGAGGTTGTTCAACATAAACCTCTTCTTTTAGTACTCCATTCAGGAAAGCACTCTTTACATGCATCTGATATACCTTGAACTTCTTGTAGGTATCATAGGTAAGAAAGATTCTGATTGTCTCTACCCATGCAACTGGTGCAAAGGTTTGATCATTGTCTATGCCTTCTTCTTGCCAATATCCTTGAGCAATAAGCCTAGCCTTGTTCCTCAAAATTGCACCTTGGGCATCTAGTTTATTTCTATACACCCATTTGGTTCCGATGACTGGGTAGTCTTTGGGTCTTGGAACCAGATCCCAAACTCTACATCTCTTCAAACTAGTTGAGTTCCTCTTGCATTGCAATGATCTAGTGGGGATCTTGCTCGGCATCTTTTATGGATTGAGGTTCAACTTGAGAGAGAAAACAGGCATGCATCACATCTGGGTTGAGTTGATGCCTTGTCTGTACACCTACTGTTATGTCTCCAATCACTTGGGATCTAGGGTGATCCCTTAGTGTGACAAGATCAGTGGGTGGAGTTGGTTCATCAACAACATTTGGATTTAATTCCTCTTGTGGAATTATGTTTGTTGTTGAATGAGGTTCAACTTATTCCAAAGATTCATCTTCACTGTCTTCAACAACTTGTGGAGAAGGATGTGTTGGAGTCTCTTGGGTGAGGCTTAGTCCATCTAAATTCTCACACAAGTGAGGTACCTACAAAGTGTTACTGGTAAAAATCTCTTTCTCCTTATAAGACATGTTAGTTTCATCAAAGGTTACATGTATAGATTCTTCAATTTTCAAAGAGGATTTATTAAATACCCTATAAGCTTTGCTTATTTGGGAATATCCTAGAAAAATTCCCTCTTTAGCCTTAACTTCAAACTTTCTAATGTATTTTTTGTTATTATTATGTATATAGCATACACATCCAAATACTTTAAAATAGGTGATTTTAGATTTCTTCCCTTTAAGTAACTCATAGGGAGTCCTATTCTTAAGTTTATGTATCAAACTTCTGTTCAGTACATAATTTGTTGTGCTTACAGCCTCTGCCTAAAAGGATAGTGGCATATAAGCATCTGCAAGTAATGTGCATGCAGCTTCAATCATGGTTCTATTCTTCCTTTCAACTACCCCATTTTGTTGGGGAGTTCTAGGAGCTAAGAAGCAGTGCCTGATACCTTCCTTCTCACAGAACTCATGCATAAGAAGAGACTCAAACTCTGTACCATGATCACTTCTGATCAATGCAACATGAGTAGAGTACTCAATCTGTATGGTCTTGAGAAAATCTGTAAGAACCTTAAAGGTATCTTACTTAGATCTCAGAAAAAACACCCAAGTGAATCTTGAAAACTCATCTACAATGACTAGAGTATAGGATTTCCCTCCTAGGCTTTGTACAGCAATGCGTCCAAAGAGATCCATGTGTAGCAAGTACAAGATCCTAGGTGAGTCACTTTTATTAATTGATTTAAAACTAGATTTAGTTTGCATGCTTAGTTGACAAGCCCTGCAATGGCCTTCCTTCTTGTAGGGACCAGAAGGTAAGCCTCTTACAAGGCTGTCTTTAGATAGCCTAGCAATATTTTTCATGTTTACATGTCCTAGTCTTTTATGTCATAATTCATTTTGATTGCAAACAATATTAAACAAACAAATATCTGAATTGGCAGAAAGAAAATCTACTAAATATACGTTTCCTTGTCTATTTCCAATTAAAAATTTTTGGTTTTCTTTATTAGAAATAATACAGGATATAGAGTTAAAGTGTACCTGATAACCTTCTTCACATAATTGACTAATATGGATGAGGTTATGCTTGAGTCCTTTTATATAAGTCACCTTCTTGAATGTGACTGCTCCAATCCTTACTTCTTCATAGCCTTCAGACTGGCCACACTTTGAATCACAAAAGATTTCCTTTGGCCCCAGCTTGGACTTGTAATTTTGTAAGTTGTCCTTGCTGCCAGTCATGTGCTTGGAGCATCCACTGTCCAGATACTATAGTTGATTAACAACTGGACAACACTTCACCTGTAGAGAAATTAATTAATTGTTCTTGACCCATGTTACCTTGGGTCCTTTGTTTTGCTGATAAGAAAAGCCAGATATCACAGAGAATTCTGGTTGTGATCTATATCCTAAGGGGTGATATCTTCTAGGTGGTATTATCCAATCAGCAAGAGGGCTAAAGGGTTTTCTAGTTTGATTAGGGTTGTTGTTATAGTTATAATTTTTAATAAGTCTGACTGGGTTCGACGAAATATTGTGAGTTCGTCGACCAGAGTTCGACGAAATGGGATGAGATCGTCGATCTCTGCTCAGAGAATGAACATAGTCATTTTCTGTGCCCCAAGTTCGTCGATCTCTGCTCGACGAACCATACAGTGTTTGTCGATCGCAGTAAGACGAATAATTATTATATAAATTTGCGTTCAGAGTTTGTCGACTTGGGTTCGACGAACTTGCCACATTTCGTCAATCTGAGTTCGACGAAATCTGCTGAACTTTGTTCTGCATATTAATTTTCTTATCCTTTCTTCTTTCGTTATTTTTGTGTTTAATTTCAAGTTGATTGGGATTGTTGCTATCTATTTTTTCTTTACCCTTAGCAGCTACAAATTTTATGGGGCTTGATAAAATATTCTTATTAAAAATGGGGGTAAACTTGATGAAGCACCCAAGCCCAGTTTGCCATTTAGTCTGGCATTGACTGTGCTTGTAATGTCCATCAGCTTAAGGGTTCTCCCATTGAGAGATTCCTCAAGTTGTTTGGCCTCACATAGTTCAATTTTTAAGGAGTTAATTTGTTCATTAGCTAGATTTAATTCTTTTTTTAACCTAGTGTTTTCAGCAATCAGAGTTTCTTGATTAGCTAATTTTTCCCTAAGTATTTTGATTTCCTTTTTAGAATTTATTAAATCAATACACATAATTTTAAATTCAAATTTGAAAGCATCAGAATTATAGTCAAAAGATAAAAGTACCTGATCAGCTTCTGTCTCTGAAGCTTCTTTATTGTCAGAATCTTGTTCTTTTGATTGACTTCTGGAGGCATCAATTGCCATGGGGCATACTTCCTTGGCCCTTGCCTCTTCTTCTTCTTCTTCACTAGAGCTGGAAGATGTAGATTCATCTTCAGTTTCACTCCAGGATTCAGCAACAAAGTCTTTCTCCTTCTTCTTGTATTTGCTGGAAGAGGGCCTGCTGCTTTGCTGTCTTCTAGAATCCTTCTCTCTTATCTTTTCCTTCTTTTGATTTTCTGGACACTCTGAGATGAAGTGTCCAGGTTTCCTGTAGCAAAAGCAAACTACCTCTTTAGTATGAGTTTTGTCATACCTTGGCTTGTCATCCTGCCTGGATGACTTTCTTCTGAAATCTTTCCTTGCCATTTTATAGAATCTCTTGGCAAAGAGACTCATCAGCTCTTCATTCACAGTTAAGGCTTTAGTTTCTTCCACAGCTTTAAAAGCTATGTTGTGCTACTTCCTTGTTGGTGGAGGTGTTGTCTGCTCAGCTGCTTCTCTGGATTTGATTAGCTGCTCATAAGACTTGAGCTTTCCTAAAAGAGATTTTGTGGAAATCTCATTTAGGCTCCTGACCTCCTTGATTGGCCAGATCCTTGAATCCCATGAGCTTGGGAAGCACATGAGGATTTTGTCATTCACCTCAGTGAGGGTGATGTCTTTGTCCAATGTCTTTAGCTCATTGATGATTGAGCTCAGCCTATTGTACATATCTGCAACTGATTATGTTTCCTCCGTCTTGAAGTTCTCATATTGTGATATGAGATTGGATCTTCTGTCCTATCTTTCATTAGTAGATCCAGCCACCATTTGATTAAGAGAATCCTAGATGGCCTTGGCTGATGTGCATTCAGCCACTTTCTGAAAAATGTCATCTGACATTGTTTGGGCCAGAATGTTCATTGCATTAGCATCAACAACTTTGGCCTTCTTCTGGGCTTCAGTCCACTCAGGTGGTGGAACTGCATTAGTGCTTGAAGCTGCTGTAGATGTAGAGGCACTAGCTTGAGGAGGACCTGTCAAGATGGAATTATAGATATCCTCATCAATAGAATTCATATATAACTTGATTCTCGCCTTCCAGATGGCAAACCTATTTAGGTTACACACTGGAGGTCTGGTGCTTGCATAATCTTTGTTCTGTGTCATGCTGTGAATATATATCTAACAGAAATAAAACTCAGATCTAACTCAGGATCTTTTGGTTCAAGGGTTAGCTTGTACAACCAAAGGAACCTTGCTCTGATACCAAGTGAAAGTAAGGGTTAGATCTGAAATACTCTAGAGGGGGGGGGATGAATAGAGTATTTAGGGTTTATAAAACTTTTTGCTAATTAAAAAACATTCAGTCCTAAGATAAGTTATTCTACCACAGGCTTAGCAAAATATAAACTAACTAAACACAGCAAACCTAGTTAGCACATCCACAGCAAGAATCAGAAGAAAAGAGCAACCAGACAACACAAGAATTTTATAGTGGTTCCCCAACCTAGGTACATCCACTCTTCTACCACCCTGGTAGGAATCCACTCAGGTTTTTGATCAGGTGACTGCCACCAATGAGCTTTTGATCAAGTGCTCAAAAACCAATCCTCAAGTCTTTTGATCAGGTGACTTGCAACCAGGAATAACTTCTAAAGGGAGTTAAGAACCTTTTATACAGTTGGGGATGAGAGAATGATTTTGTCTTCTCTTTCTCAGATATAACTGAGAAGACTCTAGTGGAATTTGATGTTAGCAAAGGCTCCCCCTGAGATATTGAATGGTTCAGGAAGTTGAAGCTTTGCTGCGGGGTGATAGGTCTTCAAACTCTTGCTTTGACCAGAAGAACTCTAGAAACTTCTTGATAGATAGAGTGTTTGTTGTCCTTTGAAGAATCCTGGAATAAAGACAGAAGAAGACTCTTGATTTAAATGGTTGTTGTTCTTCTTCTTCAGCTTGATGTTCTTTTTCTGGTTTAGGGCTTGTTTCTCTGTATCTCTGTTCTCTGTATTCTCTGTGTCTCAGAGAGATGTCAAGAGAGAGAAGAAGATCCTTATTCTTTGTTTTTGATCGCCGTGCTCAGGAAGAGAAAGAAAATCCCTTTTATATTTTCCATATGAATTTCCTTTTGAAATTTGAATTCCTTCCCGCATTCATTTCTGACGGCCTGGAGAATATTTGCGTTGATTGGTTTCCCCAACTGTCCCATGGAAAAACGGCAAGCAATAATCTTGATGAAGACCGTAATCAATGCTTGCTTCTAACGGTAATATTCAGAGAATATTTAGCATTGATTACTCATGAATTATTGCAATAGAAAAGGGACAGAGAGAGTGAAATTTCTAGGTCTGGAACTTTACAGAATTCGTTGAGCAGAATTCGTCGATCTGTGTCCAGAGTTCGTCGAGCAGAGAAGTCAAGTTCGTCTAGATAATCTTTGTTCGTCGAGCTGAGATCCAAGATCGTCGACCGAAGAACAGAACTGCTTTCTCTGGAACCTTGCCAATTCTGTGCATCAAGATCGTCGAGCTGAGAATATAACTTCTTCGACTGAGGAATAGAATTCCATGTTTCTTGGACTTGAGAATGTTAAAGTAACGTGTCCAGAAATCGTCGACCTCAGAACTGGGTTTGTCGACCTGAGAACTAGTTTCGTCGAGCTAAGAACTTCTAATTGCTACTTGATAAATCTTGTCAAGACCGTGGTCTAAGTTTGTCGACCTAAGAAGGGGAGTTCGTCGACTGGAGTGTGATACCGGACTTAGAATACTTAGATGTTTCTGTAATAAGATGTTGAAGTAGAATATCCAGCAATCGTCGACCTGAGAACTAAGTTCGTTGACCTGAGAACTAAGTTTGTCGACTGGAGTTAACTGAAGAATTATGGACTTGGAATGTTGAAGTATACTCTGAAAATTGTAGACCTGAGATTCAAGTTTGTCGAGCTCAGCTCAGAGAATTTTCTTTAAGTTCGTCAAGCTGAGCACAAATTTTGTCGACCTGAGTTTGACGAACGTCGAACTCATTTTCTGAGTCTTTGAAATTTCTCCAAGTCTTGAGTTTTTTGCAGTCTGTTGGTGGCTGGTCCATGTAGTGTTGACTCTAAGGACATGGCCTAGACTCTAGGACACACACATGACCCTAGATATACATGTTGGGACAAAAATCCTAACTTAGTGAACCTAGCCCAAATCCAACTAGGGATCCAACAGAATAATCCTCGGACACTAGTGATATCTGCATCTTCTTAAACGACTCGACCAACTCCAAGGCCATTAGTTGCGGGCCTACTCCTGACGTAATTGCTCTCCGGCTCAGAGCATCTGCCAGCACGTTTGCTTTCTCGGGATGGTAGTGCATGGTATACTAGTAGTCTGACAAGAACTCCACCCAGTATCTTTGCCTGATGTTCGGCTCCTTCTACGTGTCTACGTACTTCAAGTTCTTGTGGTCCAAAAATATATCGTAGTGTACCCCGTAGAGGTAGTGCCGCCATATCTTCAGGGCAACGATGACCGCTCCTATCTCCAAGTCATGCATCAGGTAATGTTTCTTGTGTTTCTTCAACTAACGGGAGGTGTAGGCTATCACGTGCCCGTTCTGCATCAGAACGGCACCCATCCCCTGATAAGAAGCATCTGTGTACACCTGGAATCCTTCCTTCCCTGACAGAAGAGCAAGGATAGGGGGCGAGGTAAGCTGACCGTTCAGCTCCAGAAAGGCAGACTCGCATCGTGGAGTCCAAACAAATAGAGACTCCTTCCTGGTCAGGGGCGTAAGAGGGAGGGCAATCTGAGATAACCCCTCTACTAACTTTCGGTAATAACCGGCAAGTCCTATGAAACTCCGAACATTTGTGGCCGTCTTCAGTGGTGGCCAATCTCGTACTACCTGGACATTTGTTGGATCTACTGCCAAACCTGCTCCACTGATGACATGCCTCAAAAAGGCCACCTCCTTTAGCCAGAATTGGCACTTGCTGAACTTAGCATAAATCTTATGCTCTTGGAGCTTTTCCAAAGTCAAAGCCAGATGCCTCGCGTGCTCCTCTTTTGTCCTCAAAAAAATAAGGATGTCGTCAATGAATACGATGATGAAGACATCCAGATATTCTTCGAACACCCGGTTAATTAAGGCCATGAATGCGGAGGGTGCGTTCGTGAGCCCAAAGGGCATCACAGTAAACTCGTACAGTCCATATCTACTGCTGAAGGCCATCTTCGAGATGTCCTCCTCCTGAATGCGTATCTGGTAGTACCCCGATCTTAGGTCCAGCTTTGAGAACAAATGAGCTCCCTCCAGCTGGTCAAATAGCTCGTCTATCCATGGCAAGGGATACATATTCCGAACCGTCAGCCTGTTCAGGGCCCGGTAATCAATACACAGCCGAAGTGTCCTGTCCTTCTTTTTGATGAATAGCACCGGAGCTCCACAATGTGAAGGGCTAGGCCGGACAAACCCGGAACTCTAGAAGCTAGCTTCGAAATTCCACCAACTCCTTCGGGGCCATTCGGTAAGGAGCTCTGGATACCGGCTTAGCCCCCGACACGAGCTGAATCTGGAAGTCCTTCTATCGGTGCAGGGGTAGCCCTGGTAGCTTCTCCGGAAATACATTGGCAAAGTCCCGCACCACTGGAATATCTGAAATAGAATCCTTGGCACGACCATCTTGAAAAGGACCTGATAAACTTTGTCTCCCTGCATGTGGGCC
Organism: Platanthera guangdongensis; assembly: GCA_039583875.1. Lineage (NCBI taxonomy): Eukaryota > Viridiplantae > Streptophyta > Magnoliopsida > Asparagales > Orchidaceae > Platanthera > Platanthera guangdongensis. The sequence goes on from CM077164.1 coordinate 135,062,079, forward strand.
TTGACGGCCTGCACAGATGAATATAATATGTGGGGGGCTGGTATAATACCTTCAATAACAATAAAGGAGTCCTTGTGCCTCACGGTGATCCTCTTCGCCAAGCAGTCAATCTGGGCATGGTTCCAGTACAACCATGTCATGCCCAGGATCAGATCATAGTATGGCATCCTTAGGATCGTCGCTGGTGCCTCAAATACCTTCCCGCCGATCTCCGCCTCCATTTTTCCATGAGAAGAGGTCATTAGCTCTGATCCATCGGGTAGACGCACCCTCATGATCCTTCCTGTGAATTGCTCCACGCCTGCCAGTCCTTTCATAAAATCTTCTGACACAAACGAGTGTGAAGCACCGGTGTCGAAGAGTGTGTGAGCGGGCTTGCCGCTGATGAAAACCACGCCTGAGGTAATTAAGTGTCTTAGTGTTGTAGTTATACTTTTTCTTTTCTTAATTTCTAACTAGTCTATGACTATGAAACTAGTTCTTACGAAGATAGAAATTTAAATGTACCGGCATACCTGCTATAACCTGCTCCGGGTTCCGGGGTTGTGCCAGATCTAGAGCATACACCTGCTCCCTCTCTGGCCTGTGGCCTCTGCCCTAATATCCCCGTCCTCGGTCGTGTCCTCGGCCACCCAACTATCGAGGAGGTGGGGCACCCTGAAGTGCTGGTGGGGGTGCTCGCCTCATGGGATAATTCCTCTTAAAATGTCCTGGCTGATTGCAATGGAAGCATACCGGTGCATGCTCTGTTGTCCTTGGTATCTCCAGCATCTGTAAGGGCTGGGAGCCAATACCCCCTAGTTCCTCTGCTCCTGTATAATCTCCTGATGGGGTTGATCCTCGTTCCTTATTTCCCCAATGACATGGCCTCGACGACGGTCTCTACAACCTCCAATCACTACATCGTCAGCCGGTCTCTTCCAGCTCTTGAATGTAAGCTGATCTGCTTCCCTTTTCTATGCCTTATCCAGAATCCTATCCAAGCTTCCCTCAGAGACGAAGAGGAGTGCCTGTCTGATGTCGTCATGCAGCCCCTTGTAGAACTTCCTGGCATAGCCAGCATCTTCCAACAGACAGGAGTCGGCATAGCAGGCTAGGTGAGTAAACACCAGGTAATACTCCAGCACTGTCATGTTGCCATGCCTCAACCGCAGGAACCTATCCTCCAACTCATCCCTTGCCGACTGAGGTACGAAATGTCCCAGAAGTGCTGCTCTGAACTCTCCCCAAGAGATATGTTGGGGATCATATCCACATTAACCCAGATTTGATGAAGTCACCCTGGAACAAAGATGAATTAGGTTGTATTTGATGCTTGGTTTTAGTTATGTGCTTGCAGGACTCCAATAAGAAGTGTAGACCAATGTTAGTCTACAATGGGTCACCAAACACAGTACCACGCAATGTAATCCCTCATTGTGTGATCCAAGGTGTTGACCCATGTGTAGCCTCTCTATTGAGATACACTTCATATACAAGTCCTTGGACTATGTGAAGAAAGTTGGAAGTTGACTACTTAAGAAGAAAGATTTTTTTTCCAACATCAAGAATTTTTCTAAGTCATTTAGTCGAGTAGGTCGATAACTACTCGAGTAGATTAGATGTATTTTACTCGAGTCAGAAAGCCTTATACTCGAGTAACTCATTCTATCTCTCGTGTAGCTAAGTCAAATTACTCGAGTAGACTGTCGTATACTCGAGTAAGCATTCTTAACTACTCGAGTAGATCATTATTTTTACCCAAGTATTAAAGTTTTCTTCCTCCATATTTTTCTAAGTCCTTGACTTGAGTAAGTATACTCACATACTCGAGTAGTTCACCTTACCTACTCGAGTAGATCAAAGCTTCACTCATATATTCTGTAATTTCCCTACTCCAGAATTTTCCAAGTCATTTACTCGAGTACTTCATTCATATACTGGAGTAGATCTTTTCCTCTCGAGTAGTTTAGTTTAACTACTCGAGTAACTGCTTCTTGACATCTTCAATATTCTTCCAAGTATTCTACTCGAGTAGTCCTTCATGTACTCGAGTAGCTTATGCAACCTACTCGAGTAGTTCTTACCTGTACTCGAGTAGTTCCTTCATGTACTCGAGTAAGTCCCTATACCTACTCGAGTAGTTCTACTTGCTTACTCGAGTAGTTGTTTTCCATCTACTCGAGTAGACAATATATATATACCCGAGTTGACTTTCCTTCATGTACTCGAGTAGTTCCTCACCTACTCGAGTAGTCCCTCACTCACTCGTGTATATGGCTGAATCTTCTTGAAATTTTGTCTAAGTCCACATCTGACAGGAATTTCAAATCACGCGATATGATTGGTCCACGTGTACGTCATTGAGACCAATTATGACCGTTATTTTCATCCTATAGAATGTCTTGTCAGAAAATGTCAAACCCTAAGAAGAAAGAGAATTTTCTAAGAATTTTCTGAGAATTTCAAAAATCCTTCTCGTCGATCATTTCAGAGGATTCATTCTGAAAATTTCACGGAACGGAACGGAAGCCGCCGCCGCCACCATCTTGTCCGGCCACTGCTTCTAATTTCAGAGGATTCATTCTGAAGAAAGTTACAGATCGAGATCAACATCACTGTTCGTCTTCTCTCTCTGATTCTGTAAAAGCAACGAAGATCCAGATCTGGGCCGATATTTTCTTCACCTTTTTCTGAAAGTGCTGCAAAGTTCATAAGAAGAAGATTCAGGCCATTTCATCAGATCTGAAGTGATTTACTGTTTGTATAACTTTTCTAAAACTTTATTAATCTTGTAGGAGAAAGTTTCTCCGAGTGTAGGAGTTTTTCACTCCGAGTTTGTAGAAAGTGTTATCTTCTGAGGTGTAGATCCCGTTGTTTGGATCGAGTTTGTAGGAACTTTGTTCCGAGGGTAGGATCGGTTTTTCGATCCGAGATAGTGGAGTAGCCAAGTCTAGTTGATTGCTAGATCGGTGAGGGAAAGTGAATGTACCCAAGGTTGGGGAACCATTATAAATCTTGTGTCGTCTGTGATATTGGTAGATAGTTCTGTGCTGTGATCTAATTATTTTTTATTCCGCAAAAGACGCACAACTCACCTATTCACCCCCCTCTATGTGATTTAGGTTGACAACCGTTTTCTTTTAATTGGTATCAGAGGGGGGTTGATCGTCAAAAGGTTAACACCTTGATCAGATCCAAATCTGTTGTCTGAAAGATTCTACCATAAAATGGACAAGGGCAAAGATTTTGCCAAGCTTCCACTGTGCAACAAAAATAACTTTCCCATGTGGAAAGAAAGGATAAAATTTTTCGTGGAATCTGTGGATCCAAGGATCTTCATGATCGTTTAAGAAGGTCCTTACGTTCCCATGACTACGTCCACTATCGACCCTACCAAGAAAGTTCCCAAAAAGCTAATGGATCTCGACAAAGATGAGATTGCACTTGTCTCCCTCGACAAGAAAGCTAAGAACATTATAGCATGTACAGTCGATGACTCGATGCTGCAAAATTTGATTCACTGCCAATCGGCTAAGGAGATGTAGCATTCCTTAGTCACTTTGATGGAAGGAACTTAAGAAGTAAGGGATGATCGGAGATCCCTTCTCAACCAGAAATATGAAGCATTCCGAGAAGGGAACAAGGAAACAATTGCCGACACCTTTGAAAACTTCTTCAAAATTGTGAATGGCCTAAGGGTGTATGGCCGTATCTTCACCAACGGAGAACTGAACGACAAATTTTTGAGATCTCTAACCAAGGAATGGGATAACAAGGTATGCGCCATCAGGGAGTTCGGGAAGCTAGCTGAAACAGACCCGCAATATCTCTTTGGAAAGCTTATGTCTTATGAACTCCAAATCAATACAAGAAAAGCTGAAGAAGAGAAAGGAAGGTCTGCACTCAAGGAGAAATCTGTCGCTTTGAAGGCAGACACCTCCAAAAAGACTAAGGCTGCCTCCCCCGCTCCAGCTCCAGAAGTTGATGAAGAAGAAGAAACATCATAGTCTAGCACTTCAGGCTCTGAACTATCTAAAGGAGAGTTTTCCTTACTCTCAAGGCAATTCAAGAAGTTTCTTAATAAAACGAAACAATGGAAAGGCAAGGATGCCTCATACAGAAGATCACGGCGCGATGGCGATCGACAAAGAAAAAGCTCAAGCAGGCACGAAAGGTACAATACTAAACAGAACAAATACGTTTCAACTAACATCATTTGCTATTGTTGTAATAAGCCAGGTCACGTCATTGCCGACTGCCCTCATAAGAAGAAGGAGGGTGGTAGAAGAGAAGAGAAGAAATCCTCACACAACAAGAAGAGGAAAGATAAGAGCCTCATAGCCAAAAAGAGCAAGACTCTTAGCGACTCCGACTCATCTGAGTCAAGTGAAGAAGAAGAAGCTTACTTTGGGTTAATGGCTCAAATAGATGATGAACAAGAGCCCCAGTTCACTGGGAAGGTAAACTCTCATACCCCTCTTTCAGATTCTGAAGTCTCTCAACATGATTGCGAGGGTAGCTCCTCTGACGATGAGTCAGAATTAATGGCCCAGTATAAGGAGTTAATCATGCCTTACGACAAATGTCGTCGCGTCGTGAAGACTCTGGCTAAAGAGATCAAATCTTTAAAAGCCGAAGAGAGCATCTTGAGAGAGAAAGTCGCAAAGACTGACTCCCTCGAAGAAAACTTCAATAATGCTATTGAAGAATATAACAAGGCTCTTGAGCACCTTGATCTTAAGGAGAAGTCATCAAAGAATTGGAAGCCCAACTTGCGGCTGAAAGGAAACTTGTCGACAGTTTCTCGAAGCCCAAAACAGTTCTTCCATTCGTTACTGAATTCTCAGCAAAGGCCAAAGGAGCTGGAATAGGCCATGAAGAAGCTCCTAGTAAATCCTCTAGGAGAAACAAGAATCAACGGAAGAATAAGGCCGCCAAAAAGACCTTAGCCAAAGAGAAGGGGAAAACCCCTCAAGATCAAACTACATTCAAGAAAGTCATCTTTCCAACAAATGAGTTTGATTTTGACTCATCCTACGGGCACTTTGCTAGGCCAACCTATGCAGAGCCAAAGTCCCGCTATCAAGGATGGACTCAACCCCGAAACTTTGGCGAAAGTGTCTTTAAGGCACCTTTTGAAGAAGTTATTCTTCAGAGCTATGACCCTTTCAATCATGGGCACAACTTCAAGAAGGCACCAAAGACAAAGCATGTTGTAGAGAAGCCCATAAAGGAGAAGAAGGCATGTGATTGCCATCATCATGAGACATCTTCCACCAAGAATGCTGCCCCTGCTAGACCACAATTCCAAAAGGTCAAGCAGGAGATCTTGAGGCAAAGGTACAATAGATTTGACTGTTGGTGCTGTGGCAAAGTTGGTCACTTCGCCATAGATTGCTGGTTCAATTCCAGAAATGCTGTAACCCCTCATGTCAGCAATATGAGAAAGACCGCTCATAATGCTAACATTCGTAGGGGGAGTACTCTAACCTGAGACCAAGGACCCAAACGTGTTTGGGTTCCTAAGGCAAATTGATTATGACTGCAGGTATGTCCAAAGGCCAACAAAATGCCCATCTGGTACTTGGAAAGCGGATGCTCTCGGCATATGACCGGGACTAGAAGCCTCATTCAGAACTTTACTCCAGTCGTGAACGGACCAAAGGTCATCTTTGGAGGTTCAGACCGTGGAATCACTAGAGGCTATGGTATGATTACTAACGGCAATGTATCCTTCTCGGATGTGGCTTATATTGAAGGATTGGAACACAATCTCATTAGCATAAGCCAACTCTGCGATAAAGGATACATAGTTGAATTCCATGCTGATAAGTGTCTGATAAAATCCGTTGACAATATGGAAACGATTCTATCCGACACTCGAAGCAGGAATATTTTCTGTTTAAATTCCATTTGTATAGATTCCTCTACACTAGTGTGTCTTTTAGCAAAAGATAGTGCGTCTCTTGGTGACCAATGACACAAGAGACTAGCACATATTAATTTCAAAACTATAAATAAATTGTTTTCAATGAACTTAGTACGTGATGCCCCAAATGTCAAATGCGCCAAAGACAGACATTGTCATGCATGCGTAAAAGGCAAGCAAACAAGGGCTACTTTTAAAAGCATTATTGGCAAAGACTCTAACAGATGTCTCCATCTATTGCACATGGACTTATTTGGTCCACTGCAAATTGGAAGTTTGGGAGGTAAGGATTATACATTGGTAATTGTTGATGATTACTCGCGCTTTGCGTGGGTGTTCTTTCTGAAACACAAGTCAGATACCTTCGATGTCTTTTCTAATTTTGTCAGGCAAGTACAGAATGAATACAACTGCTCCATAGTCAAAATCAGAAGTGACAACGGAACAAAGTTCAAATCTGGTGCCATGACAGAATTCTGTGAAAGTTTAGGTATCTTTCATGAGTTTTCCTCTCCTCGTACTCCACAACAGAATGGAGTGGCTGAAAGAAGGAATAGAACACTCAAAGAGGCCTGCAGGACCATGTTGAGTGATGCATCACTACCGGAGTACTTCTGGGCTGAAGCCGTCAACACTGCATGCCACATGCAAAATCGAGCACTCATAAACAAAGACCACAATAAGACACCTTACAAACTTCTGAAAGGCAGGAAACCAACTGTCTCATACTTTAGAATCTTTGGTTGTAAATGTTTCGTACTTAACAATGGTAAGTATCGTACCACCAAGTTCAGCGAAAAGAGCTTTGAAGGTATTTTTGTAGGCTATAGTAGCCATAGTAAGGCATATAGGATATTTAATAGAAAAACCCTGGTGGTAGAAGAATCGATACATGTTGTATTTGATGAGACGAGCTTGCTGCAAAGCAATCCGTCTAGTGTGCTCATTGAAGTTGCAGGTGAAAAGTTGAAAGAAACTAGCTTGGATGATCCGTCCGAAGACAAAGGCGAGAAGTTCATTAAGATCACCACTCCAACTCCTATTGGAGAGGCTGATGATCAAAATGAATAAGTCATCCAGGATGAAGAAATCACTCCAGTGATTGAATATAATCCAGATGCAAGAACTCTAGAGCTCAGACATCTGAAGGATCACCCCATGGACCAGATCATAGGAGATCCCCGTGATGGTGTCAGAACTCGAAGTGGTTCAACTAATAAGAATCTTCATTTGAGTTTTCTCTCACAGGTTGAACCAAAGAAATTTGAGGAAGCAAACTCAGACGCATCATGGATAATGGAAATGAAAGAAGAGCAAAATCAGTTCAAGTGCTGCAATGTGTGGAAGCTTGTTCCAAGACCCAAATGAAAGAACATCATTGGAACAAAATGGGTCTACAGAAACAAGATGGACGAAGACGGAACTATCGTAAAGAACAAGGCCAGACTCGTCGCGAAAGGCTATCGTCAAGAAGAATGAATCTATTTCGACCATACATATGCTCCAGTGGCGAGGCTGGAGGCAATAAGGTTGTTCCTAGCATATACTGCTTTCAAAGGCTTCACTGTCTATCAGATGGACGTGAAGTATGCCTTCCTAAATGGTAACATAAAGGAGGAAGTGTATGTGGAAGAACCTCCAGGTTTCATTGATCATAACTTTCCTGATTATATCTATTTCCTGCACAAGGCCCTATATGGTCTGAAACAAGCTCCTCGAGCTTGGTATGAGACGTTGTCTAGCTTTCTACTTGAGAACAAATTCTCAAGGGGGAAGATAGGCAAGTGTTGGGTATTGTATCCACAATGTACCTGATTTGAAGAAGCCCCTGGACAAGCTAAGGTCAATAGACAATGTATTTGATAAACTCTTTTAAGTTGTGCTTGCAGTTCCTCCACGCTAAGTGCACACCAATGTCAGGGTGCAGTAGGTCAATATACACGGGTCTGCACGACGTAATCCCTCGTTGAGCAGATCAGTGTGTTGGCATACGTGTACTCTCTCTATTGGAGTGCACTTACTTTCAAGTACAGGGCCGTTCATATGCAAGAGAAGACAAGGAGCATGGATGGGTCAAGGAGCAGCTCCTGGGTGGAAGACGAAAATTCGTCCAAGGAAAATTCGACGAGAATCACTAGTGATTCTCGCCGAATCGACGAGAATCATTAGTGATTCTCGCCGACCCCTTCAGGCTACCTCAAAACGGTGCCAAGTAAGATTCGGCGAGAATCACTAGTGATTCTCGCCGAACCAGTGGTTAAGCAGCTCATGAATACCCAGTGAAAATCGTTGAGAATCAATAAGTGATTCGGCGAGAATCACTAGCAATTCTCGACGAATCGTCGAGAATCACTTGGTGATTCTCGCCGATTCGTCGAGAATCACCTGCGATTCTCGCCGATTTTCACTTAGCGATTTCTCGGGATGCTGCTGGACCGGATTCTGCCGCTGGACTAGTTTGAACCGGATTTCGGGGTTATACGTGTGGGTCCCACAACGGTCATTTTTGAAAGCGTCTACAGTATTTATATACGGGTATTTTGAACGGAATACTCAGACAAAAAAAAAGCCGAGCAAGAAAGAAACCCTAAAATCGCGAAATAGCTCCGCCGCATCCATCGCCGCTCACGCTAGTCCGTCGCCGCTGCTGATCGCTTTTCTTCCCGATCTCCGGCGACAGAAGCTTAGCTAAGCTTGAGTCTCACGTGTCTATCCAGAGATCCCTTGTCTCTCGATTTGTTGACCGGGAAAAACTCCCCCGTCCGAATCGATCGAGACGACCGATCCTAGAGTGACCGTTGGTAGACCTAGTTTGCTTCGCAACGAAGTTTGGATCTCAAAGTATTGCAGCCGCGCACCTTCGTTGCCGTCGATCCCGAACCAAGCCGCCGCTCGGATTGCCGCCGCCGGTTTCGGGGAGATCCTTTCCAAGAGAGACCAAGGTTGTAGATTCTTTGTTGACTTCACGAACACGTCGTCGAACGAAGAGGAACGCCGTAGTCTCCAAACGAAGTTTGTATCTCGTGTACATTCTATTTTACTTTTGTTGTAAAGGAACGATTGTTCCGTGGTGTAAGGGTTGGGTGCAACCCGTTTTGTGGGAGTGTTGACTCTCACGTGTGGAAGGGTTCCTTCCGATAGTGCAGGGATTGGATTTCAATCCTGTTGGAGAAGAGACCGAGTCGTCCCTTGTTGGGAGATAGGTCGAAGGGGGAAAGTGGATGTACCCAAGTCGGGGAACCACTATAAATTGCCTGTGTATTCTGTGTGCTGTGCTTTTTATTTTTATTGTGCAGGTACATTCGTAAATTCCGCAAAAGCGCTACACGTCACCTATTCCCCCCCCCCATAGGTGCACATAGTTGACACTAGGTGGACTTTCAAGTGGTATCAGAGGCAGGTTGCTCATCAAAAAGGTTAACACCTTGAGTTGAATCCTGCCACTAGTGTCAAGAAGGAGGCAAACATCTACTATGGATGGGCTCAAGTTCTCCGGCAAGATCCCAGTATGCACCAGGCTAAACTTTCCTATCTGGAAGGAAAGAATCAGGTTCTACATGGAAGCGGTGGATCCTCGACTCTTCATGATCGTGCAGGAGGGACCTTATGTCCCCACTAAGGCCTCCACCATTGATCCCACCAAGAAAGTGCCGAAGACACTTTCTGAAATGGACAAGGACGAGATGGTGCTAGTGGGCCTTGACATGAAGGCAAGGAACATCCTGGTCAGCGCAGTCGATGACTCTATGATGCAAAACTTCAGCAACTGCAGGACAGCACAGGAGATCTGGCAGTGCCTGATCATCCTAATGGAGGGCACGGATGAAGTGAGGGATGATCGGAGATCCCTCCTGAACCAGAAGTATGAGGCCTTCAGACAAGGGCCTAAGGAAGAGATCGGAGTCACCTACGAGAACTTCCTAAAGATTGTCAACGCCCTCAAGGGCTACGGAAGAGTGTTCACTAATGGTGAACTCAATGACAAATTCCTTAGGTCCCTTACTAAGGAATAGGACACAAAGATCTGCGCCATCAGAGAATTTGGCAGACTAGCAGAAACTGATCCACAAATTCTGTTTGGGAAGCTGATGTCCTATGAGCTTCAGCTGAACACCAGGAAAGCAGAGGAAGAAGCAGAAAAGGCTGCTGCAAAAGAAAAGACTGTGGCTCTAAAAGCCAGTTACTCCAGAAAAGGGAAGGGTGCGGTGTCATACCGTGCCAGGAATAAGGAAGAAGAGGAGGACTCCGAGCCATGCTCCTCCAGCTCAGAGCTGTCGGAGGAGGATTTCTCCCTCATCACCCGAGAGTTCAAGAAGTTCCTCAAGATGAGGAATCAAAGAAAGAAAGACAGCTCCTCCTCCAGGCATCAGAAGAAAAATTATTCTTCTAACAGGTATGCATCTAAACCTAATAAACATCGTTCTTCTGACATTATTTGCTTTGGATGCAATAAGCCAGGACACGTTGTGGCCGACTGCTATCAAAGCAAAAGAGAAAAGGGGAAAGGAGAGGAGCTCAAATCCTCCAGAGATAAGAAGAAGGAGCGGAGCTACATCGCCAGAAGGCCAAAGACACTAAGTGAGTCTGATTCCTCAGACTCCAGTGATGATGAGGAAGCCTACTTCGGGCTGGTGGGTCGCTCCGACTCAGAAGGAGAATGTCCCCCATTTACTGGGAAGGTAAAAGCTCACACCCCTCTCTCCGACTCTGACTCTGATCCTGAGTCTCAGGATGATGAACCTGAGGATAGCCTTTCGGCCCGCGAAGCTGAGCTCCTCGAGAAGTATGAGCTTCTGCTCAACACCTTCGAGGAGTGCCGAAAGAGATTGAAGGCTGAGAAAAAGGAAGTAAAATTCCTTAAGGGCGAGTGTGTTTCCCTAAGGGAAGAGGTCACCAACTTGATTTCTCTCCGACAGGAACACCTCGACCTGACTTCAAAGCACTCAGAGTCTCTTAAGCTCCTTGATCTTAAGCAGGAGGAAGTCGACAAGTTGGAAGAACAACTTGCGGCAGAAAGGAAGATCGTCAAGAGCTTCTCTATGCCAAAAACTGTTCTTCCAGTTGTTGATACCTTCTCTGCTCAGGCCAAAGGATCTGGCTTGGGGCATGTAGGGGTATCTGGTTCCTCTTCCAGGAGAAACAGGAACCAGAGGAAGAATAAGGCCGCCAAGAAGGCCTCTGCTGATGAAAAGGGCAAGGCTCCTCTTAGTCCTGTTGCGTTCAGAAAGCCCAGCTTTCCTTGCAACCAACATGACTTCGAGTCAACATTTGGTCATCACTTCCGGCCCTCGGTTGCAAAGCCAAAGAGCCGATATGATGGTTGGACCTTTCCCCGGAACTTCGGTGAGAGTGCCTTCAAGGCACCTTATGAGGAAATCCACATGGGAAATTATGGTCCGTTCTCTAGCGGCCATAATGGAAAGCAGGCACCAAAAGCCAAGCCTGTTATACAGAAGGTGACAAAGTCATGTGACTGTTGTCACCATGAGGCCTCCACCTCCAGATCTAAGGCCCCAGCAGTACCCACCGTTCCTAGGGTAAGGCAGGAGCCTAGGAAGAGGTACAACAGATTCGACTGTTGGTGCTGTGGCAAAGTTGGTCACTTTGCCGTGGATTGTTGGTTTAATCCAAGGCATTACGAGACTCCCCATGTTAGCAATGCGAGGCCGACCACTCGTAGGGTTAACCAACCGAGGGGGAGTGTGCTAACCAGGAATCTAGGACCCAAGTTCGATTGGGTTCCTAAGGCAAATTAATTTTGTTTTGCAGCAATGTCCAAAGGCCACCAAAATGCCGATCTGGTATTTGGACAGTGGATGCTCCCGGCATATGACCGGGACAAGAAGCCTGCTGCGTGATTACACTCCCGTCGAAAATGGACCCAAAGTCATCTTCGGAGGGTCAGATCGAGGAGTCACCAGAGGTTACGGTATGATTTCCAACGGTATAATCTCTATCACCGACGTGGCTTATGTTGAAGGGTTAAACCATAACCTAATCAGCGTAAGTCAGTTATGTGACAAAGGTTATGACGTTAAGTTCTGCAAGGATAAATGTCTGATAATTTCACGTACCTCTTCTGAGATGGTATTATCAGGCATTAGGAGCAGAAATATCTTCTGCTTAGATTTTCTCAGTATAGATTCATCTACCCCCGTATGCCTTGTGGCAACAGGCAATGCATCTCTTTGTGATCAATGGCACAAGAGATTGGCACATATTAATTTAAAGACAATTAGTATGCTGTTTTCTAAGAACTTAGTAAGGGATGCCCCCAGTATCAAGTGCATCAAAGATAGCCCCTGTCCTGCATGCCAGATGGGCAAACAGACTCGGGCTACCTTTAAGAGCATCGCAGACAAAGACTCTTCCCGATGTCTTTACCTTTTACATATGGACTTGTTTGGTCCAATGCAAGTTCATAGCTTGGGAGGAAAGTCCTATACGCTAGTGATAGTTGATGATCACTCTCGGTTTACATGGGTGTTCTTTTTGAAACGAAAGTCAGATACGTTTGACATCTTCACTAATTTTGTCAAGCAGGTTCAGAACGAATTTAACTGCTCAGTGGTCAAAATCAGAAGTGACCATGGAACAGAATTCGAGTCTGGTGCTATGACAGAATTTTGTGAAGAACAAGATATCTTTCATGAGTTTTCCTCCCCGCGCACTCCTCAGCAAAATGGAGTTGTGGAGAGGAGAAATAGAACTCTCATTGAAGCCTGCACGACAATGTTGAAAGACGCCTCTCTCCCGGAATACTTCTGGGCAGAGGCTGTCAATACAGCTTGTCATGTACAAAACCGAGCATTGATCAACAAGCATCATCGTAAGACGCCTTACGAACTACTGAAAGGCAGGAAACCAACCATGTCCTACTTGAGGATTTTTGGTTGCAGATGCTATGTACTGAATAATGGGAAGTACCCGCGTACTAAGTTCGGTGAAAAATGCTTCGAAGGTATATTCATGGGCTATAGTGCCCACAGTCGGGCATATAGGGTCTTCAATAAGAAAACCCTAGTGGCAGAAGAATCAATAAATGTTGTATTTGATGAAGGAAGTTTGCTTAACAGCAACTCTTCCAGTGGTATTCTTGAAGATGCAGGTGCACGACTGGAACAGCTGAGTCTGGATGAGACCGCTAAAGATGACACTCCTAAGTACGTCAAAGTGTCCACCTCCACGTCATCTGAAAATGTTGAAGATCAAGATGAAACAAATCTCTTGGAAGAAAGAGAAGCCCAAGAAGTAGTTGAAGCTCCAGATGCCAGACTTCTAGAGCTCCGGCACGTGAGGGATCATCCTAGAGATCAGATCATCGAAGATCCTTGTGTCGGTGTCAGAACTCGAAGAGGTACTATTAATGAAGTATTGCATCTTAGCTTCCTGTCACAGGTAGAGCCAAAGAAGTTCGACGAGGCGAACAAGGATGCGGCATGGATTCTGGCCATGCAAGATGAACTACATCAATTCGAACGTTGCAACGTTTGGACGCTAGTTCCCAGACCATACAAGCAGAATGTGATTGGCACCAAGTGGATCTTCAGAAATAAGCTGGATGAACATGGTGTCATCATAAAGAACAAGGCAAGGCTGGTGGCTCAAGGTTACAGACAGGATGAGGGGATTGACTTCGACCAGACCTTCGCACCAGTAGCAAGGCTCAAGGCAATCAGATTGTTCCTGGCGTATGCTTCACACAAAGGATTCACAGTCTATCAAATGGATGTGAAATCAGCATTCTTGAACGGAGACCTGAAAGAGGAAGTATACGTCGCTCAACCCCCAGGTTTTGTCAATCCTACTTATCCTAATCATGTTTATTTTCTTAATAAAGCATTATATGGGTTGAAACAAGCTCCACGAGCTTGGTATGAGACTTTATCTAGTTTTCTTCTTGAGAACAAGTTCTCTAGAGGTAAAATAGATAAAACATTGTTTCTCAGGGAAGTCAAAGGCAAGATCTTGCTGGTGCAAATCTATGTCGATGACATAATATTCGGCTCAACGGACAACAATCTTTGCAAAACGTTTTCTAAACTTATGCAAGGAAAGTTTGAAATGAGCAGTATGGGAGAGCTCAAGTATTTCTTAGGACTTCAAGTGAAACAGTCTGAGGATGGAATCTTCATCTCTCAGACGAAGTTCACAAATGAACTCCTTAAGAAATTCGGTATGGAGAGTGCAACCTCTATGAGGACTCCAATGGGATCCACCATGTCTCTGGATAAGGATGAGAAAGGTAAACCTTTCGATGAAACCAAATACAGAAGCATCATTGGATCCCTGCTCTACCTTACTGCCAGTAGACCAGATATTATGTTCTCCACATGTGTTTGTGCCCGATATCAGGTGAACACTAAGGAATCTCACTATGTCGCTGCAAAGCGAATTCTAAGATACCTTAAAGGTACTCCTAATCTTGGCTTGTGGTACCCGAGAAACAATGATGTCGAGCTAATAGGCTTTTCAGATGCTGATTTTGCAGGGAGCAGGGATGACAGGAAAAGCACCTCCGGGACGTGTCAATTCCTCGGCAGGAGGCTTATCTCATGGAACAGCAAGAAACAGAATTGTGTGGCAACCTCCACAGCAGAGTCTGAGTACATCTCGGCTGGAAGCTGTTGTGCACAACTTCTATGGATCAGAAACCAGTTAGCCGACTACGACCTTCAGTTCAAGGAAGTACCCATGTACTGCGACTCCTCCAGTGCAATTGCCATTGCCAACAATCTGGTGTCGCACAGCAGAATGAAGCATATTGAAGTGCGCTACCACTTCATTCGGGAGCACGTGGAGAACAAGGATATCTCTCTCTGTTATGTCCCCACGGACAAGCAGATTGCTGATATATTCACAAAGCCCTTAGACGAGGCCAAGTTCAATCTTTTCAAGACTGAATTGGGGATGCTCAATTATGAGGAATGAAGACTACAGAAGCTCCAGGCTCGTGCACGATCTGAGGGGGAGCAAGGCACTCAAGTGTGCGCACAGACGCAAGAACTAAGGGGGAGCAAGGGGTCCCATGCTACCGACCCCGATTTGTAGAAGCCGAAAAGGGGGAGATTACCCTCTCGGCTACGGCTAAGGTGGCTCCAAGCTTGCTCCCAAGAAATTTGGTATTGGTAATGGATAACTCACTCAACTCACTTTTAGGTTTATGGTTTTCATTCTCATTTGCTCTATTCACCTTAGCTTGTAGGGTTTAGGCTTCTTCAAATAGGGGGAGATTGTTGGGTATTGTATCCACAATGTACCTGATTTGAAGAAGCCCAATGACAAGCTAAGGTCAATAGACAATGTATTTGATAAACTCTTTTAAGTTGTGCTTGCAGTTCCTCCACGCTAAGTGCACACCAATGTCAGGGTGCAGTAGGTCAATATACACGGGTCTGCACGACGTAATCCCTCGTTGAGCAGATCAGTGTGTTGGCCTACGTGTACTCTCTCTATTGGAGTGCACTTACTTTCAAGTACAGGGCTGTTCATATGCAAGAGAAGACAAGGAGCATGGATGGGTCAAGGAGCAGCTCCTGGGTGGAAGACGAAAATTCGTCCAAGGAAAATTCGACGAGAATCACCAAGTGATTCTCGCCGATTCGGCGAGAATCACCAAGTGATTCTCGCCGATTCGGAATCACTTGGTGATTCTCGCCGAATCGACGAGAATCATTAGTGATTCTCGCCGACCCCTTCAGGCTACCTCAAAACGGTGCCAAGTAAGATTCGGCGAGAATCACTAGTGATTCTCGCCGAACCAGTGGTTAAGCAGCTCATGAATACCCAGTGAAAATCGTTGAGAATCAATAAGTGATTCAGCGAGAATCACTAGCGATTCTCGACGAATCGTCGAGAATCACTTGGTGATTCTCGCCGATTCGTCGAGAATCCCCTGCGATTCTCGCCGATTTTCACTTAGCGATTTCTCGGGATGCTGCTGGACCGGATTCTGCCGCTGGACTAGTTTGAACCGGATTTCGGGGTTATACGTGTGGGTCCCACAACGGTCATTTTTGAAAGCGTCTACAGTATTTATATACGGGTATTTTGAACGGAATACTCAGACAAAAAAAAGCCGAGCAAGAAAGAAACCCTAAAATCGCGAAATAGCTCCGCCGCATCCGTCGCCGCTCGCGCTAGTCCGTCGCCGCTGCTGATCGCTTTTCTTCCCGATCTCCGGCGACAGAAGCTTAGCTAAGCTTGAGTCTCACATGTCTATCCAGAGATCCCTTGTCTCTCGATTTGTTGACCGGGAAAAACTCCCCTGTCCGAATCGATCGAGACGACCGATCCTAGAGTGACCGTTGGTAGACCTAGTTTGCTTCGCAACGAAGTTTGGATCTCAAAGTATTGCAGCCGCGCACCTTCGTTGCCGTCGATCCCGAACCAAGCCGCCGCTCGGATTGCCGCTGCCGGTTTCGGGGATATCCTTTCCAAGAGAGACCATGGTTGTAGATTCTTCGTTGACTTCACGAACACGTCGTCGAACGAAGAGGAACGTCGTAGTCTCCAAACGAAGTTTGTATCTCATGTACATTCTATTTTACTTTTGTTGTAAAGGAACGATTGTTCCGTGGTGTAAGGGTTGGGTGCAACCCGTTTTGTGGGAGTGTTGACTCTCACGTGTGGAAGGGTTCCTTCCGATAGTGCAGGGATTGGATTTCAATCCTGTTGGAGAAGAGACCGAGTCGTCCCTTGTTGGGAGATAGGTCGAAGGGGGAAAGTGGATGTACCCAAGTCGGGGAACCACTATAAATTGCCTGTGTATTCTGTGTGCTGTGCTTTTTATTTTTATTGTGCAGGTACATTCGTAAATTCCGCAAAAGCGCTACACGTCACCTATTCCCCCCCCCCCCATAGGTGCACATAATTGACACTAGGTGGACTTTCAGCAAGAAATTATTTCTTAGGGAAATTAAAGGCAAGATTTTGCTAGTGCAAATCTATGTCGACGACATTATTTTTGGCTCTACAGATGACAACCTCTGCAAAAAGTTCTCAAAACTTATGCAAGGGAAGTTCTAAATGAGCAGTATGGGCGAGCAGAAGTATTTCTTAGGGCTTCAGGTGAAACAATCTGAAGGTGGAATTTTCATCTCACAGACCAAGTTCACCAAAGTGCTAATTAAGAAATTCGGAATGGAGAACGCAACCTCTATGTGGACTCCAATGGGCTCAACTATGTCTCTGGACAAGGATGAAAAAGGGAAACCTTTTGATGAAACCAAGTACAGAAGCATAATTGGATTCTTGCTCTACCTTACTGCTAGTAGGCCTGACATAATGTTTTCAACATGTGTCTGTGCTAGATTTCAGGTGAACTCTAAGGAATCTCATTACGCTGCTGTAAAGCGGATCCTGAGATACCTTAAAGGCACACCAAATCTTGGCTTATGGTACCCAAGAAGTAATGGCAGCGAACTAATTGGGTTTTTAGATGCAAATTTTACAGGTAGCAAAGACGACCGAAAAAGCACTTCAGGGACTTGCCAATTCTTCGGAAGAAGGCTAATCTCCTGGAGTAGCAAGAAGCAGAACTGTGTCGCAATCTCAACGGTCGAGTCCGAGTACATCTCTGCAGGCAGTTGCTGCACACAGTTACTTTGGATAAAGACTCAGTTCGAAGACTACAACATGAAGTTCAAGAATATCCCTCTGTTTTCCGACTCTTCCAGCGCAATTGCAATAGCCAATAATCCAGTCTCGCACAGCCGGACAAAGCATATCGAGCTAAGGTATCATTTCATCCGGGAGCATGTAGAGCATGGGGACATAGATCTCCAATATGTCTCCACAGACAGGCAAGTTGCAGATATCTTCACTAAGCTGCTGGACGAGACCAAGTTCTCTTTCTTCAAAACGGAACTTGGAATGCTCAACAAAGAGGACTAAAGAAGGCTGGATGTCTAAGAAGCAAGAAATTCCAAGGGGTTAGTCAAAATTTAGATTTTCAAATTTTTCTCTGTTTGACTCGAGAAAATTAAGACATACTCGAGTAAGTAACCCTCATCTACTCGAGTACCCTTCTAGACCTACTCGAGTAACTACTTACCTACTCGAGTAATCCTTAACTCTCTCGTGTAGTTGTCTGCCAATTTTTGAATTTGTTCTATTCGCCACCCAAGGCTAATGCCGCTTTTTACTTCTTCAACGTTAATTCCATCAAAATTAATTAGGACTAATTTAGGGTAATAAATATGAAATTCTGAAAAATCTTCTACACGAAATCATTTCGTTCTCCCGAGTACCCTCTGTCGTTTCGCCTACTCCGCCGCTGTTGTAGAGCCGCTTCCCTCCTCACCACTTCCAGTCAATCGCATCCATGGCCAGTTATTCCAAGATAGGCGTCAGATCAGAACTCGTTACCGTAGGTATTGCAGAGCTCTCAGATGACTTCCACAACCTTCTCATCCTTCTCGACACCGCCGGCCTCTCCTTCATCCTCCAGGAACCCTGCCGAATTTTATTTCCAGAAGTAGCCGAATTCTTTTCCAATCGAAAGGTCAAAAGGAATGGAAAAGTCTTGAAATCCAAAGTGAAGGGTTTGAAAATTAAGTTCACCAAGACCTCTGTCTCTCAGCTTCTCCGATTGCCGCTTGTCGATGAAGAAGATCACTTAGTTGCTGAAGACTCTGACAGAACAACCCTATTCTGTGGATTTTCAACTGATGCTCAGTACTTCAAAAGGTCAGACATGAATGCAGAAGGCAAATTTCTGGTTGATGTTATTGGTAAAATTTTACTGTGCAAGACAAACTCCATAATAGACATTCAAGCATATTTCTTATACATAATGCAAGCAATCGTCTGTCGCAAGAAATACCAATTTGGTATGCTGATTCTGGATAAAATCAAGGACAGTTTAAAATCCCCCAACTACGCCAGAATTATCTCTCTGCTCCTCCATGAAACAAATCCTGAGGTATTCAACTTCTCCAAAGGGATTCCTCTTCACCACATGAATAAGGTCTCTATCTCTTCCATTCAGAGATGGGAACTCAAGCTACAGAATTCTGCCCAAGCTGCAAAGATCTCAGAAGTTCCAGTGGTTCCAGCTATAGAGGACAGGACTCCATCTCCCTCTCCTCATCATGTGTCCAGCTCCTCTGGTGCACTAAGTGAGGGGGAGCCTGCTCCTTCTATCCAAGTCAGGCAGCCCTCTCCTCAGCCAACACTTTCTTCCCTCCCTCATACTCCAGAAAGTCCAGCCACTCCTTCAGATCAGATACCTCAAGAATCTCTTCTGTCCTCAGCTGCTGCTATAGATGCTATGATTGCAGAGCTCTCTGAAGAAGTGATGCCTATTCCTCCTCTATCTCCTCCAGCTCCATCCTCTGTATGTCAAAAAGACTCCACTCCAGCACAATCTCATGCACATTCTCCAGCCAGGACTCCAGCACCATCTTCAGCTGCCCTCAAAGACCAGCAAGACACCATTCTTATTTCTGATGAGCCTTCTCCTGAGCCAGCTGAGGCCCCTCTCAGAAATCTAGAATTCTCTCTCCCTTAGGATATAGAAGAAAGGGATGCTGTACCTCCTACCACTAGAGCTCACAGCTCTGTGATCATTGAAGAGATAGCTCCATGGGTAACTCCTTCTCTCCCTCCTGCTGCTCCCTCTACTGCTGCTGTTCCAGTCTCTTCCTCCTCAAATTTGCTGCAACATATTACAATTCTTCTTCAAGAACAAAGACATTATTTTGATATTTCTTTAAAGATAGTAACTGACAAGTTAACAGCTCTCGAGACTGAGATGAGCAGAGGCTTTGCTGAAAATTCAGCATAATACTGACAAGCTCAAGTATTTATTTCAACTTGGTAGCAAAGCCCTTGACCACACTATCACTAGTGTTGGAAATGGTATGGAACAAGGTGTCACCCTTGCCAACAATCAGATAGAGCTAGACAAGAGAACTGAAGCTAACAAAATGAAAATATGTGAAGAAGTTGTCATTTTCAAAGAAGACACTATAGAGAAACTATCTATTGAAATCAGAAAGGGGGAGGGATTGGTCAAAGAACTCAAAGAATAGGTAGAAAAGTCAGCTGCTCAAAAGTCAGATGTATGGGAAGCTCATGTGAAGACCATTCATGATGATGTGCTAGCCCAGATACAGAGTGTCAAATTTCATACCTATGACACTGCTGTCTGGATGCACAATCAGATTCTGCCAGATCTTGTTGTTGACCCCAACATCATTCCTCATCTTTTAAACCCTCTAGCTACAGATGTCTCTGCTCCAGCCATTCCTCTGCAACCTACCTTCTCTCCCAGGCCTGGAGACTCAGTTGCTCCTCCAGATACTTATGTTCCAGGCTGGGAAGAAGACCCGGCTGATATCTTCCTTCAAGCTCCTCCAGAGATCAAAACCTACAAGAAGAAAAGGAAGTATGGTGAAGGCCCCTCTACTAGCAGGACTGCTCCTTCCAAAGCCACTGAACATGCTGAAGCTTGGTCTCCAACTTCCAAGTCTCTAATTTTGGACACACTCAGACTAGTTATGGATCTTAATAAGAACAGGAACATTCACTACAGTTCCCAGGAATGGGAGTTATATGAGAAATCAATGCTAAAAAGGAAGATCCATGACAGAGAGTTTGAGAGAAATAATCCTGCTGCTCCTCCAAGGCCTCCTAAATATTTCCCTAAGCCTTTCAGCTATCTATGAAGACAGCAAGAAAAGATGGAAAAGAAGCAAACCTAAGCTTAAAACCTAAAAGATGTTGAGATATGAAATGACAAGCTGTAGAATTGATACTTTTGGAAATTCCTATTTATACTTTTCTAAATTTCTGCCTAATTATCTTTTCCTTTATCTATTGCTTGCTTGCACCAATTTTTCTACTTAGTTTCTTTTATATCTATAATTCACCTTAGTGTAAAGGGTTCGGACTTCAACAAATAGGGGGAGATTGTTGGGGATCATATCCACATTAACCCAGATTTGATGAAGTCACCCTGGAACTAAGATGAATTAGGTTGTATTTGATGCTTGGTTTTAGTTATTTGCTTGCAGGACTCCAATGAGAAGTGTAGACCAATGTCAGTCTACAATGGGTCTCCAAACACAGGACCACACAATGTAATCCCTCATTGTGTGATCCAAGGTGTTGACCCATGTGTAGCCTCTCTATTGGGATACACTTCATATACAAGCCCTTGGACTATGTGAAGAAAGTTGGAAGTTGACTACTTAAGAAGAAAGATTTTTTTTCCAACATCAAGAATTTTTCTAAGTCATCTACTCGAGTAGGTCGATAACTACTCGAGTAGAATAGATGTATTTTACTCGAGTCAGAAAACCTTATACTCGAGTAACTCATTCTATCTCTCGTATAGCTAAGTCAAAGTACTCGAGTAGACTGTCGTATACTCGAGTAAGCATGCTTAACTACTCGAGTAGATCATTATTTTTACCCGAGTATTAAAGTTTTCTTCCTCCATATTTTTCTAAGTCCTTGACTCGAGTAAGTATACTCACATACTCGAGTAGTTCACCTTAACTACTCGAGTAGATCAAAGCTTCACTCATATATTCTGTAATTTCCCTACTCCAGAATTTTCCAAGTCATTTACTCGAGTACTTCATTCATATACTCGAGTAGATCTTTTCCTCTCGAGTAGTTTAGTTTAACTACTCGAGTAACTGCTTCTTGACATCTTCAGAATTCTTCCAAGTACTCTACTCGAGTAGTCCTTCATGTACTCGAGTAGCTTATGCAACCTACTCGAGTAGTTCTTACCTGTACTCGAGTAGTTCCTTCATGTACTCGAGTAAGTCCCTATAGCTACTCGAGTAGTTCTACTTGCTTACTCGAGTAGTTGTTTTCTATCTACTCGAGTAGACAATATATATATACCCGAGTTGACTTTCCTTCATGTACTCGAGTAGTTCCTCACCTACTCGAGTAGTCCCTCACTCACTCGTGTATATGGCTGAATTTTCTTGGAATTTTGTCTAAGTCCATATCTGATGGTAATTTCAAATCATGCGACATGATTGGTCCACGTGTACGTCATTGAGACCAATTATGACCGTTATTTTCATCCTATATAATGTCTTGTCAGAAAATGTCAAACCCTAAGAAGACAGAGAATTTTCTAAGAATTTTCTGAGAATTTCAAAAAGCCTTCTCGTCGATCATTTCAAAAGAGAATTTCACGACTCCTCTCTCTGTTTTCACGGAACGGAAGCCGCCGCCGCCACCATCTTCTCCGGCCACTGCTTCTAATTTCAGAGGATTCATTCTGAAGAAAGTTACAGATCGAGATCGGCATCACTGTTCGTCTTCTCTCTCTGATTCTGTAAAAGCAAAGAAGATCCAAATCTGGGCCGAGATTTTCTTCACCGATTTCTGAAAGTGCTGCAAAGTTCATAAGAAGAAGATTCTGGCCGTTTCATCAGATCTGATTGGATTTACTGTTTGTATAACTTTTCTAAAACTTTATTAATCGTGTAGGAGAAAGTTTCTCCGAGTGTAGGAGTTTTTCACTCCGAGTTTGTAGGAAGTGTTATCTTCCGAGGTGTAGATCCCGTTGTTTGGATCGAGTTTGTAGGAACTTTGTTCCGAGGGTAGGATCGGTTTTTCGATCCGAGATAGTGGAGTAGCCGAGTCTAATTAATTGCTAGATCGGTGAGGGAAAGTGGATGTACCCAAGGTCGGGGAACCACTATAAATCTTGTGTCGTCTGTGATATTGGTAGATAGTTCTGTGATGTGCTCTAATTATTTTTTATTCCGCAAAAGACGCACAACTCACCTATTCACCCCCTCTAGGTGATTTAGGTTGACAACCGTTTTCTTTCAAGATATCTATGCAATCCATATCCGCAAAAGTGGTGTCCAGCTGTGACTTTCACCACCTCTTTCCATGTGACTCCAGACAGGAGACTGCTGAAGCAACTGCCTCCTTAGTGGGGCATCGAATCCCCGCAAGCATCTCATAGATGGTATCTAACCATTACTCTGTGCGAACTGCCGACTACATCCCCAGGTAGGATGGAGGGGAAAGTCCCCGGAAGACACTCATCTAGTTGGCCCAGGGATTTGGCTGTGGAGTCAGGGCTTGCTGAGCTATGAAGGCCTCCAGAAAGGCCGTCAGTGTTTGCCCCATCTCCGTTTGCTGAAATAGAACAGAAGCCGGCAGAGGTGGAACTATATTCGGAGCCTGAGGTGTCCCCTGCTGTGAAATAGGGTTCTTCACAGGCTAT
Organism: Platanthera guangdongensis; assembly: GCA_039583875.1. NCBI lineage: Eukaryota > Viridiplantae > Streptophyta > Magnoliopsida > Asparagales > Orchidaceae > Platanthera > Platanthera guangdongensis. The sequence continues at coordinate 135,085,205 of CM077164.1, forward strand.
AAGGAAAATTCCAATAGTTAGATAGCGTACGAATGGAATAAAATAAGGAGAAAATGGACTTCTACATGTGATTTCCCTTATGGGCACACCACTGCTTCCGCCGCTAGTTTGTCCGCAAACTAAGCTCGCATGGGGGTGGCCTAAGGTTTTTGTGGACTACTTCTCTTTCGATCGAGGTTCGCTCTGATACCACTTGTAAGACCCCATTTTTTTTCTTTTTGAAACCCCGGGGTCTTATGCCCAAAACCGCCGTTTCGCGGTGGCACCAACACTCGAGAAGGCCGCCACTACAAAACGCTGATTCTGCCGGCCTTATCGATCATGAAAGAGAGAGCAGTAATCATAAACTGAATTATAATTGAGTCCACAATCATCATAAGAAAATGAGAAACCACAACAGTCCATAAATATAGAAAAGAGAGAGAGTACTGCATAGAACAGTACAAATGAAATATAAACGGGCTTAAGCCCGGTACATCAGATCCTCACTACAATCTCTCGCGGAAGCTATAAGTAAGTAAACACTCACGTAACCGGTAGTTGGTGCTCCTATGCTAGACTGGCCCACCTCTATGAGCACCGTACTCTGCTGGTGCTGTGTCCCCTGCTGCTGCTCCCTGTCTCCCATCCGGAGCCCCTGTAATGTTGTGGTCTGAAAACCATTAGTCATAAAGACTAAGTCCTATCATCCCCTACCCCTCCCCCATGGCTCCTAGGCACCGAGCGGGGAGGAGGAAAGGGAAGCTATGAAGGTGGAGAGCAAGCGAAGCAGGTAACGGTGGAACTATTCTAGCAGTTAATCTATAATGTATAAAAAGCTAAGGAAGAAAGGTACAAACTAGCAGTTCTACAATAGTAAGCAAGTAGAGTAAAGCAACACAGGTAGGAAAAACATTCTAGAAAGTAGGTAATCTTAACTTATATGAATGTCCATACAAACTTATAAGTGAAGGGGACTGCTGCAAAGCTCCCATCGTATAAAAAGTCTCATACCAATTTATACGTTGGGGTGTCGGTTGTATGCAAGTATGAGTGTTGTGATATGCTATGTCATGATTCATGCAAGTGCAACTCACGCACGCGACTCTATGCGCACATACCTTTAGTTCCCCCTATTTGGGCAGCTAGCTTCACTCCCAGGAACCTCCGTAGTGGCAAATAGAGATAGTGGGTCGGGCCCCCACTCCTAGGCGGGTATCCACACTACCAGGCCTATCCCTTACGTATGCCTCTAGAAGGACACAACCGAGAGTCTCCACGTACTATGTTGGCCATATCCACCAGACTTTCTTTGGCCAAGTGTCCCACACTGCCGAGTCAACGTATCGACATCGGTGTGTGTTGGAACACCCTATTACTAATTTGGGTCAGGATCACTATGTCTCTAGGAAACCTATTTTTGACCTCCTGTATAGATCTAAAGGTCAATTAGAATTGAGTCTAAGGGACAGTACTTAGGTTTGGTAGCTGCCCTCAAGACCAAGGATTTTCAGTTTGAAGACTAAGTCATATCGTCGAGCTCAGTACTACGAATCGTCGATCGTCTAGCTCAACTTCAACAGATCATCGAACTCCATTCGACGATCGTTGAGCTCAACTTCAACAAATCGTCGAACTCCATTCGACGATCTGCGAGCTCAGTTCGACGATCTTGACTCAGTATTGTTTCTCTATCTCTGAGCCCATTTCGACGAGAGTTGATCTCAGATCGACAATCTCTGTTACTGTATAAGTCCAAATCGCTGAGCTCAGTTCGACGATAGCAGAGCTCAGTTCGACGTTTTTCTGAAGACTTCAAGGATTTTTCAAGATTCAAATTCAGAACAGTTAAGGAGTTATTCAGCAATTAATTCAGAAGATTTTCTAGCCGTTTCATTTATTTCTGGATCAAGTTTCAAGGGATTATCAAGGAATGTTTCTTTGGACTTTCCTCTAGAAGACATTTGCAATTAAGGATGCAATTAATGACAGGCCAACGGCTATTCTTGACAGAGGATGATTTTCTATTCAGAACCAAGGGAATAAAATATAAGTTTTTTGAATCTCTCCATCACTTAGAAGAGACAATACAGATCAGAAGAGACAATACAGATCAGAAGAGACAATACAGATCAGAAGAGATAATACAGATCAGAATAGACAATACAGACAAGAAGAACAAGAACAAAACATTCTCTGTCTCAAAGAATTCATACAAGAACACACATCCAAGGAGATCAAATCTTCTGAAATCTTCTGATCTCTTGTGATTCAAGTGTTCAAGGCCAACATCTTTCAAGACTCCAGACACCTAACATTTCAGCTGTTGCTGAAATCATCATTTGCTGGAGATCAACTTCTGAAGGCCTATCACCATACAACAAAGCTTCATTTCCTGAACATCTCAAGAACTCAGGGGGAGCTTTGACAACAAAAAATCCACATAGTCTTCTCAGCTGTTTTGAGAAAGAGAAGACTTCCATAACTCTCTCATCCCCATCTCTGTAAAGGGTTTTTCAAACTCCCTTCAAAAGTTTGTGCTTGGTTTTTAAGCACCTTGTCAAAAGCTCATTGGTGGCAAGAAACCTGATCAAAAAATCTGATTTGGTTTTTGAGCACCTTATCAAAAGCTCATTGGTGCCCAGGACACCTGATCAACTCATCCTGCAGTGGATTCCTACCTAGGGTGGTAGAAGAGTGGATGTACCCAAGTTTAGGGGAACCACTATAGCTCCTTGTGTCTTCTGGCTTGCTTGTCTTTATCTTTTATTTCTGGCTGTGATTGTTTTGTGATTAGTTTAGATCTGTGATTAATTTCTGTTGTAGGTTATTTTGTGATTAGATTTTATAGTTGCTTCCCTGTTCACTCAGATTACAACAATTGTTGTAAAAAGTTTTCAAGCACCATATACTCTATTCACCCCCCCTCTAGAGTATATCAAATCCAGCTGCACTTTCAATTGGTATCAGAGCCAGGTTGGTTAAACATACCACACCTTGGTGGTTGCACAAGCTAACACCTGAACCCAAAGATTCCTAGTTAGATCTGTTTTCTTTTGAGTTTTTTTATTAGATTTTGTTTTCACAAATCATGGCCCAAAACAAAGATTATGCTAGCACCAGACCTCCTGTGTGCAATCTATCCAAGTTTGCACTTTGGAAAGCAAGGATTAGATTATACATGAATTCTATTGATGAGGATATTTTTAATTCTGTTTTGACAATCTGTCCAAGACCTCCAGAGAACACAAGTACAAATGCTGTTCCACGTCCATCAGGAACAGATGCTGATATCAAGAAGTGGAAGGTAGCTGATCCCAAGGCTATGAACATCTTAGCCCAGACCATGTCTGATGACATCTTTCAAAAGGTGGCTGAATGCAATTCAGCAAAGGAAATTTGGGATAAGCTCACTGAAATAGTGTCAGGATCAGCTGATGAGAGAAAGGACAGGAGATCCCACCTCATATCTCAATATGAGAATTTCAAGAAGGGAGAAACTGAGTCAGTTGGAGATATGTATAACAGACTCAGTCTGATAGTTAATGAACTCAAGACCTTGGATAAAGAGATCTCACTAACTGAACTTAATGACAAAATCCTAATGTGCTTCCCAAGCATTTGGGATTCAAGAATCTGGCCAATCAAGGATGCCAGAAGTTTGAATGAGATCACCACAAAAGCCCTTTTGGGCAAGCTCAAATCTTATGAGCTGCTCATTAAAAACATAGAAGAAGAGCAGAAGGCTGCCTCACCAGCCACAAGAAAAGAGAAGACAATAGCCTTCAAAGCAACTGAAGATCAGCCTGAAGACAAAGTCACAGGCAATGATGAACTGCTCAGTCTATTGGCCAAAAGATTTTACAAGATGGCCAGAAAGGACTTCAGAAAGAGATCATATAAGGAGCATGATAAGCCAAGGTATGATAAGTCAAATAATAAGGAAATTGTTTGCTTTGCTTGCAGGAAACCAGGGCACATTGTACCTGACTGTCCAGAGAACAAAAACAAGGACAGAAGGGACAAGAAAGAAAGAAGAAAGGAGAAAGACTTCAAGAGGAATGGCAATGGGAAACCCTCCTCAAGCAAAAACAAACACACTAGGAAGGGATTTGTTGCTGAATCCTGGAGTGAAACTGAAGAGGAATCAGAAGCCTCATCCAGCTCCAGTGATGATGAAGATGATACAGAAGAGAAGGAGTTCTGCATGATGGCAATCAATGCCCCTCAACATAATTCAGATGAAGAAAACTCAGAGTCAGATTCAGAGACTCAAGTTGAATAAGACCAGGTAATTAGTTCATTTGATTTCAATTCAGAGGACTTTAAATCTGAGTTTAAAGCATTATGTTTAGACCTGCTAAAATCTGAGAAGGAAATTATTTCTCTCAGAAATCAATTGTCTGAACATAATACCTTAAAGTCAGAAAACCTCAAACTCTCTCAGGAGTTAGAGTGCTGTAGGGAGTAGATAACTTCACTGAAAGGTGAGCTATCTGAGGCCAAGAAGCTTGAAGAATCCCTTAATGGGAGAAGTATCAAGCTGATGGACATCACAAGCACAGTGAAATCCAGATTTAATAGTACACTGGGCTTGGGTGCTTCATCCAGCCAACCTATAGTTCTAACAAGCCCAATCAAGTTCATTTCTGACAAAGGGAAGAGAGTTGTAGAGGTAGCTAGGAAAAATTCTAATCTGCCTAAGAAAACTAAGTCCCAGCAGAAATCGTCGAACGGAGCTCGACGATCGCCGAACGCAGATCGACGATCTCAGGGAAAATCGTCGAACTCAGGTCGACGATCTCTAATTCCTGAACTCTGCCATAGTCGACCGTCGAACGGAGCTCGACGATCTGACCCAAGATCGTCGAACACATCTCCACGATCGTCGAACAGAGATCAGAGCTCTTGAAACTCTTTCAAGGGCAAATCAAAATCCAATCCTAGGGGTCCTTCATCCCAAATCTTTAACCCTTATACTGAATGGATTATACCTCCAAGGAGATATCATCCTGAAGGTTATAAGAGTCAACCTAGGATGTCTTTTATTTCTGAGTTTAAAGGTTATCAACCTAGGCCCAAGGTAAACTGGGTCAAAAACAAATGAATTATTTTATGTGCAGGTGAAGACCTATCCAACATCAAACCAGCAATGGTACTTGGATAGTGGGTGCTCTAAGCACATGACAGGAAACAAGGACAACCTCACATTCTTTAAAGCCAAGCTTGGACCCAAAGTTATCTTTGGTGATTCAAACTTTGGACAAACTAAAGTATATGGTGTAGTCGAGATTGGATCAGTAACATTCAAGAAGGTAGCTTATGTGGAAGGACTGAAGCACAACTTAATAAGCATCAGTCAGCTGTGTGATGAAGGCTACCAGGTGACCTTCAGTAAAGCATTATGCAAGATCAAGTCAGAGGACAACACAACTGTGTTGACACGTAAAAGGAAAGGTAATATCTATCTAGTAGATTTTCTTTCAACAGATGTAGATATTTGTCTGTTCAATTCTGTCTGTAGACCTAATATTTTATGGCATAAGAGACTAGGACACTTAAACGTTAGAACTATTGCTAGGCTATCCAAGGACAACCTTGTTAGAGGACTACCTTCTGGCCCCTATAAGAAGGAAGGACTCTGCAGGGCTTGTCAATTAGGCAAGCAAACTAAAAATAGTTTTAAGTCACTTAATAAGAGTGATTCACCTAGGATATTGTATCTGTTACACATGGATCTTTTTGGACCCATTACAGTACAAAGTCTAGGAGGGAAATCTTACACCTTAGTAGTTGTAGATGACTTCTCTAGATTCACATGAGTGTTTTTTCTGAGAAAGAAGTCTGATAACTTTAAGTGTTTGACAGAGTTTCTCAAATGCATACAGATTGAGTTCAATACTCACATTGCCCTGATCAGAAGTGATCATGGGACAGAGTTTGATTCTCTTCTTATGCAAGAGTTCTGTCAGAGTGAAGGGATCAGGCATACTTTCTCTGCTCCTAGAACTCCTCAACAAAATGGGGTAGCTGAAAGGAAAAATAGAACCCGTATTGAATCTGCCACTACATTGTTGTCAGATGCTCATCTTCCTCTATCCTTTTGGGCAGAGGCAGTGAACACCTCCAACTATGTGCTGAATAGAAGTTTGATACATAAACTAAAGGGAAAGACTCCCTATGAATTACTCAAAGGGAAGAAACCTAAAGTTGATTATTTTAGAGTTTTTGGTTGTATTTGCTATATACATAATAATGACAAGAGATATTTACCAAAATTTCAAGCTAAAGCTGATGAAGGAGTGTTTCTGGGATACTCCATGATCAGTAAGGCTTATAGGGTTTATAATAAATCATCTCTAAAAACTGAGGAATCTGTTCATATATCATTTGATGAATCTAACATGTCTTTCAAGGAGAAGAACACTTCTACCATAGAAACTTTGTAGGAACATTCTCTTGTTGAAGATTTGAACAAGTTACAGGTCACTCAAAAGAATGAAAGTAGTGAAGATGAAGAAAGCATTCAACATACTGAAGAGAAACAACTTGAAGAGCCAGTTGTTGCACCACAAGAGGAAACAACAACACAGGTTGGTGAACAATCAACACCCCCTGTTGATTTAGTAACATCAAGAGACCATCCAATTTCCCAAATAATTGGAGACATCTCAGCTGGTGTGCAAACCAGAAATCAGGTCAACCAAAACCTGTTGCACACTTGCTTCCTATCTCAAATTGAACCTCAGTTCATTCAAGATGCAGAGCAAGATCCACATTGGATCATTGCAATGCAAGAAGAGTTGCATCAATTTGAAAGGAGCAAACTGTGGGAACTAGTGCCAAAGCCTAAGGATCACTCCATTGTTGGAACAAAGTGGGTGTTCAGAAACAAACTGGATGATCAAGGAGTAATTGTAAGGAACAAGGCAAGGCTAGTTGCTCAAGGATATTCTCAAGAAGAAGGCATAGACTATGACCAGACTTTTGCAGCAGTTGCAAGATTGGAAGCCATCAGAATATTTTTAGCTTATGCAGCACATAAAGGATTCAAGGTATATCAGATGGATGTCAAAAGTGCATTTCTAAATGAAGACATCAAAGAAGAAGTATATGTCAGACAACCTCCAGGTTTTATCTCTCCAACTTATCTTGATTATGTTTTTAAGTTGAACAAAGCATTATATGGTCTCAAGCAAGCTCCTAGAGCATTGTATGAGACCCTAGCATGCTTCCTTTTGGAAAATGGATTTATAAGGGGTAGAGTAGACCAAACTCTTTTCATTAGAACCCATAGGTCCCATACCCTACTAGTACAGATTTATGTAGATGATATTATTTTTGGTTCTACTGATTCAAAATTGTGCAGAAGGTTCTCCATCCTAATGCATTCTAAATTTGAAATGAGTAGCATGGGTGAGCTATCCTTCTTCCTAGGATTGCAAGTCAAACAACATGCTGAAGGCATCTTTATTTCTCAAACCAAGTATGCAAATGAATTGGTTAAGAAATTTGGTATGTCTGAAGCATCTTGCATGAAAACACTCATGCCTACCAATGCTGTATTGGATGCTGATGAACATGAGAAACCTGTTGATCAGACAACATATAGAGCAATGATTGGCTCTTTACTATACCTTACAGCTAGTAGACCAGATATAATGTTTGCTACATATATATGTGCTAGATTCCAAGTAAGCCCTAGAGAGTCACACCTAACACTAGTAAAGAGAATTCCCAGGTATGTTAAAAGTTATCCAAATCTAGGTCTCTGGTATCCAAAAGATTCAGCATTTGATTTAACTGGATTTTCTGATGCTGATTATGCTGGATGCAGAATTGACAGGAAAAGCACCAGTGGAACTTGTCAGTTCCTTGGTGACAAACTTGTCTCTTGGTTTTGTAAGAAACAAACTTCTGTGTCAACTTCAACTGCTGAAGCTGAATATATGGCTGCAGGTAGTTGTTGTTCACAAATCTTGTGGATTCAAAACCAACTCCTAGACTATGGCTACAACTTAGAGAAGTCTAAAATCTTTTGTGATAACACCAGTGCTATTTCCATAGCTCAAAATCCAGTCCTCCATAGTAGGACAAAACACATAGAAATTAGACATCACTTCTTAAGGGATAATGTTGAAAAGAATAAAATTGAACTGCAATATATCCCAACTGATTTACAAAGGGGAGATATTTTCACCAAGCCCTTGGATGAAAAGAAACACACCTTCTTCCTAAATCAGTTAGGAATGTTAGATGGAGGAAGTCTAAAATAATATCCAAGATTTTAAAAGTTTAAAAATTGACCAAGACTAGGCAAACATCTTGATTTTTCTTAGTGCCTGGAGTGTTTTTCTGGTCTCTAAACTGCGCTCGACGATTTTCCCCCAGGTCGTCGAATGGAGATCGACGATTTCCGAAATCGTCGACCTGAGTTCAGCGCTTCTCAGATAGTCTGAACTATCTCTTCCAGTCAACGATCGTCGAACGGCGCTCGACGATTTTGTTCTCTGAACGATCGTCGAACAGAGCTCGACGCTCTCCAATATCATCGAACGGAGATCGACGATATTGAAGACTCTTCAGATTCCTTTAGAAGCTCCGATCATCGAACTGAGTTCAACGATCTTTCCTTTTCTGCGTCGGACCCTAATATAAAATTCATTTTTCGCCGTCGTTCTCCTTTTGTGCTTTCGATTTCTCTGCAAAAATTCTCTTTCCCTCCAAACATTTCTACACTTGGTCGTTTTGTTTGTTGATTTTTGCAGGTAACCATGGCAGTTTCTGTTGCTGTTCTCGCCGCAATGAAATTCGATGCTGGCTTTGACATTGACATGGAGTCCTTCAGCACTACTGATCAAGTTTTCCAGGACATTTTGGAGTTGTTCAAGGAGCAGAAACGTGCTACCATTATGACCACCAGAATCAAACTTGCTGCTGATGAGATCATGGAATGGGTCTACAATGCCCACAACCAGGATCAAAACACCATAGTTGGATCAATTTCTGGCACCCAGGTACCCTTGACTCCAGCTCTTCTGACAGAAGTTTTTGAGTTAAGTTCTGGTAGAGATTCTGCTGATTTATCTGGAGAGGAATTTGCTGATCTGCTTGCAAGAATGGGTCACTCTGAGGCTAACCCTAGCAAGCTGCTGAAGAAAAACCTGTCTGTGGAATACAGTTCTTGGCTGATGTAGTTGGAAAGGTTTTGTTGGCTAAGCACTCAGCACATGATACCATTTTTAGGTATCAGCTATGCTTAATGGGAGCCATAGTGGACAAGAAACAATTGGACCGGGGAGAGGTTTTCTTTGACTTGATTAAAAAGAAAATCAATAAGGCTTTTGTGAATTTTGGGAGGATTCTAGGCCTCTTCCGCAGAACAGATGCCCTACTCTGCTTGTATCATCTGGGATACATATTAGTGCATCTAAGAGATTGTCCTGTGCCCTATTTGGCAAATGGGACAGGCAGATCACCAAGCCCATCAGGCCCTCTTCAAGCACACCTTCAGGCACCAGGACTGTAATAGTCACTTCCCCTCAAGTCTCTGCTCCTGCAGATGACTTGCCTGCTACTGCCTCTCCTCCTCCTCCAATTCCATCTTCTCCAATTCCATCCACCATTCAAACTCCATCCACTATCATCATTTCCAGCCCATCTCCAACATCAATACCATCTCCAATTCCAACTCTACCAACAACAGAAGAAATCTTCCATCCATTATATTCCTACCCTCAACCAGACATTGCCACATCACCCTCCATTCCCTCCTTCAATCTTATTGATGATTCCTTCATGGATGACTCACCCTCATCTCCTACTGAGCTACTCTCCTCATCAACATCTTACCAGGAACTTCTACAAGAGATCATTGATCAACCCACCTTCACACCCTCTATCTCAATCCCTCTGTCTTCCATCTCCACTATACCCACACTTCAACCATCCCTCCTACCATCCACTAGCTCTCCACCACCATCACCAATTGCTCATCCATCCCTCTCTACCTCTTCTCCAGTCACTGCTGAGCAAGTAGATCTTCCAGCTCTAGCTGACAAGATATATGAATTGCTAGCCTCCAGGCTATCTCTTCTATTGGAGACCTCCTTGGCTCCATTACTTCAGTCAGTGGCAGCCCTTTCTGCCAGGCTATCCTCCCTCTTCCCTCATGCAATCCCTTCATCAGTGTGCCTTGATCCAGTCTTATTTGAATCTAGGCAGGGGGAGATGTCTTATGAAGTGAGCTTGCCTGCTGTTTTTTCAGTTATTGTTGTTGCTGCTGCTGTTGTTCTTCGAGCTCCAGTTCCCCCTCCAGTTGCAGTCTTCCCAGTGGACATCAGGTCTTTGCTTTCAGTATTTGATTCAATGTATTTCAGTTATCTTCCAGAGAAAGTTTGTCTTCCAGAGAGAGTTACTGTCCAGCCATCAGAGGATCTGACCAAGGCCATTGTGCCCTTCTCATGTTGTGACACCAGCATTATAACTTCTTTTCTCAATTCAGTATATGCTGCTGCTATTCCTGCTGATAGTTTTGTTGATATTATTGCTGATACTGCTGATGAGTTAATATCTAAGGATATGTAGATGACAGAGGCACATGATTTTGAGCCTTCTGTGTTTGCTGATGATATTCTTGATGTTGCAGATATTGTTGTATCTGAAAGTGTTTCATCTGAAACTGTTGCTGCCGCAACTGCTACTGTTATTACTGCTATTATACCTTCTAAGAGTGCTGCTCCAGAAATTTCTGTGTCTGTTGTTATTACTGCTACAACTTCTGTGTCTGTTGCTACTGCTTCAACTTCAATTGCTACAAGTGCTGTATCTGCTGCTCCAACCACTGCTGTTTCATCTGCTCCAACTCAACAACAGAAAGAATTGTTGAAAAAGATTGATGCTTTGTATGATGAGCAAAGTTCTGAAAGTGATGAATTCAGGACAGATTCTGATGACTCCTCTGCCACTATTGCCAGAAAGAGAAAGGCAAGGAGCAAAGCCATGAAAAGAGTACCTCCAGCCAAAGTCAAGGACAATAATGACATTTCATATTACATTCCTCATGACTGCCCCATAACTGAGCACTGGATGCAGTATTCAAAGAACAAACTTAAAGCCATGAAGAAAAAGAGGAAGTATGAAAAAGGATCTTCCCAGTTTCATCATTCTCATCCTCCTCCACCACCTCCTCCTGATGCAGGTGCAGGTGGAAGCTCAGCTGCTCAACCTCATGCTAAAAGCCAAACCCCCTATCAGCCTCATGCCAGATCTTATATTAGGGGAAGCCAGTCCAGGGGTTCTCAACCTAGAAGAGGAAACTATAGAGGAAATCAAAGGGAATTCCAAGTTTATTCAAAAGGTTATTCAAGGCAACATCCTTACTCCAGGGAAGGACAAACCTCATCAGACACAACCTCAGGTCCTTTTCCCTATAAGCTAAAGGAAGTAGTTTCATTCAGGCCTCCTCAAGATAATCCATCCAATAGATATGAGCCAGCAGTGCCCTTTGAAAATCCTGAAAATAATCCAACTGCTTGGACTGCCAGGATGAAAGAGCTTGCTGCACTGGACCAAATTAAGAAAGCTAAAGAGCAAGGCAGAGACTCCTCCAACATCACTACACTGTCTGAACAAAGAAAGAAAGAATTGGAAAGATATGGCTCAAGCAAATTCTTTGACTATGACAGATATATGGAGCTGCATCCTGAAGCTGTGGTTCCCAGGCCCAAACAGCAAACCTCTTTAGGTGCAGCAGATGACACAAGATCCAAAAAGGAAGCTCTTAACCCTAATAGAGAAATCAAACTTATAAAGAGCAAGGAGAAGAAATAACTATGTAAGGTGACAATCATTTTGACTTCTGATTTCTGTCTGGGATGATATATCTGTGGTTCTGTTATGTCCTGCTTATTGCTTTTCTGTTTTGTTGCTTTGTATGTTGTTATTTAATTTTTCCAAGTTCTGTAAATAGTAATCCTAACCCAAATAGGGGGAGATTGTTGGAACACCCTATTACTAATTTGGGACAGGATCACTATGTCTCTAGAAAACCTGTTTTTTACCTCCTGTATAGATCTAAAGGTCAATTAGAATTGAGTCTAAGGGATAGTACTTAGGTTTGGTAGCTGCCCTCAAGACCAAGGATTTTCAGTTTGAAGACTAAGTCATATCGTCGAGCTCAGTACGACGAATCGTCGAACTCCAATCGACGATCGTCTAGCTCAACTTCAACAGATCGTCGAACTCCATTCGACGATCGCTGAGCTCAACTTCAACAAATCGTCGAACTCCATTCGACGATCTGCGAGCTCAGTTCGACGATCTTGACTCAGTATTGTTTCTCTATCTCTGAGCTCAGTTCGACGACAGTTGAGCTCAGATCGACGATCTCTGTTGTTGTATAAGTCCAAATCGCTGAGCTCAGTTCGACGATAGCAGAGCTCAGTTCGACGTTTTTCTGAAGACTTCAAGGATTTTTCAAGATTCAAATTCAGAACAGTTAAGGAGTTATTCAGCAATTAATTCAGAAGATTTTCTAGCCATTTTCATTTATTTCTGGACCAAGTTTCAAGGGATTATCAAGGAATGTTTCTTTGGACTTTCCTCCAGAAGACATTTGCAATTAAGGATGCAATTAATGACAGGCCAACGACTATTCTTGACAGAGGATGATTTTCTATTCAGAACCAAGGGAATAAAATATAAGTTTTTTGAATCTCTCCATCACTTAGAAGAGACAATACAGATCAGAAGAGACAATACAGATCAGAAGAGACAATATAGATCAGAAGAGACAATATAGATAAGAAGAACAAGAACAAAACATTCTCTGTCTCAAAGAATTCATACAAGAACACACATCCAAGGAGATCAAATCTTCTGAAATCTTCTGATCTCCTGTGATTCAAGTGTTCAAGACCAACATCTTTCAAGACTCCAGACACCTAACATTTCAGCTGTTGCTGAAATCATCATTTGCTGGAGATCAACTTCTGAAGGCCTATCACCCTACAACAAAGCTTCATTTCCTGAACATCTCAAGAACTCAGGGGGAGCTTTGACAACTTAAAATCCACATAGTCTTCTCAGCTATTTTGAGAAAGAGAAGACTTCCATAACTCTCTCATCCCCATCTCTGTAAAGGGTTTTTCAAACTCCCTTCAAAAGTTTGTGCTTGGTTTTTGAGCACCTTGTCAAAAGCTCATTGGTGGCAAGACACCTGATCAAAAAATCTGTTTTTGTTTTTGAGCACCTTATCAAAAGCTCATTGGTGCCCAGGACACCTGATCAACTCATCCTGCAGTGGATTCCTACCTAGGGTGGTAGAAGAGTGGATGCACCCAAGTTTAGGGGAACCACTATAGCTCCTTGTGTCTTCTGGCTTGCTTGTCTTTATCTTTTATTTCTGGCTGTGATTGTTTTGTGATTAGTTTAGATCTGTGATTAATTTCTGTTGTAGGTTATTTTGTGATTAGATTTTATAGTTGCTTCCCTGTTCACTCAGTTTACAACAATTGTTGTAAAAAGTTTTCAAGCACCATATACTTTATTCACCCCCCTCTAGAGTATATCAGATTTAGCTGCACTTTCAGTGTGAATGACCGTCCAATACCGAAGACCCACCACCTTATTTGTATCCAAATCCTTCCGAGCCATCGACTCCCCGGACTATCCCGTCCGTTACATCTACCTTCTGAACCTACCGTATGGATGATTAATCAAACTAACCTAACCAACCTCACGAGCTACCCGGGTGTGTGAATGTGGAACCCTAGTTATACTAGTTGCTCTTGTAGTGTATTATTCCTACTATTTAGGTTAGCCCAGAACTGCCCATGGTATTCCCCGTGAAGGGCTCTCGAGGGCACTAGGAACTATGATGGTAGCTGAAGCCCATCGTTCTCTTTCAAAAGGCACTTTCTATTATTGGTTGTTACCCAACTCCCAATCCCGTTAATGTTGTACTTGATATAATCCTAGTGCATTTTGACTCTTTCTCTCTCCACGGGGAAGACGATGTTTCGTCGAACCCGAGCACCTCTTAATACTAGTCAAACCGCCCACTACTCATCACGACTCCCGATGATAATCTCATTTCACTTAACAGATCAATACACTAATATCCCAACTCCCTAGATTCATTTTGCATCATATTATGATTTCTGTAGTTTTTACTAAACGCAGACCATCCTATGACATATAATGTATACAAAGGGAGGTACTCCAAATTATCATCCAAAATCTCTACAATATTTATTGGAGGTCTATCATGACATGATTAGCCTAAATCCAGAAGTTTATAATTTTCCTAATTTACTTGATAATTTATTTAATTTCCAATGAGATAAAAATGCCTTAGTTTGAACATGAAGTACTATTTTCAGGCATGCAAAATGTTCCACAAAATCATGATAAATACAAGACAACTATTTACAGTAAATTCAATGTCTCCAAATTTTCAGTAAAACTTAAACCTCTGAACATAATTTTTGAACATAATCTACATTAACCAAATTAAAGAGACAAGTACTGCCAATATTCTTCTAAAAATTCTGAGAAAATTCAAGGATGAATATAAAGATATATAAACACTCCAAGTCAAGTTTCACAATTCATCATTGAATATTGAACTCTATACTTGATTTTCTCATAATAATCCAAGTTAATAGGTTAATGAACTAAGTACAACAATTATTTATTTAAAAATTGTAATAAAATTCCCATATGAGCATATTGACCTAGAAACAATACAGATCAAGTTTCATAATTCTCCAATAAAAAGGGAGCTATAAATCTATTATTGATCATATTCCCGTATTTATATGCTTGTGAAGTAAGTACTGGAAATTTACATCTAAAAATTACAATAAAATTCATGTATGATTATAATGGTCTAAACCTCACTCTGCCCCAATTTCATAATCATCTAATGGACATTAAGATCATAATAAAAACATAATTAATTAGGGCTAATACTGGTATTGCAAAGGTGATACTAATATTATTGATCTGAAATTCCCAATAAAATTATCCAAGGTTTATAATGACAATATGACTACACTACCCAAGTAGCACAACTTTTCACAGAGTTCCAATTACCTGTCCTTCAATTTTAAGGATTGTGACATAAACTAGGGTTAGGATTTTAAGGGGTTTAAACATCTCCAAATCCTCTAAAATTTTCACCAGATGACTTTAGCTACCCTAGTGTCCTCTCTACCAAATTTCAAGTTCATACAATGACATTTGACCGCAAGACCTTCTCAAACCCACAAAGACCAACCTTAGGGTTTGGTCTTGGGTCCTAGGGCAAATCTACCCAAATCCACCACATCTCCCATGGGAGGGTGTCCAAGGTCATGACAAACCAGTGGACAAAGACTCAGCCTCTGTTGAGGTGATTTGACCACTTAAACCTCAAAGTGCACTTTTGACCTAAATACCCCTTATTAGGGCAAGGCTAGGGTTTGCCCAATTCCCACCCAAATTAACTCAAGAAGGGGTGAAAATTTATACAGATCCTCATGATGACCCTAGGGACCACTCACCAAAATTTGGGAGGTTTTGGAGGTTTTAGGTCCCTAAATTAATTTACCCTAGGATATTTAAATGATTTCAAAAACTATTGAAAAAGTTTCCCCAAACAATTCTCATTTTTGGGCAAGCCTAGGTACAGATTAGGGTGACTCCCTGTCCAAATTTCAAATCATTTGGATAAGGGATGAAGTGGGGGCACACCTTTTAACCTCTGTCTAGCCCTAAGTATAGAACCCACCAAAATGAATTCCTTGGTCCAACCAGGCTTCCCAATTGGTTCAAACCAATTTTGAATTAAAGAAGACCCATAGAGCTACAATTTATATGTTGACCAATTTATCTGGTTTACTCTCTAAGTATTTTTAAGTTAATTTACAATATAGTTGAATAAATGTGACAGAAATCAAATAATATGGAAATATATCCTATAGTTTAATTCATCCCTAGCACGGATCTTAAAGCACATCCAACGGCTCTGGCTTATCTTCTTCCTCCAGCCGACGGGTAGGATTGACCTGTCCTGGAGCTACTTCTAGCTGCCACCGTCGACCACCCGGCCACCGCCACCATCACCTCCGTCGAGGTGGTGGCTATCGCCAGGCGGCGGCACAGCCTCTGGAGGGGCGGATTCTGGCAATCTCGACAAGCTTATTTTTGCGGAAAACTAGGAGAAAACTTCTCCCGATCGGGCTCAATTGAGCCCAAATCTTGGCCCTAATAATTCTTATGATCTACCCACAGCAAGAGAGGAAGGGGAGGACCCTGCTTGCGGCCTGGAGACGCGTCGATCGTCGGGATGCCATTGGTAGTGGAGGAGTCGTCGGAGTTCTGCAACTGCACAGTGAAGTAGCTCGGGATCATCGGGTCAAGGGTGGAAACGAAAGCTTGGTGTCATGTGATGCTTTTAAAATGATAAAATGGGGGAGGGGAGGGGTCTAGCTGAGGTCACCATTAATGGCCCTAAAGATCTTGCCTCAACCATGGTGGTGGGGAGGTGAATTGGGCTCAATCCAGCCAGGAAATGACTGGAAACTCCTCCTCTCCCTCAAAGGAGTTGAATCCAGCCCTTAATGGGGGGGAGGAGAAGGGTCTTCCTTCATGGCACCATTAATGGCCAAGAATTACATTTCTCGGCCATGGTGGTTCTCCTCCCCTTGCCCTGAACAGCCACTAGGATGACCCCTAGCCTTCTCTACACTGAATGGTGGAATGAATCAAGCAATAAAAGGGGTGGTCCTTGGCTTCCCCAAGCCATGAATGGATTAACTCCTTTTCTCTCTCCTCCATTAAAGAGAAATTGGAGCTTTCTCTCTCCTGCCCCTCATGACTGGTTTTGTTCATGGCCCTAGCCTAAATGCAGCCCACTAAGCTAATACAAAGTGGTTAGGAGGTGGTTAGCCCAAGTGGCTACGGCTTGAGCTTGAGTTAGCCTTTTGAGCTAAGTTTGACTTGACCTAGCTTATGGTTGACTTTGGTCAAATTGACCTTTTGTGTCACCATCAATGGGTCCTTGGTGTCTTATTGGCCTCCCTTAGGGTCTAGGTAGGGATGGGTAGTGCTGAATTGGCACCTTGGAGGTCACTTGACCCTTAGTAAGGGCACTTTGACCACTTTGGGGCTAAAGTTGACTTGGGTCAACATAGCCACTACGTTTGACCCAATGGGTCCTTGGTGACTCATTGACCTCACTTTAGGGTTAGGAGGGCATGGTTGGGGTCCACTTGGCTAAGGGAAGGTCAATTGACCCTAAGTAGGCTAGATTGACCCATTTAGGGTTAGGGTTGACTTATGTCAAATTAACCACTTTGACTACCCACAGTGGGTCCTTAGTGGCCCTATGGACTACTCAAGGTGTTAGGGGTGTTGTGGTAGGGTCATGGGATCAAGTTGTAGCCCTAAAGTCAAACCTGATCTAAATGTTGAGGGTGAGCTACAGGCAAACCAAGGTGATTTTTCACCTTGGGCATTGCCCACTTGGTTTAGAGCTTCTGATGGTTTTGTCATGACCTAGTCATGACAAAACAAAATCCTAGGGGTCTAGTTGTTTGAGGGATGTTACACCATATCCCAGTCAAAGTTCACCAAGGAGTTGGTTAATAAATATGGTCTGGAGAGTGCCTCCACCATGAAAACACTCATGGGGTCAAGTATGCATATACGCAAAGATGAAGTAGGGAAACCTGTAGATGAGACTTTGTATAGAGGGATAATTGACTCCATTTTATATCTCACTACAAGTAGGCCGGACATCGTGTATGCTACATGTGACTGTGCTAAGTATCAGGCATGCCATAAAGAATCTCACTATACTACTGCAAAGAAGATCTTGAGATATCTTAAGGGCACTCCAGATCTTGGCCTATGGTATCCTAGAAATAGGGATTTTGAACTAATAGGCTATTCAGATGCAGATTTTGTAGGTTGTAAAGATGACAGGAAAAGCACTTCAGGTTCCTGTCAATTTCTAGATGGGAGACTAGTATCTTAGAGTAGCAAGAAGCAAACTAGTATTGCAATATTAACTGTAGAGTCATAGTACATTTCAGCAGGTAGTTGCTATGCTCAGTTACTGTGGATCCAGCATCAACTCCAGGATTACAACCTATAGATAAGTAGAACTCTTCTTTATTGTGATTCTACTAGTATAATTTCCATTATTAGGAATCTTGTATCACAAAGCAGGACTAAGAACATTGAAATTAGGTATCATTTCATTGTGGATCATGTGGAAAAGGAAGACATCAGTCTAGTGTTTATCCCCACATACAAGCAAGTGGCTGATAACTTTACAAAGCTACTAGATGAAACCAAGTTCAATACCTTCAAGTTTGAGTTCGGTATTTTGAACTTAGCATAACCTTAGTTACTCCCTAGTATATTCTTGGTACATGAATTGTTCTTCTTGCAGGTAATTAAAACCTAAAGTGGAAATGAAGACAAAGTGTCTATCAAGAACATGATGATAGAAGATGCTCCAATTGAGGGGGAGCAAGTCCAGCAGCTGCTGGAGCAAATTCAGCCTTATGAAAAGAGGAAGTTGGAAGTCGTACCACTGTTACCATCTACTATCAGCTAGGGGAAGAACATAAAAGCATTCACGCACCTCCCTGGATATCTGAAAAAAATCAAAAAGTGGGATAGGATTGATCAAGTTCAAGAAAGGATCAAGCCCAATATGGTAGAAAGATAGGGGGAGAAAGTTTTGGTGAGAAGAGATTGATCAAGTAGCATCAGAGGTTCATCAAGTTATCAAGTGCATCAAAGGAAATGAAGGTAATAAAGATCTTTAAGTGGTATCACATACCTTGCAGCAATCTAGGGGGAGTAGGTAACCTGCATCTAATTTATTTGACAATAATGTATTATTGCTGCTTATATGGTGTGTATGTCATTAACAAAGTAATTTGATCAATGGTTTTGACATCTTTAAATAGGGGGAGATTGTTGGGTCCATTGATCCCAATATGACCTGATTTGAAGAAGTCAAATAGGTCAATGATATATACACAGTTGTATTTGATGTGTATGTAAGTTCATGCATGCAGGGTAGTCCTTCTCATAGTGATTGGATAGGTGGACACATGGTTGTGGGCTGAATGGACAGAAAAATGGCTAAGTCCACAGGTATTGAGTGAAGACAGTTCACTCAAAGTCATAGCTCAAAAGGAGATAAATATAGCAGGACCTGTCAAAGCCTCAATAATTGAAGATAGAAAAGTGGCTAAGTCCACAGGCATTAAGTGAAGTCAGCTAACTCAATGCCAGGCAGCAAATTCGTTGAGTAAAGCTGCCTCAGTCAAATCTATAAGAGTTTCTGGCAAAGGAAAAGATTTTAAGTCCAGAAATATTGAGTGAAGCCAACTCATTCAACGTCATGGTGTTTTTGTCAAAGCTAAAGAAGATAGACAGAATAATCTGTCGAAGTCTGATGCGTGTAAACCGGCAAGCGCACCGGTCGCACAAGTAATAAAGGTTTGGGAATAAATCCCCGAGTGTCGGTCTCTTGAGGAATGCAATTAGCGTAGAGCGGCAACAGTACAGAAAATATCATTATGAGAGTTATAAATAGAAAAAGAGTAAAAAGAGGACTTGTGAGATTGCGGTTGTTTGATCTAATAAACTAGTAAAAGCTATGCGGGTCGAAGGCACCGCTTCGCAAGGTGGAGTGGGTGTTTCGGCCGCCATGCCGAACTTCGGTTGGGCGAGTGGACGGAAAGCTAATGGATGGACGTGTTCTTGTGTGGAGTGCAATTGGGTGAGACACGGGAATGGAGTGGATGTGGGGTGAGCGAGGCGCATTCACAGACACTACTCACAAGCATAAGAAAAATACTAACATTCCATTAGATATAAAATAAACTTGATGTTCATGGATGGAAGTGTTCATTACAATATTTAAACCATTCCATACTACAGAGGAAGGGGAAGAGTAGTAAACCAAAAGAGAGTGAAGATCTACCGCGGGTCGTGGTCGGAGTAGCGAGTTGTCAATCCGCTTTCGGGCTCTGTCCAAGGAGGCTTCCGGTACCAACGAGCTGTCACCTCGAATGCCTTTAAGTCCATTCTTTAGGTTGTCTTCTTCACCAACTTCGGTGGAAAGCTTGGAGTTGAAGTCTTCAATGGCCGAGGGCTTCGCTGGAGAGTTTGAAAAGCTTCGGAGTAGTTGGCAATGGACTCCCGACGAAGGTGGAGGTGATGGAGCAGCTGGAGAAGTGAAATGGCGATTCCCGCGCACTCCCCGATCGCAGCAAATGACAGGCGTTGACCTAAATCGCGGAGCAGGGCCTTAAATACAGAGGCAGCAGAATTAGTGTGCACGATCAGTGGCGCACAACAGTAGTCGTGTGCACTGTCGGTCGATGATCGTGCGCCATTTCCAAATAGACCTACAACCTGGTTAAGAAGCATCAGCATATATGCGCACGAGCAGTGGCGCACGACCAGTGGTCGTGCGCACTACAGCCAGTGCTCGTGCGATTACCCGGACAGGATTAGGAAAATGAGAATGTAATGCGCACGATCGGTGGCGCATGACCAGTGGTCGTGCGCAATAGGTCTAGTGGTCGTACGCAGTATTCCTGCATCGTCGGGGTCTCCCGAGCGGTTCCAGAGCACACACACGAACCATGCACCAACAGGAGAGGCAGAAAGGCCACCAAACGTGCACACCACATTCCCAAGACAGGGTTAAAGAACAACAAAAACAAAGAAGCACACAGAAACTAGTCTATAGTGCACTTAATCGTTAAATAGGCACATAAGCAAATATAAGCAATAAAGGTTCTCAAGTGTAGTGCTAAGACGATAAAACTGGCCCAGATGAGTCCAAAAATCAGTGTAAAATGTGGACTCATCACACCCCCAGACTTAACCATTTGCACGTCCCGAGCAAATCATCATTCCGTGGACTAGAAAATAGCTAGCTGGCTCAGAAATTTCAAAAAGAAGTAAGACGAGAAATCAAATACATCATGAGCATATAAGATATAATAGAAAAACTTTTTAATTATACGACGTAGTTTAAACTATTCGACAGACGTAAATAAATATTGTAATTGCTCAAAATTAGAATTCTGGAGAATCTTGCGATCATGTGTAGGAAGAAAGTAGGCAGGCCACTAAGGTGAGCATTGCCAACGCTAGGGACTCAGGATCACCTCTAAAGGAATCCACCAATGTCAGGGGCCATATGCTTGCACGTTCACACTCTCTCCATGGCGCGGGTTAGACTCAAGCGTGAATCAGGAGGACTTGTAGGAGAAAATGGGGCTTAGGCGAAGGCTTGGTAGTCAATGATAAACATGAAGGCTACATGCAACCAAAGCGAGCTAATAAAAACCTAAACCAATACAGCCACGTAGAAATGAATGGGGAACACACCTCCAGACTGAGCTTGAAAATCGGGCGTGTACACGGCCGAACCTGACCAAAATCAATAAAGAGGATGGGGATAGAATTCTCAAAGCAATTCTTTCAGATTTTTCTCTCTTTTGCGCTTATCGTCTTTTTATTTTTTATTTTTTTATTTTCTACTCTTGCAATCCCCAAACATAGCAATCAAAACATGAATGATTTCAGCACCCCCAAAAACAATGTCCACCTATCACAACCTCGGCAAAACAGTAAATACAAATCAACTCAAGCATTTGATTGCGATGGTGGGTTTAGCTTCAGGCCTTGGTGAATGTGAGTGGAGATGGATCAAAGGAAGGGTAGGCACAAATTTGGCATGCAACGGTTAAGGGGTAGGAAAGGCTAAACCAGGCTCAAACTAGCCAAAATGAGGGCCTACGTCATGCTCACGCTTGACTAACCGTGCACCAATGCTTCGAGAGTATCTTAGGGCAAGTTCTTAGCCACTGAGAAAGATGATCCTTCCTCCCGACTCGCGCAATACGAGTCTAGTGGCGGCTACACACATTCCTACATTATCGTTCGATTACTCCAGATTCAGATTTTGAGTAGTACAAACAATATTTACGTTTGCAGAAAAATATAAAGCTATGAGCATAAAGAAAAATTAATTCTATCCTAGTTCTACACAAACCATGAGTACTCGATTAGGAGCACTGCATGAGTTTCGAACTACTCAATCCTGAAATCCTAAGCCAGCACCACTATTTTAAAGTTTACACAAAAACAATACATTTGACTCGGGTTGTGCGCGTGGGTAAGAGCGCACTCGTGTGGGTGATTCAGTGTGTGCAATAGAAATCAAGAAATAATTAAACAAGAAACTGGTATGCAATAGAAAGTGTGGTGTAGTGACCACAGGCATACTCTCCCCCCCCCCAGACTTAAAGTCGACAACTAGTAAAAATAAGCATTCCAAATATGATAAATAGCTAGGGTAGGATGTACCTATGCTCAAAATTGAGCATACCAGTCGTGCAATGAGATGTCCAAGTGCGGTCAAGTTGCCGCGCCTCAAATATGCTTGCACCTGCGATTGAAGTATGCACGCCAAACAAAATATGGACATATATATATATATATATATATATATATATATATATATATATATATATATATATATATATATATGAATAAATAGACAAAACTCAAAACACAGCATAGGACCAAACGGTCCAACTTGGGTTGTCTCCCGAAAGCCCTTTTGTTTACCGTCCTTAAGGTGGACCAAATACCTGTATTAGCATTTCAAATAGTATATATAAAAAAATTTTAAAAAAACATTCGGCTCCCAGATGGGCGCCCACAAAAATATAGTAGTCTCCTTGCTCGGGAAATAACAACAATAATAAAAAAGAAACAGAAGGCGTGGTAGACTAGCTCTGTGGTGAGCTCCACTCACTCCCCCTCACTATCACTGTCATGAATCTCGATGGGCGACGGACGTGGACCAGGTGCTGATGGAGCGACACGAGTGGGCGGTGGTCGAATGTTCAACCCGCCTCGCACTGCTTGCAGATAAATAAAGCCTTGAATCCAAAACTGGGAAGCTTCCAGATCAGCAAGGCGCTCAGACAAATATGGGATGCCCTGCTCTTGATCTGAGCCAAACTGGCAGCTAGATTGCCCCTCATGCTTTACGGGAGGCCTCAGTTGATGTTGACTCTGCTGTGGTGGTACTTCCGCACTCCACCTACCCATAGCGGAAGATTCACCCGTCTCTCCTTCATTTCCTGTTCATCTCTACCCGCAGGCGCATCACCAGGCATGCGGACAATAAACTTCCGGCCACCTTTTCTCCCAACCACACGTAGCAAATGGCAACTCACCAGGTTGTCCCTGGAGATCATGGATGGGGAAGTGACCTGCACCATCGGAGGTAGCTGGCTCCAAACTTCCAAACTTTTGGCGATGCGGGTGATGTAGTAAGCACCCCCGATCGCGCCCGCGAGACCATAAGTGGCTTCGTGGTGGAAGAAATAGGCCAGCATATACCCCATATGGATGGGGTACTGCTGCTGTATGCTAAATAAGGAGATCAAATCCTGCCACCCCACCACATTCTTGCTCAGGGCCCTAGCGGTGAGTGAGTGACTAAGCAAATGCTGTATAAACCGTAGAGCGGGGGAGACAATCTTCGTTGATTTGGCACGGCGGGCGACGTACTCCTCGTTCCCTCCAGTCAGAGAACGCCAAGGCGCCCGCGGAGTCACACCCTCTAGAAAATCATAGCACAACTCGGGGAAATTAATCTGGGATGCCTGCGCCTCGGTATAGACGCCTGCATGAATGGCAAGCTCCGACAGTGTGACAGTGAAGACATTTCCCATCATCCGAAAGGAACAATTGGGGAAATAGCAGTTGTCCGCCGTTGTCTCCCAAGTGAAGGTGGAAAGGAACTCCAATGTCAATTCCCGGTAGCCAAGCTCGTCGCACTCGAACAACTTGCTCCAAAAATTGAAAGAGTAGAGAATGAGCACGGCCTCTGCTAATGCACCGTCATCCCCAATGGAACGCAGCTCGTTCCAGTCAACAATCCGCTGAGAGAGGAATGGCTTGTCCTTCAAAGAATTGTAGCACTGAGTATGCTCTGCCTTAGAGAAGGTTCCCATTCTCCCTAAGATCTGAGCAGGGGTTGCCGAAGCACGACCGGATCGTTGATAGGCCTTTACTACATGGCGGCGTCCAGGCTCCATTACAGCACAGTGAGGAAGAGAGATCTGAAATTGAGGAAGCTACCAGGGTAGAGAGAGCCGGACCACCGGAGAGGAATCAGAACGGGATGAGCGTTGACAACGCACGCGAAGCGGACCAAGCGGGGGATTAGGGCGCACGCACAGTGGACAGCGGACTGGAATTTAAAGAAACTGGGCATGCGCACGACCAGTGGTCGTGCGATGATAAGTAGTGCGCACGTCCAGTGGTCGTGCGCAGTGAAATTTTACACACGCCCTAGTTTTCAGTCTATTTCACAGTGTTGACCACGTGGTGCAACAGAGAGCTCATCATGCAGCTGGGCTACCACACCCATAATTAAATTCAAACAAAAATTTAAATAAAAGAAACACTATCCTAGATAACTGTTGGGTTTATTGTCTCCCAACAGGACTTATTCAAAATCTGAGCATTTCCTAACTGATGGGCGAATGAAACTGGAAATGCTCAGACAGGGATTCATGGTCGCGCTGCGGTAGCGGGTACCGGCACGGAGATAGAACATAAGCCCCAATACCTGTATATGTATACCTGTCGTATGTGTCAGGCATGGGCAGACAGTAACTTGGGAAGCTCATCGGTTCCAACTCCACCTACATCTAGTCACAATAAGTCCTAGGCCGCATTACAGGCCCTTGCACTGACTGGACCAATTCCACAATGTGGTCCTGCATGGAAGTAGACACGAGAGCAGGGTCAAGAAATAAACTAGAAGAATAACATAAACGAACCTCGATCTTGGGGATGATCCCGGAGTCATCCCCCGTCGGTGAAATTGTGGGCGCTTCCATACAGCTGTGTAGGCTGGTGCAAGGATGTTCTAAAGCTGCATCTGCCTCGTCCATGCCTCGGGCATCCTCACATGGGGTGATGGTCGCAACCTATGCCACGGAGTCGTCCTCCTCGACTGGATCTAACAGAACGCTGGAAATGCTAATTTCCACCTGCGATTCAACCTCAACAGCACTGTCAGAAGAAGAAAGAATGCTATGCAAAGAAGAAGGTGAAGGAACGAAGCTCGGTAGGACGTTGAGCGCTGGCTCTCCACAACTAATAGATTATATGCTAGGTGTTGTATGCACTTCAGGAGTATAAATAGCAGTGTCAGAATGGGGATAAGAACATGTATCAGTGCACATACCTGGGATGCCTTCTCCATAACATAGAGATGGCAATGGTGCATACCCGATACAGAAGGGATGCTGCCCAAGGTTGAAGTGGATACAATCCGAAAATCCGGCTCGTCATCAACTTCTAGCTCAGCTAGGTAAGCGGCGCAATCCTTCAATGCATGATCCCAGCTTCGACAAAAAAGGCACTGCTTAGCCGGATTCGGCGGTGCAACGGGTGCTTAAGCAGAATAAAAGTAGTGCGGCAATGGCTCCGCGGGTCGGTAGCTAACCGACTTATGTCTACGATATGTAGATTCCTGAATTTCCTGGCTACTATACTTCTGAGGGCATCTGTCGCTAGCATGAGAGATGTCTCCACAATGACGGCAACAGATATTGAAATTGGCCCACATTGCGGAGATTTCAAATATAAAGGCTATAACTACTTGGCATAGATTCTGCAAATAAAACTAACAAGTCCATCTGACGGAATAACAACACAAGAAAAAAGGGATCAAAACAAAACAAAACAATACAACTCTTATAACGAAATTCTCAGTCATCCTGAGTCGCTTTACAGTTGCATTCCCCGGCAACGGCGCCAAAATCTTGATGCATGTAAATCGGCAAGCGCACCAGTCGCACAAGTAATAAAGTTTTGGGAATAAATCCGCGAGTGTCGGTCTCTTGAGGAATGCAATTAGCGTAGAGCGGAAACAGTACAGAAAATATCGTTATGAGAGTTATAAATAGAAAAAGAGTAAAAAGAGGACTTGGGAGATTGCGGTTGTTTGATATAATAAACTAGTAAAAGCTATGCGGGTCGAAGGCACCGTTTCGCAAGGTGGAGTGGGTGTTTCGGCCGCGACGCCGAACTTCGGTTGGGTAAGTGGACGGAAAGCTAATGGATGGAAGTGTTCTTGTGTGGAGTGCAATCGGGTGAGACACGGGAATGGAGTGGATGTGTGGTGAGCGAGGCGCATTCACAGACACTACTCACAAGCATAAGAAAAATACTAACATTTCATTAGATATAAAATAAACTTGATGTTCATGGATGGAAGTGTTAATTACAATGTTTAAACCATTCCATACTACAGAGGAAGGGGAAGAGTAGTAAACCAAAAGAGAGTGAAGATCCACCGCGGGTCGTGGGCGGAGTAGCGAGTTGTCAATCCGCTTCCGGGCTCAGTCCAATGAGGCTTCTGGTACCAACGAGCTGTCACCTTGAAGGCCTTTAAGTCCGTTCTTTAGGTTGTATTCTTCACCAACTCCGGTGGAAAGCTTGGAGTTGAAGTTGTCAATGGCCGAGGGATTCGCCGGAGAGATTGAAAAGCTTCGGAGTAGTTGGCAATGGCCTCCCGACGAAGGTGGAGGTGATGGAGCAGCTGGAGAAGTGAAATGGCGATTCCCGCGCACTCCCCGATCGCAGCAAATGACAGGCGTTGACCTAAATCGCGGAGCAGGGCCTTAAATACGGAGGCAGCAGAAGCAGTGCGCACAATCAGTGGCGCACGACCAGTGGTCGTGCGCACTGTCGGTCGATGATCATGCGCCATTTCCAAATAGACCTGCAACCTGGATAAGAAGCATCAGCATATATGCGCATGAGCAGTGGCGCACGAGCAGTGGTCATGCGCACTACGGCCAGTGCTCATGCAATTACCCGGACAGGATTAGGAAAATGAGAATGTAATGCACACGATCGGTGGCGCACGACCAGTGGTCGTGCGCAATAAGTCCAGTGGTCGTGCGCAGTATTCCTGCATCGTCGGGGTCTCCCGAGCGGTTCCGGAGCACACACACGAACCTTGCACCAGCAGAAGAGGTAGAAAGGCCACCAAACATGCATACCACATTCCCAAGACAGGGTTAAAGAACAACAAAAACAAATAAGCACAAGAAGCACACAGAAACGGGCCTATAGTGCACTTAATCGTGAAATAGGCACATAAGCAAATATAAGCAATAAAGGTTCTCAAGTGTAGTGCTAAGACAATAAAACTGGCCCAGATGAGTCCAAAAATCAGTGTAAAATGTGGACTCATCAAAGTCGAAAATCATTGAGTGAGGACAGCTCACTCAACGCCAGATGAGCTAAAGCGTTAAGACAAGACGTGACAGTCAAAGCATTGGAAGAAAGATAGAAAAATCTATCAAATTACAAAAGCGTTGAGTGAAGTCAGTTCAATCAACGCCAGTGGAAGAAAGCTTTGAGTCATGCTACTGCATCCAAAGATTAAATCGGATTTTGACTAAATACAAAAGTGTTGAGTGAAGCCAGTTCACTCAACGCCTAGTCAAATGTTAAGGCGATAGGAAGATGGTGTTTAGAGAAGTCAACACACTCAACGCATTTATGCAGGAGAAAAGTTTCTAAGTACAAAAGCGTTGAGTGAAGCCTATTCACTCAACGCCTCAGTAGTTGGAAGAATTCAGAAGAAGCTAAGGCAAATGACATTGAGTGAAGGCCAACCACTCAACGCTCTCAACGCCTAAGTTGTAGAGAGTGCAAAATAATAAGTCAAGTATAAAAGCATTGAGTGAAGCCCATTCACTCAACACTACTCAATGCCTAAGGAAGAAGTAAGGTGACTAAGTCTAGAATCATTGAGTGAAGGCTTTTCACTCCACGCCTGAGATGATTTTGAGACATTTTCTAAGTCCAAAATGGATGACATAAGCAAAAGTCAATAAAGTCAACACATTTCAACCACTTTGCGGGATGATGCAGAATGTCCTTAATGGCGCCGACGACCGGCGCTTGTAATTTTCTGCAGATGGAAGGTGGGAACTTATACTTTTTAGGTTGGGCCCACAATGCAAAGAGCCATTGATTTGCTAAGTATAAAAGGGAAAGATTGGTTGGAACAAAGTAACTAATTACGGTTTTCTGATTTGGCATTGCGACTAAACATCTTCTTCTTCCTCGCCATTGCTGCCGAGCCTGAAGGTCTTTTTCAGTTCAGTCAACCTAAAAGCAAAAAGAGATAGGTGCTCTGATTTTAATCTGTGAAAGCAAGTCCAGAATTGATTCCTAAAATAGAAGAGACAGAGGTTTCTGCAAGTTACTTCCAGCACAAGCAGTCCAGTTCTGAAGATCTATTCAACTTATTGATGTGAAGAAGATAGGGCTGAAATCTGCTCAGCCCAGGAAGATAGACACAAAGATTACCCTCTGGTGTCAAACTATTCATCAATATTTCTATTTTTTGTAGGATCCAGTCTTGAATCTGAGAGTAGTATTCTGAATAGAATCAGAGTTGTAAGACTCTATTATAAAGGTTGAGGTAGAGTCATTTATTGATCTGAGTGTAGGGTTATCCTTCCAGCATGAGGTGTAGGGATTTTGAGCCTGAGGTAGGTGATTGTTTGATCAATGAGATGTAGGGCCTTGGGTCTGAGTGTAGGTCTTAAATGAGACTGAGTGGTCCCGCGGGATCGTGTTGTAAGCTCTAAAGGAGCTGAGAAATTTGGGAAGAGCCTTATCTAACACACTATTAGAGAGGCGGAGAGGGACAGTGGATGTACCCATAAACTAGGGAATCACTATAAAATAACTGTGTCTTCTGATTGATGTTCTTGAAAGCTAAACTAACTAATCATCAAGCACAGTAAAATTTGGTAAAGATCTAGATAATTGAAAAAGGTCCTAAAAGCTATTCACCCCCTAGGTGTTAGATGACCTTGAAATAAAAGACTTTCAGATCTCTTGAATTGTTGGGTATTGTATCCACATTAACCCAGATTTGATGAAGTCACCCTTGAACTAAGATGAATTAAGTTGTATTTGATGCTTTGGGTGAGTTATGTGTTTGCAGGATTCTAATGCCAAGTGTAGACCAATGTCAGTCTACAATGGGTCACTAAACACAGGACCATACAATATAATCCCTCATTGTGTGATCCAAGGTGTTGACTCATGTGTAGCCTCTCTATTGGGATACACTTCATATTCAAGCATCAGGACTAATTGGAAAAGAATTGATGCTGGTTTCACCAAAGAAGAAGAGATTTTTATTCAGAGAATTTACTAAGTATTTTACTTGAGTAAATGTATACCTACTCGAGTGAATTGCTTAGTTTATACTCGAGTAATAATCATTATACTCGAGTAAGGAAGTTAGAACACGAGTAGTCAAGTAATAGCTCGTGAGTAGCTAAGTTAAATACTCGAGTAGATTCCGTCTCATTCTCGAGTTTACAGTATTTCTTCTCCAGATATTTTCTAAGTAAATTACTCGAGTAGTCATATAAGTACTCGAGTAGTTTGAACCCTTTATGTCGAGTTACAGAAATCTGGGTCACGTGTAATTTCTCCTCACCGAGTAATCCAAGTCATGTACTAGAGTAGTTCATCTACTACTCGAGTAGTCTATGGTTTATACTCGAGTAACTATGTTTTCTTCCCTCAGAATTTTTCTAAGTCACGAGTAGCTATTTCCATATACTTGAGTAGTTCTTATTCACTCGAGTAACCCAAGATTCTATTCCAGAAATTATTCTAAGTCCCTGACTCGAGTAGTTCCTCTACCTCTCGAGTACTCAATTTTTTTCACTCGCGTAAAATTTATTGTACTCGAGTAGTCCAACTCCACTTCTCTTATAACTATTTTAGCACTCAAGTATGTCTCTTTATACTTGAGTAGCTGCTCTTCATTTCCAGATTTTCTCCAAGTATTCACTCGAGTAGTTATCTTCTGTTCATTCGAGTAGTTTTCTATAGTACTCGAGTAGTTGCTTCTTCACTCGACTATATCAGCTTCACATTTTCTGAAATTTCGTTAAGTCCAGATTGACAGATTTCTTAATGAACCTTGATGTGATTGGTCCACATGTACCTCATTAAGATCTAATTATAACTGTTATCGCAGATCCGATATAAGGTCTTGTCAAACCGACAAACCATAAGAATCAGAAGTTTTGCAGCCAATTATTTTCTAAGTTCTCTGAATCTCTTTCTCTCTCCAAGAAGCGAAAGCCGCCGCCGTCGATCTCCATTGTTCACATCCGGCTAGGGTTTTTGATTTCAGAGGATTTAGATCAAGAGGGTTTACAGATCGAGATCGCCGCTCAATTCCTTATCTTCTATCCGATCGTGTGAAGCCAAGAAAGTCCAGATCTGCTTTGCCGAGATTTTCTTCACCTCTCTGATAAAGCCGCAAAGTTTAAAAGAGGAAGATCTAGGCCAATTGTTTGCAGATCTGAAAAGGATTCACCGTTTGTAATTTTTACATTCGTTCTATTTCATTCTTGTAGGAGAATTTTCTCCGAGTGTAGGAGCCTTTATCTCCGAGATTGTAAGAAGTTTTACCTTCCGAGTGTCGATCCGTTTTGTGGATCGAGATTGTAGGAACTTTGTTCCAAGGCGTAGGATTGGTTTTTCAATTCGAGATAGTGGAGTAGCCGAGTATAGTTTATTGTTAGATTGGTGAGGGAAAGTGGATGTACCCAAGATTGGGGAACCACTATAAATCTTGATCCGTCTGTGATTGATTGGTAAATAGTTCTGTGCATAGTTCTAAAATTTTTATTCCGCAAAAGAAGCACATCTCACCTATTCACCCCCCTCTAGGTGATTTAGGTAGGTAACTAAACACTTTCAATTTCTATCATAGCGAGGTTGATCAATAAAAGGTTAACACCTTGATCAGATCAGATTAGTTGTCTTTTGAGATCTACCAAGCATGGACAAGGGTAAAGATTTTGCCAAGCTTCCTTTGTGCACCAAGAATAACTTTCCCATGTGGAAAGAGAGAATAAAATTCTTTATGGAAGTTGTGGATCCAAGGATCTTCATGATAGTTGAAGAAGGTCCTTACATTCCCATGACAATCTCCACAATAGATCCAACCAAGAAAGTACCAAAGA
This sequence comes from Platanthera guangdongensis, assembly GCA_039583875.1. NCBI lineage: Eukaryota > Viridiplantae > Streptophyta > Magnoliopsida > Asparagales > Orchidaceae > Platanthera > Platanthera guangdongensis. The sequence continues at coordinate 135,116,332 of CM077164.1, forward strand.
AATTAATGGATCTAGACAAAGACGAGATTGCACTTGTATCCTTAGATAAGAAGGCCAAGAACATAATAGCAAGTGCAGTCGATGACTCCATGCTGCAAAACCTGATCCACTGTCAGTATGCAAAGTAGATGTGGCAGTCTCTAGTTACCTTGATGGAAGGTACAGAAGAAGTCAGGGATGACAGAAGATCCCTTCTAAATCAAAAGTATGAAGCTTTCCAACAAGGAAACAAGGACACCATTGCTGATACATTTGAGAATTTCTTCAAGATAGTAAATGGCCTAAGGGTCTACGGTAGAGACTTCACAAACAGTGAATTGAATGACAAGTTCTTGAGATCTCTAACTAATGAATGGGATAACAAGGTCTGTGCCATCAGGGAGTTTGGAAAAGTAGCCGAGACAGACCCACAGAATCTCTTCGGGAAGCTTATGTCATATGAGCTTCAACTTAATACCAGAAAGGCAGAAGAAGAGAAGAACATGTCTGCTTTCAAAGAGAAGACTATAACTTTAAAGGCAGATACCTGAAAGAAGTCAAAGGCTGCTCCTCCTGCTCCAGCATAAGAAGTGAGTGAAGAATAAACTTCGGAGCCAAGTACCTCAGGCTTTGAGATATCTGAAGGAGAGTTCTCACTACTCTCACGTCAGTTCAAGAAATTCTTGAACAAAAAGAAGCACTAGAAAGGCAAGGATGCTTCTTATAGAAGATCAGGACGAAATGGTGATCGTCAAAGAAAAGGCTCACGTAGCCTCGACAGGTATACTCCTAAACATAATAAACATATTTCTACTGACATCATTTGTTACTACTGTAATAATCTAGGACACGTCATTGCTGACTTCCCCCATAAGAAGGAGGGTGGAAGAAGAGAGGAAAAGAAGTCCTCATACAATAAGAAAAGGACAGAGAAGAGCCTAATAGCCAAAAAGGGCAAGACTCTTAGTGACTCCGACTCATCTGAGTCGAGTGAAGAAGAAGAAGCTTACTTTGGGCTTATGGCTCAGATAGATGACGAACAAGAGCCCCAGTTCACTGGGAAGGTAAACTCTCACACTCCTCTTTCAGAATCTGAAGCTTCTGAGCATGATCGTGAGGACAGCTCTTCTGACGATAAGTCTGAACTCATGGCCCAGTACGAGGAGTTGATCATGGCTTACAACAAATGTCGCTGAGTCATGAAAACTCAGGCTAAAGAGATAGTCTCTAAAAGTCGAAGAGAGCATCTTGATAGAGGAAGTCGCTAAGACTGACTCACTTAAAGAGAACTTCAATAATGTCATTAAGGAATATAACAAATCTCTCGAGCACCTAGACCTAAAGGAGAAAATCATCAAGGAATTGGAAGCACAACTTGCTGCCGAAAAGAAACTTATTGAAAGTTTCCAAAGCCTAAGACCGTTCTTCCATTCGTTGCTGAATTCTCAGCCAAGGCCAAGGGTGTTGGGCTAGGCCATGAAGATGCTCCTAGCAAGTCTTCTAGGAGAAATAAGGCCCAACGAAAGAATAAGGCTGCCAAGAAGGCCTTGGCCAAAGAGAAGGGGAAAGCCCCTCAAGATCAGACCTCTTTCAAAAAGGTCATATTTCCTTCAAATGAGTTTGATCTTGACTCATCCTACGGACACTTTACTAGGCCTACCTATGTAGAGCCAAAGTCCCGTTACCAAGGATGGACTCACCCCAGAAACTTTGGTGAGAGTATCTTTAAGGCACCTTATGAAGAAGTGATTCTTCAAATCTATGGCCCTTACAATCATGGTCATAACTTCAGGAAGGCACCAAAGGCAAAGCCCGTTGTGGTAAAGCCAGTGAAGGAGAAGAAAACATGTGATTGCCATCATCATGAAGCTTCCTCCTCCAAGAATGTGCCCCTGCTAGACCACAATTCCAAAAGGTCAAGCAGGAGAACATAAGGCAAAGATACAACAGATTTGACTGTTGGTGTTGTGGCAGAACTGGTCACTTTGCCATCGATTGTTGGTTTAATCCCAGAAATGCTGCAACCCGTCATGTTGGCAATATGAGAAAGACCACTCCAAATGCTAATATTCATATGGGGAGTGTTCTAACCTGAGCCCAAGGACCCAAATGTATTTGGGTTCCTAAGGCAAACTGATTATGATTGCAGGTATGTCCAAAGGCCACCAAAATGCCAATCTGGTATTTGGACAGTGGATGCTCTCGGCACATGACCGGGACAAGAAGTCTACTTCAGAATTTCTCTCCAGTTGTGAATGGACCAAAGGTCATATTTGGAGGTTCAGACCGAGGAATCACGAAAGGCTACGGTATGATTACGAACGGTAGTGTCTCCTTCTCGGATGTAGCTTATGTTGAAGGATTGGAACACAATCTAATAAGCATAAGCCAACTCTGCGATAAAGGATACATAGTTGAGTTTCATGCTGATAAGTGATTGATAAAATCTGTTGACAATATGGAAACGATTCTATCCGGCACTCGAAGCAGAAATATATTTTGTTTAAATTTCATTTGTATAGACTCTTCTACACCAATATGCTTTTTAGCAAAAGATAGTGCATCTCTTGGTGACCAATGGCACAAGAGACTAGCACATATTAATTCCAAAACTATTAATAAATTATTTTCAATGAATTTAGTACGTGATGCCCCAAATGTCATGTACGTCAAATATACTCCTTATCATGCATGTGTAAAAGGCAAGCAAACAAGGGATACTTTTAAAAGCGTTATTAGCAAGGATTCTAATAGATGTCTTCATCTACTTCATATGGACTTGTTTGGTCCACTACAAATTAGAAGTTTGGGAGGTAAAGATTATACGTTAGTAATTGTTGATGATTACTTGCGCTTTGCGTGGGTGTTCTTTCTGAAGCACAAGTCAGATACCTTCGACATCTTTACTAATTTTGTCAGGCAAGTTCAGAATGAGTACAACTGATCCATAGTTAAAATCAGAAGTGACAATGGAACAGATTTCAAGTCTGGGGCCATGACAGAATTTTGTGAAAGCTTAGGTATCTTTCATGAGTTTTCCTCTCCTCGTACTCCACAACAGAACGGAGTGGCTGAGAGAAGGAATAGGACACTCATAGAGGCTAGCAGGACCATGTTGAGTGATGCCTCACTACCGGAATATTTCTGGGCTGAAGCCGTCAACACTGCATGCCACATGCAAAATTGAGCACTCATAAACAAAAACTATGATAAGACACCTTATGAACTTTTAAAGGGCAGGAAACCAACTGTCTCATATTTTAGAATTTTGGTTGTAAATGCTTCATGCTTAACAATGGTAAGTATCATACTACCACGTTCAGCGAAAAGAGTTTTGAAGGTATTTTGTAGGATATAGTAGCCATAGTAAGGCATACAAGATATTTAATAGAAAAACCCTGGTCGTAGAAGAATCAGTACATGTTGTATTTGATGAGACGAGCTTGCTGCAAGACAACTCCTCTAGTGTGCTTACTGAAGATGCAGGTACAAAGTTGGAAGAACTTAGCTTGGATGAGCCGTCTAAAAATAAAGGTGAAAAGTTCATCAAGATCACCACTCCAACCCCTATTGGAGAGGTTGATGATCAAGATGAAGAAATTATGCAAGTTGATGAAGTCACTCCGGTGATTGAAGATAATCCTGATGCAAGAACAATAGAGCTCAGACATCTGAAGGATCACCCCACGGACCAGATCATAGGAGATCCTCGGGATGGTGTCAGAACTCGTAGAGGTACAACTAACAAAAACTTATATCTAAGTTTTCTCTCACAGGTTGAACCAAAGAAGTTTAAAGAAGTGAACTCAGACGCATTATGGATAATGGTGATGGAAGAAGAACTAAATCAGTTCAAGTGCTGCCAAGTATGGAAACCTGTTCCAAGACCCAAGGGTAAGAATGTCATCGGCACAAAATGGGTCTATAGGAACAAGATGGACGAGGATGGAACGATCATAAAGAATAAGGCCAGAATTATCACTAAAGGATATCATCAAGAAGAAGGAATCGACTTCGACCAAGCGTATGCTCCAGTCGCAAGGCTGGAGGCCATCACATTATTCCTAGCATATGCTGCACTCAAAGGCTTCACCGTCTATCAGATAGACGTGAAGTCTGCCTTCCTTAATGGTGACATAAAGGAAGAGGTGTATGTGGAACACCTCCAGGTTTCGTTGATTCTAATTTTCCTGATTACGTTTACTTATTGCACAAAGCTTTATATGGTCTGAAACAAGTTCCTCGAGCTTGGTATGAGACGCTATCTAGCTTTCTGCTTGAGAACAAGTTCACAAGGGGAAAGATAGACAAGACATTATTTCTTAGGGAAATAAAAGGCAAGATTTTGCTAGTGCAAATCTATGTCGACGACATTATTTTTGGCTCTACTGACATCAACCTCTGCAAGAAGTTTTCAAAACTTATGCAAGGAAGTTTGAAATGAGCAGTATGGGAGAGCTGAAGTATTTCTTAGAGCTTCAAGTGAAACAATCTGAAGATTGGTCACTGATTTATCTATTTAGAACTTTTTATGTCTATAATTCACCTTAGTGTAAAGGGTTCTGACTTCTATAAATAGGGGGAGATTGTTGGGTATAATATCCACATTAAACCAGATTTGATGAAGTCACCCTTGAACTAAGATGAATTAAGTTGTATTTGATGCTTTGGTTGAGTTATGTGTTTGCAGGATTCTAATGCCAAGTGTAGACCAATGTCAGTCTACAATGGGTCACTAAACACAGGACCATACAATATAATCCCTCATTGTGTGATCCAAGGTGTTGACTCATGTGTAGCCTCTCTATTGGGATACACTTCATATTCAAGCACCCGGACTAATTGGAAAAGAATTGATGCTGGTTTCACCAAAGAAGAAGAGATTTTTATTCAGAGAATTTACTAAGTATTTTACTCGAGTAAATGTATACCTACTTGAGTGAATTGCTTAGTTTATACTCGAGTAAAAATTGTTATACTCGAGTAAGGAAGTTAGAACGCGAGTAGTCAAGTAATAGCTCTCGAGTAGCTAAGTTAAATACTCGAGTAGATTCTGTCTCATTCTCGGGTTTACATGATTTCTTCTCCAAATATTTTCTAATTAAATTACTCGAGTAGTCATATAAGTATTCGAGTAGTTTGAACCCTTTATGTCGAGTTACAGAAATCTGGGTCACGTGTAATTTCTCCTCACCCGAGTAATCCAAGTCATGTACTCGAGTAGTTCATCTACTACTCGAGTAGTCTATTGTTTATACTCAAGTAACTATGTTTTCTTCCCTCATAATTTTTCTAAGTCTATTACTCGACTAGTTATTTCCATATACTCGAGTAGTTCTTATTCACTCGAGTATTTCAGTTCACCTACTCGAGTAACCCAGGATTCTATTCTAGAAATTATTCTAAGTCCCTGACTCGAGTAGTTCCTCTACCTCTCGAGTAGTCAATTTTTTTCACTCGAGTAAAATTTATTCTACTCGAGTAGTCCAACTCCACTTCTCGTGTAACTATTTTAGCACTCGAGTATGTCTCTTTGTACTCGAGTAGCTGCTTTTCATTTCCATATTTTCTCCAAGTATTCACTCGAGTAGTTATCTTCTGTTCACTCGAGTAGTTTTTTATTGTACTCGAGTAGTTGCTTCTTCACTCGAGTATATCAGCTTCACATTTTCTGAAATTTTGTTAAGTCCAGATTGACAGATTTCTTAATGAACCTTGATGTGATTGGTCCACGTGTACCTCATTAAGATCTAATTATGATCGTTATCACAGATCCTATATAAGGTCTTGTCAAACCGACAAACCCTAAGACTTAGAAGTTTTGCAGCCGATTATTTTCTAAGTTCTCTGAATCTCTTTCTCTCTCCAAGAAGCGAAAGCCACCTCCGACGATCTTCATCGTTCACATCCGGCTAGGGTTTTTGATTTCAGAGGATTCAGAATAAGAAGGTTTACAGATCGAGATCGCCGTTCAATTCCTTATCTTCTATCCGATCGTGTGAAGCCAAGAAAGTCCAGATCTGCTTTGCCGAGATTTACTTCACCTCTCTAATAATGCCGCAAAGTTTAAAAGAGGAAGATCCAGGCCAATTGTTTGCAGATCTAAAAAGGATTCACTGTTTGTAATTTTTACATTCGTTCTATTTCATTCTTGTAGCAGAATTTTCTCCGAGTGTAGGAGCCTTTGTCTCCGAGATTGTAGGAAGTTTTACCTTCCGAGTGTAGATCCGTTTTGTGGATCCAGATTGTAGGAACTTTGTTTCGAGGCGTAGGATTGGTTTTTCAATCCGAGATAGTGGAGTAGCCGAGTCTACTTTTGTGCTAGATCGGTGAGGGAAAGTGGATGTACCCAAGATGGGGAACCACTATAAATCTTGCTTCGTCTGTGATTGATTGGTAGATAGTTCTGTGCATAGTTCGTAAATTTTTATTCCGTAAAAGACGCACATATTACCTATTTCACCCCCCTTTAGGTGATTTAGGTAGGCAACTAAACACTTTCATGAATAATATAAATGTCCATTGCAAAGGTGGAAGTCATAGTAATCAAATATCTCTTATCTGAAACACCATGAAGAACAACATTCATTATTGAACAATCTTGAAGTTCACAAATTCTCACTACCACATTCAAGCTCGTCAAAGCCTGAACAAGCCCAAACTCCCATCGAAGATCTGCAGGGAGGATTTCGACCAACTGACCATTCAGTCTTGATCGAACACCTCCATCTAGCTGTGAATGGGAGGGGTCTTCTAGATTATTGTAAAACCTAACAAATGTCGAGGAAAAGGACTCCTCAATCATTACTGACATAAGACCAACATCTAACAGCAGATCATAAATGTTTGCATGTTGAGACATGTCCCCACTTAGGGCTATACTTACCCATACCGGGGCACACATCACAGTAGGGTGAAGTCCATGGTCATCTCGGGTACAGCCCCCGAATACGTGAGGAGCTTGTAAACTGGAAACCATTTTCTGCAAACAAATAAATGAATTATACATCAACATTATGATTCACTAGCACTACCACCACCAGCAGTAGTTATCGCTAGGCGATAGTGTCGGCATACTGTTCATCTTCTTCCACACATAAAAACCCGAAAAATTTCAAACTTAAACTGCTAACATTCTTCATCAAATGACTATCCACAATGTTGAGGACACCAAACATAGAAATCTAGAAAACCAAGTTTTTTTCTAAAACCCTAAATCTAGAAATCTAGAAAACTAGAAAATCTTCAAATAGGAAAAAAATTGGAAAACAACCATGGTCAGCGGTAGATTAATGCAAATGTCAGTGGTATATAAAAAATTGTAAACATGACTCTACCGCTGGTAGATCTCAAAAAATCGGCCTTAGCTTCAGGAAAAATAAAGAACACACTTATATCGAGCTTCCGCCGGGCGGTAGACCAAAAAAACAAGCAATTGTCGGTGTAAATGAGAGTTGTAGGGTTTATCGGATCACGTTGGTCGCAGGCAGAAGGTGCTCCAGTCGTGGTTGGGATAGTCAGTACAAAACCCTAAGAATGGGGCCAGAATATCGCTAACCAATGTTTTTATACGAGTTCACCCACTACCGCCTACTGGTAGAAATTATAAATATTACTTAAAATCCCAGAAATTTTCCAAAATTCAGAAATCTAGTCTATACTTGTTTTACTGATATTCACACTACTTGGACAACTAAAAACCTATCAAATCACAATCAAAAAGTTCATGGAACATTGAAAATTATATGCCATTTTTGGCATTTTTCTTGATTTCTTTGCACCATTAGTTGAGCCTCATTCTAAAAAATCATAATCATAAAAAATCGAATGCAAAAAAACTTGAAAAAAATGATTTTTACTGAAAACCTATTTCTCTGTTACAACCGCGAGACGATAATGATACCGTCGGGGATAGTTTAAAAACAGATTTGTTTTCCTGATTTTTTTAATATTTCTACTATTTGTTTAGTGTTTTTACTTCAGAGAAAATCTACGTAAAATCTTTTCAATTTTTTTTGCATCCTTTTTATATTTCAAAAATCAACAACAAAATTTAAAAAAACATACAAAAATTAAACAAAAATATGCATTCTATTGCTTTTGTGATTTGTGTTTTTGTAAAACTCAAGACAACAACCAAAACAGATGTGTTATAATTGCAATACTTTCAAGGTTGATTACTATTATCTTTTCTCAATGGATTACAATGTTCAACTTTCTTGTCAAAATCTT